>CAJQUN010000002.1:6388838-7588838 GCA_907163345.1 Haberlea rhodopensis | reverse complement strand
CAGTTTACCGCTTTCTTTTATTGTGACAAAGGGATTACAAAGAAGAATTTTACCGTCATCGGTCACTCAAGATGTTTTTATTCACTTAGTTTTTGAGTCAAAAGTTCCCTTAGATGATAGATGTAATTTGGCATTTCGTATACTGCAACGCTTTGCGGTGGCTTTTATTTTTGAATGGTTCAAAGTCATAACGTCATTTGTCATTCCATGTTTTTTTTCAATGTCAATAACCTGCTTTTAGCTATTCTTATATGCTTGACATGCAGGCGGATGAAGACCATGATGCTGCGGAGGAGAGAGCTGAAACTGATTTTGACATGGATGTTGATGATGAATGGTAAGAGTTTTTTCTTCATGCAATTTTTAAGCTTTTTGTTTTTTAACTCTTGAAACTTCAATGTTCTCATTTGCATACAGTAAGCCTTTGCCTGGAAGAGTGAAGAGTGAATTTCTTGAAGCTGAAGCAAAACACACGGTATTCATTTCCTTTTCCTTTTATTTTATCTGCCGATGGAAATGCTAGAGCTGCACTGGTACAAGAATTTAGTAAAGGTTTTCTGTTTCTGTATTTGCATATAAAAAAATTTCAGACTGGTTAAGCTACCTTAGTTTTCAATTTTTTCTCCAATCGAAAACCTGGCTTGCTGTCAGATCCAAGTCATCATTGAATTGCTTGCTTGTCTCTGGAGCCTTTGTTCTCTTTACCCTTGTTAATGGCTGGTATCTTTGCCTACGGTGTCAAATTGTGACTACGAAATGCATACCATTTAGATTCAACACAGTAAAGAACAGATGGAAAAATTTCTTCTGCTTCTTCATTGGTGTGACGTACAAATATTGCATTTGTAGTGTAAACATGTTGCATCCAAAAATAATTTGTTATGCGTTTTGCTTGCATTATGATAGGCCTTAATTACAAGATTTTACTACTTAACCGTCCTCCAAGCTACTTTTCACCCTTAGTATTATGTTCAGAAAACTGATCACTTGTTTTCCATTCTATGACGAGTCGTAAAATTCTCGTTGGTTCCCATTATCTTATCGGTATTCTTTTAGCAGAACCTTTTTCCCGTTTAAAGAAGAGTATTAATAAATTTTCAGGTAACATTACAGTAGTAAAACGTTTACAACATTTTCGGGCTGCTTAATACAGTTGTTCCGTTTGCTCTTTCTAGGGAGACAATAGAGAAGGCGAGTGTAACGGTGAAGTGGACATTAATCCTTTGAAACCCATTGCTTAGGCCTTCGTTCCGCATCATGAGTAAGCCTTTAGTGTGTGATCATCTTAATTTTAGCAAATATTAGGGTAAAGACTTGGTTTTTAGTTTTGGTTCTAATGCAAACTATAATTTTTTTGGAAATTGTGAAATTTAATTACTTGTAAATTGTGCAAATCTACGCCAGACATATACTGAATTTGTGGTTGAGAAATTTGTTGAGCTCTCTTCTAGCTATGTCTTGTAATTTATTTATTCTTATCTACCTCTTCTGTTAATTCTGAAATCATTATCAAACAATTTTCTCCTCATGTGATGGATCACATGACTGAAAACACATCTATTACATTACTATCTAGTAAAATAAACGTTTTAAGTTAAATTCAACAAGATGGCTTAATAATTCAAAGCAGTTGTACTACATCAAGATTTCAACCAACGTTGTGCCAGTATATGACAATTTTTACAGTACATATCTCTATCCTGGACAAATTGCATAAACCATAGTACATCGAAATGATGTGTTTTTAGATTCTTAAGATCTATACATATGATACAACCACAATCAAGAAATCATACAAGAAAAATAAATACCAACATTCACAGCCACTCGCATTCTTGGATATTGTAAACTACACGTACTTATGGCTGTTTTTTAGTACCCGGTGGTGCAGATGGAATAGGGAAGTTGCTAGGATGAGCTCCAGTAAAATGGGGAGACTCCACGTAGGGGCTCTGAAAAGTTCAGGCACATTGATGTCAATAGACGAAAGGCTATGAATATCATGAATGGGAATTCAAATAAGTATTACAAATACTGCGAAATAAAATATTTAAAAGTGATTTAGTTATTAGCAAATAAATTATTACTCTGATTGTTTAATACAAATAAACTTGGTGCAAACTCAATCACATAACGCTGTGTATGTGAAAACTGTTAGCAAATGTCTTTCAATCTAAAAGCTATTCCACCAAATTTGTGTTCTAAAATCATGCACACCCAGATTTATGAACTTTTAACCTGTAGAGCATATTTTGTGAAAACAAAAACACACTAAATTTTCGCCTGCTGCTGCATCAATCGGAATGAACTTTAGATAATATTTGATTGGGGTTTCTAGATATTTAATTTATTTAAGGAAGTTATAGTAATTTCCTGTAAAGTACTGAATAAGCCACATATTTGTACAATAACTGCATAACCACATTTCAGCAAATTTTTATTTTTATTTTTTAAATTTCGGGGGAAAAAAAAAGATATCTTGTAGGAATTGCTATATTAAGTCCTTGAGAATCTTAAATTAAGTTTGGATGAAGAGAATTTAGGCATAAATTTTAATGATGTCAATATTAGATGTATTTATAAATACGTTATGTTGTGTTTTAATGTATTTAATTTGAATAAATGGATTTGATAGTGGATTTAAAACTTGAATTTAAAATAACACATCTTATGTGCATTTTAAATCCATCACAATTATTATTACATCTACATAAACTAGTAAATATGTTGATTTGAAATACACTAAATATAAATTCATCCAAACAATTAAATGGATTTGAAATCAATGACTTCAAATACCTCAATCCAAATGCACCTTTGTGGTTTGAGAATTTAGAAAAATAGATTTAAAATGAATCCTATTTTTGAAAATTTTAAATACTTTCTTTTAATTCTAAAAATAACTTAAAATTGAGTGGATCTTAAATCCACCTATGGTAGTTTTGGATTCAGTCACATGATTTGAAATTCAGTTTAGATGTTAAATTCAATTAAAAGAGATATCAAATTACTCTTCTATCAATTATATTCATCTTACCATATTTAAAATATACCCAACATTAGTACCATTTAAAATCCATAATTCAAATCAGTCTTCGAATCAAATCTCTTCATACAAAATAAATCCATATCCAAATACAATCATGGTCGATTGATTTAGGATACATTCGAAATTCTCCCCAGTCAAAATCTTTCAAAAATGTTAAATAAATACTTTCAAATAACCAAAGAAAAAATGACACGTAAATAAAATCATACTCGGAATACAAATGCATGCAAGAGGTTTTTAATTTCTATTAAACACCTCAAAAGATGTTCTATGTTTATTACTACTACGTACTACCCATGTTCTATACGTTGTTAGAAAGGATTTTGCACATATACACCAAATCTGCACCTCCAAACATTTAGACCTCAAAGCACTAGTTGGTTTTGAGAGCAAATGTCAAATAAATTTCGAAGACTGTTTTATGATATCTCTAATGGATGCATATGCATCAATCACGAGTGTAAACATGAATTTTTATATTCCAACAGCGTTGATCAAAATATATTTTTAGAAAATTAGAAAGGTTTACTTAACTCAAATCTAATTTAAGTGTGTGCTCAATGTAATTACCCAATCATTAGAATTGTCAGAATGACACCAGCCCAAACGAAAACCTTCATCAAGGGAAGAGGTGGTGAGAAGGGAGAGGAAGGGGAGGAGGGGGAAGGAAAGGCGCCGCACCTGGTATGCAAATGCATTGTCTTCTTCGTTATTTGAAGACTCTGCTGATGTGTTCCAAGAAGAAGCATTATTACTTGGTTCGTTTCCTCTCATTTTGTGGAGTGGATCGCTTGGCATGCTTTCATTCTCATTTCCATTACTTGACTTCACCCTCTGAAGAAGAAGAAAAACTCAAGTCATAGTCATCTCGCATAATTAACACACAATAGGAAATTGGTAAGACTTCAGATTTCAGGGAATCTCTTACTTGGAAAATTTTTCCAAGGGTTTTTAAGCCCTTTGCTCGCAATCGGAGCTCCTCTTTCTTTGCACTGCTGTCGTGCAGAACCTTAAGGAGCACATAAATGAATAACAATCATCAAGTTGCAATAAAAAATTGTCGCAAAAGAGGTGCTACTTCAAAACAAACCATCTGACAAACGCGAGAGAGGGTGGCTTCAATATCAGCCACATTGAGCTTCCAGAGGGAGTCAATCATTAGCTTCTTGTGTGATTGCATGTATTCCTCAAGTTCGTCCTCCGTGTAATTTCCTTCAGCACTGAGATGTCGTTTCATATCTTCTTGTAGTTGAATCAAAGCAATTGCACCTAAGGAGATGATGACGGAAATGAAGAAAAGTGATAAGCCTCATGGAAAGATCTGATGCACACATAAAAGTTCCTCCCAAGATAATATAGCACAAGTTTCTATCCACATTACAAGTTTCCCATTAAATTAAGTAATAGCATTAGAATTAGAATAGTATTAGAACTAGAAACTAAATGCATTAGAACTAATATTACCTAATTGCATTAGGACTATTATTACGATTCTATTTAAGTCTCTTACTTTACTCGTATATTAATTTGTAATGACGTCCCTTCAACTCGGAAATCAGTGTCACAATAAGTGTGGAACTTCAGCCCCTGTTTGACCAAATAATCAAGGTCAAAATAGTGACCGCAACGAGGCAATAAACTCCCATTGTGTGTGTCCTACTCTTGAAAAATATATTAAATCAACTAACCAAGTCATCTCGCAAACCAAGTCATCTCGCAAAGATTGCCGAAGTAGGCGGTCGGTTAATCATGTATAAGAAGGTGGCTGGTGCCGAATTTGAAAGAGGAGACGAAGGGTAAGTGGTACCATATATTGTTCAATGCCTTTCGCTAGCCTTAAAGAAGTAACAGGATTCTCAAAGCCATAAAATATCCCGAACTCGATGAACCATTCAAGGTAAAGTGTACAACATGATCATCAACGGGGCAATATTGAGAATGTAGTTTCTAAAGCTTTGGTGAAGACACTGAACTTGAAGACTGAGAAGCATCCTTCGGCTTACAAAATCACATAGAAGGGCATTGAGGATCAAAAACTTGGAATTTGCTACGTTCTTTTGCCAATTGGAAAATATCCCAAGAATGAGATTTTATGTAATGTGGACTGTGGAAATGGATACTTCAAATGTACTATTTGGAAGATCGTGGCACTGCAATGTTGATTCCGCTTATAAATGTTGAGATAATACCTTTTGTCTTTTGGTAGTTGGATATGAAGATTGTTTCGATGCCAGTTTCACAGAAATTAGATCACTAAGAAAGATAAACCGACATTCACCAACATGATAAGTTCATCTTTCCTCGCTCAAGTTAAGGAACCAGTTTTGTTGTAGCATTAGTGGTTAACGGTCAATCTGACCTTATTATTCATATCGATCACAAGCTCAAAATATACTATCTACATACTCGGATTCATCTTCTAATAAATTATCTCATGTGCTGCCTCTCGTGCAAAGCATTCAACACCACATTAATCTACTACATAGAGCTAGCTTGCCTAATTTGCCACATTATAACATGCGCTCAACTGAGCATGAAGAGTTGCAAAGGCAAGTTAATGAGATACTCGATAAAGGTTTGAATAGAAAAGTGTGAGCTCTTGTGCGCTTCCATCCTTGCTTACTCCGAAGAAGCGCAAGAGTTGGAGGATGTGTGTCAATAGTTGGGATATTAACAAAATTACTGTCAAATGTGTACTAACTTGGTGTTACTAAAAACTGCAGAGGTGTTTCTTCGGTTGGATGGGGCATGCATGTTTTGCAAAATTTCTAGTGAATGGTGGAGATGAGATCCTAACATGGATGTTTGATGTATAGTGGAGCACACTGGTCAAGTTGAGAGGTGACTGAGGTTGGTCCTTGATATGACAGTTGATGTTCTGACAAGTTGAAAACCAGCATATAGTTTAGGGTTTATTATTGGCTACCCGGTAGTGCCCCATGGAATAGTCTGATGGGTATATTCACATTCAAGCTTAGATGGTGAAAAGTTGAAGATCAGAGCCATTATTCAAGTTCTTTCAGGCTAAAAGAAAAAAACAAAGGGACACACTGGCCTTTCTGGGCTCAAAAAACATATAAGCTTTTAGAAACAATTTCTTAAATGTATTTCACAGTGTTTGATCACTGTTTGGCCATTCTCAGATTATATGCCTGCACAAAATAAATTAGTGAAGATAAGAGAATATTTCCTGGCTATTAAAAAAACGCAGTTTCCCAAAAAGCCTCGAGCAACAGAATTTCAAGGTGCCAACTTAGAAGTGTAAATCTGATCTACAGACCCATTAACAAAAGAAAACAGAGCATGTGTTTGATCCAGGCAATGAGGACTAGCAAATTCAACTTCGGGAAAAGATCCGAGCGAGACTAGACTAACCTGTTGCAGCAGTTACTTGGGATTTGATGAAGTGTCCTTTAGTTCTGAACCACTCAGCAATAAATGGCACACCCAGGAATATAACCTTCTTCCCAAGTTCTTTTGCAGCCTGTCTTGCATAGATATAGCCGATCGTGCTCAGCATATCCACACCATAAGCTGTGATAGAACATTTTGCCAGATGAGAATAGACTTGCTACAAATGAAGCAATGGAGTGATAGATGAACAGCTAATTAAGAAAGGTTATTGTGATTGGTAGCATATTATAATGGAAAAGTAAAATCCATACACCCATTCCAAGTAAGCCAATTGATGTTTATAAATTTCTTTACACATAAAACATTCTATGTTAGCAGCCATATGAATTGACATATGTCAATTCTTCAAACTTTTATCCAGACGAGAGTAACTTTAAGCCTTAGAAAAGTTACCAAAACGTTTTGTTTCGCACATAGAAAGAGATCAAGTAGCTCAGCTCCAAATATTGACTAAGCCAATGGAGATAAAGTAGCTTATCCCCATTCCAAGTAAGTCAATTGACTAGGAACAAAGCCACGACAACGATACGTCTACCCGGAACGACATACCTCAGATGTTTATAAATTTATTTACACATACTTCAAGATTTTTATCAGCTGAGACTACTTTGCTTAAAAAAAGATTTTATCAAAATGCTTCATGCACAGATAGAGATCAAGTAGCATATCTCTAAATTTGAAAGGAGTTCTGTCTTCCATTCGATCCATTTCACCTGTACTCATTATTCATATTAAGAAGCAATTTTTCTTTTATTGTGCCACACCATTATCTAAACAAGCTGCAGACACCTAAAGGCATGTTCTTCAACACTAATGGCATTCTAAAAGAGTGGATTTTGTACTTTTAGAAATTGACAATACTTAAAACGTTTCACCAAGTAACACAGCTTCTAACACTTGGTCTTACTGGCCATCATAAATTTTAAAACGAACCACTATGTCAAAACAAAGAATAAGCACCAATTCCTTAAATAAATATCACTGGAACTTTTTGGGCATTCGTGTAAATCACAGCTTGCATTTAGTGGTACATTAGCAAACCCAGTTAAATTCAATATCTATATGTTTTCTCTTGAAAGGGGCTCTGGGGAGGACACAGTCCACTGTATTATATTTGGCAAGACATAGAATACAAATTGTTTACCTCAAATTTAAAAACGAAATGGTTTCTCAAAAAGCATACAGAAGCTATCAAGATATAAAAATTAAAAAAAGTAGTGCTAAAAACAAATAAAAAAATTCAAAAAACATGTATTAACAGAAAATATGATGAGATGGAGATAATGACGCATCACCAGCATTAGAAAGCCTCGACACTTCCGCCTCAGTGTGACGAATAAAGTCTTCTTTATTGCTGTGTACATAAAGATTGAGTCGATCTTTAAGTATGGCAACAAGTTTCTCTTCCCTTTCCTTCTGAACCGTCTAAAATTACAAGGAAAAAGTCCTTATACAAAAAGCTCTACTATTAAAAACTCTTAATGATAAGGATGAAACATCATATTTATCTCATCTTTTCTGATGGTCAAACAGTGAATAATGACGCATGCACATAGCAAATTCACCTCTTCACATTTTGAAAGCTGGAAATTGGAGTTGTGAGAAAAAGGGGCATTTGGGTTTGGAACCATTTTGTAAATTGCTTTCCCGCGGTTTGCCTCAAAAAATTTCGCATTGCACAGATTTGAAAATTTCTTCTGGATTGTAATCTATTTAGTATATCCGTGTTTTTTTGCCTGTGCTTTTATGCTGGTTTCTTTGGCTAGAAAAATACAACTCTAAGCAAATGACCTGGGCAAAGCCACAAGAGGGAAGACTGAAGTTAAAAAAAGATGGCTGCGTACGGGTAATCCATCCCTGGCAGCAGCTTGTGATGTGCTTGGGAGAAACTGACATCTTATGGTTGCTTATGAGGTTATTGGTTGGCATGCATGGTTTAGCTATGCCTTCAGGACATTGTGAATGTTTGGTCACAAGTGCGTGCTGAAGTGACAATAAGTTTGCTCCAAACTATGTACCCGGCTCACTGGGAAGGTTCTCATAAAATTTTAAAATTAAAAAATCATTGATTCTTGTAGGCAATCTGTGAGAAGGAAACAAAGTTACTTACTGAATAGCTGATGATAATACAACAACAACTAAGCCCTTGACCTCAACGGATTGAGGTAAGGTAAATAAACCATAAAAAGAATCAAGTCGTGTCGAACACACGTTGTCAGTCTTATACAAGAGCTTCTTTCAATCAGAATATCTTCCTTTATCTCTTTCTACTTCATATCTTTTTATATAACTTCAAGTCATGACTTCTTTGGTAGTTTTCTTGCTCACGTGAAATGACCGAAATTCATGGCATTCACTCGATGCACTTGTGCATGGCTGAAGATAACATGAAAGATGAATTCTCAAATCACTTTGGAATGTGGTCAGCCGAATTTGACCATTGGGATATCCAATCATAAGGATCAACTTGGACCGCTTTCCATTCATTTAAGGCATCACATTGGTATATTCTTATTTTTCTTTATCATTCTACGTGTGCTTTTTTCTTTTCAAAGGCTTCTTACTTTTGGTTTGTATTCTGATTGCATTCCAGTATTATAAAAATTATAAGCCCTTCTCTATAAACACCACAGGGTAGTCCGATAATATAGCACTCCTGATGCCACATTTCAGGTAGAAGATTATATTTTGCAAATCTAGCTGATTTGCTTCATAATTTTTGTACATTAGTCGGGAATGATCAATTTCCAGGTCTTGATTTAACAGTTGGCGCTCCCAATCCCATCTTCCCACAGTCTATCCTTCTAGAATACATACTAGTGTTAAAACCATGACAATAATGAAGATGGCGGACACATGAAGCCAATATACACTAAAAACTAGGAAATATCAGAGATTATACCCGCATCTTGTCCTGCAATTTTTTGGGATCAAATTCTTCACCTTCTCCGAAAATGTCCAAGGAAGCCATAGATGCCAAGGCAAGCTGGCCAATATATTCCTCAAAAAGCTCACTTCCAAAAAGCATGGCAAAGATCGCTGCAGGATCGATAATTGCTTCTCTGAAAGAATTCACAAGGAAAAGCATTCCCAAAATTGGGTGTTGATAGCATTCGTTATAACAGAAATTCACATTATGAAAAAGCTAAAGACAGTCCAAATTACATACGTTGAAATTCCTGATTTCCCATAAGCATCATAAGTTTCTCTCTGCTTTGGATCACTTAGCACCTGGTAAGCCTCGCCGAGAATCTGGTATAAAAAAAAGGTATTATATTGAGAAGGCAAAAACCAATAAAAACTCTCAATACATATCAAACAGATAATCTCTCGTGAGAATTAATCATTTGTTTATGAAAAGTTTATTGAAAACCATTTGTCGTGAACAGTTTTGATATGCATGTTGAACAAAAGAATTTACTTATGATATATAAATAAATCATAGTGCTTTGCATCTATGGTTGCATATTCATTTGATGATGTGGTATAGATAACTGGTGGTCATTATTTCCCATCTCACGAGTTTTATAGACTATTACTTCAAAAACAGTATCATGTTATTTAGATCTGCTAAAAGATTTTCCTTCCATTTTCTTTTTGAAAAAATTACAAGATACTGAAATGTTAAAAGTAATAATGGGTTTAGCATCAATGCTCGAATGATTTTTAAATTACCTTATTGAAATGTCAACTTCAACACATTACATTTAAAGAATTGACGTCTCATCTAAACCCGAGCTTGTAGAGAGATTTGACAATTTATTATTTATTCTCTAACATTCCCCCTCACTTGTGGGCCGATTTGTTCCTCTTTTTTGGGAGGTCCATCAAGTGAATATTTAAGGTGGGTGTAATTATTGTTTGTGAGTTTTGAACTCATGACCTTTGCGTTAACCAGAGGCTCTGATATCATAAAGAATTATCGTCTCATCTAAAAACCCGAGCTTATAGAGAGATTGGACAATTTATTATTTATTCTCTAACACATTTATTAATTATGTGGGGGACTGCAGTCACTAAACTAAACCCCAACCTAGATACAAGCATTTTTACCATGGACAAAATCATACATATGGTGTGCTTTCAATAATTATACAAAAAAACTATCATGACTTAAGCCTACACCTTTCTCACACACCAAAGCAACAGAAAAAATTATAATAAGGGAAAAAGGTAGTAAGCCCACCTGAAAATTTTGTGCCGCCAAGGGATCATTCGGGTTTTTATCTGGATGAACCTGTCTAGCCTGCAACATTCCAACCCAATCGCCAAACATGGAACTAGTATATTAACATACGAATTGCAGCTTGAAAAAGGATATTCAGAATCCTCTAATTTTAAAGAATAATTCCAAAATAGCAAAGTGAGAAGATTATATAGAAAGCTACAAAATTAAGCTATCAAAATAGTACGCTATGTTAGAAGAGAAAAGACCATGATATGAGATTAACCAGTTCTGAAAAAATCTCTACCAAATCCAATGTGTCAAGTCTCATCAGCTATAGACTCCAGGTAGATCAAAGAATTTGATCTTTCCTCAGGTCCCCATCTATTATACAAACAAAGGGAGAAACCGCCAGTGGGATAGAAACTGGTATATACACCTCCAAATTAAAAGACTACTCTGGCTAATATATTGGCTTCTTCTCTGCCTTCATGAATATCGTTAATCCAAATTGAAAGATAAGCCTAGCGAATTCACTTCAAAAACCATTTCAAGCTCAAATCATACAGACTAAACTTGCAAAGAGCACAGATGGCATAAAACCTATGAGCTAAGTCGAGGCATGCGACTTATTGAGGCAAACTAAAGCAACATACACCAGACCATAACTTTCTGGATTATGAATGTACCAAAAGGATCATGGAGTGCATATCATAACACAGGGATATTTCAAACTGCTGACTGACAAAAATAAAAAATAATGACTATTTCATTGATCATTACCTTCAGTACAAAATTCTACCTTTGTCACACCTTATGACTTTAACTCGCATGCTTCATGGCCATTGCATGACTTGGCCAGAGCACATCCACAGCTAAAGAGTTGAGTTTTTGCCTTGACATAAACCTAGACACAAGGGCTGTGCCTCGTTCCTCCTTGAGTCTCAATGTGGACCCACAGACTCTTAGTAACCAAGTTCAAAATCCACATCACCCCATAAATTCTTAGTCGAACTCATTCCTGACACACTTGGAAGACTTTCAGTAACTTCTACCCAGAAGAACAATGTCCTCGTCAAATTCATTCTCATTACATTCTATGACTTTTCTCTTATTTTCAACCCCCCAGGAAACAAATATTGCATCATTGCATAAAGTTGAGAAAGAGAAGATAGGGTCAATGAGTGCTGTTTGCACCTACCTCTCATCCCTTGCATTCCTTCTTCGTACATTATATAGCTTTGTAACGTTAACTTTGATTTCTATTCACTTTCTTCCTTCCTACTTTCAAATCCCCAAAGAATAATTCAAACATAGTAGTACGAACGAAAGAAACAAAAGGTAGTTGTGCTAGTACAGATGTTGTCAAGGATTGCCTCGTTCTCTCTTTCGTCCTTTTCATTAACAAAAGTGCCATGTTTTCTTTCTTCTCATATTAACTCGAAAACTATGCATAGGAAATAAAGTTTGAATTTCAACATATAGCATACCAACTAACCAAGCATAATGTCCTATTTCCTACGGAAAAATGTCACACTAATCCTATTTTTCAATCTACTTCACCGAGTTAGATGTTATCCAGCCAAATCATGTTAACAAAACCACCTTTCATCGCACCAAAAGCATTTTGGGATCATCGAACAATGCAAATAGCTTAATGTAAATAATATCTAAAAATAGAGAAGAGCCGTATCTTCTGGATGATCTAATGAAGAATGGATCAAAAAAAGTTCAAATTGTTCCTCAGTTTACTGGCACCAAATCAAGTCATTGGATAGAAGCAGCTATCTTGGACCATGTAAATCCTTACTTGGCACGGAATTTGATATCAAGTCACTCTTTCAAAGCAGCAGCTAAGTCGTAAATCTGCGTAATTTAGAGATTGCACCATATATTCTCCGGGAAGATGAGCACCCAGCTTTCAGTTTTAGCAAGAACTTTATTTTCGTCATTTTGAACATTGAACGATAGGCTGATCTCGTGAAGTTATTTATGCTTGAACCAAAAATTCGAAATTACACACAGTTTGCGTATCAAACAGACACCTTCTAGAACGAAAATGTTCAAGATTTAAGTAACCATGAAACAGATCGTACGCAGTCGACAAGGGTGAAGCATACAAATTTACGTCAAATTACAATCAATGTTTCATCATTCGATATTAGACAAACTATACAGCATGTGATTATGATAATTGACAAGGATAAAGAAAACCTAACTGCAGAAACTGAGAAAATATATTTTAAAAAAATGCACAATAAATCCCAGCTTTGGGTTCGACCGCACCTTAACATAATACGCTTTTTTTATCTGTGACTCAGTTGCGGAGGGGCTCACACCCAGCACATCGTAATACTCCTGTCTCCTTCACCATCGATCTCGAACAAGTTCTTCTCTGCCTGATCACACTCAAATGCTTAAGGAACAAACGGATTAAATTACGGGTATTGTGCGATGAGTTCCGAATTTTTTACACACAATACTTCAGAAGTGTACCAAAATTCGGGATCGAATCGAGAATTAGATGCGGGAGTTGGAAACTACGTCAGATTTGAAACGGAATACTGAACAGAACTGCGGAATTCAGCGAATACCCGTTCCTTTGACTACCTCGGAGAGGCCGCCTCGTCAGATCTTACTAGCTAAAACTTCTTTACGCGTAAGAGATTTGAGAACACGGAGGTCCCACGCGGACATATGCACACACACTCACATGTAGACACGCTTCTGTAGAGATTCCACTCTTGATTTTTTCGGGAAATAGGACCACAAAATAACATCACCATACAAATAAACATATATTAATAATATCTTACTATCTTATAATAATAATTAAGCACCTTAGTAATATAACCATTTTGTAAATCTAACAATACCCTTATTATTATGTGTTAAATGATCGCAAGGCCCCTGCTAATTTGGATAACCACAATAATATCAAAAAAATAGTTGGGAGAGTATTAAACTATAAAATCAATTTAAAAAAAGTTTATTACATCATAAAAGCAAAAAATTAAAAATTAAATTTATAATTACCACCTCACTTTACAAAACAAATACCGTATAGTTGGTAATTCTTCATTATCTAACAAAAAAGAGATCCGGAAAATTTAATCATATGTGACTTATTCTTTCCCAATGTTAGAAATAGATCAAATTTATTTCGTTAGTTTCATACAAACAATCCATGCAAATGAGAACCAGATATACTATTCACGACGCGATGTGGAATTTATCTGCGAGATATCATATCTCATATTGTTCCACATATCGAACGAATTATTTAATGTATAATTATGTTCATCTGTATTTTTTCAATCAAAAGTAAAATAAAAACTACCATAAAAGAATATATATCATTATTAATTCTCAACCGTTTCTAGTCAGCTGAACACATGACATATGATTTGAACATATTCATCTAAATCACAAGTTCTTACAACCTGCCAAGAATCTGAAACATCTGGAATCTAGAAAATATATTATTGAGCCTAAAATCTTTTTTTGATTTCTTTTCTACAACGAAATCTATTGTTGTTATATGAATATAATAAAAACTCGGGAATAAGTGCAATCACATTGTATATTTTACATTTTTCGGGCTCAATGACAACCGATGAATTCTTCAAAACATTCAATTTGACTTCAGGAACGTAGCCATGATTTAATTTAAAAGGTAAATTTCTTTAAATGAAATTAAGGGTTAAACATATTTTTTTAAAAAAAAAAATTCTATAAAAATTGGGGTGTGCGGCTGATTGGTCTACTCGGGCGCATCAACCCTCTCCCTCCGCCCTGAATGGACTACTCGGTGCATCAACTTTCGATTAATATTTATGTTATGTATATGAGTATATCTGTATGAATTACAAACAAATACAATTTGAGAGAGGATTGATTCATGACCCTATTGCCTCTTTTATATCATGATTCAACAAATTTTGAGGCCAGCACATAAATTCTGCAGTTGAGATGAAGAGTCCAAATGGACACCGAACTTAAATGTCTATCAATTGGTGTATAAAAATCGTAATATGCTTTTTAATCTTAATTAACGATAATAAACCATGGAATCGTCCTTAGAGATTTTTTTGACAGATGTATTGAATGCTCTATTTCTTGTTTAAACCCAGAAAGTAAAATTTTGATTCCCTAAATATTGGTTTCTAATTGTAATTATATTTTATTTTTATTTTTCAAAATGAAGTATAGTTAATAATTCTATCGAGCGTGATATCACAACCATCGTTGAGATTAATTAGTTTTTTAATGATGAGAAAGTATGTGATAAAGGTAATATATTTAATTGCGACAGCTGAAGAGCATATTGTTCTCGTTGAGGTCTATAAACATTACTCGTGTTTTCAAAATCCAACAATTTGCTGCGACCTACAGAGCATGGTTGCTCAATTTTGGTGGGTTGGAAGTAGTGAATTGAAGAGAAGTCATTGGGTGAGTAGGGGATAAGTTGTGTAAACCTAGACAACGAAGTGGTATGGGGAATACAAAACATTGAGAAAAGGCGGAACGTCAACGGACTTAATTGGATGCCAGGACATTTGAAAGGGTCCTTGTGGTAGTGGTTTGTTCACTGATCCGTGGAATTGGGAGAAAATAAACAAACAATGTGCTCTGGCAAGTTGATCACGATACCCTTAAGACAGATTCCAGTAACTAAGCTTGGCAAGAGAGGGAAACTAGTTGATTTGGCACTAAACGACTATCTGAAGCCCACTGTGTTAAAATAATAGGTATTGGACTGTTAACCCATTCGCATAAAGTGGAGGGAATATTCTTGGAACATTTTATTACACGTACAACCCACTTTTATCACGTCTTTTCTGGGGAAAGTTGGGGATTTGTTTATTAACCAATTATCAACTTGACCATTAACTTTAATTAATTTATTTTACCACTCGATTATATCAAATACCTGGGTCTAAAAAGTAAATCTACGTTCTCGGGTATGTTCAATTCACTAGTGAAAAGTTTAATTCTTTAACTTTAATTTTAGTATTTTAGATTATAAACACTTCTACGTTGAGGTAAAATATTCAAATAAGTAAAAAATAACTTGAAAAGATATTAGATTTTGACATCTTCGATCTTGCTTGTGATAAAAAAAAATTATTCAAATGGGTGGAAATTACTTTTAAGTAGGTTTTTTTTAATAAGTTTCTTTTTTTTTTCTTTCAAATTATTATTTACCTTCATCCTCGTACATAATTACAACAAAATAGTAACAAAATCAAATCAACTCTATAAAATCCATGATGCACATATACAAATATCTCATAGGAAACTAAAGATTGATGTGATGTAACTCATGTAAATATGCCAAATTAACAAAGAAAAAACAAAGTACATTCCTAAATATGTACCAAATGTATGAATGTAAGTCTCTATCCTCACAGAGGCAATTTATCGAACAGGTTGTGCACCTGAGCACCGAGTCACATCAGAATTGCGTATCGCATGCTGTCTCTGACTGTGAGATGATTGAGCTCAGACGTCTGCGTCAGCTCCGCCGAAGCCCACATGCCATCAGTGCCACTTATGTGGGGGTGCTGCGATATGCAAGAAAGCAGCGTCAACGAAGCTCGTACGATGCCGCAAACGAGCCCAGAGAGTAGGCCATGGCTCCAACGCGGTCTTGATGGTATTCCGCCAATCCCACCGCCCACGAAACTCTCGTCAACTACGCGGGACGTTTTCTTCATGTTTGGGAAGTTTCTTGAAATGGGACGTCAATGCTAGAACGAAAGTAAACTAAATCCGGGAGAGGAATGATTAAAGGAGGGGGGATGTGATAGTGGTAAGAAGTTAGTGGTGGGACAGTGGTGGTGCTTATCAACATCTAGCCTAATCGATTGATGGGTGGATTAGCTTTATAAGGACCATATTTAACTATTTTTGTTTGGGCACTTAATTTAATTAAATCCAAATCTTTTGATACTAAAAGTTTGGTCAATACTAGTAAATGAATTATGCATTAACGAATGCGATTGAGAATTTACCTTATTATGAACAATAATACAATGCCTTTTTTTTTATTATTTGACTATAATTTTTTTTAATTATCAAAACTAAGTTTTTTAACAAGAATATTTTTCATTGGTTTGTTTCGACAATTATGAAAACTTATGTTACTCTTAATTGAGCCTTTTTGGTTTGAGGTTTTATCCGTGTCCTTTTTTTTCAGTCATTTTTTTATGCCATTTTTATTACATGGTTGATGACCATTTTATATCTTAGTTACCCGGCCTAAGTCATTATTTTCTTTATAATTTTATTTTATTTATTTATTTATTTATTTATTTAAATTTTTTTGAATTATCAAAACTTGATTTTTTAACAAGAATATTTTTCATGGTTTATATGATGCCCGAAATCTATTATCTTGATTAATTAAGTTAATGGGATGGTTAATGGATAATTATGATTAACTATGGTTTTGCAATTGAACTGGATTTTAAGATAAATCGAGTGTAGTTGAATATTATGATGGAACCAGAATTATTGAATTAATAAATGGTTTAGATGAATCATGTGAATTATGAAGATAATTATGAATATGCATTGAGAATAAATTTTTGGAGTGGGACAATAATTATGAAATTGGGGATAAATAATAATTAGGGTGAATTTAGAATGTGGTTTGAAATTGGGGGATTAACTTGAAAAATCAAACAACAAAACTATCATCCCCTACACACACTACACCCCAAAACACATACAAAATCCCTACTTCTCACTCTTCCTAAACCATTCTCCTTTTCTTCTTCTTCAATTGTGGGAGAGACTTAGATTCAAGAACAAATATTGCTTCTAATTTGACTTTTAGTGTCAAATAGGTATGATATTTGTATGTATGTGTTTGATTTAAAGTTTTGAAGGTACTTTGATAAATATTGATGATTAAGTTATAGTGGGTTTGTGACTGTAGTTGAGATATGAAGATTTATGGTGTTTTAATGTGTTTTTGTTGAAGTATTGAAGGTAATGGGTAGTATTATGATTTGGGTTGAGTTTGGTTGGGATTGGAGTGATTTAGAGAAGACCTTCTTGAGTTGCAGAGCTCCGCGATCGATCGCGGCGAGAGCGCCGATCGATCACGACGGAGCGTGGCATAACATGAGAAAATTCATAACTCGCGATCGGCCACGAGCAAAGTGCCGTTTGATAGCGAGCGGGCGAAGCCAGACCAAGGATGAAGTTTGAGCGCGCGATCAATCACGGCTGGGTGCCGATCGATCGTCGATGTTTAATTTTTTTGTAAAAATGTTTAGCTGTGGGATTTCAAAGTGTGTTATGTTATGGATGTTTTTTATGATGTTTATGACATCCTAAGGAAATCTTGAACAATGGAATAAGATTTCATGAAATGAACCTTAGAAATAATATAATACTTGATTGAGTTAATTGATAACTCAATAGATGATAAAAATGGGATGATTTGAGTAGTATACAGTGTACGATTAATCGTGACTGGTTATGATAGGAAGCATGACAAATTTGTATGATATATGTAGTGTAGTTGTGAGAGTTATTGTTCAGATATTAATATTGAATTGATATTCAATATAGATACCGTACGAGCCTCCGATTGTCGAGGACGTCTAATCATGTTGTCAACTTTAATGTACATAGTGACGTACGAGTAGGTATATACTATGAAGTAATTGCATATTCATATATTGTTAAATGTAATGATTGCATATGTGTGTGAAGTATGACATATGTGTAATGGTGGATGTGTAATTGTACGTCATCCGAGTATACGAATAAAGAAATGAATCTGTGTAGATACATTGTTGTACGTGATTCGAGCATACGAATTAATTTATTGATGCATCGAGCATGATCAACGTGAGGTGTTGCTGAGAATGAGATTGACTGATAGGCAGGGTTGCATGCGTTATGAAATATGTTTAAGCATAAATAATATATTTAAGTGTCTTGAATGTATCGTACTCGTGAGTATCATGTTTTGAATAATACTGAATTGTGTTTTATGAATGTGTGGGAGATCAAAACAGGAACAGTTCGCGAAAGCTATATGGATTCGTAATTTGTACATGGAGTACATTTTCATATATTTTTCAATAAATCTTAAATTTTGTCAGTATGATCTTTATACATTATTATGAGTATGATTATTGTGATAAGGTATGTTCACCCTGCCTGGAACCTGTTTTTGCTTGAAACAGGTTAAGCAGAATGAGCTCAAACTAGTAAATGATGATGCTCTTAGGAGTGTGGTACCAGTATTGGTATTTGTAGCGTGATTTATACACGTAGATACACTTTGATTTATTTAATGTTCGTCTTTGAGCATAGATATATGTGTATATGAGTTGTATAAATGTACTTGGTATTTCTCTTTTCAATTGAGCATTGCATGCAGATGATTTAAAAATAAAGGTGCATGATGAATTTGATAATACAAATAGTGCATTACAAAGTGTATACATATGCGATATGAGCTGTGATGAGAATCGGGTTTACAAGGGATTATGTCGAAAATTTATATGAAACTCATGCCATATTTAAGAAGCTTGTTATGAGTAATAAATGTACCATTGACGAGATTAGAAGTTGGGTCCTACAGTTTACTTCAACACTTGTGAAAACTTAGACACCCTTAATTGAGCCTTTTTAGTTTGGGTTTTCATTTGGCCCTTCTGTTTTTTCGGCCATTTTGTTTATTGCTTTTTAATTTACCCTATGCGGATCACCATTGTGATGAACAGTAATATAATGCCAAAACCTTTTTATCCTACGCCCAAGTCGAGGAAAATGAATAACAAATGTAGATAAACGTTGAACATTCTAAAATATATACCCCTCTTCCATTGCACGACTAATAGTTAAACACCAAAAAGTACTCGATAATACTACAATAACTTAAGCCGATTGAGCCGAAGCAGCACACAAGGGTGGGTTCTGTTTCCCAGTGAGCTTAGGCTTGATGTTGCCACATTTGGTGGTTATGGGGCCAAGTTTTCCATCGTATTTGAGATCTATGTCACCAATCTCAACGTTTTCGCAAGGCTTAGTGCCACTACAAACAAGTGTCACAGGCCACTGGATCATTGGTCGTTCCCCTGATGTTCTTAAATTTAACGTTGCTGATCTTGACCAGCGACGGTGTCTATACAAAGCAAAATGGAGAAAAGGTTAAGTGTCACTTTGTCAAAATTGCATGCAAGTGGAGAATAAAGAGTGATGAATTTATAATAATAATTAACTTTAAACTTGAGATTTAAAAAGGGGTAAGATTACTTACACCGAGATTGCATTGGTTATATGGGCAGTATTCTTGATCAATGACAATAGGATATGTAACATTGTCCATAATAAGGTCTTCAAACTGCAGATTTGTCACTTGCAAACGGGCTGGAGCCGAGGGCCATGTTTTGATCCGGACCCCATTCATTGTGCTAAGGAAGGTGCAGTTCTTGACATAGATCCCTATCACGTCCTTCTCGGTTTCATACTTACCTAGACTTCCGACACTAATACCATGTCCCGGCCCACAAACAACATTCTCTACATGGACTTCCTCGGTTCCATCCCCGATGGAGACGCAATCGTCTCCTGTTTTTATGGTGGAGTCTTTGACGTTGATTAATTTCGAACGACCTATATGGATACCATCGGTGTTTGGACTCTCCCCTGGTGCAGAGATCGTGAAACGGAGGAAAGTGACATTTTGGGATCCAATCACGTTCACATGAAAGTTCTTACTGTCCTTGGTCGTCACGTCGCGGATGATTGAGTTATTGATGAAGTTGAAACTCAGATTCTACATGTATAGATTCAATCAAGATAAATGATCAGTTTCTTGAAACCAAACATAAGCACGTATATCATGTTACTCCAAAGTATTGTCGCATCCTGCATCCGCTATCTTGGCTTAATGCATTAATATATACATGTTTTGAAATACAATTTTTGAGTAAGAAACGAATAAAAGATAAAACAACATTATTATATAACAAATATTTGAATCAACACAAAGTTTGTTTTAAGTATACACTCGACTTACCAATGGCAGTTTAACACATTTCTGGTTCTTGTGACAATCGTTTCTCTTCCAAGCTTCTTGACCTTGGCCGTCAAAAACACCACCACCGGAGATGGTTAAATAATTGACGTAATTGATGGTAACCCATTCTCCTTGTTTGTTAGGCATTTGGCTTGGATCTAAAGGAGCATTTAAGTCGCCTTGAACTTGAAGCTCGATAGGAGATTTATTAGGTCCTAGCAATTTCACTTGAGTCAATTGCCATTTCCCTTTTGGAATAACAACTTTGCTTGGGCTTGTTGATGCACATGCCTCCTTCCATGCACTCAATAAAGCCTACAAGAAAATCAGATATTTTATTTACGATGTTCTAAATATAAATATTTTGTTTTTCTAAAAATAGCTTAATCTCTATTTTTTATCAGATTTTTTGAATCGGTTGGTATATGTAGGGTATGTTTGTAATTGCTTATTCAAAGAACTTTTATATTGCTTTTATTAAAATTGGAAAAAGATTGATTTAAAAAAAAACATTGATGTTTGTTATTATAATAAAAAAATCAGCTTAATGAACTTTACTTAATTGCAAAATTGTTATCGTTCAACTTAGCAGTCAGAAGCATCTCATGATTTGTTTCTATGGTTCCGTTTTTACCTGCTTTTTTTTAGAGAATCAATGACAGAAGCAATGAAATCAAACAAGAAAAATCTCTTTGTTTTGTTTGGAAAGCAGATTGACACTTTTGAGAAGCATTTACCAATACACACTTACCTCGCTGATATCGGCGTTGGGTTTTGCACCATACTTGGTGATATCAAAAACTTGGGATTGCACATTGGCAATGCAAGCCAAGAATGGCAAAACGAAAAGAAGTTTACTAATAAATGCTAGATCCATTTTTTTTGTTCGATAGATATATGTGAATGTTATTAAAATGATGTAGCTTAGTAAAAAAATTTGTTGCAATTTATAGTGTTATTAGGGGAAAATTGAGTGACACAAACCACGTCCTGCCAATCCTTTAATGCCTTTCCGAGGACCATACATAGGAGTGTAGGAAGTTATGGTTTATTGGTTTAATTTTCATCACCAAGAAAATAGCAACATGTCACTCCGACACATAGCATCACGGTATTAGTTAAATCTTCTTCTTTTTTTTTCAATTCCTGAAGAAATAAGAAAATATTTAAAATATTGACTATTTCTTTGCCACAAATTTAAATTTTTAGTCAACAAATTGTATTTTCTCTCTCTTTTTTGTAGTAATCATAACCCGTTCCAATTTGTAGCAATTTCTGTATTGAAATATATCTTGCGGTTTGTAACTTTTAGGTTACATATGGATCGATGGATTTGATTTAGAGAAAGATATTTGATTTGGGGAAAATTTTGAGGAATGTATTTCAAACGGCACATATCTTGGGTTAAAATTGTTTAAATTTAGATATATTTGATTTGAAATTCACTTAAATTTTGTACATCTAAACAAGTAAATGGATTTGAAACTTATCATTTCAAATCCATCAATCCAAATACAATCTTATTTGACTGAGCTATCTTATCCTTTTGAGTGAAGGTTTTTAATTTAAACTAAATCAAAAGTCTAAATTACATCTGAATTCATGAATAATATTTATGTTCAAAACCATACCCATATTAATAATTTATATTCAATCACTACTTTCAGCGTAACGATACAGGCAAATATTTACATCTAAACTTTATAATATTGTTAAAGTTTGAATTTTTACAACATTAATATTTACCGGATTAAGTATTGATTTGATAACGTAACAAAAGTATATCCTGAACACATTAATATTAAATTGCTTAATATTTTCAGAGACATGACAGTGCATTAAAAATTGGTTCTTTACCTTATTTATCATTACCTCTACATGCATATCCACATTTAGGGGCATCTAAAAACTTCTGCAGCTCTGTACTTAGCCAAAGTGATCAATGGATATCAAGATAATAAGTGAGAGCACATATTTTTTGTCAAAAATTGATGGCTCTCACCACGAGAATATTTTGTGGATTATGAATGAGAAACAGTATTACCCATTAGCTGATGCAGTTCCTTACTCTTGGATTCTGTTATCCGTAAATCAAGAGTAACCTGTGCAACATACAATGAGGACATCAACATCCAAGTAAATAAAAGATGAAATCTCTGTAAAGTGATTGAAAGAAGGGCGTGGGTGTATAGATGTTCTTTACGGCAGTAAATTCACTTGGAAGCCTCGCCGGCAAAGTTGGCTAAATAAACGAATTTTCACCAAGTTAAGGGAAAAAATTAATTACATCATGCAATCATCCTTTTTGTTGTGCCTTGAGCAAGAATTATCCAAGCATCCATTAATCAATTAAAAATAATGACACCTCAAAAGGCGGAACAAACTCAAGAAAGAAACATAGAGAATAAGTGAAAATAGTTAATTTTTGTGGCGATGGACTTCAGAATGATAACTGATGAGTTTGTGTTTGGGCTGAAAAGAATAACATAAATAAAACTAGTAATCTAGTATGGTCGCGTCATTTAAAATGTCTCAAAACATAAAATTTCAGTGCTCACCTCGTTGAATATTTCGCTATATGAAGCCTTCTTGAATTCCTATATAAGCATGAAATGTTAAGTTAACCAGCCATATATTGTCAAGGTAACGGAAATTTTGTGTATCTATAAGTAGACAACATGATATAAGTTGTAAAATAAGATAAAAAGAATAAATGTCTCCCACAAGTTCATTATATTGCAATTTCCACATCAAGTCTTCTTGTTAGCATAGGCCTGAGTGCATCTGTGAGAATGTACGTGTACATTTACTGAGAGAGAGTGACTCACCAATTTCTGAAACAGATTAAGAGAAGCATCATTTGATTCTCCAATCTTTGCACGAAAGATGTGAATGCCAAAAAATTTAACTGCAAATGCCATCATAAGTAGAACTGACTCCTTTGCAAGTCCTTTGCCACGACTGCAAGAGAAGTATGTGGTGAAATTTATAGAAATTTCCAACAAAAACGTCACACTGCTAGGAAGATGAATAAAAATGAATAGCGTATAGAATCCATTTTAAATGTACAATTATTTGAAATTTACAAAAAGAGTAATTGCAGAGAGAGAGAGAGAGAGAGAGAGAGAGAGAGAGAGAGGTCGGGAAGGAAAGAGTAAATAAAGTTGACATTAAGAATTACAGCAAACATTTGCTGAAAATTAAGGTGAACGATCTTAATTCTTCTGTTATCTAAGTGAAGATATTTATAGAAATGGGTTACCTAATACGACAAGGAATACTTACCTTTGTTCATATTTCTCATGATCCAGAACCCTTTACTTTCAGTTTTAAGGTCATGAAGATGTGCCCATCTCTCAAATTTTTAAGTTTTTAGCTTTATTCATATTTCTCATCATTGGGAAACCTTTACTTTTCACTTTTACAGTTATAAAGAAGTGCCCATTTCTTAAAGTTCTAAGCTCTCCCAAAAATTGAACCTTGGAATCAAGATTTATGCCTTTGAAGAAATCCCAACACCCACGACTCTTATTTTCTTTAATAATCCACCTTTCTTCCTTAGCCAAACTAAAGGCATATAAATTTCCTACAGAGAGAGATGCATAAATATCCACTTGAAAAGAATTGTTTCCCTGAGTTATTCACAAACACTTCTATTCCAAGTATCATCGTTGTGCACTTAGTCTAATTCTTGAAAACAGAGTAAAAACAGAAACTGGAGACTTATTAATTTGTAAAATGTAAAATAAAAGAAGAAAATAGTTTTACCTTTTGCTTTCAGCAACCATTATTTCTATTTCCGCTACGTGAGAATCATCCAAATCATTGATAAATATATTTACATCACCAACCATGGCTGAAAAAAGCACCGAGCAAAATTAGTGCGCAATATCATGCACAAGGAAAGAACCAAAAAAAATTACAAAGCACTTTCACCTATCATCTCAGATTTGAAAGTGTTCCAATTGAAGTCATGACATGATTTTCTTTTGGAGAAGTAAAATCTATAATCAATTATGCACTATCTTCGTTTTCCTACGGTCATATAACACAATTGTTCTCGCATTTTGCTTTATAACATGCAGTTAACACAGTTAAACAACAAATAGTACAAGGAATATCTTCAATACAAAACAAAAAGATCAAGCCAGCAAAACTGTAGCCCTTATTAACCATCAGAACTTAATTGCTCAAGTGAAAATGGCCAAGACTCGAAGAGCCAGAGAAAGGATACCATCATCATCATACAAGCGCCGCAGCTAGCATAATTTAAATAATAATTAGCTAAAAGGTACTATCCAACATGAACCAATCCCTGAAACTATAGCTGCATTACATGGTGCATCATCCCCAAAAATATTGCATCAACTTCTTACAGATAAAAGGACAATCACTAAATCAAAATAACATATATATCAACATAATGACCTTGTGTATAGGGTTGTCCATGAATGAAATCTCCAACCATTAAGTCTTTATCCAGCACTATAAAGGTATGTTCTGCAATCAAAACCGATTATCAAAGATCATCTTTTCCACCCTTTCTTCACGTAATGCCAAATAACAATAAAAGATTGACGTAGCATTAACATAACAAATCAGGCAACAAGAAAATATTTATGAACAAAATGATTGTATTTGGAGAGTGAAATTTTACTCTACTTAAGGTATCTTGAGTCCAGGTTAGCTGCATGTCGTATTCTTGGTCTAGAGTGAGAGGCTCAGATGCTGTGGCTTGAAGGATGCTGGGGTCTTGCATCCACGCATGGTACTTGGGCACATGCTCTTTCATGTATGGCACCAGTATCACTCTTTCTCCGACCAGGCTCAGCTTCATTTTCTTCTTTCTTTTAGAAATCATGCACCAGAAGAGAACAATAAAATTTAACCTTGTGATTGTGATACAATAATAAAGAGGTGGGAAAGTTGGATGATACATGCCAAGGGTCATAGAAGTATACTAGCCTTACCAGTTAATGTAGTACAAGTTAGCAGTAGTGTTGTCATGGCAGAAGCAAGAGTTCATGTATAAAAGGGCAACAACATCATTGTCATTTGTAAAGCATTCGACCAATTAATGAAATAATAGTTTCCCAATCTCAATTATTCTCTTAATTCCCATCCCCAATTCGAGATTAGCGATCTCGAATCTGCTCCATCTTTATCCTATCAGATTGGATAAGTAAGATCTGAATTGTTGAAACCGTGTGCAAATTTAAGGTTGCTCTAAGTGATAATTGTTAGAAGTAGATTGTAACTCAGTCTCTTGAACTGTATTCATGGAAGTTCTTTTTTGTGCGTCTGTGGACGCATTACACAGCTTTCAAATGAAAATTCGATTACTCAGAAGAGCGCCTAAATGTCAACGGTGAATAATTATGGGAAAATAACGAATTTTTATTTCTCGGAAGTGCCAGGAAACAATTTAAACTCGAGAAATAGCTTTAGCTGAAAAAAATATTGCTTCAATTTAAGTGGAGCGTTTGATCTCGCATACATGGCGATGAGCGAAAACATTACCTTGAGATGAATTCTTTAAGCAAATATTCCACTGAGTACAGTTATCGAATGCAGCGGAAGAAGACAACTGATCTTCGTGGTGTTCTGCTGCCGGGAAAGTGAAGAAGAGGTTAAACTGTTAAAAAGGCTCGAGAGATATCAATGAAAGGATGGTGTATCCAAGTGCAATTTTTAACGGGTTACTTTTATCACGGACCCAAGTCTTTGTTTTGTTTGGTAGATGGAATTAGGGTAGGATAAACAAATAAATCAATTTTTGGTTGAGTTTTTGGCAAATTCATACAATCCCAAGGGCCCGGGAAAAAAGCAAGAAATTGGGATTACAAGCTGAAAATATATCACACTAAAGCTGGCAATCAAAATTTGCACAGTAACCATTATAAGAGTAACAAAATACCACAAATGTCCATTGCCCTAGCAACAAAAACCTATGGTGGGTGGAGGGATTGGGTACCAGAAAAAAAAGATATATTTATCGGATCTTGGCGGCGGCGGTTCTTGTTGTGTTTACCAAAAGCGCTGCAAAACCCACAAGCAGTAACCTTAGGAGACGGCGACTCAATAGCCGGAGACAATCTTCCAGTACAAAAGTCGTTGGATCGCTACTCTCGATTGTTAATTCGGATGATGGAGTTGAAATCTTTGTGACGGTCTCGGCGGCTAGATCTTTTTTGTTGGCCGTCAAAGCAATTGCTTTGTTCCTGCATATTTGCTTTGTTCCTGCATATTGAATAATGGAGGGAGAATGACGGCTTATTTTCCGAAAATAGAATTTAGGGTTGGTAAACTAAAAAGTGAAATAAATTATAATTAATATATTTTAAATTAAATGTTCAAAACCAAAAATTACTATTTTATTAATTAGTTAAATAATTAATTAAATTGAATTTATTAACAAATTAATTAAATTGAATTTATTTAATAATTAATAATTAATTAATTATTCGATTGAATTAGTAATTAATTAAATAAATTGAATAAATAAATTAATAATTAAGTTTAATTTTTTTATTAATTTGGAATATTCTAAGGAATTAGTTAAAACTCATTTAAGGGTATTTCGGTCATTTTCTTACATACCTTACATCTATACAATATTTAATCAACTATACCAAATATTTATTATTTTTTTATGTCTTACTAATCAGATACACCAAACACAATATTATTTATCCGTTACTTTAATAATCATCTCTTTATCAACCAAATTATATATACATCACTTATCATATCATACCTACCAAGCGCAACCAATGATATTGCTCTCAGGCTATGATGCATGGATACCCATAAAATTTTAACGATCACGTATCCGATATTTTTTGGATACTGATAATCACGAATACTTGTCCGATACGTATCCGATATGCCACGTGGCGTATCGAAATTAAAAATTGCTTTTTTATTTTGGATAAATTGTCTAGATACTTCTGATTCTGATGTATCGGATACCCCATGTGATGTATCCGAATTTAAAAAATTATTTTTTTAATTTCAGATAGTTATATGAAATACATTGAGAATATTTCATTTGAAATATCCTCAGTGGTAGATATACTACATGTCACTATTACTAGATAGCATAAAATACTACTCTAAAGATCTAGAATGACTTCTAAAGATCCAGATAACATATAATTATCATTAAAGATCATGACCTAAAACAAGATCATTTTATCATTATAATTACGAATAAAATAAAATACTACGATAATAATACAATTAGATAATATTGAATGTATTTTTATATATAAGTAGTTTTAAAATATTATCATTAATATGAAAGCCAATTTATAATTTAAAAATATTTAATAAATAATTCTTTGAAATAAATAAAAAAGAAACAAAAATATAAAAAAATAAAAGAAAATATAAAAATAATATGACACAATAAAGGGTTACTATAATATATAGTATACTATACGGGGTGTATATGTAATGTTTTGATAATTTTATATTACATTTAGTATAAGGGTTATATCTGTAATGTTTTTATAATTTTATATTAAATATATAAGAGGGCAAAAATGTTATTTCGTGCATTATGTTAATTGTTTTTGACGGCGTTATGTCTGGAGGGGAGGTCTCTATAATTTTCCAAAGTCAAATGAAGCTTTCTGCAAATAGGCCAAAGTCAAAGGGGTCTAGATGTAATTATCCAAGTAATAACTTCATTTCAATTTTATAATAAAAGTACTAAAAATGAACTCCATATTTGTCGGACATGGACGTGAGTGTACTATTGTGCGCTGCAAGCTTCATAAACACACTGCTTTTAATGTTCTCCCCAAATTCAAAATTATTAAATCCCTTCCAAATTTCAACTATTCTTCTTAAAAATAAGCACAATTTAACTTCGGCCTTCATCATTATCATCTACCACTGGGAGCAACATGTCTCCACCTCTTCGTCTTTTGTTGTCCTCTTCCAGTGGCGCCCCATACGTCACCACGAAAACAGACAAACTATGACGTCATTTGTATAAAACTTTGGCATAATCTCCCCTTAAGTATACCTCCCAACAACACACAACTTGACATATATATGTCCACAAAAATATATGACGTCTACCTAACTTTACATGCACTAACACAAGATAACTAAATCATAGAGTAATACATACAGACCATATACAAATATAAACCGGCTCACATGCGAGCCACCACTAGTGAAAACATACGTATATCCTATGACAACTTCATTGTAAGTGACAAGGACTTAGACATCGCAGACTCAACAGCTCATAATCATGTCTCCAACTCTAACGTCTAAGCCTGATACCTGTTTCAACAGAATCAGCCCCCAAATTGGGTGAGCACACACCAGCAATAATAACAGCATAAATGGAAAGTATACTATCAACAGCATAACATGCTGTAAAATAACAGAAATACTCCCTAAAATCAATAACAACAATACGAAGATGTCTTGACTGTTTCTGTGACGGCC
Organism: Haberlea rhodopensis; assembly: GCA_907163345.1. NCBI lineage: Eukaryota > Viridiplantae > Streptophyta > Magnoliopsida > Lamiales > Gesneriaceae > Haberlea > Haberlea rhodopensis. The sequence continues at coordinate 7,559,690 of CAJQUN010000002.1, read as the reverse complement.
CGCCCAGACGGGTCGCCCGCCGTATTCTTGGGTTAACCATTTTCGTAGAGCGAGGACGGATACGAAGTAGTTGCTATAAGAGCCCATTGTGCAGTCGCGCTTACGCGGGCCTGGGCCCGGGGCGTGGTAGTTTCAGTAACTCAATTCCTCCACAGCAATCAAAATCCATCAATCATCACCTTATTCATATCACATCCGATATAAAAATCGATATAGTGGCAACACCGAGCCAACTATACCACATCGTCGCATCATCATTGCGACCCATCGTATATAATCGATATAGTGGCAACATCAAGCCTACTATACCCCATCAAATATGTAATCGATATAGTAGCAATACTAAGCTTACTATATCCCAAACATCGCTCCCCTACTTCTGCGACACAATCAACAACAATAATAACAACATGTCACCCATTTCGTCGACTCTCAACATCGTCATTCATTCCATACATCAATATATATCATCAAGAACAATGAAATGAAACTCAATACATGCTCGTACGTTAACACGTATCTGAAGATCGCAGAATATACATAGAACTACTCCTTTCTTGTCAAAGTTCCCAAAGTATCTCTTGTAGCTACTTCAACATTTTCATGGATATCGATGCTCAAATAATTGACGAAGATAAAACTACTCCTTTCTTGTCAAAGTTCCCAAAGTATCTCTTGTAGCTACTTCAACATTTTCATGGATATCGATGCTCAAATAATTGACGAAGATCCGAGTGAATAACTTTTCAGTTGCTCTGGTATGTCCGAATGTCCCCGATGAAAAGAAAAGAAGAAAACATCAAAATAGGTACATAGGCAAGTGGCAACTTAGGCGGTTCACCATCAGTCTTTTTATTTCATTTCCAATATTAACTACTAATAATAGTATATGATTTTTCGATTCATTATCACATACTGAAGACTAAGTGCATCATCTTTCATATTTGTCTTCTAATTACATGATTATATGACATGTGTACTTTTCTGTAAATTCAATCACTAAAACAAACAAAGGTAGGAAGTTTCCATTTTTATATAAAGTCTTAAGCATAATAAATTTAAGTACTCGTATTCTCTAATACTACCCACATAATTACTTTCAAATATCAAATGGCATCTAGTTTTTGGTATCATTACACTAGAATTTTACTATCTCAACAATAAAATTTACATCTGTTGGAACCGAAGAGGGGGTGAATGAGGTTCCTTGGCTACTTTAGCTTTTTAAAATGATTTTGCAAAAATAACGAGTTTGCGCTGCGGAAGACTTAAGTCAATCGATAAATAAATAAAAATGAATAAGTAAATAAATGTGTAAATAATCAAGCAATAAAAGACAAGAGAATTTGTTATAGAAGTTCGGGGATGAATCGCCTACGCCTCCTCTTCCCGGCTAGATAACTTCCAACCGAGGTTCCACTAGAACGAATGATCTTGGCCTTGAGGGCTCCAAGTTAGCCACAATACAACTCTTCCCGAGTACACAAAGCTCTTCACGAGCACCACACCCTTCACGAGTATTCTTGGCCTTAAGGGCTCCAAGGATAGCCACACAAAACTCTTCCCGAGTTACCAACACTCTTCACGAGTCTTCTTGGCCTTAAGGGCTCCAAGGATAGCCACAACACATGCACCAACTTTAGTTGTTGATGACTTTACAATTTCCAACTTGCGTCGGTGTTGGAGGACCTTACAAATAAATCAACAACACCTTCACGGTGTAACAACACGAAGAAACCAAGACTCTCACAAAAGAAAAGAATCACAAACTCCAATACAACACAAATGTATGGAGATTGCAATGCTATGAAATTTGAATAAGCAAAGCTTTGTTGAAGTTTGTAGGCTTGTTTCATATCTTCAAAATGCTCCAAAGCATCCATATTTATAGTGTAGGAGGCCCCCAAGGCTCCTACTAGTCGTTGCTACACTCAAGGCTTGAATCACTCCTTGATCGCCTCGGACATCGCCTCGGGCGATCACCATCGTCGTGCCCCAACGGTCACCATAATACACGCATCGCCTCAGGCGATGTACCGATCGCCTCAGGCGATCAATTCCATAAATGAATGCCGTAGCCTCAGCTGCTCAAAATCTTCCATCGCCTCAGGCGAAGCATCGATCGCCTCAGGCGTTCAAGCCATCGCCTCGGGCAAACTCCCCCTGCGCGCGAGCCTCGACGTCTCCTCTGTCGATGTGGGTGGCGATGTTGCTCCTGGCTGCCATCGCCTGGGGCGATCCATACCAGAATTTGCACACTTGATTTTCTTCAATCAATCCACTTTCCAACCAATAAATCTGCACACTAAGTAGACACATTAGTATAACAAACACAAGTTTTGTTGATCATCAAAACTTAAAAATAGTCCGGGGTTAATTTAAGCATTAAACTCAATCAAGCGTTTAAGGCTCAACAACATCAACAAAATCTTTCAGCATGATGACAAGTTGTCATTAGTTATCTAATTTCAACTAATGAATTGTAGAGCATACATCATAATTCTCAATTATAATTTATGCCTTTTTCAGGCATCACAATTCTACCCACCTTTAACAAATTTCGACCCCGAAATGCAACTCAACAATAGATGTAAAGAAACATAAATTCGCATACCGTCACATAATTCGGGGTATAGTTCCCTCATATGTCGCTCCGTCTCCCAAGTTGCCTCCTCGACACCTCGTCCTCCCACTGAACTTTTATCATCGGTATGACTTCACTACGAAGTTTTTCGTTCTGCTCGATCTAGAATACAAATTGGGCGTTCAACATAAGATAAATCAGGATCCAGATGTACCTCTAGCGGCTGTAATACATGTGAAGGATCTGTCTCATACTTCCGCAGCATAGATACATGAAAAACATCATGAATTCCAGATAAAGATGGAGGTAGAGCTAATCGATAAGCCACACTACCAATCCGTTGTAATATCTCATACGGACCAACATATCTTGGTGATAATTTTCCCCATATACCAAATCGCATTGTTCCACGGAACGGTGACACTTTCAGAAACACATGATCACCAACCTGAAATTCCAAGTCGACGTCGTTTGTTTGCATACGCAGCCTGTCTATCCTGAGCTGCTTTCATTCTTTGTTGAATTAATTTTACTTTATCTTCCATTTCTTGTATCATCTCAGGCCCACCAACAGCTGCCCTATCAGTATCGTCCCAACATAGTGGAGACCTACAACGTCGCCCATACAATGCCTCAAATGGGGCCATCTGAATAGTTGTTTGATAACTGTTATTATATGAAAATTCCACTAATGGTATAGATTCAGGCCAAGTAGTTTCAAAATCCATAACATATGCACGCAACATATCCTCCAAAGTCTGTATGGTACGTTCAGTCTGGCCGTTAGTCTGTGGATGATATGTTGTACTCAATCTCACTTCTATCCCCATCGCAGTCTGTAATCCCTCTCATAAAGGTGAAGTAAATCTGGGATCTCGGTCAGAAATAATAGATATATGAATACCATGTAATCTCACTACATCCTGACATACAGCTGTGCCATCTTCACATAAGTATAATGCATACTATAGGGTATAAAATGAGCAACTTTTGTTAATCGATCAATCACAACCCAAATAGCATCATATCCTGGACCAATTCTTGGCAAATGGGTCACAAAATTCATCGATATATGTTCTCATTTCCAAGTCGGTACCTCCAGACTCCTCAATTCACCTCCTGGTTTTCTTCTTTCAGCTTTTATTTGCTGGCAATTCAAACATTTTCGTACAAAGTCAATCACATCTCGTTTCATCCTCTTCCACCAAAACTGTGAACGTAAATCCCTATACATCTTTTTGCCACCAGGATGAATAGAATACCTGCTACAGTGAGCACGTTGTAGCAATCCTTGGCGCAATCCAGGGGTATTAGGAACTACCCATCGATCATGTAATCGCAAACTATCATCATCTGCTATCCTGAAATGAGACTCCTGCCCTTGTAAACCTAATCTTTCCCACCGCTGAACCTCCTCATCTCTTCCCTGCGCTTCACGAATACGTCCAAAAATATCAGGTTCAGCTAAAAGAGTCGATACCTGAACTGGAGATGTAGATACATCAAAATCATAGCCTAACTGACATTATGACATCATCAAGGCTGACAAGTGGCCTATATCCTCAGCAGTGCAGCTCACTTTATAACTCAAAGCATCGGCTGTGAGATTGGCTCGACCAGGATGATACTCAATCTCACAATCATAATCCTTTAGCAGATCTAACCACCCTCTTTGCCTCATATTTAATTCAGTCTGAGTAAACAAGAATTTCAAACTCTTGTGATCAGTAAAGATAGTAAACGAGGTACCATATAAATAGTGTCGCCATATCTTCAATTCAAAGATAATGGCTGCCAGCTCCACATGTACTGGATACCTCGTCTCATGGGGTTTCAATTATCTCGAGGCATACGCCACGACATGTCGGTCCTGCATCAATACACAACCGAAACCCTGTAAGGATGCATCAGTATAAACAGCAAACCTTTCAGTTTCTTTCGGAATTGTCAAAATTGGAGCAGTCGTCAATCGGTGTTTCAATTCCTGAAAACTCTGTTCACATGCTTCAGACCACTGAAATCGCACCCCTTTTTGAGTCAACTGTGTCAATGGTTTAGCAATCTTTGAAATCCCTCAATAAATCGACGATAATAACCTGCTAAACCTAGAAACTTCGAATCTCAGGTACTGAGGTATACGCAGACCATTGTACTACTGCCTCTACCTTCTTTGGATCAACTGAGATTCCATCTTTTGATATCACGTGGCCAAGAAATACCACTCTATCCAGCCAAAACTCACATTTACTGAGTTTAGCATACAATTGCTTATCGCGAAGAATTTGTAATACGGCATGTAAATGTCTGACGTGCTCCTCGTTACTCCTGGAATATATAAGAATATCATCAATAAACACAATTACAAACTGCTCTAGATAAGGTTGAAAGACCCGGCTCATCAAACTTATAAAGATAGCTGGAGCATTTGTCAATCCAAAAGGCATGACCAGAAACTCATAATGTCCGTATCTGGTTCGAAAAGCTGTCTTCTGTATATCCTCATCCCTAACCCGTATCTGATGATATCCAGATCTTAAATCTATCTTTGAATAAATTGAGCTTCCCTGCAACTGATCAAATAAATCATCAATACATGGGAGAGGATATTTATTCTTTATTGTTACCTTATTCAGTTGCCTATAGTCGATACACAATCGCATCGAGCCATCTTTCTTTCGAACAAATAGGACCGGAGCACCCTAAGGCGATACACTAGGACGTATGCACCCCTTTTCAAGAAGATCTTGTAATTGAGTTTTTAGTTCCCTCAATTCTGCTGGTGCCATCCTATATGGTGTACGAGAAATAAGGGATGTACCTGGCAATAACTCGATTCCAAACTCCACCTCACGAACCGGTGAAAATCCTGGAATCTCATCAGGAAATAAATCAGCAAACTCGGCAACCACATGTATATCCTCTATTCTCACTTCATCCTTCTTTTCAGTAACATCAACTGCATAAATAAGATATCCATCGTTTCCACGCTCCAACAACCTGGACATTCTAACAGCAGATACTAACGAAATCCGTGGACGAGAACCCTGCCCATAGAATGTCCGCCGCTCTCCCTGCTCAGGCTCAAAATGCACTGTCCGCTGATAACAATCAACAGTAGCTCGATATTTCCGCAAAACACAATTCCATCAAAATCAAGTATATCAAGAATAATCAAATTAGCCCGTAAGGCATTGCCCTCATATGAGATACTACAATTTGGTATCATTGATGTAACTACCACATTGATGCAGCATGACATATCTCAACGAAATAAAAGAAGGGGAAACGTTCGTATCAATAAGAATAGAAGCATGATAAGAACACAAATAACACTTACCCATTATCACATCATCTCGTGCTTCCTCTGCTTGTTCCCTCGTCAATATACCTGCCCCTGAGGTGGTCCAGAACCCCGTCCTCGTGTTTGTCCAAAGGTGGTCGAGGTGCAAACCGTTGCTACTGAACCGTCCTCTCCGACGAACTACCTCTGGATGAACTACCTCTGCCAGATCTTGAATCCTGCCGACTACCATGGCTCGAACACTGTCTCGCCATATGGCCAATGCCTCCACACTCGTAACAAGTGATATCAGTCCGAGTACAATCTCGGACCGCATGAGGTCCTCCACATCGATAACATCTCAGCTCTTGGGACCCACTACCTCTTCCCTGACCAAAATGGGAATCACCACTACGACCTCCAGTACGACGCGAATCAAAACGTCGTTGTCCAGATGACGAAGACGATGATGAAGAACCTTCCTGGAATTTAAATGTCTCCCCCCGAGGTCACAAATATTCCCTACTCGGCCGCTGTGATTGTGTCGGAGTACCATAAGCTTGTACTACAATTTCTGCTAATTCTGCTAGCTCCAATGCATCCTCGAACGATACAGGTTTATTTGAACCCATTGTGCAGTCGCGCTTACGCGAGCCTGGGCCCGGGGCGTGATAGTTTCAGTAACTCAATTCCTCCACAGCAATCAAAATCCATCAATCATCACCTTATTCATATCACATCCGATATAAAAATCGATATAGTGGCAACACCGAGCCAACTATACCACATCGTCGCATCATCATTGCGACCCATCGTATATAATCGATATAGTGGCAACATCAAGCCTACTATACCCCATCAAATATGTAATCGATATAGTAGCAATACCAAGCTTACTATATCCCAAACATCGCTCCCCTACTTCTGCGACACAATCAACAACAATAATAACAACATGTCACCCATTTCATCGACTCTCAACATCGTCATTCATTTCATACATCAATATATATCATCAAGAACAATGAAATGAAACTCAATACATGCTCGTACGTCAACACGTATCTGAAGATCGCAGAATATACATAGAACTACTCCTTTCTTGTCAAAGTTCCCAAAGTATCTCTTGTAGCTACTTCAACATTTTCATGGATATCGATGCTCAAATAATTGACGAAGATAGAACTACTCCTTTCTTGTCAAAGTTCCCAAAGTATCTCTTGTAGCTACTTCAACATTTTCATGGATATCGATGCTCAAATAATTGACGAAGATCTGAGTGAATAACTTTTCAGTTGCTCTGGTATGTCCGAATGTCCCCGATGAGAAGAACTGAAGAAAACATCAAAGTAGGTACATAGGCAAGTGGCAACTTAGGCGGTTCACCATCAGTCTTTTTATTTCATTTCCAATATTAACTACTAATAATAGTATATGATTTTTCGATTCATGATCTCATACTGAAGACTAAGTGCATCATCTGTCATATTTGTCTTCTAATTGCATGATTCTATGACATGTGTACTATTCTGTAAATTCAATCACTAAAACAAAACAAAGGTAGGAAGTTTCCATTTTTATATAAATTCTTAAGCAGAATAAATTTAAGTACTCGTATTCTCTAATACTACCCACATAATTACTTTCAAATATCAAATGGCATCTAGTTTTTGGTATCATTATACTAGAATTTTACTATCTCAACAATAAAATTTACGTCAACAAAATCTTTCAGCATGATGACAAGTTGCCATTAGTTATCTAATTTCAACTAATGAATTGTAGAGCATACATCATAATTCTCAATTATAATTTTTATGCCTTTTTCAGGCATCACACTTCCAATGGAGCTTATGCGCTTGTAGGTGTTGGGATTAATGAGTTAACTTTTCATCTTCCTGACTTTTCACATCCTGATTTAATACTGAATTAGTCTGATTTAAATGTGAGATTTAAATTGTATTAATCTGATTTAAGTGGAAGACTTAAATCTGTGATTAAGGTGGAGACTATTCAGTTACATCACGAACCTTGCATTGAATTTTGTGACCTTTGGGAGGTCTGTTACAACAGCTATATAAGCTGCACCAGCTTCATCTTTTCAAGCATTCAAAAATTGTTCACTCATACATTTACACACTATTGGTGTTAAAGTGAGTCTGCTCGGATTTCCGCTTCATTCCGAATAGAGACGATTGGGCATTGTACCTTGGAACCCTCTTATCCAGGAGGCCAGAAGCTTGTAGGCTGGCAACTTTGCGTTTACGGGCACACGGCTTGGTCTCGTCCTATTCCAGTTTTCAGTTGTACAGATTTCGTGTAGTGTTTACATACTATTGTTGTAAGTTTACCGTATATTTTATTTTCAATCATAATTGTAATATGATTATAATTCGGTTATCAGTCTATGTGATTCTCGGACCCATGTTTGCCGGTAAAACCACCACCCTACTCCGTCGTGTCATGGATGAAGCGAACAACGGCAGGTATCGTCGTAAATTTTCCTCAATTGCTTGGGATTTATCATCATTGTGCAATTTTTGACATGTATTTAGTAATTCATGAACTGTAGAAAAGTGGTGATTATCAAATCTTATTACAACAAGTAAATATGAAGAACATGGAGAGAATTGTGCTGTGAATTATTTTCTGTTATTGAACAAGTACGATTACAAGAGTTTATATACAAAAGCAAGTCACTAACTTCCACTAACAAAATAACTACCATTAAAATAACTTCCAGCCAACTATTACAATTTGAACATATCTTTATAACAACAATTTGAACCTATTGTAATACGCCCCCCTCAAGATGGACGATAAATATTTGTAATGGCCATCTTGGACAATAATGAAGATAAGGATGTAGAGGGCAAAGCTTTGGTAAACATATCAGCAAGCTGAAACTGTGACCGAATTGGCATGAGCTTTATATGACCATCGGAAATTTTGTCACGAATGAAATGACAATCAATCTCGATATGCTTCGTCCGTTCATGAAAAATAGGATTAGAAGCAATGTGTATTGCCGCCGTGTTATCACAGAAAATTGTGGAAGGCATGAGACATTGAACTTGAAAATCACGAAGTAATTGTTGAATCCACACTAATTCACTTGTAGTGGCGGCAAGTGCATGATATTCTGCCTCCGCGGAAGACCTGGAGACTGTAGATTGCTTCTTAGATTTCCACGATATCAAAGAATCATCAAGAAATATACAAAAACCTGTGATGGACTTGCGAGAATCTGGACATGCACCCCAATCAGAATCTGAAAAAGCCTTCAACTGGAAAGTATTATGAGTAGCAAGAAATATTCCCTGTCCAGGACTATTTTTAATATACCGTAGCAAATGATGAGCTGCCTGAAGATGAGGTGTGCGTGGACTAGCAAAGAACTGACTAAGTTGATGTATAGCAAAAGTGATATCAGGCCGTGTCAATGTAAGATATAATAACCGACCAATCAAGCGCCTATAAACAGTAATGTCTGGAAGAGGTTCACCATCATCATGATTGAGATGAATCTTTGGGTCCATTGGAGTTTGAACAGGCTTACAATCCAAGAAGGAATTCTCTTCCAAAAGCTGAAGAGTATAATGTCGTTGACATAGAGTGATACCTGATGAAGCCCGAGCAATTTCAAGACCAAGAAAAAATCTTAAAGTGCCCAAATCACGAAGCTTGAACTGGGTGTGCAAGAAATCCTTCAGAGAGTCAATTGTCGAAATAGATGGACCAGTAATTACGATGTCATCGACATACACTAATAAAGCCACAAAATCTGAACCAGAACCTTTCACAAAAAGATAGTAGTCTGACTTAAATTGCGTGAAACCAAAATTAATCAAAGAAGCACAAAACTTGGTATACCATTGCCGAGATGCTTGTTTCAAACCATAAATTGATTTATGTAGCTTGCAAACAAGCTTTGAATATCTTCGAGAAGAAGAGGAGGAAACATCATAGCCTAAAGGCAAATCCATATAAACTTCTTCAAATAAATCGCCATTGAGAAATGCATTGTGAACATCTAATTGAATAAGATGCCAAGAACAAGAAGCTGCCAAAGCCAATAACAACTTGATTGTGACCAATTTTGCCACCGGTGAAAAGGTATCGATAAAATCCACTCCCTCACGTTGATTGTACCCCTTTGCAACTAAGCGAGCTTTATGACGTGCAATTGAGCCATTAGATTGAAGTTTAAGTTTATACACCCAGCGGCATCCAATCAAAGACTTACCTGTTGGCAATGGAACAATAGACCAGGTGTTGTTTTGTTCCATAGCTTTAAGTTCATCCATCATAGCTTGACGCCATTCTGGAGACTTAACTGCTTGGTGATAAAAAAAAGAGGTTCGGAATTGGAGTCAACAGAAAGAGTAAAAGCTCGAAATGATGGGGATAAAGAATCATAAGAAATGAATTTAGAAATCTGGTGAGGACTTGTTTTCTTCAAAGAAATATCTAAGGTTGTTTCAGGAATGGAATAGCATTGATAATCTTGAAGATAAGAAGGTGGTCGAGAGGATCTTCGAAATCTAGTGCAGACTGTATAGGGTAGGCAAGAGGTGAAGGTGTTTCTGGAAATGTATACACATGAACTTTTGGAAGAACAAAGTCAGGGAATGAATCAGGAGTAGTATCTTGAGATGAGATAGAATGAAATGGAAATATATTTTCATGAAATACAACATCTCAAGAAAAAAAAATCTCCTTGGTAAGAATATCAAACATTGTGTAGCCTTTGATGCCGGGAGGATATCCAAGAAATACACACGCACGAGCACGGGGTTGGAATTTTGTTCGATTGGTAGCTAAGGTGGAAACAAAAGCTAGACATCCAAAAACTTTGATATGAGAATAATCAACTTGTGTGTGATATAAAAGCTCAAATGGGGACTTATGATTAAGTAACTGAGAAGGTATTCTATTAATCAAGAATGCTGCAGTTAAAATGCAATCATTCCAGAAACGTAAAGGAATGTGAGACTGAAAGAAAATTGCACGAGCAACGTTAAGCAAGTGTTGGTGTTTACGTTCAACTACATAATTTTGTTGTGGGGTATTGACACAAGAAAATTGGTGTAAAACACCCTTATCATCAAAAAAATCAGTGAAGAAAAGTTCCTTAGCATTGTCTGATCTAAATTGTTTGATATCAATATGAAATTGAGTTTTGACCATGTTAAAGAAACGAGGTAGAATGAACTTAACATCCGACTTTTGTTTGAGCATAAAAATCCAAACAAATCTAGTACAATCATCCACTAATGTCATAAAAAATCTATAACCAGAATATGAAAATTCATTACATGGACCCCAAATATCACAATGAATGGGATCAAAAGGCATTGAAGACAAGTTATTATGTGATACAAAAGGAAGACGTTTTTGTTTAGCAAGAGGACATATAGAACATGGTTGACTAGACTTTATATTAGAAAAATTTCACTTCAACTGAGATGCTAATGATTCTAATATCTGGAAAGAGGGATGGCCCAATCTTTCATGCCATAACTTGGCCGAAACAGCCATGTTGACAGAATTGATGTAGATGGAGTTTTGCTGAACTAAAGCTGTGCGATCTAGAACATAAAGATCTCCTATCTTGCTACCCTTGCCAATCATCCTCTTGGTGTGTATTTCCTGAATAATGAAATGATCATGATGAAAAATAACCATGAGATGAGAATCTTTAAGGAGTGCACTTACAGATATAAGGTAAATTTGAACTGTGGAAGATAAAGTGTGTTACGCAGAAAGATAGTAGAATTTATTTGAACATCACCTATAGAGTGTACATGAATATTGATGTAATTTGGAAGAGTTATTATTGAATGTTCAAAGGGTCTGTCAAGGAGAAAAGATTGAGGTTGGAACATATATGACTCGATGCACTTGAATCTATAATCCACGCATCACCATTAGATAAGTTTTGATTATTTGATACCGAAAAACATATACTTGTTTGGTAGGAGGACGAAACAAGATTGCAAGTATCTGAAGAAGAAACTTGAGTTGATAGATGTGTAGAGAACATCTGCATCAATTGTTGGTACTTATCTTTGTTGAGAGATTGAAAGAAAGTCCCATTTTCTGGCATGTTAGAAACCTGATTAACACTTGTCGTGTTTGGATTCCCTGGTTTAGTCCTTTGTTTAAACTTGTATCCAAGCGGATAACCATGTCTCTTGTAGCATGTCTCAATTGTATGACCATGAATTTCACATTTAGTACAAAAAGGTCTCTCTTTTCTTTGATTCTTCCATCGACCATTTGTATCATATGAACGTGACATACCTTGATTAGTTTTAACAGCAAATGCTGTGTTTGTAGCAGGATCATTAAAAACAACAGATTGTGAACCCATTGATATTTGACGTTCCTCTTGAGATACAAGAGAGAAAACCTTGTTTATCGATGGCAAAGGATCAAGCAATAACAATTGACTCCTTATTTGATGAAAAGATTCATGCAGCCCCAATAGAAAATCCATGACATATTCATTTGATGAAATGAATAAATTGCAGAAACTCCTTCACAAGTGCATCTGCCACAACTGCACGAAGGCCTGAAATTATTTAATTCTTCCCACAATGTCTTCAGTTTAGTGAAATAAACACTTACTGAATCAGATCCTTGTGTCAAATTTATCAGTTCACGTCTCAACTGATAAATGCGAGGCCCGTTCGTTTGTTGAAATCGTTCCTGTAAATCCTTCCATATCTCGGAGGCATTCTCAGAAAACATAACACTAGCAGAAATATCCTATGAAAGAGAGTTTATAATCCATGAAATAACGACATTGTTATTCCGAATCCAAGAATTTAACTTGTTAACGTCAATACCTTCAGGTCGTTCGATTGAACCATTAATGATGCCAATTTGTTTTTCACAGATAGAGCTATCATCATTGCCCTACTCCAAGATCCATAGTTATCGCCTGTAAGGTGTTGAGATACGAGAGAGTCCTGGGTGATCTGAGTGGTGTAAAAAATATGGACTCATAGGATCGTCAATGGCGGAATTTGCCATTGTTGTTTGACAGTGATCTTGAAAAGCCATGAAGTAGACAATGGATCACGAAGAAAATGAAAATAGCAGCGGTTGCAATTTTAAAATTGCTCTGATACCATATTACAACAAGTAAATATGAAGAACATGGAGAGAATTGTGCTGTGAATTATTTTCTGTTATTGAACAAGTACGATTACAAGAGTTTATATACAAAAGCAAGTCACTAACTTCCACTAACAAAATAACTACCATTAAAATAACTTCCAGCCAACTATTACAATTTGAACATATCTTAATAATTACAATTTGAACCTATTGTAATAAATCTAGCAAGGATAACCGCTATGCAGCAGATAAGGTGGTGACGCACGATGGAACAAAGTTCCCTTGCTGGGCGTTGTCCAATCTTTTGTCGTTTAAACTTAGATTTGGTGCGGATGCCTATAATAAAGTAAATCTTGTTGAGACCCTTCTACATTATACATAAGTTCTCACATTTTTATTTGTGATTCAAATCTTCCCATTATTTCTTGAGATCAATTTGAAGCACACATTATTCGTGACAAAAAAAAAAAAAGATTTGCAATGTGTGGAATCTGTAGAGCAATTAAGCATGGATTGGGTGCATGATTAAATTTACTCTTTCACCGTGGATGTTTCTGGAGGTAGCATCTTTGGCCGGTTATAATGTAGTCTCCCAAGTGGTGGATCTGTACTCCTGTAATGCACCACCTTGACAATAATCGTGAATTAGCTGTTTTTTTTACCATTTTTGCAAGATATCGAAACTTGGAAGGTAATGTGATAGTAGACTTCACAAAATGGATATTTTCATCTTTCGTGATATTTAGTTGAAGAACTAAATTGAGGAGTGAGTATTGAGGCAGAGGTTGTCTTCAGATTTTCGTTTTTGGATAAGATTACAAGCATTTCCATAGTTCTTTTTGTCATGGTCTCTACGTATTTCCTATTTGGATCCTTTGTTTTTGCGTCTGTAATTGGTTGTCATCTTTTGCAGTTGTATGTAATTGGCATCGATGAGGCTCAACTTTTCGCTGATCTCTACACTTTCTGTGTCGAGGCAGCTGATCATGATGGACAAATTGTAGTGGTAGCTGGCCTTGATGGTGATTACTTAAGGTATTGCTTCTCTTATTCCACATGCCTTTTGGTTTTAAAAACACAAGGTATGGCATAAAACGGGATGGACCAATTCTACACACAAGTTATAAGTAACAAAACCTAGAAATTTGTGCTCACAGGAAGAGTTTTGGCTCAGTTCTTGATATAATTTCACTTGCGGATACCGTAACGAAACTAACAGCAAGATGCGAAGTATGCGGTAAACCGGCATTCTTTACCTTGAGGAAAACAAATGCTACCGAGACAGAACTCGTCGGCGGTGCAGATATTTACATGCCCGTTTGTCTCCTACACTACAGTAACAACGGGCACACTTTTAACATGGAAGCTGCAAGAACTATTGTTGGAGCTTCGAAGGTTCACAGTTCTTTGATTTTGGAGGCAGATGCATTTGTGTAGGATGCCTGTGGCGGCTGTGGCTTATTCAAATATAAAGGGAATACCTGTTGCTAATTAATTATGTGTTATTCTTTGAATGATTTGTTATACCTAACCTTGTTGTGTAGCTGGTCCTCATTGTTTATATATTTGATGTGATCCGTGATTTTCGAATATAAGGTAGAATAAGGTGTTAAAGGAAAATAATAATAAACACACCAAGATTTTTACGTGGAAAACCCTCAAATTGAGAGGAAAACCACGGGACCTAGTTCAGTATAAAACTTCACTATAAAATGTTGATGATTTACAAGACTCTCTGGACACAAATAATAATTGCTCAATGACATAAATTTGCTCTCTTCGGAGTCTTTTTGCCCAGAAAAATCCAACCTCTACTATGATGACATCCGCGGGTATTTATAGGACTGTTCCCAGTGATTGGCTCGCGGGAGATCTTGAACACGATGTCCTTTGATCTTGGCTTAACTGGAGCCCAACGCGTCCGAGAAATCCGCGCCCCATTATTGCACGTTCATTCACGCCGGTTAATTTGTTAGTTATTCCCGGGTCTTCCGCTAATCTTTGACCAGAAAACCGAGGGTTAGCAGCTGTTCGGTAAAAACCCTGCTCGGTGCTTTCCGTTCGGTGCCCTCTGTTCGGTATATGGCTTGTTCGGCCCTTGAGGATTTTACCCGAGGAGGTCAATATATCATATGACATCACCTCACCCCCCTAAAGTAATGCAAGACGAGACTTTTGAAGTCTTGTTTTATTGTCTTCGGGTAAAATCCCAAACCTAACCTGCTCGGGACATTTTTGCCGCCCTTTTTTCCCGCCCAAATATTTCAAATGCCGCGCGACGTTTCGTTTCCCGAGGCTCCTTTATAACCGTCCATTCCCTTATTTTTGGACGGTGAAGATTAAATGACTGTTCACATGGTCCCCGCTATAAATACCCCTCCTTTTTTCTTCATTTGTCCTTACTTTGCTGCATTTTGCTTCCGAGCTAGCACCAGACGATCGAACAACTTTCCCCAGCAGTCCTTTTTTAATCACCTAAGTATGGTTTCTTCCTCAGCCGATTCTTCATTGCAAGCGATAGATAGGTTTAACGAAGGAGACGCTCTTAGCCCCTCTCCTCAACCCTCTTCCTCTTTTGATAGCGACAAAACCCTAAGCTCTTCTGCTGAGTCGGCTGCTCATAAACAAGAGCAGAAACGTGCTACAGAGCGAGATTTAGTTAAAGCCCGTGTTCCTTGGTTCGAGATCTTCGAGTCTGAGGTCAAATTGACTCAGCACCTCATCAATATCCGAACTAAATGGGGGATTTCTGAGGGGACTTCTATTATTGCTCCCCCTTCTGGATCTCGTCCCCACTTACCCCCTAAGGGGCATTTTCCTTTCTATATAGACCAGCTCCGAGGAGGCCTCCGTTTTCCCGCCCCTTCTTTCTTTATTGAAGTGTCCTCCTACTTCTGTGTTTCCCTTAGTCAATTATTTCCCAATATCTATAGGTTATTAGCAGGCTTCTTCATAGTTCTTTCTTATCTGGGTTTTACCCCTACTCCCGAGCTTTTTCATTGTTTCTTTCAATTGAACAAGAAAGAGATCGGGCTTTTTTACTTTTCCTCAAGGACAGGGGTTGGCTTCCTCAAAAATACCCCTCGTCCATAAAAAATTGGAAAAACTCTTACTTCTTTGCTCGTCCCCTCCAGCCTTGGGATTGCCCTATGGAGTGGAGGGAAAGTCTCCCGAGGGGGAAATCAATCAAGGGTCACCTTGAGGAGGAACCGTATTTGTCGGTTCGTCGTGCACTTGGCGATCAGTGTTTTAATTTGATGGAGCTGATTGACGACGGACTGCTATACTTGTTCCAATTGAGCCCCAAGGGTGTATCCTTGAAAATGTCCCTCGGTGAGTGCTTTCCAAGTAATCTTCTTCGTTTTACTTTTAACTTATCATGTTCGGACTAATATTTCTCTGCTCTTTTCAGAAACAAAAATGATGAAGGCAAGGATAGCCGAGAAGCTAAGGGAGAAGAGCCAAAAAGGCCAAACTTCTAAGGCTGCTACTACTCCTGCACCTCCCCCGTCCATTGAGATTTTGACTCCTTCTGAGGAGAAGGCTTCACCTGAGAGGACTCAAGCTCTTCATCACAAGAGAAAGACTACTCCCGAAGGTCCAAGTTCTTCGCCCCAAGCACCTCCTACTAAGAAAACTTCTTCTTCCCTTATCCCTTCCGAACCTCGAGCCTCCTCTCAACCCGCTCTCGGTGTATCCCGGCCTACCTCGAGATACCATATCCCTTCGTGGACGTACTCCCCCACTGTTCCACTACTGAAAAAACCCGATCCCAAAGCCTCCCATTCCATTTTGTGCTATACCCCCAACCCAGCTGATCGAAAATACCTCGGGAGCTGGCTTTCAGCAACTTGGTGAACGACTTCTCCTCCTCCTTTACTCAGGTAAATGTTTATACCGATTAATTTGTTCCGTTTGTCTTTTTCCAATACATTCATTTGTTACTTTAACTTTATATATGATCTGATGCAGGCCTACATGATGGCGGGTGAATTTCTCACTCGCTTTCATTCAGTTCGATTGGCTGATGGGCAAAACCAGAAGCGCATCCGGCAGTTAGAGGGTATGGGTGAGGAGTTGAAGAAAACAGTGAGCCTTTTGGAGGAGCGGCACTTGGCCCTGGTATCAGCTCGGGACAAGGCGGAGCAGGTCCTGGCAGAGGAGCGGACAAAGTTTGCTGATCTGGAAGGTGCTAACTCTACTTTGTCAGAGCAGTATAAATCCCTGGCTGAGCAACATCAAGCTGTCTCCGAGCAGCTTGCTCAAGAGAAATCTTCAACGGCTGCTCGTGTGGAAGAACTCTGGCTCTCGAAGAAAGCTGAGTTTTTGAAGTCTCCAGAGTATAGCAACATGGTGGCTGACCGTGCTTACAAGTTCTTTGATCATGGTTTTGAAGCATGCGTCGGCCAATTTAGATCTCAAGGCTACCCTCCCGAAGGGGCTTCAAAAGATTTCCTTGACGTCAATGCTGCTCTGGAGAGCCTCCCTGAGGAGTTATTCCAGCCGTAGGGTAGAGCTTTTACCTTTTATTGTATTTCTTTCTCTTTCATTAATGAAATCATTTACTTGTATTTCGGAACAAACTCGCTACCCCGAGCACAAACACTTGGGCAATTTTAGGTTTTGAAACGTGGACCAAACATCCCGATCCCACGAGTAAACAACTAAAATTCCGAACAATGCTCGCTACCCCGAGCACAAACACTTAGGCAATTTTAGGTTTAAAACGTGGACCAAACATCCCGATCCCACGAGGTAAACAACTAAAATGCCAAACAAAGCTCGCTACCCCGAACACAAACACTTAGGCAATTTTAGGTTTAAAACGTGGACCAAACATCCCGATCCCACGAGTAAACAACTAAAATTCCGAACAAAGCTCGCTACCCCTAGCACAAACACTTAGGCAATTTTAGGTTTAAAACGTGGACCAAACATCCCGATCCCACGAGTAAACCAATTGATAATGTAATGTCTAAACGTGGACCAAACATCCCGATCCCACGAGTAAACCGATTGATAATGTAATGTCTAAACGTGGACCAAACATCCCGATCCCACGAGTAAACCGATGATAATGTAATGTGTAAACGTGGACCAAACATCCCGATCCCACGAGTAAACCGATGATAATGTAATGTTTAAACGTGGACCAAACACCCGATCCCACGAGTAAACCGATGATAATGTAATGTTTAAACGTGGACCAAACATCCCGATCCCACGAGTAAATCATTAGAATTCCGAAAAAACTCGATGAATCAAATACTTTCATTTTATTACTGCTGAGTTCACAAAGTAAACAAAAGAGAAAGATTACACAAAATATTTCTTCAGGTTATGAATGTTCCAAAGTCTTACCAATTTCCAACGTTCATGATCCTCCAGCCTGTAGGCTCCTCTTCCGATTACTTCCTTGATTTTGTAAGGGCCTTCCCATTTGGGTGCCAACTTTTTCACCTCACCAGCAGGATTTGTTCTTCGTAACACTAAATCCCCAACTTGAAATGTTCTTGATCGAACCCTTCGGTTATAGGCGTTGGTAATCCTTACTTTATATAGCTCTGTTCTTGCTGCAGCTTGTTCTCTTAGCTGATCAATCTCATCCAACTCTTGCATTATCTTACCCTCGTTCTGCTCTGGATCATAACATTGTACGCGGAGAGATTCAATCCCAATTTTCGCTGGAATGAGGGCCTCCGAACCGTATACTAGACTATACGGAGTTTCCCCTGTAGATACCCGAGGAGTTGTTCGATAAGCCCACAAGACTCCAGGTAGTTCATTTACCCATTCTCCTCGGGCCCCTTCCAGCTTCGTCTTAATCCCATGTAATAGAATACGGTTAATAACTTCGACTTGCCCATTTGACTGTGGATAGGCTACTGACGTGAATACTTGCCTGATTTTCATATCCTCGCACCATTCCTGTAGTTTCTTTCCCTGAAATTGCCTTCCATTATCCGAAATAATTCTCCTCGGTATTCCGAACCGACATACTATGCTTCTCCATAAGAATTTGATGATTTCCTCCTCAGTTATTTTTGCTAGAGGCTCGGCTTCCACCCATTTAGTAAAGTACTCAACTGCTACTAGGAGGAATTTTCTTTGCCCCGTGGCAAGAGGAAAAGGTCCGACGATGTCCATCCCCCATTGATCGAAGGGATATGAAGTAATACTGCTATTTAAGACCTCTGCAGGTATATGAGATAAATTTGCATGTTTGTGGCAATTGTTACATTTTTTAACAATTTCTTCGGCATTTTCTCTCATACTGGGCCAATAGTATCCTGCCCGAAGGGCTTTCTGATATAACATATTACTTCCCGAATGATTCCCACAACAGCCTTCGTGAATCTCCCTTAGCAAATGTTCTCCTTCTTGTATTGATGTGCATTGCAAGAAGGAAGCTGAAAATCCCCTTTTGAACAATTTACCTTCTGCTAACACAAAACGCCTCTCCATTCTCTTCACCCGAGCAGCTTCCTTTGGATCTAACGGCAACACCCTATTTTTCAAGAATTTAATGATATGCTCTCGCCAATCAGATATGATACAAGGCTCCAAACTCATTATATTGTTGATTGCTATGTGCGAGACCAAAAGATCTTGTACCAGCACTTTCCTGTTCTTCCACTCATGGATGGAGCTGGCCAACTTTGCAAGTGAATCTGCTCGGTTATTATCTTCTCGTGGTATTTGCTCCAATTGCACTTCCTGGAACTGAGTTATTAATACTTGAGCCTTCTCCACATATTTTTTCAACTTTTCTTCTTTCACCTTGTACACCCCATTTACCTGCTGCACGACCAGCATTGAATCCATGAACACTTTTACTTTCTGAGCTCCGACATCTATTGCTACTCGTAAACCCGAGAGGAGAGCTTCGAATTCGGCTTCATTGTTTGAAGAATGAAAACTGAACTGAATAGCTATGGCAATTTCCTCTCCTTCTGGACTGATCAGTATAATTCCTGCACCGCTTCCTATTTGAGTAGATGATCCATCTACAAATAGGCTCCAATCTTTTTCTTCGCGAGTATGAGTTACTTCAACCAAGAAATCAGATAAGGCCTGAGCCTTGATGGTAGTCCGAGGCTGATAAGAAATATCGAACTCGCTCAATTCTGTGGCCCATTTCACCATCCTCCCTGAAATTTCAGCTTTTGACAAGAGCCTTCCTAAGGGAGTGCTCGTTACCACCATGATAGGGTGAGATAAAAAATAAGGCCGAAGCCTTCTTGCAGTGATCACCAGAGCCAAAGCTAACTTTTCAATTTCAGGGTATCTTTGTTCGGCTCCTTGCAAAGCTCGCCTGACATAATATACCGGTTGCTGCTGCCCAAATTTCTCTTGAATTAACACCGAGCTGACAACTTCCTCGGTTACCGACAAGTAGACGAGGAGGGTCTCATTGTGCTCGGGTTTATTCATCAAAGGTAACTGAGCTAGAATTCTTTCAAGTCTTCGAAAGCCTTCTGACACTGTTCATCCCACTCGAACTGTATTCCTCGCCTTAATGCTTTAAAGAAAGGCAAACTCCTATCAGCCGATCTAGATATGAATCGACTAAGCGCTGCTATTCTTCCTGCTAACCTTTGTACTTCGTTCAAGGTCCGAGGAGGGTTCATTTCTTGGATTGCTCGGATTTTCTCAGGGTTAGCTTCCACACCTCTCTCTGTCACCATGTACCCCAAGAATTTTCCACTATGAATTCCGAAGGTACATTTGGCTGGATTTAACTTCATGCCAAATCTTCTCAAAGTGGCAAAGACTTCCTCCATATCTTCTATCAGATTTTGGGCCTTCTTGCTTTTGATCAGGACATCATCAACATAAACCTCCACGTTCCGTCCTATTTGATCTCTGAACATCTTATCCACCAGTCTCTGATAAGTAGCCCCAGCATTTTTCAATCCGAAGGGCATGACGACATACAAAAAGTTCCTCCCGCTGTGACAAAGCTAACCTTGGACTGATCTCGCGGGCTAAGGGGATTTGATGATATCCCTGATAAGCATCCATAAGACATAACAGCTCATGTCCCGCAGTAGAATCCACTAATTGATCAATCCTTGGCAATGGATAACAATCTTTGGGACACGCTTTGTTCACGTCCCGAAAATCTACACACATCCTCCACTTGTCTCCTGTTTTAGGTACTAGAACCACATTTGAGAGCCATGTAGGGAAACTAATCTCCCGTATATGACCTGCCTTCAACAACTCCTCTACTTGTTTAGCTATGACGGCATCCTTCTCGGGTCCGAAATGCATTCTCTTCTGTTTAATTGCCCGAGCACCCGGGTCAACATTTAGATGATGCTCAGCAATCTCTAGTTTTACCCCAATTAACTCAGAGGTATTCCAAGCGAACACATCCACGTTATCTATTAAGCATTCAAACACCCTTTTCCTCAATTCGGGATCCAACTTGGACCCAATGCGAGTAGTTTTCGCCGGGTGACCTAACTCGATACTCATGAATTCCTCCTCGGGGATTATCCGCTCCTCCTCCTCAGGCTGTCCATGTTTCCTCTTATTACTTCCTCGCTCCCCATCTTCTCTATTTTTTTCTTTGTCTTGCTTCAACTCTTGCACATAGCATTTTCTTGATGAACTCTGACTTCCCCTTACTTGTCCCACTTCCTCTCCTACCGGGAATTTTATCTTCAGGTGGTAAGTAGAAGCAACCGCTTCGAAGGCCGTTAATGCCGGCCGACCCAATAATATATTATAGGAGGAGGGTGCATCCACTATGAGGAAGGTGATCATCTTCGTCTTTGTCTTGGACTCCTCTCCTAATGTGACGGGTAAAGACACTTGTCCTATAGGACTTATGGCTTCTCCAGTAAACCCATGCAAAGAAGTATTTACTTTTTGTACAGCTATACTTCCCAATTCCATCTGCCTCAAAGTACTAAGGAAGAGCACACCTGTATCGACGAAGATTCTTTGCACATTGTAGTTGGCTACTGTGGCTGAAATTACCAGTGCATCCTCGTGGGGAAAATAAATCCTTTGTAAATCTGCAGGTCCGAAAGCTATAGAGGGACTCTCCTGAGTATGACTTGGATTAATGGATAACACTTCGAGTCTTCGAGCATAACGTTTTCTTGCTCGGTTAGAATCTCCACATGATGTTCCTCCCGAAATCATATGTATAGTCCCTCGGTTAGGAACATTGCTCATGGTTCTTTCCCTAGTAACTTGATTTCCTCCCTCCACTCTTTCCCCCCGTATTGCCCAAGGAACTGGCTGAAGTGCTCCTCTCCCTGGATTAACATTATTCCGAGGGAAATAAGCACTGTTCCTCAGGTCATCGTCAGCTCCTCGCCTTACATCCATTCTTCCTTCATGAACGCTCCCTCCTCGGGCACTTCCTCCTCGAAATACTCCTCTTCCATAAGGTCCCCCCGACCCCTCTTTGGCATAATTTGATTCATGGCTACCTCCCGATAAGGTCTCATTGGTAGGTACTGATCAAAGTTCCTCTTAGGCTGTTCCAATGGCCTCTCCTTCCTATTGACTTCACCGCCATTTTTTATTTCCTTCTTCTGTTTCATCCTCTGCGCTTCCTCCAAATTAATATATTTAGAGGCACGCCCCAGTAATTCATCATAATCCGACGGTGGCTTCTTGGCCAACGATCTGAACAGATCCCCCTCTCTCAACCCTTGGGTGAAAGCGCTGGCTAGTATTTCAGATGTCACATGCGGAACATCGAGGCATGCTTGATTGAATCTTTTCAGAAAATCCCGCAGGGACTCCTTATCCATCTGCCTGAGACCGAACAAACTCAAGGCTGTTCTCTTGCAACTTCTACTGCTCGCGAATTGATGAAGGAACAACGAGCTGAATTTGGGAAAGGAATCCACTATTCCTGATGGTAATTGATTGAACCACGATTGAGCAGCGCCGGCTAGAGTAGTCAAGAACACTCTACATTTCACCCCATCTGACAGCTGATGAAGGAGTGAGGCATTCTCAAATCGAGACAAATATTCTGGATCCGTGCTACCATCATAGTTCCCCACACTTAAAGTTCTGAAATTAAGAGGCAGAGGATCATCAATGACCTGAGGAGTGAATGGGGTGCTTCTTCTTGCCGAGTTAATACGGCCTTCCATTTTATTGCGCATTTTTTGTAACTCCTCCTTTAAATCCTCCATTTGATGGTGCAAAGCCCTATCTATTTCATTTGAACGATTAGGAAAATCTTTCGATTCTTCAGCCTCCTCCTCCGACTTCTTTATAGAGGTGTCTTCCTCCTCTTCTTTATTTTCTTCCTGACAGGGGGTGTCATGAATTGTTTCATAACTTCTCCGACAGTTTTGGCAATCATCTCAGTCAAATGTTCCATGGGTATTCCTCAAGTAGGTAATACTCGTGAAACATTCTGCGATGATCCAGCCTCCCCTGCTCCTTCTGGTTCTGGGCATGAACGTGGGGGGGTCATTGGTTTATCCCTCCCCGACATTGGCCCTCGCCCTTTGCTTCTAACCATTTCGCCTTGGATTCTTAATGAAAAAATCCCTGCTTCAACGTCTTTACTCTTTTTGTTCCCACAGACGGCGCCAATGATGTGATCCGTGATTTTCGAATATAATGTAGAATAAGGTGTTAAAGGAAAATAACGATAAACACACCAAGATTTTTACGTGGAAAACCCTCAAATTGAGAGAAAATCCACGGGACCTAGTCCAGTATAAAACTTCACTATAAAATGTTGATGATTTACAAGACTCTCTGGACACAAATAATAATTGTTCAATGACTTACACAAATTTTTTATAGAAATAACAGAAAAGACCGAACAGACATAAATTTGCTCTCTTCGGAGTCTTTTTGCCCAGAAAATCCAACCTCTACTATGATGACATCCGCGGGTATTTATAGGACTGTTCCCAGTTATTGGCTCGCGGGAGATCCGGAACACGATGTCCTCTGATCGTGGCTTAACTGGAGCCCAACGCGTCCGAGAAATCCGCGCCCCATTATTGCACGTTCATTCACGCCGGTTAATTTGTTAGTTACTCCCGGGTCTTCCGCTAATCTTTGACCAGAAAATCGAGGAGGGTTAGCAGTTGTTCGGTAAAAACCCTGCTCGGTGCTTTCCGTTCGGTGCCCTCTGTTCGGTATATGGCTTGTTCGGCCCTTGAGTGATTTTACCCGAAGATGTCAATATATCATATGACATCAATATTGATAGTGGTATTTATTATTGTTATTGTCCTCCTTCTGAAGCATAATTATTGCTGATTCTTTTTTCTGTACAAGATTCCCAAGAAAGTGAAACACCACATGTGCGAGTACGACCCATTGAATACCATTTATTTAACTACGTACTAGCCTGTAAGGTTGGTTAACAGATTGATTCGGTCCGATCCGATCCAAAATCGGCCGGTTCTAGATTCGATAATTTCGGAATCGGTCCGATCCATTAAGGAATCGGATCGAATCCGGTTCCGGTCAAACCGATTCCGGATTGGACCTTTTTTTATTTCCGAAAAATCGAGGTTATATTCACCTAAATAAGAAAAAAAAATTAAATTATAACGGACCAGTTCCAGTTCAGTCCGAAACTGGATCCGTTTGGTCCAGAACCGGTAATATACTGGATTCAGAACGGTAGAACCGGACCGGTATCTTACCAATTAGCTCGGTTCCGGTTCCGAATCAGGCTAATCGGTCCGATTTTGGAGCGGGTCCGGATTGACCCGACCCATTAAACAGCCCTACTAGCTTGTCTAATATCATACATATATTGTTTTTTTATCATTCTTTTTAAGAGACAGGCTAGCATCTTTTATTTGTTGAGACTTGCAAGTTACGAATATTAGCTATTTATAAGATATATGAGTTATTATATTTATTATTATTTTTGTTTTGAGTTGGAATCACGTGTATTCTTAATATAGTATCATAGGATGCTTTACATTGTATTTGGTTATTCCGTTCACATGCTCTTCATCGCCTGCGTCATCAATCCACTTGTCTGATCTGATAATGTCACACGCCAGAGGAAGTATTGAGACTTGTCTCACATTAGGAATTTACAAATAATGTTAGTTTTTTTTATAAAATATATGTGTTATTAAACTCACCAGCAATTAATTTTGAGTTAAAAACCATGTATTCTTAATATTATTGACAGACAATATTAGGTACCTCACTTCACGCGCATGATAAATACGTTTTGATCTTGTATACATCATAGGTTAGTGTCCCATGATGCTGCCCTATGGTAAATCTTTCCATTAGATAAACATATTTTTATCCAACGCTTGATGGGAAATATTCATCTACAGTAGCCAAAACTATTTCGATAAATACATAGCGAGCTAAGTTCTTTGTACCTAACCTATCTATGTTACACAATAAAGTCAAACAAGAAATATGGAGAAGGTTATCCACAAGAACTTGAAGGTGAACGGTATAAACATTCACGTGGCGGAGATCGGCGAAGGCCCGGCCACGGTGCTCTTTCTTCACGGCTTCCCCGAGCTCTGGTACTCGTGGCGCCACCAAATGCTCTACCTCTCCGCCAGGGGTTACCGCACCATTGCTCCTGATCTTCGCGGCTACGGAGACACGGACGCGCCACCGTCCTTCGAGAGCTACACGGTGCTCCATATAATCGGAGATCTGGTGGCGTTGCTGAATGAATTAGGGGTGAAGCAGGTGTTCCTGGTGGGGCACGACTGGGGCGCCATCTTGGCGTGGTGGTTCTGTTTGCTGAGGCCGGACATGATCAAGGCTTTGGTGAATACAAGCGTGGTGTTTCAGCCGAGAAATCCGGCTGTGAAACCCATCCAGGGTTACCGAGCAGTGTTTGGGGATGGATTCTACATGTGCAGATTCCAGGTCATCGCTCAATTTTACTGTACTTAATTCAATATTTATATCACCATTTCTTCCTATCCAGTATATATGCTGACAAAAAATTTGGATCCACCATTCCTTCAGCCAGGAAACTAGAAATTACTTGACATATTTTACAATAATCTTTTAAACACGCACATATTTTATTTGTTCCCGTGGCGGTAATCCCAATGCATACAGTATAAATTTAATATTATTAGGTAATGTTTGAACTGATGGATAGATAAGCAATTGATAGATTAAAATTATGGAAATATCGTAAAAATAACTCGTCATAATTTATATAGTGCTTGGTTGGAGAATAAGATGATTGATAAATTTGAAAAAACATAAAATGTTCTGCAACGGCTATCCTGTGAAATCGTCGTTACAGTGTCGCTCATGTTCCATCCATTTGTGATAAATTCCCGTATGCAGCAGCTTTTGTTGCTACCGTTGCGACCGTTTTTACGAACCATAGTAAATGTTTAATCTTACGAACACAAGAATTTGGAACTAAAAAGGAAATGAATCAACAAGAGTTTATTAATTAAATAATCCAAAAAATTGTTATTTATCTATTGAATTGTTGGTTGATCTGGTTTATAGGAACCTGGAAAAGCAGAAGCAGCATTTGCATCAGTGGAAACCACAACGGTAGTTAAAACATTTCTATCCATGAGGGATCCAAATCCTCCATGTTTCCCTCCAGAAATAGGGTTGGATGCATTGTTTCAGCAACCTCCGCCGACCCTTCCGCCATGGCTTACCGAGGAAGATGTGGAATATTACGCCTCCAAGTTCCGTAAATCCGGCTTCACCGGTGGTTTGAACTACTACAGAGCCATGGATTTGTAAGTTTTCTGTCAGCTAATATGGCATGCCTGAGAACTGCATCTTTTCATACCGCACACGAGTTACTTTAGAGCCGACTTGATTGTTTTATATGATTGATTAAATTTGAATTTGAGCTCGATCATAGGATACAGATTTACTCAGATGTGGATTTAGTTGGTTGTCCTGTCAATGTAAAATTAGTCATCAAAATGGACAACTTAAGAAACTTTTGCTGTAAAATAATGTTAAAAGGAGTTCATACAAATATAATTGAGCTTTGAGCGACTTGATGGTTAGACAAGTTTGAATTATATGTGCTTGAATTTGACTCAAAATAACTTGATCGAGTCGCTCAAGTTTGGTATTCAGTCGAGCTTTGATCAAGGTTCACAAGCAACACTTCCAACACCTCACTTAAGTGTGTACTATGATATAATGATGAATTGTTGTCTTCATCTAAAAATCCGAGCCTATAGAGAGATTTAATGATTTATTATTTATTCTCTTAGACTCTCCCTTACTTGTGGGCCGTTTTGCTCCTTTTTTTAGGCCTATTAAATGGATATTTCATGTGGGTGGAATTGCTAATTTTGAGTTTTAAACACAGGACCTCGACGTTAGACAGATACTCTGATACCATGTTGAATTGTCCTCTCATCTAAAAGCCCGAAATTATGGAGAGATAAGCAATTTATTATATATTTAAGAGGCACTCTTTATTGAATATGTACTTTATGATTTTTCAGTCTTTCAATTAATTTATTTTATCGAGCTACACGCAAAAAACTGATTATCGATAGGCCGATGTTATTTACACTCCACTTTCGGCTAATCACATGACTCCATTTGATGATTAATTTGCAGGAGTTGGGAGCTGACCGCAGCATGGACAGGTTCACAAATAAAAGTTCCGGTTAGGTTCATTGTAGGTGACATGGACTTGACCTACAATTTTCCAGGTGCTAAACAATACATACACGAAGGTGGCTTCAAAAAATACGTCCCTCTTATAGAAAAAGTCATAGTGATGGAAGGAGTAGCACATTTTCTCAACCAAGAAAAGCCCGACGAAGTTAGCCAACACATCTATGAGTTCATTAACACATTCTAGTCTACACATTTATGTCGTATTTCGAGCTATTATTTAAGTACCTTTGCTTTTTAATAATAATCTAATAGTTTTACACGTGGCATGCATCCAAATAATGTGTGTAAAGTACGATGTGATTGTATTTGTATTACACTAATTTGGATTAATGATATGCGTATATTAAATAGCTTAGAATATTGTTGAAACGTCATGTGATGCATATTTCAGACAACCTGTTACTCAAGAACATACACATTATTGTGCCGGAGACAGCCCCAACACCGATGAAATCCACAACATAAGAATAGACCCGACCAGTATAGCCACTGGCCGGGGACGACTGCGTGTCCATCGGCGACGGGATCAGCAACGGAAGCTTAGAGAATGAGAAGGACCTCAATGGGATCATCGTAAGAGACTGCACATTTAAAGATACCGACAATGGCTTAAGAATCAAAACATGGGCACCTTCAAAATCAACTGCCACTGTCTCGGATGCTCAATTTATCAATATTCCAGTCGGGGAGTGGAATTGGAAAAAAGGGAGCGAATATTTTTTTGATTGCTAAAAAAATTTTGAGGTGCAAAAAAACAAGTTTTTTTTTGACAACATAAGGGTAAATTTGTTTTTTTTAAAAAAAAAAGAATTTCATTAATTTTTTTTTTTGGGGGGTGGGGTGGGCGCACCCCCGCCCCTAGGTCCGCCCCTGAGACCAGTGTTTTCAAAATCAAACATGGCATGAAATCGATAACCTTACTGGTTACAATTTATATCGGTTGAATCAGCGGTTTAACCGGTGATGAACGTTAGTATAATGTAATATCCATTGTAATTTTTGTAAAATATATATATCAAGTATTTCCTATAGTTTCAAGTTGTTCATAATATAAAAAAACAATAAAGCATCTAAAACAACAAGCAATGAAAAAAAAAACAATATCCCAAAATCACAAGGAAATATTTGAAAAATTGTGAAATGATTCACATCTTTTTTAAATTTACAAGAAACTAAACATATTTATGTATAATATACAAGATGTCGTCGATCGATCGGTACGCTGGTTGAGCCGATTTTTGACCGGTTCAATCCCGTCGGTATTTTAGCCGAGTCGTTTTAGATGGTCCATCAGACCGAACCAAATACCGATCACTGATTGAACCTGCCGGTCCGATCCGGCTTTCAAAATGGTGGTCGAGAGTACAAAAAGTATCCAATCCTCATCGATCAATATTATTGTTCTAACTCCCCTTGCCAGCACAAGGTATGTGTGGAGGGGAAAATTAAAGTTGAAAATAAGAATCTTTATTTATTTTGAATCGACCATAAAGATTAAAGATTTGAAATTCATAGGATATCGGTATTAGTCATAACTATAAGTTATGATACCATGTTAAATTGTCATCACAACTAAAGCCATGGTTGCTAGGATTAGAGCTGTCAGAACGGGCCAGCCGACCCAAACGGGCTGGCCCGCCCAACCCGCGGCCCAAACGGGCCCAACCCTTTTGGGCCCGCCTCCAGGCGGGTTGGGAAAACCCCAACCCGACCCAAAGCGGGCCGCGGGTTGGGGCGGGCTGGCCCGCCGAAATATATATTTTTTAATTTTAATTTATTTTTTTAAAAAATAAATTTTTACATTTTTTTTTTAAAAAAAAACTTCAAAAAAAAAATCCATCTAAACTTGCCGAACCTGGAACTGATTCTAGAATAATACTGAAACTAGTTTCAGGTTTTATCTAGATATTAACACTGCTATTAAAAAAACTTGATTAGTGAATCAGTATTTTACTCAATTTTGAAATACTTGTTGCAACTTTCAAGCAAGACCAAGTGAAAAATATATAGTAGATCGAATGTTTCAATGTGATATTGAGTTTTTATATATGAATTGAGCCTAAAAAAAGAAATAACAAATTTTTTTTTTTAAAAAAAATGGGGCCTACCCGCGGGTTGGCCCGCCAAAACCCGCGGCCCGTTTGGGCCAGCCTGTCACGCCCCGAGACCGGGGTCACTAACACCGGCATTGATTTCCATAAACAACTTGAAATCAATAAGCCTCGTAATATCGTAATAAACAAAACCAGTCTATATTCCATAAATAAAGAAATCATTGTCTTTACAACTGAATTAAAAACGCGAAATTAAAACTTAAACATCGTAAACGAAATAAAATCGTACTTAATGATAAACTTAGAGTCTTAAGAAATACGCAGCGGACAAATCACCAACCCAGAATTGGTGTTCTTCTTCAGCTTCAACCTCTTCTTCAACTTTATCTGGGGATGTAGAGTAAGGGGTTGAGTGCTTTGGAATACACTCAGCAAGTGGGGGACAATCGATATGATATCATAATAAATACTCATAATTTTCATAACATGAATCATGACTTGACATAAATCGATATGAATGTATCTTGACATAATTGCTCCAACGAGCCATAACATGACATCTCATATCGTTCGTAATTTTTCATATACTTAAGCACAGTAAAGCATCTAATCTCCTCTTGGTACTGATATCAGTCTCTAGACTTATCCCTCCTAGAGATGAGGTCATGACATCGGCTTACCCACGAATAAAGGGTCTGGAAACTCCAGAAACAACGGATAACCACCGTATAAGGTTCTTTTAGCGGTTACACCCCACCGCATCAGGGTCATGGGGAATTCCAATCCAATTAGATTTCGAGTTTAAGGTGCTTACAAAATATACTTTTCTTAGTTTCAACATAGTTCATATCGATCGAGATTTCAAAACATACATATTATTTTCAAAAACGAAACGAATAAATAGCAAAAGCCCACTTACAGTGCTTTGTATCGTGCTTGATTGATCAAAGGTATGAAACAAATGAATTCTTATCTCCTTGGCTTTCGAACAACACGAGCAGAATTGCTTAACCCTTTCGAACCAGATTCTAGGAGGCTTCGAAACAGATTACTGATTTAAATCTTTCAATCCAAGTTGATGGCTTATCCGATGGAACAGGTTGCTGAAGATTGATCAAGAATCACTCGGTTCCAGTTCTCGAAACTTGATGGAAAAAGGAAGGAGTTTTGACAGCAACCAGATTCTCGAAAACTTAGAGTAAATTGGCTGAACTTTGATGGTTTAAGAAAAACAAGAATCTGCACGTTCCAAATTTAACAGCAGGTGCAGAAAGCGATCGGCTTTGGTGGGGGATTTCCGAAGAGTGATGCTTAATAGATTCTGGAATAAGGTGTAGAATGTTACTGCTATTGAGAGGGACTTTCTCGAAGGTTATAAGCTGGGAGGAGATGGCTTTTGATGTATAATACACCCAAGGTTTGTTCTATTTATAGGTAAAGGTTGTGGCCAAACTTAAGGAGTTTTGGAGGTGTAAAATCTCGAAATTGTTGGCTAACAAATCTGTGCAAAAAAATCATGAACGATTCTCAAGCAGATTCGCTTGGATTGATCTCGGATTCTGATTTGATTATGGATGAAGTTGGAGAGGTGGAACAAGTTGAAACTTAGCAGCTTATATTTATGAACTTCTTGCCAAGGCTATATCGAGGGTTTCAAGGAGAAGTATGAGGAGTTTTAGAGGTGCAAAACATTGAATTTATAGGAACCAATCTGTGGTGGTATTGGGCAGAATCTGCTTCGATCATGACGCTGAAATCGGATGGAAGTTGGGAAGAGTTTGAGATGGTTCTTCCTCCTTAGAAATCTCCGAAAATCTAGGTGTAATGTGGCAAAGAGTTTTCGGTTAATGAGATGGTGGAAGGCATGGAATTGTTGAGCAATTATAGATGATTAAGGACTCTTTGATGCCTTGGTATCTCTTGGCTAGAGTTTTGAAATTTGCAAACTCTTTCAATAAGAATTCTAAATACCCAAAAGAGTTTGTCATGGATTAGTTAACTCCATTGTTGAATGACTCAAAAATCTGGGTCTTTACACAGCCCGTATAGGCCAGCCTGCTGGCGGGCCTTAAAAATGCTGGCCCAACCAGCCTATTTGGCGGGTTGGGTTGGGCCAGGCCTGCGGATCTAACCCATTTTGACAGTTCTAGCTAGGATATTGAGTTGTACTTGACTATGGCTGGCTCAGGAGCACTCACGACTGCCTCATGCTCTAATGCCGATGGAGTGTTCCTCGGACCTCGTCAAGTTCCTTCGAAATGTTCTTGAAATTTAATAAATGTGTATTTCTAGATAATTATAATTTTATTATTATTGTTGTGTGTAGTTTAGTACTAGTACTAGTAATTGATATTGATAATTAGATTGCATTTAGATAGAAAGATTTCATTTCAAGTTTCAACAATGGATTTGTAAATTTGGATTTAAAATGACTTCAATTTATGAATTTGAAATACATTGGTATTATAAAAAAAATGTCTTAAAAATTAAAGATGGTTGATTTGAAATCCATCGATTTCAAAATTAGCCAAATAATTTCAATGAATTTGTATTAATAACTTGAAATCAAAATCCATCAAATCCTTCCATTCAGATGGAGCCTTAACGATTTAGCTTCCATTTGGATCATGTAACAAGTTATTAAGTTGCATCGATGAAATGAAGGATTCTTCACTTCAAAGTTTGTCACGTTTACATGGTTTGACCTTTTTTCTAAAAAATTAAAAATACAAAGTCATCATCAAATTTCATCAATATTATAGGAAAAAATAATAAAAAAGTATCACCTTGAAATCTAATTATTGTATTAAATATATCAACTTATAATAAAAATATTTAATCTAGAATATTGTCGAACCTTATTGAAATATTTAAATCAAACTATCCTTACATTTTTAAAAATATATTGACGGATTTATGAAAATATATATTACCATATTAGGGATATCCAAAAAATATTAATTTTTGAAGATATTAAGTGGGAAAAGATAATTATGATTTATCATTTATGATAGTTTCTCTCTTTTTCCCTTGAAAAAAATGGGCAAACGGGTCATTCGGGGGGAAGATTCGGGTGGAATGGGAAAGTGGGCGCAGCCCACAAAGTTGGCACGATACTCCAGGTTTTAGGTATGATTTCGCACGTGCTGGTCAAAGTCAATCCTTCTGCTTCTTTCTACTGCTCGGGAGCTAATTTAAGCCCCTGGAGTGGAGCGCCACCGTGTCCCCCGTCACCCCTGTCGCTCTTTCTTCTCTGAATTTTGATATCTATGCCTGAGGTAATTGGTTTCTTGACTTCTTCTTATGTTTCATCAGTTGTAAGTTGAACCCTGGAAATTCACGCTCAAAATTTACTTTTTTGATTATATATGAATATTTTATATTCTGAATTACGTGAGCTTGCTTTGGAATTGGTTATGAACTTTTTCTTCTTCTGTAAATAATAGATCAAAGTGAACCGATACCGTTGAGAGGCTTCTTTTTTGATGGACTGAAGGGGTGTATAATTTAATTTTCTATAGCTCTTATGAATTCTTTGACATGATTACTATGTGGATGCGAAATAAGTAAGGAGTTTGGAAACGAAAATGGTACGAGATCACTTTGAAAATTTGACGGAAATGATTGTTTGTCAGTGTGGAGCACCTAGGAAATCGCACTCATATTCCTCTTTACTGATTTGGGTTTGCAATTTACCTCAATAAATGCACCTTTTTTTTTTGTTTACCAACTGTGTTTCATTCTAAATTGCTACGTTCTGTTATGTGTAATTCCATCTCTCTTTACTAACTAAACCCTCTGAGTCCAATTGTTTTCCTATTTATGGTGGCACTTCTCGTGTTTGGATGGTCACAAGCTTGGTTTTATCATTTATGATACTTAAGTTAGTTTATTTTGTATATTGTATTCTTTCAAATAGACAATATCTTTATCTTGTGCTCAACGATTTCTCTCTGTAGTTTTCTTTCATTTGCTATATTTGCCCACTTGATTCTTCGTATGTGCAGTAGTTTGTTAAATTACATTTTGTGCTCCTCTAACGATTATTCTTTGAATATTGATAATATGTTGCATTTTTACATGTTTAATATCCATTTTTCCTTGTTCTTTTGTATTTTTGCCGGTTAATTTTGACTTTGAGATTGCTATGGTGCTGTCAGATGAATTGATTGTGTCCTTCATTACTGCTTCTACGGATACTGCACTGGAAAACATGCTGGATATTGTTCTGTCAAAAAAACAACTGCTGCAAAAGCAATAATCCAACTGTGGATTTCATGAGCTGGGGCCAAATTCGGTGGGAAGCCACCAGTTACCAATATTACCTGATGATGTATCAAATAAAGCGCTGTATAAACTTAAACTGAAATTAAAGTTGGAAATACCAGAACCTAATCAAGAGGAATCTTTGCCCCTTCATATCTCTGAAGGCATGCACCAGAGCCAAGATCTACACAATGATAGTCATTTGTTGAAGTCTGACCAAGAAGAAAACTTCTGTGTAATGCGTGAGATTGAATTGGGTAACTATTCTCAGAAGAAGAACTTGGAGAATATAAACAACGCTTCAAAATTGGGTACTAACTCTCTAGAAACAACCACATATGATGATTTGCATCTGAGGCAAAATGTAAATGTCGATGCTGATGCTGACGTGTCTGAATACCACAAAGAAGAAAGAACTCTCTCTGTTATGACAGAGAAGGATTCAGATTTGCTGGTGCAAACACCAAGTTCTAATCAAGGTGTGACTGGAAAAGAAATTGTTCAAAACCAAGTCTCTCACAAAACAAAGCAGGAGAAATCTGATAAAGTTCATGTTATCCCCATCCGAACATCAAAATTTTGTGACAAAGGACAAATTTATTTGGTAAACAGGGAGATGGATTCAGGTAATTTTCAGTCTGTACAAAGTTCTAGTGGGATTCCTACACCACAAACTCAAGAAATGAGGACAGGGAAGAATGTAGAATTCAGAGGTTCTCATCAAATTAGCATTTCTAGTGTTTTGTCTGAAAACTTGGTGACTTTCCCAAAACAAATTGCAGCCAAGGAGGAACCTAGACAGTCCCTGAATGCTGGACACTGTGCTCTTGATGGAGAAGAAGAAAGCTTTTCTATGGAGAAGCAAACAGTTTCTAAGGATCTAGTGCAAATGCCTAGTTCATGTGTCAGGGCAACTTTATCACCATCAGATCAACAGGATTTCACATGTTCTATTAGATTTGAGAAAGTGGAGAAATTGCAGCCAAGACGAAACCCTGATACTGGGGTTCAAGGGCCCCAATCTGAGGCAGAAAGCACTCCCTCTAAAGTAAGTGATAAAATATTGGATGATGGCTATAGCTGGAGGAAATATGGACAGAAGCTTGTGAAAGGAAATCAATATATTCGAAGCTATTACAAATGTACTCACCCCAATTGCCTTGCAAAAAAGCAAGTGGAGAGATCACATGGTGGAGTCAAAACAGATATTAATTATCTTGGGGAACATAAACATCCTAAAGCACAACATAGTCCCCAAGTTGCCTCCAGTTCTGAAGTAAGAGTACAGGAGATACCTGTAGCAACTACATCGGATGGTAACTTTTAAAATCTCTTTAATTTTTTTCTTGAATTGTTGATTCTTTGAAGTGTTCATGAATTTTTTACATTGACCTTTTCTCAGATGATGCTGGGTCGATCATTACTCGTGGTGAAGCATGCCAACATAGCCTACCAGCAGAAACCTCAATGCCACCAATGGTTGTGGGAAGTGGTGATAGCGTGACAGGTGTATTTTCGCCGTCAAATGATGAAAACGACGACAAGGCTGATTGTCCTTACTCTAAACGGCAGTATGTTTATTCAAAAGCTTCACATAGTTGTAATGAGCTGATATTGATTTGGCTGCTGACTAATATGGTACTGTGGCTTATGCCCTTACTGCAGGAAGATATTAAATTCTTCTGCTGATGGCAATCTCCTGAATAAACCTAATAATGAATCACGGCATGTTGTTCAAACTTTGAGCGTGGTTGACATAATAAATGATGGCTACCGCTGGCGCAAATATGGACAGAAGTTGGTGAAGGGAAATCTTAATCCAAGGTAACTGAGTATTTCAATGCTGCAGAGTGATGATTTACTGCTACATAGTTCTCCTGATATATATACGTATAAATAGACCTTCCATTCATTATATGGCAATCTATGAATCGGATACTGCTCTCTGCTCTTTGAATTATTGTTTGCTGATTTTTGTCAAGGGGAATTTCTAGGCTTCAGTGTTATTTCCATGGCTACATTCAATGCTTCCAGAGGAAACATAATTGCTGATCTTCCCTTGAAGTCACATATTTTGGAAAGACTCCCTATATACCTCAGAGAACTCTTGCTAATCTCTTTAATTGTATGTGGCTGCTCCTTAGATTTAGGGTTGGATGTGGCCATCAGGGTAATCAGAAGATGTTTAGAGGTTTGTCTGAATTGCATAATAGAAGAAAATAACTCATTCAAAGCCGGACCTTCACATCTTTACTTTGAATTCTTATTTTTGGTTTGCGAGGATGCCTCTTACTAATAAGAAGCCGAAACAGTTCTTCCTCCCATAATTCATCTGTGAAAAAAAAAAAAAAATCCTTCTCAACCCATCATTTGTATTAGATTTGTTCTGAATTCTTCCCTATCTCTATCCCTCTCTCCCACTACTTCATTCCCCACCATTTCTCTCCTAATAAAGGAGAATGAGCTAAAAACTGATTTCTTAGTTGTTACTCTACCCCACAAATGCATTTTTTTATTTTTCTCGATGGACTTTTTGTGTTTCTTTCTATCAAGATTCAAGATTATTAATAGATACAGTGAAATAGCTGACATCAAGACAACTGACATTGAGAGAATTACACATTTTTCAGAAGAAAAGAAAGAAGACAAAATGCCAATAATCAATTAATGAACATGAAATTACGAGGACAACATTTGATTATTATTGGCTCATTCATTTGCACGCCTTTTAAAAATTTAAGCCCCAGTAAAAAGTATGATGGTCGAGAACATTAGCATATAGAAGAAGGCATAGTGAGAGTAATGATGCACAAATGCTTTCAAGTCGGATACTCATTGGGTACATGGTGGATCTTTCGGTGGTACGGCCATATAAGTAGTCAAAAATTAAATGCAAAAATATTCATAAGGATAGTATATACCGACTGTGTCGATAGAGGGGACTATACGCTATTTTCTAAATTTTGAAAGGTTAATAGCTTTTTATATAAAACTACAAATTGAGAAAATGCAATTTGCAATTATTAAAAAGAATGCTGGAGTTAGTTCCTCAAAACATTCCTTGATGTGTAACAATTGTATCCTCCCTTGCACTGTCCTAATTGTTTTTGAAAATTGTAGTTTTCTGTATCATATTGTTTTGTGGATACGTTCTCACATTCATGTTTGTGCAACATAGGCTGAGAGGATCGCGATAGCGAGTTTTTGCTGCAATGTGAGTTTCATAGCTTCTCATGTTTTTAAGCTTAATTAATCAAATTTTCAATTCTCGCTTTAGATAGTATGCTGTACTTCTCAAATTTGTATTGTCCTTGCTGATAAATCTTCTGCACTACTGAGTGTTCAGGGGGTCTGTGAAGAGATCAAATGGTCATCCTTGTGGTGATTCCTTGGAAGCTTCCATACACCTTTGTTGACTATTTTTTTCTATGCTTGGTTGGACTGCCAGTTGTTTTTATGATGGTTTTAGACTGAATGAAAGAGGACATGCATGGTCTTAGTTGATGCAATAGATTCTTGCCCAGTTAAATGAATAGTTTTTGTTTTTTTTATGATGTTTGTCCTCTGAATTCTGTTAAGCTTATTGAAGAAATCAAGGCTGCGAAGTTTTACTGTAGCTGAAGTAGTGAAGCTGCAAGAACTTAAGGTGGTTGACGATTGAGTTGGCTATGTGGATGAAAGATTTTACAATAAGATTAACAGTGATAAAATCCTGAGTAGGTTGAGAGACGATGACAATCGACTGAAAAGTAAAAGTGGTATCAACCTTCTTCAGACCTAGGGTGATGTTCTTGTAATTGTGCTTTATCCTAACGGGTGTCGGTGGAAGCACAGCACAAGATGCTTGACACCACCTCAGATTTTGAATAATAACATGATTGCTCTCCATGAGGTTTGTATTTTTTAAAGACGCCCCTTGCACTGAGGGTCAAAACAAAAAAATGGACAACAAGATAGTTTGATGTCTCTGTCTATTGGTTCAATAATTATTAGAGCATTTACATTATTACATAGTTGGTCCAAGTTTCAAGAGGAGTTGATGCAATTACCCTATTTATAATTATATTCGGTCTTACAGTTTTCTTTTTTTTGAGTGAGTGAATTCTGATCAATATGTTCTGTGTATCAATATGTTGCAGCCATAAATTATTTTGAGCAACACGATGTCATTTTTCAATCTACATCGGCCATATATCGTCTTTTTTACACGCAATATACATCAGATAATGCTTTTTTCCGACCTTCAAATGTGTCCTTTTTTGAACTCGTCGAACTGGAGCTGCCTGATGATCTCTCTAATTTCTACTGTTTTCTATGTCATTTAGGAGTTATTACCGGTGTTCAAATGCTGGTTGCCCAGTCAAGAAACACGTGGAACGAGCTTCCCACGATCCACAGCTCGTTATTACAACATATGAAGGAAAACATGATCATGACATCCCCTTGTCCAGGACTGCGTGCCAAAGTACAGCTGAGAAAGATTCTGCTATGTCGAAAGCTAATGGGGCGTCAACTTCAAAATCAAGAGAGAACAAGTCTGTTGGTCTTGAAATGGTCGTTCATATTCATGCAAACTGAGAAATTCTTCCGTTGGATTTCTTGCCAAGTGATACTACATTGTATCAGTTGGGTCGGTACATCTTCTCTCTCTACCTTTGTAGTTTCGAGTGGTTGGCTTACACTATTTCGATTTGGGATTAATCGTTACAATAGCATATGAACGTTGCATATGGTGGAATATCTTATATATGTTGTTATGTTGTATAAAGTACTCGATTCGAGTAAAGTACGAGTATAGATGTACTTAAGCTTTGCCATTTACTCGTGTAACTGGTCAGATGACATTCTTTCATATTACATCATGAGCTTTCTATGTATTTTCATTGGTTTGAGAATTACACGACTTTACCCTTCATTCAAAACAGAATTTTTTTCGTTTAATTATTTTTAAATTTCCAAGGATGATGATTTCTGGGATGGAAACGGGACGGGACGGGTTTGGCCAAAGCTGAAACCCACACAGCTACAAAAAGTTGTCCCAGACCCGCCCCGTTCCGTTACCCCTTTTTCTAAAAAAAATATTTATCTAGAAATCAATTTGAAGTACAAAAATTAAGTTTCGTGATTGAATTTTATGTTTTTTTATACAAAATATTTATAATAAGCCTTGTAAAACTATATTTAAGCTACCATGTCTTTATTATTTTGTTTTCATTCCCTTCGAAATGTCAAACTTATTTATATGAATACACTAGTTTTGATATAATATTAAATAAAGACACGTTATGATTCAGCTAAAGAAGTGAATGTATTCGATATTAAATTTTAAAAAAAATTATGTATAGTGGGGCGGGTTTGGTCAAACATAGGACTTGCCCCACCTTGCACCGCTTCAAAAACACATTAGAGTGGATCCAGACACACGGGGGCGGGTTTAATACAAGTTTAGGTAAGACCCAGATCCATTGATACAAGGACTTAATTTAGGGGCGAGAGTGCAAGACGTAAATAGAATGAAACAGAACAACGGTTCAGTTAGGTGTCATTTTGATTCGTGGCTTCTCCAATCACAATTTCACATACATATTTTTTTACCTGAAAATTCAACTATTCCTGAATATAACAATAACACGGTTACAAGTCTTGTAAGTATTGCATAAATCTTATTTTAGTAGCCTTTTCGATTAAAAAAAATCTAATTATATTTTACATCGACGTTTTAAATTTATATATATTCAATCACCATTTCGATACACACACTAAAAAAAGCTCTTTACTCCAAAAGTTATAGTAGAAAATAATTGAAAGCCTTGGCGTGCCAGTGGCAACAATACAGAAAAAAAAAAAAGAGGAATTATTGAGCATCGTGGTTGGAGGATGGAAACATATTTGATATGGAATCCATAAGAGTTTTTCATAATGGATCACACTTGCAAAGGAATAGGATATGATTGCTGTAAAGAAAAGGAAAGACGACATATTTGTGTAAAAAAAATTTAATACTGCAAGGGTCGTCTTTCAAAACCAGTTTCCTCATCCCACCTCACTCCGATTATACTGGCTCACTCCTCGTTTGAATTCCTGAATCCATCCCTGGGTTCGAGTCACTTGCGATGGATTTGGCAGCAAGCTTTTCACTTCCAGGCACAAGAAGCTATCAAATCTCTGTCCATCCAACCAAGATACAGAGCTCCATCCCTTTCTTCAAGCCTATATTTATAACAGTAGTTCTCAAGCAATTTTTTGATCGTAGCATTTACCAGAGTACTCAAAGGATACGGACTAAAACCAGCCATACTGAACCGGGATCGCCACTTTCCAAGAAGTTCATGCCTTTCAACCCTTTCTGTTCCCTCGCAAGCCATAATATTAACTACATCTCTTGCCAAACAGTGTTGCTCCACGTTGATTCGTGCCTTATGATCCCTCGGAAGAGTCGCATCGATTGATTCGAACATAGCAGTGTAGTAATCCAATGCTTCCAGAAATCGAGGGTAAAATGCAGCAGTGTTTGTGTTGAATTCTTGCTCAACCAGGGTCACCACCTTCGGATTCAAGCCCTTCACCATCCTCAAGATTCGGTCTCGGTGATTGTCCGTGTTGACACTTTCATCAGGCATTCGGTGTAACATGAAAGCAAAGTTAACTGCTAAGGCCTCATTGGGACGGATTCCAAGATTTTCGAGGTTAACCTCACAGCCAGATATGGCTGCACTGTGGAATTCGAAAGGAACTTTGAATGTCTTAGCTAGTTTGGATAGCCTCCTTCCCACTAGGTTTAGTCCTCCCCCACGAGCATATGCTTTAGTAAAATCGTCAATGCCCGTTATTCGAATATGAGGTGGCCCTCTAGGCCGGGATGCAAAAGCACGGATTAGAGAAATCCATTGGCTCCCTTGACCGATCTGGAAATCGATAATGTGAATCATATCCTCGTCTTTCATGGCTTCTGCAATGGCACCATTTGCTGACATGTATCCAAACTTGAAGTAAGGGCAAATTTCAAAAAGAATGTGCATATAAGACAGTAGCTCGAAACTAGCCGGTTCTTTGCATATCAAAGATTTATAAATGGAACTTCCCGAAGAACTCAGCTTCGCCACGAGCCCTTCTAACATGTACGCTCCTAAACGCTGCATCGGTTCACCAGTAACTGACACCAGCTGACGTAACTCTGACATGAGCCATTGTGCCGTTAGTAAATCGTTGTTTGATATAGCTTTTGCACAGGCAATAAGTAGCTGCTTCAAGTCCTTGTTAGGTATCGCCTCCATCATTTGTCTCAGGCTATCAAGAATCTCTGCTGATACCATACTGCCCAGTACCATATAATCATCATAAGTCTCGATATCTGGTCCAAGCATCACAGTCTCGAGTTCTTTCAACTTGTTCCTAAAGTTATTCTCATCTTCAGTAATGCAAGAAACGCTGGAAGGAGAGCCATAGTTCGTTTCAGGAGAACGATGAATGTATGATTGAGGTTCTTGGTCGGACAAAGAACTTTTGCCTGTGGAATTGAACATGGTAGGGTCTTTTTTGACACTTAACGAGGATGAATTGAGTGTGGGATATCGGTATTGAGAATTCTGAATGGAGGAATGACTATATTTACCACTATGAACATTGTTATTGTGGCTCGAATGGTGGTCTAAAGGTTGGAAAGTCAGTGGAAGAGAGAAAGGCGATTCCAGGTGTCAAACAGGTTGATGATATAGAGCATTGGACCACTTTCATTTGATCCTACACAGTTCGAAATATTGCGTCGAAAAGGTACTTCATTGTTAAATAGCCAGGAAAAAGAGCTTTCAAAATTCCTTCGCCTGCATATAACTGGATTGCCAACAAAACAATATATCAACAACAAAATATGATAACTCGATAAGATTGGGTAAATTTAAAACCAGTTACCACAACCGAACATTGCAGCACACTTTTTTTCGTCACTGGAAGAATTAAAACACACGGAATCTTCCCTCGACGCCAAGGTACAAACACAGTGTCTTAGGAAAACATGAGAGATAGAGAAAGGTCAATCATAGCGACCACAGCAGTCATGTAATCAATATGCAGTACTTATGAAGAAAGTTAGGCTGAAAAATAAATATATTTCTAATGTCTAATGGGGATCAACAATTACAGGACCAAAGGATTGGGTCAAAAAAATCTTCTTTAGTATCAAGGTAATAGATATGACTAGTCATCCACTTTCGGAAAAAGGTCGAATAATTGGACTAGATTAGAACACTTTCACTTTTAGTTTATCAAGAAACCGTAACTTTGAAACCTGTCCACCGGATTATTTTTTTTTACTTAAAATTTGAATACTATCCATTGTACTGTTTCTCCTGCCAAAATCAAAATCCTGGTTAGATGAAAATTTCTATCTCTAGCTTCTGTTAATTCGTAGAAATTATACCGCGACAGTGTCAAGAAACAGGATGTCTCAAGATAAATAGCAGCAGCAAATGAACTACAAGAAAACCAAGCAAGAAGTGAAACCATACTATTGAGAAATCCAACCTCTGGAACTTGAAGATCTATCTCCTACCCAGGTCAATTCACTCAAATTTCAGACAAAGTACACATCAAACAGCCGCATTAAACCCTTAAAATTATCTGCAGTTGAAAGAGAAAAAGCCCATTTTTACATCAAGACCAGCTAAATATAATTTTAAGGGAGAAAAAAACAAGAGTTTGATACGAAACCCACCAACTGAAAACTTCGGAATTTCCAAACTTATCTCTTCTTAGCTGATGAAATTGATTTATTGCACCGTCTCAACTCTCAAGTGTTTAAGAGAGAGACAGAGAAATGCCTCTACAGAGCTGGGAGCGAAGTTTTTCAGTGTCAGGGATGAAATACTCTCTACAAAAGATCATTAAGGGCCCTTGCACTGGCGGAAATCGCTGAGAATTAGTTATATAAATATATTTTAAATAATTATATTTATACTTTATTTTACAAATAAAATATTTTATTTCCTTCGTAAAAATGAATCTAAATAGCTAAAATGAAGTACTATAACAATATATATATATATATACATGTTTTCGGCCGCGGGATCTATAAATAAATAAATGATGGGTATAGAGGTATGTGGTACATAATTACACTTGCTAATTAATTAATATACATAAATAAATATTTAATATGGCCACATTTTGTATTTATGATGACAATTAATTTAGTATTCAATGTCCAATAAATTTTAAACTTTGTTGCTTATACTACACAAGTTGCAATTGTTAAACACTATTTTTACATTATTATATTATAACTATTAAACGACGTTCAATATTTTTCAAGGTAATTAAACACTAAACTATTATTCCTTCTGGATTTGTTAGCGTTAGGTACGTTATTAATCATATGAGCCACACAATGTGCTAGACTCGCCTAACTAGCTTTCATATAAGTGATTCATCATGATTCATGATAAAGCAAATTTTAGGGAAAATTCTTCTATTTCGATCGGTCTGGACCGCTCGTACGAACCAACAGAAAAAAATGTGTTTACCATGGTTTGATTGATCTTGGTTGAAATATCTGGTTTTAGTTCATTTTCTTTGTATTGATGCATGTATAATCCTGACATGATGCATGTAAGAATTCCCCAAATTTTAGTGTCATTTTATAAACAAAACATAACAACAGCAACTAAGCCTTTAATC
Organism: Haberlea rhodopensis; assembly: GCA_907163345.1. Classification (NCBI taxonomy): domain Eukaryota; kingdom Viridiplantae; phylum Streptophyta; class Magnoliopsida; order Lamiales; family Gesneriaceae; genus Haberlea; species Haberlea rhodopensis. The sequence continues at coordinate 7,516,078 of CAJQUN010000002.1, read as the reverse complement.
CCAATGAATTGAGATAGGCTACATGAACAATAGAGATAATCAAATTGGGTCGGACACATGTGTCAGTCTTCTCCAAATACTTCTATCGGTCAACATATTTTTCTATAATCTCCTTGTACTCCAAGTCTTTGTCTTGTACTCCAAATCTTTGTGTATAACTTCGCTCCATGTCTTCTTCGGTCGCCTCGCGCTCTCGTGAACTAGTCGAAATCAATGGACTCCACTTGACGCACAGGTGCATTGCTGGGCCTACGTCGAACATGATCAAACCAACGTAAGCGGCTTTCTTGCATCTTCTCTTCTATACAAGCTACACCTACTTTAGCTCGAATATCTCATTTCCTTATGTTATCTCTTCTGGTCTTACCACACATCCAACGAAGCATACACATCTCTGCCACACTTATCTTTTGGATGTGATTCCTCTTTGGTGCCCATCATTCCGTTCCATACAGCATGGCGAGTTTAACGGCGGTTCTATAAAACTTTTCCTTCAATTTCAGCAGGATATTACGATCGCATAGAACTCCAGTGGTGTTTCTCCATTTCAACCAGTCAGCCTGAATATTGTGGTTAATGGCACTGTCAATCTCCATCCTTTTGGATAGCTGAACCTAGGTATCGAAACTTGTTGCTCATCGATACCTCTTGACCATCGAGTGCTACAACACCGGAATTCCGAAAGGAACGACCACTAAATATACACTCCATATATTCTGTTTTAAACTCACTTAATCTAAAATCCTTTGATTCCAATGTCTCTCTCCATAACTCCAATTTGGCATTTATCCCTTCCATTGTCTCGTCGATTAACACAACATCGTCAGCAAAAAGTATGTTCCAAGGTAATTTCGTATGTATGTCTTTTGTTATCTCATCCATCACTAGGGCGAACATTAAAGGACTCAACGCAGACCCTTGATGCAATCCAATAGCGGTCGAGAAATCACTTATCACCCCACTCCACGTTCTCACATTGGATGCTACTTCGTCGTACACGTCCCTGATTATATTGCCATACTTGATGTGAACTTTTTTCTTCAGCAAAGCCCTCCATAATATCTTCCTTGGTACTTTTTATCGTAGGTCTTCTCCAAGTCTATAAAGATCATATGCAAATCTTTACTCCTCTCACAATAACAGTCGACAAGTTGACGAAGTAAATGGATAGCTTCAGTAGTTGATCATCCTGGCATGAACCGAAATTGGTTCTCTGATATGTTAACCTCCATCCTTAAACGATATGCAATTATTCTCTCCCAAAGCTTCATTGTGTGACATTAGTTTTATACCATAATATTTTGTGTAACTCTGAACGTCATCCTGATAAGTGTGATCTTTACACTTAATTTGATATAAGATTAGGGGCGTTTTTGTAGTGATTCCTAGAAAATATTATGTGTTTTGGTATATATTTGTATATTTCAAGAATTCAGGTCCAAATGCATAAAAGTGGAGATATTAAGTTTAAAATGATGAAAAATGACCAAACCGAGCAAACACGGAAAATGAGGGACGAAATCGTAATTTGCTGAAATTTCAGAGGAAGCGATCGATCGCTTCATTTCGGGCGATCGATCGCCTCGAGGCAGAATGTTATGGTGATCGATCGCCAGGACTCGAAAAAATTGAGATTTTATTTCCATCTTGGTTATTTGGTGTCCAAACTTGGTGAAACCTCCTACCATAAATATGGATTACCATGGATGTCTTTTGGACTTTTTGGTTCATAAAAAACCCTACAACACTCAGCCACCATCACTCGCATTCAACTCCAACCATCCATACTCCATAAATCCATTGAAGAAGAGACGCATCGGAAGAGACGGGACGACGGAGCAACGCAAGAAGTCAATGCCTCTTGTTATTCCGTAATTCTATTTCTAGTTCTATATTTTCATTAGATTTTAATGTTTAGAATGTTGCAAAACATGTTTATGCATTGCTATTTGATGGAGATTGTTGGCTATGTTTATTATCAAGTCTTAGAGGATCCGTTGTATGAATCCATAATTCAATTTAATGTTTTTGATTGATTCTTATATTTCTAAGTGCATAGATCATTGTTCTTCATGATTTTGAGGGTTTGGACACCATTGAATGATAATTAATTACAATTGAGATTTATGCAATGGATTTCAGACTGATATCGAGAGATGAAGTTAAATTCATGTGTGATAGCTATATATATCTAGTAATCGAAGGCTAGAAGTTTTCATAGATCGACATACAATATTAATTGATCAATAAGGATATGTGAGTGGCTTTTTGTAATGTTAGTATTAGATTTGTTATATCCGGACCAAGCTATAACAAGTGCATTAGGAAAACACGTCAGCTTAGAATGTTTGAATTCAATTATTAACTAATAGGCAAATTATGGGGGATTACATAGGTGAACTGAAAGTCTTGATAATTGTTTCTATTGATCTTATTATTATTCACCATTGATTGTTTGGGTTACATATTGAGTTAATTTGTCACTTAGTTAATTAATCACAACCAATTATCGTAGACTAAATATAGTTAAATTGATTGAGTTTGGTACTTATTTTCTAGTCCTCGTGGGTTCGACCCTCATACTTATAATATCATTATACTATAACTTGACACCGTGCACTTGCGGTACATAATCGCTACACTGGAAAATACTGTTTAAAATAATAGCGATCAAGTTTTTGGCGCTGTTGCCGGGGACTAATTTTAATAATATCAAACGAGATTAGTTGAGCCCGTATGGATGTATCGCATCTAACTGAGATTTTTCGTATGACGCCTGATGTAAATCTGGCATGTGAGAACGACTTATTATTCCAACTGGGATCTAATGTTGCTCATTAGTAAAATCTTCATGATGCGGCATTCTTTGATCTCCATCGGGTGGTGGATTGTTTGACCCGAAACTTTCTTGTGGTGGTGGAAGTTGAGGAATTCCGCCAACTTGATTTGTTTTAAAGTCTACGAGATTCAATCCCGCGAACGAATCAACAAGATTACGTAGATATTTCAGATTGATTCTTTCCATTACTTTGTAGGAAGTATTGGATCTCCTCGTAGGATTGCAATAATTGTTCAGTCTCCGTCAAAGGCCTTCGGATCTCCTCCGTTTTCCCTTTTTGATGTAAAAGAGGTTTTGTTCCATAGGATGGTGGTAGCCACCCGCCTTTTCTTCCTGAAGGACTTGGTCGTGACTCCAACTCCTTGACTCGGGTTTGAACATCTCAAAGGTTTTCAAGGATTTTCTCCCGATTTAATTAAGATCTCCATCTGACTTTGAATCTGATGGATCTGTGCATGGACATGGTATTGTAAGTATCCATAACGCTGCACTGTATTATGAATCTCTATAAGATTTCGAGACATCTTAGAAGTATACGGCTTGATTTCTTGAAAGGTTGGTTCTCCCATCCTATTCGTCTTGTCCAGATCCTGTTGGGTTGCTTGAATCTGAAATCATAGGTCGTGTTTAGGATGGTGTTTCTCTTGAGTTTCGGACTGTAAATGTTCCTCGCTATCTTCTCTTGTTGTTGATATTGGTGTATGCTAGCTTGGCTAGCACCGACTTCTCATAGTATTTTCCATTTCTTGTTGAAGAAATAACTTCGACCAGATGTTATTGATTTAGTTCTTCCAATTTTTGGAAGTACCACCTGCATGAGTAACATTTCGAACATGCGTTCGGGTCCATATCTCTCGTTTTTAAATCACCTCCACTGTTAGGGGATAATCATTAATATTCAAAGTATTATTATAATATTTTCAGAATAAACCTTGGCTTTAATACCCTTTGAAGGATCTTGAGGCATGAGGGTAAATTGGTCATCTTGGTTGGGATAAGTCCTTTTTAATCTGCTTAACGGGCTGGGTCAATCTGGACCCGACCCAAAATCAGATCGATTTCGAACCAGTCCAGAACCAACACTGGGCTAACCGGTTTCGAACCGGTAGGATACCTGCCCGAATCCGTTCTACCATTCCGGAACCGTTATCTTACCGATCCAGGAGTAAACGGATCCGGTTCTGGGCTGAACCGGATCCGTTATTTTAATTTTTTTTTTCAATTTATATAAATATATTTGAGGTTGCTTTACAAACACAAAGACCCATTAGCTCAATTGGTTAGAGTTGTACAGTAAAAGGAGATGATCGCATGTTCGAATCCTCAAAGCAACAATTTCCCTTGACCGTTTGAAAAATAATAATAATCGAAAAACCGGTTTCGGGTTGGAACCGGTCCAACTCAAAACCGGTAGCCCCGAAACCGGATCCGATCCGATTAATTCGAAAAAATTGGTTTTGGGTTGGAACAGACCCGATGCGGTAAGGGAAATTGTTACTTTAAGGATTTGAACTCGCTGCCATCGCCTTGTACTCTACAACTCTAACCAATTGAGCTAATGGGCATTTGTGTTTGTAAACTAACCTCAAATATATTTATTTTAAATTTTAAAAAAAATTAATTTTTTTTTAAAATAACGGATCCGTTCCGGTTCAGCCCGGAACCATCCGTTTACTCCGGAATCTGTAAGATACCGATTACGAAACGGTAGAACCAATCCGGAATTAGCAGATCCAGAACGATCGGTTTCAGATCGGATCGGATTGATCCTTTAAGCAACCCTAATGATAAGGACCAAAAGTTGCAACAAAATTAAAAGTTTAGGGACAAAACTTGTTAGGTGGAAAAGTTTAAGGACCAAAATTGTTTAGGTGATAAAGTATAGGGACTAAAATCATACTTCTCCATAATCTTACAACATTTAAAGCTCATTTAGGTAAACCACGTGTATTATTGTCAATATATCTATTCTGTATATAATGTTTGAGGGCCTTCAGACCAATATCTAATTACATTCATGTCCATCTTAATATAAATTATTATATTCACATATGTCATCTACGTAGCTATGTCGTTCCAAATATTACAAATTACAATCATACCTAACATAAAATTATCATATTACCCAAAAAAATATTAATCCAAAACAAAATTAAATATAAAAAAATTATGTAATCATTTCATAATTTAAACTAATAAAAACTAAAATCAAAATGAAAATAATTATCATATCATTTTATAAAAAAAATGTATATACCTACTACGAATATAGAATGTGACTAGTTTTTATTAAAAGCTAAGACTCCAAGAAAATGTTCTAGAACGTTTATCCCTCTCCCTTGATATATAATCATAACAATTAGGATATGGATTCAATCATATTTATTGAAATTAAAAAGAAATCTGCAAGGGTAAATTTGAGAATTCGGTATAAAATTGAAATCATCATGAAGACACCCAAACGGAAAAAGAGGGGACAAAGCTTTTTAAAATTAGAGATGAGATAACTTGAGAATCCCACTTTACACGCCTATCGTCCTTTGCTTTTGTCCCAATTAGACAAAGTTATCCCAAGGTTTTGTACTTACAATTTAAAAAGAGTTTTGATCAAATTTATCATATTTTATTTAAAATTTTCCAATCAAGACCTTATCAATTATGGCAAAATGACTGATACCTCGATATCTGGTACAATTTGGACCCGAATTTTATGGGTTCAACCATGTCTCATAAGATACTAGAGCTCGTTAATCTTGGCCCATTACCATGGCCCGTTATTGGGCCAACTTCCCTTAACCTTAATGATAGGCCTAATTAAAGACCCTAAGATAAAAAAAAACCCATTAACATATAATGATATAGGGGGAACAATAGGTAAAATGAAGGAGGAGATTCATCGCCAGGGGCATCAGCCTTCTTTCCCATTTTTTGATTTCCATTTTTTGCTTCTTTCCCCATGGTTGCACAACAACTATTGTAACTTCTTGGTATTATAATGAAGATTTATGCTGAACTAGGTCCCGTGGTTTTTTTCCTCGGGGTTTCTACGTAAAAAATCTTGATGTTCTAGTTATTTCTTGATTATAAATTCATTGTTATAAATCGAATCAAAAAACAAGGTAACAAAGACACTAGGTGACATTATTATAATGACATATCCAATAAGCATATAGTTTAGTAAACATACATTATGCTTTGTCGGCTAATTAATCACACAATAAACAAAATGATATATATATATATATATATATATATATATATATGTGTGTGTGTCACAATCAAAAATAGCATGCCTATGCTGATTAAGCATGTTATAATTTCTATGATTTTACTTGTTATTATGTAGGCCATGCGATGTCACAAATTGGGCTTATCATAAATCATCATTCTTCGAGTCCTCATTCAAATAACTAATAATTATATTAATTTATTCTGTTAAAAATGAAATTTTACATATTTTATCACTTGTTTTTTTTTTATCTGGGTATTGTATAATATTTTTAATATCAAACTATTAGTTGTTATATAACCTTAGTAATAATATTATGATATTTTTAGACAATTAATGTTGCTATCAAAACAATTTTTTGAATTCAAAAATAATTGGCTAATACGAACAACTCTAACCAGATGTGACCAATTTCTAAAAGTTCAGAGAAATAGCATGGGAAGAGCACTGGCATATCTGAAACTTGACTTTTCTTGTTCCATCAATGTCACCAGACTAACAAAGTTGTTGGCTTTATCAATAATAATTCAAGTCTCAGAGTGGTTCCAAATTTCCAATAAACAAAAAAAATTTAGTCTTGCAAAAATATACTTCATAGATATTCCAACCATCAAATCTAACGTCATATATTGAATACAAATAAAAACTTTATAGAAACAAAATGGTTTATTAGGAAAAATATATTAATAAGTCTCTATATTTTGGCTATATTCTCAATTTGATCCCTTTTGAATAACATGGTTTAGACGCTAAAGATTTTAAAATTTTCTCAATTCAGTCATCGATATTAAGTCGGCAGTAAGAATCAACGGAAAGAGACTGATCACGTTTAAAAATTTTAGGTATTGAATTGGGAACAAACCAGACATATTTAGCCCATAAAATTTTAAAAATATTCATGAATCAGCTTATTTCTGTTTGTTTCTCACGACCAATTTAACATCTAGGACTGAATCAGAACATTTTTAAAAAGTTTAGGAAACTATTCGGGTCACTAAAATTTTAGGAACTAAACCAAAATAAACTCAAACTACATACACGTTTTAATGTTTTGCGACGATTTATTAGTCACCTATTGTTTTTGTCTTATTATGATCTCAAAAGTTGGACAAAGTTTAGCCAACAAAACATTATTTATTTGGTGGTTTTCTTGTGTGTTTCCTCGGGTTTAGGCGACCGGAGGCATCTCCAGTTTAATTTAAAAGTCATGTCACTTCCATGTATAAGACTTAGGAACATTTCTTTAATTGATTTTGTTATTACGTGTGGCTGCTGCATAATATGATTGTCAAAATCTGGTACATTTCAATTTTAAAACAATTTTAAAATTTTAAGAAATTATTATAATTATTTTTTAATTTACACATTCAGATCTCGATAGAAGATTAATAATCTCATGTTTCTTCGTTCTCACTGTTATTTCTTAGGCTAAGTTTAAGTACATGATCACTCAATTCAAATATATTTAACAACACTTTGTAATTATCTTTGGGAAAATTTCGGGCCGGTACCATTTGGTAAAAGATTTTTCAGCCCAGTCACCCAAAAAAAAATTCTTTCAACAAGGTCCACTTTTGGTTAAAATGACCAAAATAGTCTTCTATCTTCCTTGAATCACATCATTCAATCCAAAACCCTAGTCTTCAACCCTCACACCAGCCACATGTCCCAACCACCAACGCTAATCGTCGGAAATTGTCGCTCCTCCCATGGCGTCGGAGCTGCGCGCACTGGTCGCGAAGAAACGAAAACAAAAAGGTTGTGCAAGAAGACAAAATCATCTCATTCTTCTGTTTATCGTCTATTTACCGATTGATTTTGTTTTATATTTCAAATTTTTTTGTAATGACTGTTTGTAGATTTTTAATGTAAAACGTAAAAGTATAATGTAATTGAGATTCGATCAATTGTTTGAATGAAAATTTTATATTTATTATGAATTTCAATTTTATTGTAATGATTGTTTGCAGAATTTTAATGTAAAACTCAAAACTATAATGTATTTGAGATGTTCGATGAATTGTTTGAATGAAAATTTGAGAATGTAATGAAATTGAAACCATTGGTGCATGTAATTTACATGCACCAACAACTCATGAGTCTATCGGTGCATGTAAATTACATGCACCGATAGACTAAGTGGTGCATGTAATTTACATGCACCAACAATTCATGAGTCTATCGGTGCATGTATTTTACATGCACCGATAGGTCTAAAGGTGCATGTAAGTTACATGCACCTTTAGAATTACGTGTTGCTTTCGTATTCAGTTTGTTATTTCACATCACGAGCCTTCTATTTCAGTTTGCTATTAATTTAAAAAAAAATTAATGAGGAAAAAATGTTTCATATTCAAATTTATATATAAAATGACTAATTTTTTGCTTAAATATAATAAAAGTCTCAGCGGTGCATGTAATTCACATGCACCAACTTGCTAAAATCTATCGATGCATGTAATTTACATGCACCGATAGGCGGTGATGTACTAATATACTATTATTTTTTATCTAATTACTAAATAACAATGATCAAATCATAAAAATGTGAATTAATTTTTCATTCTATAACTTTTGCAATTGGTCTTATAACAAATTAAAGATACAACATATTATTTTAGAAATTAGATTTTTATTATGGATGAGTATATACTATACGATAAATTATTGAATAATCTCATAACAAAAAGTATATTATTTTTCAAACAATAATATATTACACATACGTATCTTAATTTTTAAGTGTTATTTGTGAACGTCTTTAACACTTACTGTATGATACTTATTTGATATGTAATTTGAGAGCCAATGTAAATATTGAGTCTACCGGTGCATGTAATTTACATGCACCGATAGACTATCGATGCATGTAAATTACATGCACTGGTAGACTAGCGGTGCATGTAAATTACATGCACCGATAGACTAGCGGTGCATGTAAATTACATGCACCTTATGTGTTCGCTATGTGTTACTTGCTTGTTGATCTTATAACAAATTAAAGATATAATATATTATTTTAGAAATTAAATTTTTATTATGAATGAGTATATAATGTATGATAAATTATTGAATAATCTCATAACAAAAGTATATTAATTTTCAAATGATAAAATATTACACATGCGTGACTTAACTTTGAAGTTTTTTTTGTAATAATCTTTAACACTTATGTATGATAGTGGTTTATTATGTAATTGAGAACCAATGCAGATGCTGAGTCTACAGGTGCATGTAATTTACATGCATCGGTAGACTATCGGTGCATGTAAATTACATGCACCGATAGACTAGCGATGCATGTAATTTACATGCATCGGTATGTGTTGCTTGAATGCATCGGTAGACTATCGGTGCATGTAAATTACATGCACCGATAGACTAGCGATGCATGTAATTTACATACATCGGTATGTGTTGCTTGCATGTTTAGACTTGTTAGTTCTTCAACTTTGATTTGGGAAGATAAGATAGTGCTACCTCACTGATATATTGTCAGGAATTTGATATACGCATCGTTTATGTTATTATATATCCTTCCACTAATGTAGTAACATGATGTCTGAAAGTTTATAAATGAGAACAGTATTTAAACAAATGAAAATGGAATTTTAGAATCTATTTTTTTACTTGGTATGTTGTACATAAACAAATGAAAATGGAAAAAAAATAAATCAAAACCTTTGGAATGAGATGATATGTTGTTTATCTTTTCCAAATTTGCTAAAAAAAAATTGTTTACGTAAAGAGACATTTTAACAAACACATAATGTGTACCAAAATTGAAATAAAAGTTCAATGTTAATTAAATCCAAAAATACCATAAAAACAGAAAACAAAATGTCGATTTTCTGTGGTTGGAGAATAATGATATTTGGCAAAACGAAAAGGAGTCGTCGCCGCCTCCACCGCAACACCGACACTGCTCCATACCGCCTAACCACCATTGCTGCTTTCCCAGAACACGCGACCATCACCAATTCTCACGATGATGAAGAGATAATTCAACTATGGGTATTTTAGGAATATTAAATGACTAATCAGATTAGGGTTTTATAAAAATGGACTTAGTTGAAAGAAGATTCTCACAAGATGTATTTAGTTGAAAAGCAAATATTTTGCTAGATTTAGTTGAAACATGTTTTGAAAAATGGTACCTATGTGTAATTTCCTCATTATCTTTTGTGAAGCAAAAATTATTTTATTATGAAGATGTATTCTTTATTTTTAAATAGAGTTTGAAGAATAGGTACTGAACTAATGCATTACCTGATCTAGCATATGAATTGCTAATAAGGGGGCAAGGACGGAGGATAGGGGTGTTGCCAGAGTTTGAGATTGTCTGAGGCTGGTCAGAATGTATATCAAAATATAACCTTGAAGAGGTAATATATGATTGTACTACAATATCAAAATTAAAAAATCACATTACTAATTATTTATTTATTTTAAAAAAAAAATCACATAGAGCTGGAGCACCACCCGACCTTAGGTGTTGCTCCGCCCTGAGGGATGGTACACAAGGAGCATCAGTGAGAATCATAGGATATAGCAAAATCAAATGCGATGCTCACAAGATTTAGACTCGTATTGTTCTCTTATAAAGATTAAATTCTTTGAGGTTGTGTTTGGATAGATAGATTTCATTTGAATACAGGGATTTGATTTGATAATGCATTTGAAACTTTGATTTGAAATGACACATATCTTAAGTGTACTTCAAAGACATCACAATTACAATTACATAAATAAATTAGTAAATATGTCGATTTGAAATACATCAAATATAAAATAATCAAAACAATTAAATGTATTTGAAATACATGACTTCAAATCCCTCAATCCAAATGCACCATGAGATATTGGGGAGTGAAATTTTATGATGCTAGTACTTATCAGCCTTGTGATGGAGATGAGCATGTTGCTTTGTTTTGTTTTGTTTTTCCTTTTAAGAGGGAGTCCACTTTTAAGAACATATGACAACTTACATACACATCTCAGTGTAATAGAAGCAATATAAAAATCTGATAGGAAGAGGCGTTTTAGCTTCCTATTTCATCTATGCTTTATTTACTTGTTTTTCCAACATTCTGTAGTGGTATTGTCCTTGGTTAATTTTTTTTGTTATATTAAATAGGGATAATTGCATCTAGACCCCCTCTATTTTGACCTATTTACAGAAAGCTCCTCTCGACTTTGAAAAATTACAGAGACCTCTCATGCCGTTAGTAAAATTAACGGTCGTTACAAAAACCTCACATATTTTTTATTGCAAACCCCAAATTGCCACTGGTCAACTTTGAATGTATACATTCAAAACTTCAGTATCTAGACAGAGGGTATGTTTGGATTAAAGTTTGAGAAAGATATTTCCATAACCAGTTATACTTCTGTCTTGCCAGCAAAAGTATCTAGGAAAATTAGAAAACCTCGTAAATCTGGACAGAGTAACTCGAAATATAATTGAATATATTTGATTACTGGCGGTGGTTAGAATTGATTGTAGCAGTTTCACGGAACGGAAAGGAGTGATGTTCCATCTCCAGTCAAAACACCTCAATGCATTCATGCCATGTGCTCCCAAATTAGGAATTAGGAGCAACTCAAATCTCGTTGTTAAGTTTATTTACTTAATGGCCTAATAATGCAAGTCGATCATCTTGGTTTACCACGTAAACAACCCTCCATTAGGCAACAAAAGTGACGCTATGAAAGAAGTGTACAAAGGGTGCAAAAAGATAAGCCAATGGACGCCAATTACATTCCACTAAAGACATTCTGCCACCGGCCGGTTCCGGGTCCGTTAAGGACGGAACCGGTCCGATCTGGTAAGGAACCGGATCGGGTTCCACCGGTTCCGGGTTGGACCGGTTCCAACCCGGAACCGGATTTTTCTTTTTTTTTTTTTTAAAGGAAAAAACGAAGGGATTTATCGGGAAAAAAAAAAATTTAAAAACGGATCTGGTTCAATCCGGAACCGGATCCGTTTGGTCTGGAACCGGTAAGATACCGGATCCGGAACGGTAGAACTGATCCGGTATCAAACCGGTTCGGGATCGGTTAGTCCGGTTTCGGTTTCGGACCGGACTAACCGGTCCGGTTTTGGGCCGAGTCCGGATTGACCCGGCCCATTAAGCACCCCTAACTAAATCCATTCACATTTAGCCTTTTTGCTTAACATTTTCGCCCTAAGAACTTCTTCAAATACACAAACTAGTCACCCTTAATATATTTACATGAGCCACCAGACACTTCTTCTTGGATTGTCCACTTAGCTTCGTCATCTTGGAATCAATTAGGAGGCCAAAAACTTTCAAAATTTATTGGCAAAACTATGACTATGTACGTTTTGATACATATATGGTTTGATATCGTAATTCAATACATTTTTTTACAATTAATTATTTGATATTTACAATAAAAAAAATTATATCTTCGAACCGTAAAACCAAACACACCGTCTTTGATCTTACACACGCCCCAATTTTTTTACTTACAAAAATTTATGAAGTGATAAAAAAAAAAGTATGATAAAAGTTATGAATAAAAATATAAATTAAAGTAAATTTTTTTTTTGAATGAATTAATTTTGTTTTTCAAATATACAAATTTTTAAGAAATGTGACAGTAAACCATGAAAAATGCATGCACATTGAATATAGTCTTCCTCCATATATACGCCACGCATGCTATCACATACAAGCATTAGTATATTTACCCACATAACCCTCTGAGAAAAGAACATGGGAAGGGGGAAAAAAAATCCAACAATGAAGATTCCTCCATTATTCTATTGCAAGAACGATTCAAGCAACTGCAGAAGACAAAAGAGATGAGAGAAGAAATACGAAAACTCCAAAAAACAACGTATCCTCAATCAAAGGATCATCATGATACGGGTTAACGGTTCTGTTTCATCACCGAATGATCAGTTGCCGCACACGCCATTTCGGGTTCCACTGGCCCTTGAACTCGGATCAAACACGAATTATACTACACTTTTGGAAGACATCACTCAGCAGAAACGACAACATCAGCAAATATTTCCTTCTGGTCTAAGGGACAAACATTCGATGATCTTGCATCAAATCATTAGTGTTAAAAGAGAGATTAGAATTCATGCGTCTCCAAGATTCCAAGCTGGAATCTTGGAGACAGTTGATAGAGAATCGTGTCATCCTTTGTGGGTTGACGATGATTTTCACTGGGTAGTTAGAGGTGCAGATTCATGAGGAATTGAGGATTAGTTTGCTTTTGGAAAGTTGAGATTCTTAAGATGTATAGAAAGTGCGATGAGAAAAACATTTTGGAGGTAAAAGGATACTGGATCTGGATCGGGGTTGCTTGCATTGTTTGGTTTGGATTCCCCTTATTTTGTCTATGTTATGCTTAAGAGGAAGCATGATATGGTTTGAATTGTTATACTCGTTTGTAAACCTTATCGAGTACTTCTAGCGCTCTTCTGATAAAGCTTTTGTTTACCCAAAAATAATAATAAACATCCATTTTAAATTTAAATTTTATTTGATAATTTAAGCAAAATATAATTATTTGAATAAGTTACGAGCATGAGAGTTGAGATATAGTTGCATCATTGAGATAATAAGATTAAATTACCTTAGCTTCGGCAAATAAGGTTTGAGCATTAGGAGGCAAAACAATATTTTCAGAATAGTGTTTTAAGATATTAAAGTTTATATGCAACCGAAGATGGAGGAAGCGGCAGTTATGTAGTAATATTTCTATCCTGACTTGACTTCGACTTTTTTATGCCGTCTTTAAGGATATTGTTCTTAATGACTACATTTTACGCGATGTGTCATTTTTTCTATATAAAAACAAAAAACATCGTCCTTAAGAACAATATCAATCAAACATGGCTCCTCTCTAACCCAGCTTTCTCACACATTGTATTTGTTGCCTACCAAATATACGATCAAACAGTATAATTATACTGTTTATACATACATTAAAATTGTATTTCAATATTTGATAAAAATACCATTTATCAAATGATACAATTACTCTTGGAAAATAAAAAAGAAAAACAATGTCCAACTCTAGAAGCTTCTTAAATCCCATAAATCATGTTCTAAAACCCTAGTGCCTAGCACAAAATTTGCAACTCCACACTCTTCATTTCCACTTTTCAAATTCAACCAGCGAGAAGAAAATGCTGAGGCTGACGGCGAGGCGCTCCGCCACGGCAATCCTGCGCAGCGGGAGCGGACGTCACCGGAATGTTGCCGCCCCTCTTTCTTCCTCCAATACATTCGATCATTTATCGGTATCCGATCTTCGTTGTGTAATCGCATTCGAAATTGTGATTTCCCAATTATATTGTTTTGTAATTGATCTGCCGTGATGTTGATTAATCGTTGGATTTTTAACGTTTTTTATGGCTTGGGTTGATTGAAAACCATATTTAAGAAGTGGATCTTATATTGCAATCGACCTGGTTTGCTTTTAGTTTTTTGGAGCTGTGCTGATTTGGTGAAGAAGAAGTAAAAAGAAAGTTCTCTAACTTTTGGATTTAGTTCTTTGTTGTCTTCAAATATACAGTGAATCTAATGTAAAAGATTTCTTTTTATCACAGATAAATGTTTGGCATCCTGTAAAAAATTGAGAATGTATCTTCCCTGTGGTCGATAAACTAGTCTTTGGATTATTTTCAGTTTGCAATATATATGCATAGAATCTTGCCTGTGCATCTGAATTTTGGATTTTGTTACCCAAGAAGGTAAAGACTTTCTTTGTGACCAATGCGGGAATAATATAACAAATTCTAAAACAAGTTGACGTACCAGAATCTATAGGCTTTGGAAAGTGAGTACTTTGTCTGATATCCTATTCTTTCTTTCATCTGGGCAGGATTACTGGCCTCATGTTGATCATAAACAAACCTTTTTTTTGCTGTTTCTTCTCATTAAATTCTCTTGTTCTTTGATACTGGCCAGTCCGAGGAAAGCAGTACTGCCAGGAGATGGCACTCGGTCTTGAGTAATCGTAGCAGAACTATGATTCCCGGTGCTACCAAGCCATTTAACTTTATAAATGGCCCAGGTATGGGCCTTCGTTATGAGTCAACTGCTGCGGCAACTGATGGTGATACAACAGGGCCACCTGCTGAAAAATTTGAGTACCAAGCAGAGGTTAACATCACCTTACTGATGATCTGTTTGGCATATAATTGGTAAAAATTCGTATTATCTCTTTGGGTGTATGGCAGGTTAGCCGTCTTATGGACCTCATCGTCAACAGTTTATACAGCAACAAAGATGTGTTCCTTCGAGAGCTTATCAGGCATGTCTTTTAAACCTGTATACCCAGCGTGAAGTGTATTTGATTATTGAAAGCCAATCATTTAAATTAGAATTACCACTACCTAATTGTCGGACTTCTTATCCACTGTTTTGTATATTCTTTATCATATATTGGGGTCTGGGAGAATGACATTTGGTTCTTGGTTAGAAGTTCTTAAACTTTACAGCCTTTGAAAATCTTTCCTTACATCCTAAGACATTGTTTTCTAGCTCTATCGTTTCTTTCCTATCTGTGCCTGTTCTTTTTGTCGTCCAAATTATCTTCTAATAAAAACTTGGTTTTGAATCACAGCAACGCAAGTGACGCGTTGGATAAGCTGCGCTTCCTTGGTGTTACAGAACCCCAGCTTTTGAAGGATGGAGTTGATCTTGACATTCGGATCCAGACCGACAAAGATAATGGTATAATTACAATCATGTGAGTTCTCCATCCTCAGTAATGTTGAAATATGTATTGTTTATCTTCTGAATGAAACTTCTCATTTTTCCCTGCAGAGATTCTGGCATTGGAATGACACGCCAGGAACTTGTTGATTGCCTTGGTACAATTGCACAAAGTGGAACTGCAAAGTTTTTAAAAGCATTGAAGGTTTGATTCTTTAGGTGATAATTGAATTGTATCATCTTAATATTTTGAGTAGAGCTTTTGCACGTTCTTTAACAGGACAGTAAGGATGCTGGCGTCGACAGCAATTTAATTGGTCAGTTTGGTGTGGGATTTTATTCGTCCTTCCTTGTTTCTGAGCGGGTGTGTACTCTCTCAGTGTACTCTCTCAGCTAAACTAATTATATGCTTACGTTGAGGCATCCTTTTCCTCCCATTTCCCTTGTTTCATTTGCAATGTGATAGAAATAACTAATTTTTTATCCACAGGTCGAAGTCTCAACAAAGAGCCCAAAATCTGATAAGCAGTATGTATGGGAAGGAGAAGCCAACTCTAGCTCATACACCATCCGAGAAGAGACTGATCCTTCTAAGCTGTTAACCAGGGGAACCCGCCTCACTTTATACCTTAAGGTTGGTGCACCAACTTCTTGGTGCACAGTGCTTTATTTGCCTTTGCTTTGTTTCGAAGTCCTAATGCTTCTTTCCATGTGTGTTAGCACGATGACAAAGGTTTTGCTCATCCAGAAAGAATTCAGAAGCTTGTGAAAAACTATTCCTTGTTTGTTCCCTTCCCAATATATACGTGGCAGGAGAAAGGATATACTAAAGAGGTACAGCCTTTTTTTTTCTTAAGAGTCTTTTTTTGTGATATTTTACCTGCCATCTTCTTTTTAAATTTTGATTCATCTTTCATAAAAAAATAGACTGAAAAAATTCCTTGATTTGAAGAAGACTGAAAAATGATAACCTGTTAAATTGCTAAGTAATCTCTGTAGACATAATACAAGTTCAGATTCCCCATGCTACAAATTTGTGGTAATTATTTGTTATTCGGTCTATCGATTGATGACCACATATTCGTTAATCCTACTGATTGCTTCTGACATTTACTCTGTTGCAGATTGAGATTGATGATGATCCAGCGGAGGCCAATAAGAGTGAACAAGATGAGAAAACTGAGGTACTGATGAACATTTTTTTGTTTTGTGTACGCTGTCAGGTATTAACTGATCATTCTCTATTCGTCATGTGAATCTCTTCTATCAAACCCAATATAACAGAAAAAGAAGAAAACAAAGACTGTAGTTGAACGATATTGGGATTGGGAGCTTACAAATGAGACCCAGCCTATATGGGTGAGCCCATTAAATGCTGTCCAACATTCCTTGTGAAATCTACTTTGTCCAAATGGCATTATGACCTTTATGTTTGATGCAGCTTCGCAATCCTAAGGAAGTCTCTACGGAGGATTACAATGAGTTCTACAAGAAAACCTTCAATGAATACTTGGAACCTCTAGCATCTTCACATTTTACAACTGAGGTAAAGTTCTAACTCTTAAGCTCCTTTATAGTTCGGTAGCAGTGTCCCTAATGCTGATGATATATTACTTTCGCGAAGTTTCAATTTATATGTTTCCCCAGCACTTTACTAATTATTACGTCTTTGTGATATGATCTGATGTCTTCAGCACTAAATGGTTTTCTGGCACTATAAATAGATCAAGACATCTCAAATTTTTGGTTTGGCTGGTTCATAAGTAAATACTATTGTTGTGAATGTTATTTTTCTTCAGGGTGAAGTGGAATTCAGATCTATATTGTATGTACCATCCATTGCACCGACAGGGAAGGATGACATTGTTAATCCCAAGACAAAGAATATAAGGCTTTATGTCAAGCGTGTATTCATTTCTGATGACTTTGATGGGGAATTGGTGAGAAAATAACAAACTCCATAAATCTTGGTTGTATGCTGAATTTTATGGCGACTAATTATTCCGTGCCTACATTGACCAGTTCCCAAGATATTTGAGCTTCGTTAAAGGTGTCGTTGATTCAAATGACCTTCCACTTAATGTATCTCGAGAAATCCTCCAAGAAAGCCGTATCGTAAGTAAACAAGATAGATGATCTTTCTTTGGTGGATGTACTATCCTCTATTTTAAGTTACTTGTTGATTATTGCATTATTTACTTTTCTGTTGGGTTTAGGTGCGCATTATGAAGAAGCGTTTGGTGCGCAAGGCATTTGACATGATTCTGGGCATAACTATGAGCGAGAATAGAGATGTATATTTCTATCTTTGATTTCTCTAATTCGAAATTTTTATGGTTTAATGATTTTTCTTTGCTCGGAGATGTATGTCTGAAAAACCTAAAAGTCTTTGCTAGATAGTTGTGTTTCTGTTTTGGTTTACTTAGCTAATATCCTGGTTTCTTTGTAGGACTATGTCAAGTTTTGGGAAAATTTTGGCAAACACCTAAAGCTAGGCTGCATTGAAGATCGTGAAAACCATAAGCGTATTGCTCCGTTGCTACGATTTTTCTCATCTCAAAGCGAGGAAGATATGATCAGCCTGGATGAGTATGTTGAGAACATGAAACCTGATCAGAAGGACATTTATTTCATTGCGGCTGAGAGTGTTGCTAGTGCGAGGAATGCACCCTTCTTGGAGAAACTTGTTGAAAAAGATATTGAAGTACGATATATCGATGATTTCTATTTGTTTGTTGTAATTTGCCGCCTGCTTGATGGTCTAAATCTGTTTCTCGCTTGATGTAGGTTCTCTTCCTAGTGGATCCTATAGATGAGGTTTCCATCCAAAATCTCAAATCATACAAGGATAAAAACTTTACTGACATTAGCAAAGAAGATTTAGACTTGGGTTAGTTTGTTTAGACCTTCTCAATTGCATTTGTTAATTTTGTCCTGTTTTACTTTTTTTCAATCTTCATGTTTCCTACATGTTAGCTTGTGGAGTGAGCCTTGAATCCTATTCTTTGATTTTCCAAGTACTATTTCAAAATCCTTAGCCACGATCTTTCGGATTATTGTTTGTTATTGAATGGATACACTATTTACTAATAATTAAATCGCCGGAGCTATACTTCCTTATATTTACGTGGAGGATGCCTTTTTAATTATCTAAAATCATCTAATTACTTGGTTTGGATTTATGCTTTGACCAACTAAGTTCAAGAAATGAAAGATAAGATGATCTTAGATGATGTACTTAGAAGTTGATATTTTTGGCTTTGTGAAGTTGTAGATTAATCCGTTTATCTATGGCTAGTGATATTGTTAGTCCGTGATGTCCTATCCATGTATGTTTCCTGAATGCTGTATCAATGTAATGTAGGTGATAAAAATGAGGAAAAGGAAAAGGAGACGAAGCAAGAGTTTGGCCAGACTTGTGAGTGGATAAAAAAACGCTTGGGAGACAAAGTGGCTAGTGTTCAAATCTCGAATCGCCTAAGCACATCACCTTGTGTACTTGCATCGGGGAAGTTTGGTTGGTCTGCCAATATGGAGAGGTGAGCTTCCAGTTTCTTCTATTCAGGAGGATTAATTTCTGTTAATATATATGTATTCTCATACACACAATCATGTTGTCTGTTTTATTGTTTATTCTCAGGCTGATGAAAGCCCAAACTGTTGGTGATCCCACGAGCCTAGAATTTATGAGAAGCAGGAGAGTTCTTGAAATCAATCCAGAACATCCAATCATAAAAACTCTGAATGTATGTTTCTTGGTGAATAATAAAAAAGTTTGACTTCTTTAACATCTGCCAATTTGTTCTCAATTTAATTTTTTACATCTTGTTTTTAATACAGAATGCATACAAGAGTAGTCCAAATGAAGAGGAAGCATTGAGGGCGGTGGATCTTTTATATGACACAGCTTTAATTTCTAGCGGTTTCACTGTGAGTCAATGCTCTCTATTTTGGTTGCTTATTACTTTATCGTTGTTGCTAAATATTTTAAGCACTGAACCAGAACTTTTCGGAATGTGGACTTTTTCCATGTTACACCAAAATATATATATCGGAGGTTTTAATTATTGTTTTCATGATTTGGGTATTGTCATGTGGATTCTATAAATAATTTCAACATGATCCAATAATACAATGCTGTGCACCTAGTGTGTATCCCAAGTGTGACATTAGAAAGGACCACTATTCTGTATCATGAAACAAGTACATGAGCGGTCAATTTTATGAGATATCTCATATGAACTCCAGTTGTCCAAGCAACAAATGAGACATCTCCCGATAATTATTGTCTTATCCTTGAACTTAGCTTATGACTTCGGACTCTGCAAATGCACTGACTTTAATTTTTCAATGGTATAGCCCGAGAGTCCAGCACAGTTCGGAGGAAAAATTTATGAGATGATGAACATGGCTCTTTTAGGCAAGTGGGGGACATATGATGATGGGTCTCAGCTGCAAGTAAATCCTGCTTCATTTATCCCAGAGACAGTTGAGGCTGAAGTGGTCGAGCCTGCTGAAGCCGGTGGTTACAAATGACAAATGAGGTGAGGTGTGACCTCTTCACCTATGTACACACCATACATTTTAATATTAGATCTAGTTGAAATTGTGAACATGGCAACATTTTAGTTTTTGTGTCATGATTATTAATTATTGAAATGAGGGATTATCGTTATTTTAGTCTTTTACGCCGTGGAGATGGATAAATCATTGAGGGCATTCAGTTGTCATCATCGGGATTTTACTTTTGGTTTTGAAACATGCTTGGTGCAACTTGTTTTTGGTTCCAGCAAGTTCAAAATGAACTGATTAATCAATATTTAGAGAGAGAGATGCATCAAGACGAGCAGGATACTGAGTCGGATGCATGTATATTATTTTGAGTTGTATGTGCAATATTTTATAAAATAAGCAGGTTAATTGTTTGTGGGCATTTAAGTTGAAGGAATTCAGCTAAAGTAAGGCAATCTTTATCTACGGAAATTGAATTTCATCATCTTTCATGTTTAGATTGAAATCTTATAAGTTCACGGTTGTGAATTTATGTTTTTTTGTTTTGGATTTTCCAAGCGTTGGGGATTTGGAATGCTTTATTTTATCAGTATGACCTTTATGTGCCGTTCCTGTTGAAATACATCTTATAAACCCCGGAAGTCCGAATGTTAGGGGCTGTGCCCAAAAGAATTGAGTGCACTTGTTAATTGGATGTATGGTTTTATTTTTGTTTTTGTTTTTTTATTTCTGTGGGAAATAAGGACTGATTTTGACTAAGGCACAGGTATAAATCATATAGCTCTAGTATATACGATTATATAATTAATAATGAATAAAATTTAGTGTTATCCTTCATTATTTATAAATATTGAAAATAATTCAAGAGAACAAACTGTTACATCTATTAGCCTTCAATTTCATCATATGCGTATAGATGTGATTGTACTTTGATAGAACTGAAGTCCACCTTGTTGGACATCCAGCTCCTTGACCAACCCTGTAAGCCACCATATTTCATGACAGTTTTAGCCGCAGCCATATACTTTGACTCAGTTGTAGATAATAATGCGACTAAAGGCTGTACCATAGACTTCCAACAAATAGGCCCTCCCACAAGAGTGAATACATATTATATCGTAGACCTTCTGTCATCAAAATCCACCTGCAGTAGACCTCGTTAAATGTTTCGTCTAATAGATTTTTAATCAATCAATTCTATTGAAACTCATGAGTCACCACCTGTGAAAGATGTTGATGTGAAAGTGGAGTTACCACATGTAGAATCACTTCATATTTCAACAACAACTAAATCTTGAATCCTAGTGAATTATGATAAATTACATGAACAATGTAGATAATCAAGTCGGGTCGAACACGTGTGTCAGTCTTCTCCAAGCGCTTCTATCAGTCAGAATATGCTCTTTAATCCACTTGAACTCCACGCCTTTGCGTATCACTTTGAGCTATGTCTTCTTCGGTCGTCTTATTGCTCTCATGAAATAGTCGAAATTCATGGACTCCACTCAACGCAAAGGTGCATCGCGTCTACGTCGTACTGACCAAACCAACGTAAGAGACTTTCTTGCATCTTCTCTTCTATACAAGCTACACATACTTCAGCTCGAATATCTTCATTCCTTAATTTATCTCCTCTGATCTTGCCACTCATCCAACAAAGCATATGCATCTCTGTCACACCCAACTATAGGATGTGATTCCTCTTGGGTGCCCAGCAATCCGTCCATACAATATTGAATGTCCAATGGCGGTTCTATAAAACTTTCCTTTCAATTTCAGCGGGATATTACGATCACATAGAATTCCGGTGACGTTTCTCCATTTCAACTAGCCCGTCTGAATCACGTGGTTAACGTCACTATCAATCTCTCAATTCTTTTGGATGACAGAACCTAGGTATTGAAATTTGTTGCTCATGGATACCTCTTGACCACCGAGTGCTATATCCCGAAAGGTAATACCACTAAAGTTGCACTCCATATATTCTGTTTTAGACCTACTTAATCCAAAACCATTTGATTTCAACATCTCCCCATAACTCTGAAAAGGGCAAAACCGAGATCCTAAAAGGTACAGGCACTAAATATGAAAAATCACTAACTATGACAGATAATTTGTTTTGGTGGGTATATGGTAGTAACTTCATTTAAAAATGATGATATACCAAAAATTAAATATTCCTTCGAAATATAAACAATCCCCCGAGTATCCAAACCGATTAGTTAAGTCATAATCACCAACCCCTTAGCTTATATTGGGCATGGAATGCGCTTGTGGTTATGTGTGCAGTGTGCTTTTATTAGAAATAATGTCATTTTTATAGACAAAATCTTCCTAATTTCAACTATCTTTTTATTCAATCAAGTTTTACCCATTCTTCTTGCTGCTCTATCCACATCGGTTTTGACTTCTAGAGTTAGAACCATAGTTTAATTTTATTTGGATTTTGATGGTTGACTTTGGCAGTGTTCTACATGTATGTTGATTTTTTAAACTTTTGTTTGTATACTTTGCATTTATCTTTGTGTTATTGTCTTGTTATAGTACGAATTTTTCAAAAAAATTGACCCACGTTGTGTCGGATATACCATGAGCACAAACCTGGCAAAGAGATGACTATACAGATATTGGCTATATATCACGTGTGTTCAATAAATTACTAAATAGTTGTTATCTATTTTTATTTATGATCAATTAATTTTTTTGAAATATATTAAATATATGATAGTTACCTGAAATTCGAGATGTTTATTTTATATTGTTATTATTTCTTCAATATGAATGATTATGTATGTATACATATATTGTGTACATATAGCCATTTTTTAAAGGACAATTCTACATTGTTTTGGAGAGGGCCGGAGGGGGTAAGGAGAGCAGTGAGAAGTCTAGAACCTGCGACTTTCAGCATTTAATAGAGTGTGATGTCAGCTAGGACAAAATCTATCACCATATATAAACATATTTTATGACCTAAAATTTTAAAAATCCATATATGCATATAGGTGCGGACACATGATTTTTACCAATGATGCAAAAAATGCCAAATGGAGGGGAAAAAGGCTTAGGGTGTTAAAATATAATTTAAGGGGTGTCACAATCTAATTTTTGAGGGACAAAATATAATTTTTATATTTTTGAGGAATTTTTTTTAAGGGTAAAAAAAAAAAGAAGGAAGTAAATGGTCACCTTGGGATTGTCCGTCCCTCTTTTTGGTTACTAAGTAATGTAATGTTTTATTTGAATAATTAGTGTTTCACTAGTTATATTTTATAGCAATAATTTCGATACATTTGAATCTAGTTATATTTTATAGCAACGAATTCGATATATTTGAATCAAATTGTTGGTATTATTTGTAAGAGTTAATTATACATATCTCCTCTGAGGGTTATAATATTAAAAAATTAGTTAATTTTTAAAATTATATATATATATATATTCCATGGAGGTGTATTAATTTTATATTTATTTTCGCTAATTTTAAAAATTACATGTATATCCCATGAATTATATATATATATATATAAGATGAACATAAATTTTAAGAATGATATAAATAATTTTTAAAATCAGCTGAATATTTTTTTATGATTATTTCAAATATGGGGAATGCTAATTAACCTTATTTTTACATATATACAATCTATACGGCTGAAAATCACAAAACGGAAACCAACGTGTATTCACTTTTTGATATTGATGATATGACCATAATTATGGATTTTATTTTTATATATTTCACATATTTCGTTTCATAGAATAAAAATATACCTACTTCCAGAAAAGGTGTAGTCTGCAAATTAGGAAGGGCTTTGGGTTGAAAAGTAAATTCGTAGGTAGGGATGGCATGCTCTTGTAGTAACATGTGGCGACCTCCCCATCTCCTTTATGCCACGCAACACAGCAGTTGGTGCTCCTTAAATTTATTGATTTACATTTAGATTATATTACACGCATGTATCGACTCAAAAATTTGATCGATCTCTTCCAACCCTCTGTATTCTTGATTTCCCCCATTGCTTTCCTGCACCCACTAAGAATAATCTTGAATAATAGCAATATTACCCTTCTGGGGGCGTAGACAGAGCTCGATCAGCTCATTAATGGAGATACCTGTTGGGTTTTTAGCCAAGCTTTGGGTTTTTCTATCTTTTTTACCATTTTTCACCTTGCTCCTCGTACTTGGACTTCTTAAAGGTATATCAGATGAATGTTTATATTCATTTAGCTATCATTATGCTTCTATCTTATTATTTACCGGCTAAGCGTTAATTTTCTCTGTATTTTTTAATTTGGTGTGTTCGGTATAATCATGAGATTCTTTTGATTGTTTTTTAAACTGTTCCCTGATCTAGGTGGCATGCATTTGGTACAATTTTGTCAAATTGCTATGCAACTTTGTGTCATAACTGTTCCAATTTGTAAGAAAGTAGGATCAAATGTGATATATTTTCCCAATTTTGGGACTCTAGATTGTCGACGAATTGTAAAAACTCCCTGAGCTTGGGATGAGAAGTGCATTTTTTTAATAAAAATAAAATCATAGTGCAATGGTCCAATTTCCCTCGTGCATTGTCTTCTTTGAAATTATAAACCATTCCTTAGAAGCTACGTGCTTCAGGGGCATCTTTGCCACTAAATTTTCGAGAAAAATATATGTCACGCCATTTTGCACCACGAGTTTCTCCTGAACTATTTGTTGATGTAAAGAACGAGAAGTAATGATATCCTAGCAACCATAAATACTATCAGATTAATTTCTTGAAGTTAGTGGAATGATCAAACTAGCAATAAGTTTTATTACCCTCTAATACAATCCGAAATGCAATGTAATTGACCAGTTTTGCAAGCCTTTTTCTGTTTGACAACAGTTCAGAGTGAATGCACTCCTTAGCTTCTGTGGGAAAATTTATTTCGGTGTTTATTTCTGGAAGAATTATCATTTCATCATTGATTGTGTGAAAACCGGTTTTGAGATCTATTCGGGGGCGACTCTGGTTTTGTTGCTGGAGCAGGGCTGATAATATGTCCAGTTGCCGCAGCCATAATAGCATTTGGAAATTCAGCAGTGATTATTGGACTTTGGCCTGCACATTTTATTTGGACTTACTACTGTGTGGCAAAGTACGTGTAGTTAGCAATTTACTTAACTCTTGGTTTTATAAGTGGATTACCATACATACATTACTGTCTACTTCGAGTTTTGCTCTGTAATTACTTATATATCGATGGCTTCGACATGCAGAAGCAAGAGGTTGGGGTGGATTTTGAAGATTTTTGCATTGCTTTCATTGCCGGTGCTTTTAATCCTATGGCCTGCCGTTGCAATTGTTGGAAGTATTCTCGGCGGAATAGGTTATGGGTTTTTTGCACCATTAATTGCTACCTTTGAGGCTGTTGGAGAGAGTGTGACCGAGAAATGGAAGCATTGTTTTTTGGTTAGTATTGACATCGTTCACTTTAAGGAAGAAGACTTGTGATTATTATGGTTTATTTTTTCTCTTGTGAATGTAGCATTATGCATACCTTCCTGTTGTCGTTCGTTTTCAAAAATTTAATCATGGTTTAAAGATGAACCTATTATGAGTATTTTTAAATGTTGTATGTGGCATACGCTAGATGGTTAAGAATTAAGAAAATGTAAGACAATTCTCGAACTAGTTTTCTCATTTTCATTGAACTTTACTCGTTGCTTATGCTTTATAATATCAGGATGGTTGTCGGTCTACACTCGAAGATAGTTGTACTGTAGTTCGAGATGTCATGGATTTTTGCTTCCATTCGTACTTCTCCTACATGGATGAATTGTGTGAGGAAGTGCACGAAAATGAGAAACCGATGGATATACAGTGAGGAACTCTCGACTCAAAGATTATGCACGTTTATTAAACTCTCCTTCGTCATGAAATGCATAATTCGACCGTGTGTTGTTATTTACATCAGGTTATCACTGCTTCCAAGCAGTTTCTTGGTCGCAATTCTAGCTATTCCAGCAGATGTCCCTCTCATTACAGCAATAGCTCTTTGGAAAAGCCCTTACATGTTGTTCCGAGGATGGAAGAGGCTAGTAGAAGACTTGGTTGGTAGAGAAGGTCCATTCTTGGAAACTGTTTGTGTTCCATTTGCTGGTCTGGCAATCTTTCTATGGCCTCTAGCTGTAATTGGGGCGGTTTTGGCAGCTTTCTTCTCGAGCTTTTTTCTTGGTCTTTATGGTGGAGTCATCGTTATTGAGGTGTGCATTTAACGCCTTTTATGCATTTACTCGATTCCTAAAACCAACATTCCCCAACAAATATAAATAAATTCTAGGAAAAGGGTCATACTTTTGAGGTCGATTAAAGATAAAGAAGTAAATGAAAATATTGTTTCGTTCATATTCTTTGATAGTATCATTTATTGGAAAATTGGACTCGTGTGAATGATATGTCTTGAATTTTATAAGATTTGGAAATGGCTTTGTGATTGCTTGCCAGTTTCACATGTGAATTTGATACAAAAACCTTTCATCTCTTCCTGTTTGCCATATTTATGGTAGAGGATAACTGGACAATTAATGGCCAGTTGTGGATAGAGTGGATCGTTAGTGCATATGAATGTATAATTAATGTAGTTGGTAATGCCTCGATTTCAAGCTTGTAAGTATGAAGTCTATTTCTCACACTTTTTTACGCTGAATTTTCAAGCAATCTCCTCTCTGGTTTTTGAACTGTTGTATATTGGGAAATGGATGTCTATTAAGTCTCAAAGTTCCTCGATGAAAGGGTTAATCCATCTTAAGAAAAAGTGTGAGGTTCAAAAGGTTTGGTATCATGATTTTGTTTTTACAAAATCAAAATAAGTATTGTCTCCTCCGTGCCAGATTCTGGCAAACAGTGAATTAAACTTGGTTCCCTGTTGGACCAGAGCAAGTAGTATTATCTGGTCTGAGTTGCAACTCCGTGTTGTTTCTTTGCTGTTGCGTTGGTCCTGTCGTTAGAGTTTAGAATTTACCAGCCAAATGCTTTCAATTGTTGTAAAGTTTGTGCAGTGCTCCTAACATTGATTACCAGGATTAATTGGTCATTTTATTGTGTTGTTTTTCATTAATGCTATCAATGATTACCAAGATTTATTGGTCGTTTGATTGTGTTGGGTACGCAGGAAGGTTCTCTTCAGATGGGACTTGCTTACATTGTGGCCATAATATCTATATTTGACGAATATTGCAACGATCTACTTTACTTAAGAGAAGGTTCATGCTTTCCCAGGTAGACGCTACTAACAAGATTCTGAATTTTCCTTCTTGACTCTATTCCTATAAGAAAAAGCGTCAGCCACATTTAGGGACGCTTGTTAGGGTCACTAAATCCAGTATTTTAAGTAGTGCACTTGGAATTTTGAAAACTATATCGATGAAACATCCTACTCATTGAATCCTTCTGTCAGGAAGGCCTCGTTACCGTAACAATGAGAACAATACCAATGATATCGAGAGAATAAAGTCAATTGAACAAGACGGTTTGCACAGTTTAAATTTAGTTTCGGAAGGATCAAGAACTGTTAAACGAGCTATCCAACAACATACGCCAATGCAGGTACATATGCTCGTTCTCTCCATCATCCACAGCATAAGTGGATTTGACTTGGGATATGAAAAAGCGTGATACTTTTAAAATAGGTGTGGGACTGGCTCTTCAAAT
Organism: Haberlea rhodopensis; assembly: GCA_907163345.1. Classification (NCBI taxonomy): domain Eukaryota; kingdom Viridiplantae; phylum Streptophyta; class Magnoliopsida; order Lamiales; family Gesneriaceae; genus Haberlea; species Haberlea rhodopensis. The sequence continues at coordinate 7,488,109 of CAJQUN010000002.1, read as the reverse complement.
CGTGTGAAGAGAATGGAAAAATGCTCCTAGGGGAAGGACTTGTAAATGTTGGAGATGTTCAAGAATGTATTCTTAAAGGAAACTGTAAGAAGCTCGGTATCAAGCTTCCTGCATGGTCGATTTTACAGTGTCTCCTCAAATCATCAAAGTCCGATTCTTCCGGTTTGGTTCTCTGTAAGTCGATATTCTTGGGATCATTTTCTTTAAATTTTATTGTTTCGGAAATAACATATGATCTTCTCGTGGTGGCGTAGCTGAACACATGGAGATAAATATGACCAACTTTCCGAGGGATAGATTGTTTGATTGGTTTTTGGCACCTCTCCTTACCATAAAGGAGCAGATAAAGGGATTAAAACTAGAAGAAAACGAGGAAATAGTCTTGAAAAAGCTAGTCATGGTGTGCAAAAATGATAAACCGGAAGAATGGGACGACACCGGGTTCCCATCTGGTGACAAAGTGAGAATAGCACAGTTGCAAGCTGTGATTAGGAGGTCTGTGCAACTTGTATGCTATATTTTACTTGACCAACTACTCTGCCTCGATTTCTAACAATGCTAGGCTTAATCATTCTGCGTTCTACTTTACTGTAGGCTTCAAGGGATTGTTGGCTCCATGTCCCGATTACCAACGTTCAGAAGACGATTCAAGAATTTGGTGAAGGTGCTCTATGTCGAAGCAATCCAGATGGGCCTGTCTCTCCCGGATAAGCATGGCGAGGGTTCCTCAAAATCAGGGTTCAGTGGTAGGTTTCTGAATGGAAGTAGAAAAAGTGAAGAGGTTAGCGAGCAAAGTACCCATGAACGTGAGATTGACATAGTATGACTATTTGTACCTTTCAACTTGGCCATCAGTAGGTTTTTGTTTTACGTCATGCTTCGGTGATTTTAAGCGTAGGACAGTTGAGCAAGGTTTTTAATTTTATTGAATGATCATTTGTTGCACACAAATCATCTAAACTCCACTTTCTACCTTATTTGACAATATAGTGGGAGAGTGAGTTGAAAATAGGATCGATTCACTTCTTTCTCGTTCAAAAGCATGCATCAAACACTGCTGTTATTGATTTATTTAATCTATAATTTATGACTGATCTAAGTTGAAATTAAAATTGAGACTGGGTTATTTTTCTCTAGTATTTGGTAACATTCTAGTATTTTTGGTTGTCAAATCAGTATAATTTGGTGCTATGATAGCATTTTCAGATACCATATCAGTAGTTTTCGATGTCAAGAAAAGTAGTTTTCGATGTCAAGAAAAGTAAGATCAAGATACCATATCAGTAGTTTTCGGTGTCAAAGAAAAGCATCAGTAGTTTTCGGTGTCAAAAAACGGTGTCAAGAAAAGCAAGATCAATGATCCAATTTTGACTATTTAGAAACTAAAATCCTAAATAGACGTGAATTTGTCTGTTCTATATATTTTATGAGAAGAGTAATTTAAGTGGAAAGTACCTGAAATATGTTGATTTATGATGATAACTGGGATTTTTATATTTATATTTACTTTTAAAAACGGATATAACATAATTATAACAATTTTTATATTGTAACAAACGCAAGTTTTGAATAAATGTATATGTACGTTTTGACACACACAAGTTTTTTTATAGCATAACTAACAAATATCAGTACTCCCATATAGCACCAAAACATATCTTATCCAAAATAATTTTTCAAATAAAAATTTTAGAAATCTAATTATATAAAAATATATTTTCAATTTAAGGTTCTCAATAATACGTTCCTATGCTTCCTTCAATGTTGGGGATAACTACATCCAACCCCCTCGATGTTGACGTAATTACTGAAATCTCCCATATGGTTTGGAAAATTACAGAAACCACACCTCAAGTTAGGTTAAAAATTACATACAAGTCCTGTCGTTAGAAAAATAGACGGCTGTTACATAAATCACCCATAATTTTTATTGAAAACCACATATTGTCTCTTGTCAACTTTGACCTCTAGTTTGACTTAAATTTTTAGAGGAGTTGTCTTTGTAATTATGATATTTTTTAGGGGTGTTATCGTAGTTAAACCATTATTTTATTTTGAATTGTATGTTTCAAATACAATTACTATTTACTCAAAACTTTTTATCTTCCCAATAATTTTATTTTTTTTTTATTTTTTATTCAATCTTGTAAAATATCAACACACTACAAAAAATTCAAAACTTATATATATATATATATATATATATATATATATATATATATATATATATAACATTTAAAAACTTGTAAAAAATAACAACATTTTGAAATATTTTGAATTAAATCGAATTAAAAGTCAAATTAAATAACAATATATTTGATTTCCATTTTCTGAATTGACGTCAATAAATATTGGTTCACCAAAACATACCGTAAAAACTTGATAATATATAATCATCGTACTCTCAATAAATGATTTAAAATATAAATAATATATGATTAATTTGACAAACGAGATAAAAATCTAAATTTTGAAAAAAAAACTACACAAATACAAGTTCAACTATGGGTGAGCATTAAGGCTGAATCGATCGAATTTGTAAAAACTGAACTGATCAAATTTATTTTTCAGTCAACAGGACTGACTATTTTTATACTAAATCGAACAAACTGAATCAATAAAACATCGATTATCATTAAAGATCAAAGCCTAAAACATATGTAATATCATTTAAATTCAACATCTAAACATATAATTGTGTAAAATATATTTGTTAAACTATTCTAAATAGTTAATAAACTGTGAAGTCTTATTTTAAGAATAAGATATTAATATATTTGGATAAAATTATTTTAAATATGTTAAAGATATTGATGTGTTTGATATTACAAGATCTTTTTATGACCATAATTACCAAAAAAGAAATGATACTATAATAATAATATAATTAGTTAATTTTGAACGAATTTTTATATATAAGTTGTTTTAAAATATTATCACTAATATGAAAACTAGTTTATAGTTTTAAAATATTTAATAATTTTTTTTGAAATAAATAAAAATATATGACATCATAGGGTTGTAAATGTCATGTCTAGTGTACTATAAGATGTGTTTCTGTAATGTTTTGATAATTTTATATTACATATACTATAGGGGTGTATTTGTAATGTTTTGAAAATTTTATATCACATATATAAAAGGACAAAAACGTCATTTTACAAGTTTTGTTAAAATTTTTGACGGTATTACATTGAAGTTGATGTCTCTATAATTTTTTAAATTCAAAGGAGATTTTTATAATTAGACTAAAATCGAGAGATATAAATGTAATTATACTTCGTATTGTAGCGAACAAATTATTACTTTCACCTGTTACCGATGAAAACAAATCACGATGAAGCTACAAAAGACAAGCAAGACAATTGACTTTGAATCTTAAAAGTTTTGTATGTAAATTGCAATATTTCTATATAATTATATAATCATGAAATAATTTTGTTACTGTATATATATAATATATATATGTGATCTGCCTACACCTCTGTTTTTGTTTAAATTACTCTTACGATATTTCTTCATGGCGATGAAAAGGATAGAGGACAAGGACCCCACCTCCACAACTCTCTTGTATGTGATTATTAAATGATTAGTAAATAGAATGATAAAAATGATGATTATAAATAATATAATATATAATGATAAAATAATATTATGTTTGGTATAATTTTTATATACAAGATAAATGTAAGGACATATTAAATTATGCCCAGACTGCCCTTTCTTTTGCCAAGAAATCCAACCATTATTCACGCTTGACTTCCATAGCAGATCACATAAAAATGGCGAATCCTTGAAAAATACGTGGCTCCAACAATGGGCTAAAAAAGTTAATTACTTGGATTGTGACTCTTCTTCTTTTCTAAAGTTTTTTGTCCCACTGCTCTGAATTGATAATGTTTATCTGCTTTCCCCCCATTCACAATCCTAAAGTTTTGATCGAAAAATTGCCCTAAATTCCTCGATTTCCTGGTTCTTCATTGCAAGTGGCTGCTCATCCCCCGAAACCCCCAAAATAATCACCCCAAACTCCCAAAAACAATGGGAAATCGTGAAGGAATTGTAGCAAAATGGCTGGTCATGTGCGTCCGGAGGCTTCCTCTCGACGTCGGCTGGAAGGAATGAAGGAAGTAAATTCCACAACTCCAACGGGCAAAAGGGTAATGAGGTAATTTGGATACTAATCATGTGTACCGTAGAAGAGGGGGTTGCTAATACTAAGGAATTTGGTGGGACTACTAACCTTGTTTTTAACCCACCTTTTCAACTGGTCGAAGGAATTCGTAGGTTTGTTAAAAACTGAATCAAACATGTGATTAACTTAAAAAAGGTTCATAATCCAATGTAATCATGCCTACCAAACAGGCTCTGTATAAAAATTAGTTGTAAGGATTCAAACTCAAACCCCGAAAAATAGGAAAAATCTACTCAAAATCTCCGATCTTTTTCAGTTGGTTAGTGTTCTGAGAGTGTATTTACCTGCTGGGAAGCGTTCTCTACATTTTTTCTTCTGTGTTGTAATGATGATTCCTCTCTGTATTGGCTGCGGTTGCTGCTAAATCGGGTAATTTTATTTCTTTCTGGAAAATGGGTTAGCTTTATTCTCTGTGTTTTGGATGTCTGGCTTTGTGGGATTTGTGTTCTGTTTTTAAATTTTCATTCATCTTGTTTCTTTCTGAGATACGGGGAAATCTTGACCAAATTCAGCTGATAAGTACAGTGTGATTTTGCGTTTTCTTGAGTTGTTGGATTTTGTATTCTCAGAGCTATATATGCCTTGTGTTGAATCTCGAGCTAAATACTCAAGGTTCCGTCTTGTGGTTATGGTCAATTTGCTCACTTCTTTTTTCACCCCCTTTCCTGCAAATTTCCCATTTAAGTTTAGATGATTTCTTTTCTTTTTTAATCATGCATCCAAGGCAAATCTCAAAAGCGTTTCATGTTTGCTAGTAATCTAAGAAGGTAATACTTGTTGGAAATTTGAATTGAATTAAATGGTGTGTCTATTCATGTTGGGGTGCGTTATTTTCATGATTGGATGCTTCCAAATTAAATTATGTGTCCATTCGTGTTGGGGTGCAATTTTTCATGATTGGATGCTCTCAATTGGTGTCTCTTGATAACACAACTTGGTATACTATATAAGAAACAACCCTTGAATGAATTAGACATGGAATTTTAGAAATTCACATCATATTTGAAGATCAAAATTTGAGTAATTTTGATCTTCATTATTGTTATGGTTGAGCGTTTTTAGACCTTTGTGGTTTAAAGGATTTGTGATTTGGAGTACTCCTATCACAAATCATAGTCGTTGTATCTTGGGAGACAAATTGCCAAAGTAAACCGTTAGCACCGTAACATGTCAATATTGTCTTAAGGACAGAGATTTCAAATCTTGCCTCGACATTTCTAATACAAAGTCATTTGTTGTTTTTGCTTGCTACTTACCTAAGATACATACCCGTAAAATTTTGTACTACAATCTTAAGACAATACTAGCAACAAATGGCTTAGTCGAGTGCAACAACGACTCCAGTTCATCATGATGAAAGGCCTGAAAAGTTCAATAGGAACGATTTCAAGCGATGGCAAGTTGGCAACAAAAGATGTTTTATTTGACAACCTTGGGGTTGGCAAGGTTTCTCAATGAGGATGCTCCTACTATTATGGACAGTGAAACCGACAACCAAAAGAGGGCTGCGGTTGATGCATGGAATCAAAGCGATTTCCTGTGCAAGAATTATATTCTCAACGGACTGGACAACACATTATACAACGTGTATTGTCTGGTGAAGACGGCCAAGGAATTGTGGCAATCATTGGAGAAAAGGTATAGATCTGAGGACGCCGGCATGAAGAAATTCATCGTTGGGCGATTCCTGGATTTCAAAATGGTTGACACAAAGCCAGTGATAGCACAAGTGCAAGATTTACAAGTAATCATGCGGAGGAAATGTTCTAAGTGATTTATTCCAAGTGGCCGCAATGATTGAGAAGTTGCCTTCGTCATGGAAGGACTTCAAGAATTATCTCAAGCACAAACGAACATATATGAATCTTGAAGACCTTATGGTTCGGTTGAGAATCGAGAAGGACAACAGAATTTCTGAAAGGATTTGTTGTGACTTTTTTGCTATGAAGCAAAAACGAGGCCAGTGAGGTGTTTAAACACTTCAAGAATGAGATTGCAATAAAATTTAGCAAATTAGTTTTGCTATGGGAAATTGTGAGTAGATTATACTTGTGTTGTCTAAGAATTTGACGCTTAAGCTTGAATCTACAAGACTATAAAATCTTGAATTTGAGTTTCTAAGCTTTGTACGCTTAAAACACAAGTGATAAATCGAACCACAAATTTTGACTAGGCGTTGTAATATCTCAAATTGGTTCATTTTGAATTTCTAAGCTAGTACGCTTATAACATGAATTTGCAAGATTTAAAATCTTGAATTCAAGTTTTCTAAGTTAGTGCGCTTAAATTGCAAATTGTGAACCGAGTTTGGGAATATTATCAAAGTTTCAACTTTTGTAAGCAAGTACGCTTAAATCCGAAATTTTCAAAAATATAAACTTGAATTTGGATTTGTAAGACATTAACGCTTAGAACTTGAAACACGAAAGTTTGAACGCCAGTGCAATTTGTTACTACCCGAAGTTGTGGGGGTTGCAATTCTAGTATTCAATCACTTACCACATTTAGGCAAGGATCACTTACCACATTTAGGCAAGGACGAAAAACCTTGTGATTGAAGGAAATGAGAGTTTCCTACAATATTTGAAATGTGGGGGTACTTGGCTAAACTAGAAATGAAGGCCAAAGTAAAGCCATAACAAACGCCAAATAAAAGTCATGAAGTGTTTGACAAATAATGTTGTCAAATAGATTAACAAGTGTGACAATGTGTACACACCTAAGCATTGGTATGCTTGTGTATTGATGATATGCTCATTGGAGAAGCAATTTAGAAATCATCAAGTAACAAAGGAAAAATGTTGACGAAACATTTTGACATGTGTGCATCAAGAATAATGTTTGGAATGAAGTTTCCAAGACACTTGAGGAATGAAATCTCAAGGATTAATTCGAGTTTCAAATTTTAAGCTTTGTGTTTAAATTTCAAGTTTGCAAGAAATGGAATCTTGAACTTGTAATTTTTATGCGCTTAAAAATTTTGAATTGTGAATTTAAGTTGAGTATTTCATCTGGTCTCGAATTTTGAAATAACGTGTTAGCAACTCTTACAATTCGATGATGGAAATATCCTAAAAGGATAAAATGATGCAAAAGAGGTAATGAGATTACCAAAACTGAAGAAATACTGTTGTGGAAAATTCTCTATGCAAAACATATAAAGCTTCTTCGGCCAGTGGCTTTATAAGTTGTTAGAGAAAAATCCTGTGCATGCAACTAAAATGTGTTGCGAATAATGCTATATGACAAAATGATCTCTAGTGACATAATCGTGAGTGATTATGTGAAACCGCGGATCCGCATATGAAATGGTTAACCGAGAGATCATGTGGAAGTTTATCGAGGGGAATGGGGTTAAAACCCTATAATCAAAATCTCATAGCGTATACCCAACCTTGTTGACTGGAGATCCAAGATCTAGGTTCAAAAGGGACAACTAATTATGAGATTGTATAAACACCTTGGAGATCACTCTCCAACCCATTCCTATGATAATGGGTGTAGCCTGGGGTACGAGGATAGGCAAAAGGCCTTTAATGATTCCTAAGACATATTAGAATATGTTGGAGTATAGCGGGATACTCTTCTAGGAGATCACCTACGTAAGTGCAAAGTGTGGCCGCTTCAAAATTGGAAAGCACTTATGAAACCAAGCGTGGTCCATTGCCGTAATGGACACAACCGTAAGAAACCAATACGAATGTTAGAATTGTTATGGTGTGGGTTCAATTGTCTAGGTTTACACCAACGACTAAATAGTTCAAGACTATAAGTTCACTATTAAGTCAAGTAAATTCGATTGAATACTACTACAGAAGATTCAAAGCCGCAAGCTATCTCTCCAGATGCCATAATAGTTTGTTAAAAGCACTCAATTACATACATGCATTAATTTAATTCATGTGGGGGATTGTTGGAAATTTGAATTGAATTAAATGGTGTGTTCATTCATGTTGGGATGCTTTCAAATTAAATGGTGTGCCCATTCATGTTGGGGTGCAATTTTTCATGATTGGATGCTTCCAATTGGTCTCTCTTGATGACACAACTTGGTATACTATATAAGAAACAACCCTTGAATGAATTAGACATGGAATTTTAGAAATTCACATCATATTTGAAGATCAAAATTTGAGTAATTTTGTGAGTCTTCATCATTGTTATGGTTGAGCGTTTTTAGACCTTTGTGGTTTAAAGGATTTGTGATTTGGAGTGCTGCTATCACAAATCATAGTCGTTGTATCTTGGGAGACAAATTGCCAAAGTAAACCGTTAGCACCGTAGCGGGACAATATTATCTTAAGGACAGAGATTCCAAATCTCGCCTCGACATTTCTAAAACAATGCAATTTGTTGTCTTTGCTTGCTACTTTCCGAAGATACACACCCATAATATTTTGTACTACAATACTTATGTTTTAATGGTGTTTAGTTACTCGAAAATTTCACCTTTTTACTCCGTTTCTCCATTCCCAAAATATGGACGACTTTGGTGTTGGGCCTTTCCCTCTTTGTTTTTTGTCCGATGGTTTACTTATTATTCTTTTGGCATCTCTTATCATTTTTTTTATATTGTTGTGCATAGTGGTACGTGTTCGCAAGGAACGGTTGAATATGCGAAGGTTGAAATCCATAATGAAAAATTACATACTTCTACAGAAAAAAATTTGGAGCAGGGGCAACTACTGTCCCCTTGTGTCCCCATCCCTCTGGCACTGGTAAAAAGTCTTGCGATTATGCCTGTCATTTTCTTCCTGGCTTTGACAATAATATTCTTCATACTATTGGCATAATTGGACCATTGGTTTAAATATAGTTATTATAACTTAGACAATCTTTTTTCTTATTTGATTTTGGATTCTGATAACTTGTAAATGTCATTTTCTTTGTGCCTTTTAGTGCAGGTTCTTTTCTGAGAAAAAAGTACTGAAATTTATATTTTTGTCTCACCAAAAGTGTGAGCTGTGAACTTAAGGAAGTACTTTAGAATACTCTGATACAGTAGTTTGATTTATCAGAATATGAGTTATCTTTGTGATTTCTGTGGGGAACAAAGATCGATTGTATATTGTGTAAGGACTCCCGTGTCCTTAATCCATTATTAGTGTATTAAGCCATATCATTAGTGCATATAATGATACTATCAGGGGAAAAATCATATGCAAGTGCAACACCATATGCTATCCAGAAAATTTCTTGCATTTAAACCACATAATATTCAAATTTCCCAACCATGATTATCCATATAGCATGCACCCTCATAATACACTAACATACTCTTAGTTCATTTAGCAATTCTATATCTAATTGCGTGTAAACCATAAATGAACAGAGAAGAGCCGTAGCCCGTTTATACATTCCATATACACGTAATATGTACTCACATAAGAGCACCCCAATGAATAAGCGTGTATCTAATGTATAAAACACTCTGCTGGATACCGTTACTGGTGTTCCGATCCTGGAAGCACCTCTCAAGCGCAACTCGATCTCGACTCTGGATCTGAGCGCCTGTCTATCCAGCTCTGGTACCTCAATCCTGGAAGTACTTCAATCAACAGCCCGAGCTCAACTCCAAAGCTGCTGCTACACCTGCCCCAACAGAGACAGCCCCCACACGGGGTGAGCATACCAATATCCCAAACCAATAATCACAACAATACAATTCATAATTTACAACAAGGTAAATGCTATGAAATACAAAATATACTCCCTGGATGGCATCATCCTCATCTGGGGTTTCCTGTACTGTCCCTGTTCTCAAAACACTGAAACCATCAAATTCCCAAATGCCAGTTAATCATTACATTGATTAACAATTCTATGAGCCACATACCAATGTCATAAACAATAACATCAATTCATTAAACAATGATTATAGACAATCCATGTTTCTCACTTATGGTTTCATAGCTCTATTTCATTGCTCGCTCTACAATAGCGGCATCCCATTTCCACGCATGCTCGATGGCAGCGGCGTCATAATCGATGTTCGCTCACAGGCGACAACATCCCAATCATTACTCGCTCAAAAGCGGCACCATGCAATTCTCAATGCATATATAGATATTTAAAGCAAGTACAATAAACCATGCATTTCAATCTCCGTTTATTGCTAATACCATGCGTCATGCATTTCCACACATATTCATTGCAATACAGTGTACCAAGCACTCAACAATTGCAATTATATAAAAGGCTATGCTCGTACGTCATACGTACCTTAGAATTCCGTAGTCCAAGCCAAACCTTGCTTGAGTTCCATACCTCGAGAAATATGTGCTAAAACACATAAACAACTCACAATCAAGTATAAGCATGCAACCACGTGTCCAAGCACGTTCAAGATTTCCAATCATATCGTCAATCCATGACGATTACCAAAATAAAAGCCCCCCGGCTAAGCATGCATAATACCCAAAATATACCATTAACAAGTTTTAAAAGATAACCAAGAATTCAACCGGGAATTCCATTTTATCAAACTTGGGCCTCCACCAATCCATTTTAAAAGCATAGCATTCCCATTGGAATGTAGACATCGCCCCGGAAACGGCCCCCTTAAAACCCCGATTCCAAAATCCCGACATTTTCCAAAATTTTGAAAAAACCAAGGAAACAGGGCCGCGATCGATCGGCGCCAAGCCGCGATCGATCGCCATACCCTACTGTCCGAAAATAAACAAGCCGCGATCAATCGCCACAACTCGCGATCGATCGCCAAGGCCCTCGCGATCGATCGCCCACTTTTCGCGATCGATTGCCGCTACTGCTCATCGCCTTCCCAAATCCAGTAGCATGTCGCGATCGATCGGCGCCTCGCCAAGATCGATCGCGGACTGCGATTTTTCGAAAACTCGAGCTTTAATGGTGTTTTTGACACCCAAACTCACAACCAACACCCCATACAACCTCAACACCTCAAATACAACAATTAAACTCCATGAAAACACTGAAATCAACATTTTGGATTTTTAACCCAAAACTCCCCAAATTCAAAACCCACCAAGACTTAACCAAAAACCCACAAGATCACTATCAAATCGAAGACAAAGTCGAGGGGAAGAAACTTACCAACTTATCTTCGAGAAATCCGGCTCCTAGGACGAGCCTCCACCGATTTGCTCATCAAAGGAAAAAAGGGGAAGGGTTTGGGGTGAGAGAGGCGAGAGAGAGGGAGAGGAGATGAGAGAAATGGATTCCAAATGACGGAATCCCGAGTCCAACTGGTATATATAGCCAAAAATGCCCCAGAATACCAATACCTCCACAAATACATCACGATTCATTAAAAATCATCTGTTTTCAAAAACTCTCTCTCCAACGGCAAAACCCCAGACTGGCCCCAACATAAGGCACCCCGGACACCAAGTCCCACTAAAAACCCAACTCATAGGTTTTTCACCAAAATGAGAATACAATCTCATCCTTTGGATCCAACGATCCCAAATGCCCGATTTAACAACCTTGGGAGATGCCAAACCGCAATTAATTCCTAATTGCCACAATTAAAAACCCATCAAGGATTAATACCACACCGGGATTAACACCATAATCCCCGGACATCACATATTGTCGGTCTGATGCTGCTTGTTTATGTTTATCATGTGACCGGAATGTTCATTCTGCAACTACTCTGTCGAGACGTCACTCAAGGACACTTGTGTGCGAAAGATGCAATTTTCAGCCGGCTTTTGTTAGATGTATTGACGAAAAGACATCCCTTTGCCAAAATTGTGATTGGATGGAGCATGTTGGCTCCAATACTAATGTGCATAAATTAGAACCGGTACATTGTTACTCTGGCTGCCCTTCAGCTACGGAACTTTCAGCAATTTGGTGGTTTCTTTTAGATTCAACCAAGGAGAAGGGAACGGATTATATGAGCATTATTGATAACAAGCCAAAGGATTTCGTAGGTCCCCAGCAAAAGAACAATGATCGAGATGCATCCCTTGTGGCAGAGGCTAGTGATCTGCATAATGAGGATCTTGATAAATCAGTAACTCAAATGGATTTACTATTACCTTTACTTGATCCCAAGATACATAATATGGTCCAGGCACCTGGAGTTTCTCAGTTTGCTATGCCAAGGGTAGCTATATTCTCATATTAGTTTTATATTTAGCTGATGTTTTTCTGATCTGCTTTTGTGACCTTATGGATATGGGTGAGATATGAGAAGAAGTGAGATATATGTACTATCACATGTTCCCATTTCCTTGGTTGAGTGCTGCATGATCTCAGAAGGAGCTCAACGTTGCAATTGTGTGAAAAAACCATATGAGCTTTTATGTAGGTTTGTCTATCATGGAGATAAGAATTCTTAATTCACTGGTTTGAATCGGATATTCATGTCTTTGTTATCTCCATTAGTCTGTGAGTCTCGCAAATATCCATTCAAGATGAAAGATTTAAGATGCTAATATTACCGGCACAAAATCTAACTCCTTGCATTAGCATGAAGCTTGAGCACATGCCAACTTAGTTGAGGGGGACTGAAGATTGGGGAGCCACAATAAAATAAATTTTACCAGATGCTAAGTCATGATATTAAGAAAATGGTGTTGAGGTATTGTTTTACACATAAAATACTGATAAAACTTTTCCTTTAACCTGCAGGTGTTCTTACCTGAAACAAAGGGATCTGATGTATTTCAGGACAATAGTTTCTACGATGATTTTAATGTGGACGAAGTTGACATAAATATTGAGAACTATGAAGAACTTTTTGGTGTAGCTCTTAATAATCCTGAACATCTTTTTGATGGCGAGGGACTTTTTGGGACAAAGGCCATGTCTTACCATGCTGAGGTAATCCCACAAATCAGAATAGTGCTATATATCATCTTTATTTATTTTTTTCATTGCCTAAATCCTTGTGATTTTGTAAAGCATTTTTAATCGGTGAACAAAGTCATAGATTAAAAAAACAGTACTGATACACTGGGAATGCCCAAAAAAATCAATGAATCAAACAAATTATCAGCCTACAAAATTAGGAGTGGGACACATCAAATACATTCAACTATATGCACGAGTTTTAATTTTATGAACTTGGTGGACAGTCGGAGGTTCTTCATTATCAAATATCTTCCTGTTCCAAGCTGTCCAACTGCAATAGACCAAGCTTGATAAGGCCAAGATTCTTTTTTGATGATATGAGAAGACCCACAAAATTCCTTCTTGTACCACTTCAACGCATTCCGAGTAGTTTTAGATCTACGAATATCCAGCCAACTACGGATGTACTGCCAAATCTAAGCACTAAATCCATAGCCAAAGTATAGATGTCCTATAGTTTCATCAACTAAGTCAGAGAAATATAATGCTTATTCTTGTCTGCAGAGAATTAAACTTCTAATGCTTTCTTTTATCTTGAGATGGTGGCTAGCAATTGATTTGCTGACAATCTTTACCCGTTAAATTATTGTTCTATGATTCTTGAAGTGTTTTCCTTTAGTCAATAACACTTTGGTATCATATTAGTGACGAATAAAAAATATTTCTTGATACATAATAGGAATCATCTGTTGGAGGGGTAAATGTTACGCTACCAGCATGTAACAATGCAGCATCTGTAGATTCAGTTATAAGCTGTAAGACTGAATCCAACATATGTTTCGTCGGAGAGATCAGTACGACAGATTATCAAGATTGTGGAGCTTCCCCGTTGCGAATAATGAGGGAGCCACCATGGTGCCCTTCAGTTCCAGAAAGTTCATTGCCTTCTTCAAGCAGGACTGATGCTGTCATGCGTTACAAGGAGAAGAAGAAGACACGGAAGTAACAATTCATTTGGGATACTTCTATCACAGGGTGTTGTAGGAAGGGTTTGATATGGTTAATAATGCTATATAATGAATTTCTCCCGTAACTTGGTCCGATTTTTTTTGTCAAATGAGGATCAATATAAAAGAGTCGCTAGTGACACCTATTATGTAGAGTCTTGTTTGTGGCGATCTATCTCGAGAATGACATAATGGTATCAAAGTCGAGCATTAAACAGAAACTTCAGGAACTAATTGTTATGACAGATAAAAAGTGACGTGCATGGGAACAACCTGTTAAACTGTAGTGGCCACCTTTTAAATTTCAGTCTGTGACCAGTGGATCCATGTGTTGGTTTGCGATGAGGATACAACATTTTGGAGGAGGTTGTTTGTAAACTATAATATTCGCTTCCTTGTTCAGTGTGTAACGAGGTTTATAATGTTGTATAATACATTTTTCTAGGAATTGGGATTGATATTGTCGTAGAAAGAAGATGCATATGAAATAGTTGTCAGTAGTGTTCATCATGCGGAGTCTCACTTGCATGAGTTTGTGGGCATGGGGCGTAAAATGTACAAAGGTGAACCACATTCTTTTTATTTTAGCACATCTATTTTTTTTTAAAAAGTGGATAACTGATTCAAATTTTTTTCTGAATTCCATTGGTTATTTGCATTAGCCTTATCTTGTTCTTTTTGATAAATAATCAAGTAGAATACTTTCCAAGGATCTCTATTCCTTGCACAATGTGGATGAGTATGCTTTTGGTCCCTTACAACTCTGTGTTCTCGTTTTTAGCAATGAAGTTTGGCTTATTCCTTGTGACTCCTTTCTTCCCTTGCCCAAGAATGAAGTTTTTATTAACTATCTCCTGTATTAATTTGTCACTTGGATGGCGTAGCAGATTTGAGAAGAAATTAAGATATGCATCTCGCAAGGTGAGAGCTGATGTAAGAAGAAGAGAAAAAGGACGTTTTGTCAAGGCTGGCGATGCTTATGATTATGATCCATTGATACCAAGCCGAAGCTACTGATTTGAACTATTCAAAGAAGACGACGACCAAACACTGAAGGATGATTGTCGTACATAGGATGAATGCACTAATATCCCTTTTCAATAACAAATTTTCTGTCAGAGGTTGATTTGTTATAACAAAAAATATGAAGCCGAAGGAAAGGTACTAACCTCTCTATTTCTCCCACAAAATTGTGCCGCATATTTTGGGAGGCTGGAAGAAGGATTTCTTACCAGCTAGTCTAGATTTTTATTGTCTGTGACGAAATCTATGTACATATACAAATGTGCATATCACAAACTTTCAAGCATGGCTTGTGGCACTCAGATTTCATGTCTGGTATCCTTTTCTAGATCCATAAAGTTTTCGTCATCTCCAGTTTAACCATGACTAGTTTTCTCGGATCCAATATAATATTCAAGTTTCTTCTTGATTACCATGGCATCTCTACAAAAGAGTTGATATTGGTTTGATCACTAATTGAAGCCTGTTCACGGAAGTTGGATACCATCTAAAAGATGAGAAGCCATGTCCAAAACAGAAGCTTTACTATTGTGTATATTTTACCGCACGAGTACAGTTTTGAATGATCTCAATCTGGGAAAACTGAATTGTTCATTTCAATTCTTTTTGTGTAAAAGTAAGTATACATTCACTTTGAGATTGCTTAATTAGTTTGTATCGTTCACATTTTCATGAATCTTTTTTTTATGCAGATGGCTCTCTGTAGGTTACTTTTTTTTCCAAGTACAGATTGGTTTCATGTGCTGTTCATTTGTGTTAGATTCTTCTGACCTTTTGTTTCTGGATATCACAAACCCGTTGTAATCACGATAAGGTTGAAAATAACAATCAAGCGTTAATATCATTAGCTTAAAACATGTGATGAACTAGCCGGTTCGGAAATTTAGATCAAGGGAAAGCTACTAATTAAATTTTGGAGTGATTTCAAAACTTGTATTTGCAGAAAAATTATTGATATGTTTGGATTTGCTTTCGGGAGGTTATTTCTTCTCTAGGAAGAAAATATGTTTGGTACATTTTCCAATACTTCTTCCGCAAAATGTGTTTTCATGACCTTATTTAATATATTCACACATATTCACCTTGACACCACTAAGGTAAAAGCAATTATGAATCACTCATTCAAGTAGTACATACACCCGCTTCTAGTTAAACAGATTTTAATTACTTGATTTTGACATCACCGAACCAGAAAATTATGTTACTACATGACTTCTAAAGCAAACGACAACCCCTTTAAAAATATAAGATTAGAGCTCCCTTGCCTAGTCGTGATGGATAAGAGCTCATATCCACTTTGGGCAGACTCGAGTTTGAGTTGCGCTTGGCGCAAAAAAATGATTTAGCCTCTCCCCGCAAAAAAAAAAAAAAAGATTAAACATATATCTTATTCTTCCACACATTTTCTTAAGACAATTTTTTTGAGAAAAAAGATCGAAAACAGAACCGAACATACCCTATTGACAGTTTTTGCAAAAATAGACCACTGTCCTGTTCAAGTCCTTCAAAGTCCCCCAGGATTAACATAGCAGCTCGAAGGTGTTATACATTGAAAATCAAGATATGCGTTTCCCTGTAAGCTACTATTTTTTTCTTTTAGTCTCGTAAAGTTATGTCTGAGCTGTTAAAGATCATTCTCCCAAGATAGATGCAGCAAACAAAACATTCATCTTAAAATCAAATAAGTAAATTTGACAGCAAAATATTCAGTGTGCGAAAACCAGTACATGTACAAATCTCTCTGCTTGCTTCGAATACAGAGATTCAAGGTAACTTCTCAAGAAAGTCTATCATAAACAATAGACAGAAAGAAAAGTTGCAAAAAGTAACACTTGATGTAATGTCAGTACATATGAATAACCACCCAGGATTTCCAAAACAAATTCGAACAATTTCTGAACTTTTCATGTGTATGGATATTAGTTAACATGTATTGAGACCATTCTTGCAGTCTCTAGTAAGATCATTGAATGTCTCAATATGCCTTTTCCCCCTTGGAAGTACCTCAGAATCAACAGAAATCTTCATGAAATCATCAAATTCGACAGGCTTTCCATTGTTGAGCTTCGTCATCTCTGCATACCAGTCGCTATTCACGTCCCAGAGATCTTTATGTTCGTCAAGAAAATGTGTCAGATATTTAGTCTTCAAAGGATCAAAGAACGACTTGTTCCATTCGTCTGTTGAAATGTAAAGTTCTCTTCCATCTTCAATCTTGTTTTTCAGAGTTGCAAGAAGAGATTCTGGCGAAGTATCTTTATCAAGATTCGGCCACGACTCCTTGTTTTTCGCTTTCTCCCCTCTCTCGACATGAACAGCATCATAATCCCATTTCATTCTTGCTCCAATAGCCGAAGCCACGTCCAACAAGGGTCTTGACTTCCAAATCATATGCCATGGTCGTTCAATGACAGAAGATGCCTCACCTTCACAAACTTGGAACCAATAATTACTAGATTTTACATTTCCGAACTTTCTCATTATTAAAGTATCCTTCACACGAGCTAGCTTCATAGGTGTAACCTTGGAATGCCTCTCCACAAAATGAAGAGTCAATCCATCTTTTTGTTGCAACATGTTCCAGTCTGACCAGAACTCAGCCTGGTTGACCACGGATGCCAAATCCAACAAGTGCTCAAAATCAAAGTAAAATCTGAAATCTTTGCCTTCCTCGTCTTAACCGGATGACGTATACATCTTAGACAAACATATGCTAAGGTCCATAACTAAGGTTCGATTCAAATATTGTGCCTCCCCTAGCATACACAAGAAACTCCACAAATAGTGATCTATGCTCTTGCACCTATCCTTGCCACCTGAATAAATCAAATACTTGCCACGGCTAAACGAATCCTTAGATCTCATCTCAGAAAAAGTATCATTCACAAGTTCTCCAGACTCCGGCAGCATGATAGGATTAGCCTCCATCTGTTCACTCTTCTTCTTTCTAGCATTCTCACCCGAATTATAATCCCCAATGCCCACCAAGCTAAACGTGCAATTCTCTAATCTTATCAGCTCAAAACTCCTATAATCCTTGTAAAATGCGGTGGCATTTGCTTCCTTAGGCTTATACCTCCATGCCATATGGCAAGAACTATCGTTATTCCCTTTGACCGGCCTTCCAAACCGGTAGAATTGAATGTCTTTAAAATTCTCCATTGCAGACCTCATTATTAAGAGAAACACATCGGGATCGTCACAATTAACCGGATCATCCACTTTTCCCCCACAATCAGGGACCACAGAATCTGAACCATTGTTGGCTAAGAAACCAACACCATTCCCCACAATAGTATCGTCTGAATTAAAGGTGGCATTCGAAGTGGGTGTGACGAAATTTGTGATCTTTGAAAAAGGGTGAAACAGTTGGTTATTGGGCTTGTAAGTTACAGCGATTACAGTGACAACCAAAATCCCAATAGCAAATAAAGTGAAACAGAGGTTCCTCATCAAAGCTAATGCATTTTGTCCAAGATTTTCACGCCTTAAAATTCTATCCCTAGATTGATTTACTGACGACTGACCCAACATTTTCATAAACCCCCCTTAAGCTTCCGATCACCAAAAAAAGAGGGAAAACCAAAATCACAGATTTAAAAAGTGTAATAACCGTAAACAGGTGTGAAATTTGGCCAAAAAGTTTTCGAGAAATGGAGAAAGAATCGAGGTGAACCTGGGGTTTGACCGATCTGCTGAAGCTGAAGTTACGCTATGGATATAGTCATACAGATATCTATATCTCTCTCTTTGCTCATGCGCTGCGTAGAGTAGGTAGAAAAAAAATACAACGTCCTTTGCTAAAATGAGCTGGGGTGATTCATGATTGTTTAACGACCATCTTTGCGCCTTGTTTGGTTATCATTGAATTATCACTCTTTTTTAACGTTTTGGCCACTTTGCTCTACAACTCATTTTTCCTTTTCTTAAGTTTACTCTTAACAAATTATAGTTTGTCTTAAAAATTATTTTTTATCCATTAATTATATTTTGACCTTCTAATTTTTTTTATTCTTTATTTTTATGTAATAGTTTTTGCCCTAGAACAAAACTTTTTCATCCTCCAAATTACAAATATTATGCATGATTCGTTCTTTATTTTATATAATCTAAAATGTTACAAAATTAATAACATGTAAAGACTTGAGAGTATCATAGACCACTTACATCATGACAATAAAATATTAGGTTCAAACGGAAAATGCTTATATAGATCGAGTGTTCGTAAAGAACAAGATACATAAATATATATGTATATGTTTACAAGTATATTGATGTTTGTAAGATCGGTGTATAGAAATGTGACCCGGGTCAAACGACCTTGCGAATGAATTGAATGTGCTAACAAACACTTGGATGATATTTTTTATATTTTTATTTAGTGATAAATATTTTTTAAAACTTATAAAAAAAATATCAAACATATATGACCCCCTTTTATCTTTCTATGCCAAATATTGTATTTAAATACAAGAAATTGGAATTTGTGTTCATACCAAAGTAAAAGGAGAGAGAAAGTAAAAATTGGTTTGCTGACCAAAAATTCAATGTTAAGATTCATTTCAAAACTCAATTAACATGATGGTTCGCAAAAAAAATCGAGAAACGGAAATGTCAAATGTTGCGGTAAAGTTTTATGAAGGATGTGTAACTATGAAGGCGATTTCACGTTCGTCGTGGAACAGAATGATGATTTCATTGTGAAATGTTAATGAAATACAATATCTATTGTGATGTCCTACATAACCTTGTCGATGAACCATGATTAATAGTGTCGAGATTATCAAGATTGTTGAAAATATATTAATTTTTTTAATACTAATGGAATTGGTTTCAAGATTAGCTTTTGATAT
This sequence comes from Haberlea rhodopensis, assembly GCA_907163345.1. NCBI lineage: Eukaryota > Viridiplantae > Streptophyta > Magnoliopsida > Lamiales > Gesneriaceae > Haberlea > Haberlea rhodopensis. Next base: position 7,468,247 of record CAJQUN010000002.1, on the reverse strand, counting down.
GTTTTACACTTTTAACTATTTCGGAACAGCCAAAAAATAATATTCAAAAAAAAAAATTTATGAAGACTTTGCAATAGCAGGTGGCAAACAGGACCTTAAATTGAACGAACCCTGGATTTGCGCTCCGCAATGGGAATCTTCTTCGGACATCAAATCGGTTTGTTTTTTTTTAGTTTGTCCCACCGACAGTTGGTAATAGGGATAGAAACGTCATTCAGCATATACTGTGAAACTTTTTGGTTCATTCAATTATAAAATCTTCTTACATGAAGGAATTTAACATTATTATTAAAAAACTTTAATACATCAAACACACTGTATAATATATATTTATAAAATGATATTCGTTTTAATAAGCACATCGCAACCATATACCAATTATAGATCATAAATTATTTTGCAAAAAAACATTGTGGTAACTCTAAAAAAATCATCAATTTTTTTTTTGTAATTTCGTCATTTTTAATTTATTCCAAAAATAAAGTTAGGAAGCATGAGAGTTTCTTGGGAAACCCCAAACTCCAACGGATCAACAAACGATATAACCTGCCTCGGAAAAAATTTACAAGTACAAAATATTGAATGAGGTGGTGAAAATTAATATGATCACATAGTTAGGTCTAGATAATTAGGACTTTGCTTAGAGGTATCAAATGAGGTGGTGAAAATTAATTCTTGGGCCATCATTTTTAAAACCCGCTTTGCGGGTTGGCCAAATGAGTCACGGGTTTTGATGGGTTGGCTCACAGGTTGGCTGGTTGGCCTACGAGCCTGACGTTTTTAAAAAAAAACATGTTCTCTTCCCGCATTAATGGTTCAATTTTCGAGTGTGATTTGTTTGATTTAAAGACAAAAGGTGAACCTTTACATATAGAAATCAAATGATACGAGTCATTTAAATCTATCGATACCGCTTTGAATATTCAACCATTAATGATCTGAAGAACTAATTGTGAGTGGGAACTTCATTTCACAAGTCGGAGTTGGAGAGAATAGTTGGAAATAATGAACTTGTTTTTGCCGTGTACTTTTTAAGCTGTGGATTCACTGGTCGAATTCATTTGCACGTACGGAGTGCCACATTGCGCAATACTTTCCCCTCCAGAAAGCCATTGTAAATTGATGTTGGTACAATTTTGTTTTTGGTGTCTACTTGCTACAGATTTGTTAAGGGTGGCTGATGTTAATACATTTTAAGTTATTGTTGGAACTTGAGAAATTAGTATTAACACTGTCCCCAACACTTGGTATGGAGTTTTGTGTACTTCCCGTATTTGAAGTTTTGAATATGCTATTGACCTTGTACCTGTTTTGTTGTTGTGCTTGGCTGCAGAGGGTTCTTGATTCAATTGGGATCTCAAGATGTCAAATTGCTGCAGAACCATTGTCACGCCCTGAAACCGGGGTCGATAACACTGGCGTTAATTCCAAACATTAATTCAAAATCAACAAGCCTCGTGTACAGATCTATGATAAAAACCAGTCTATTTATTCTATAGAAAATAATAATCGTCTTTACAATTGATATTACAAAATACAATTGTCTCGGATTAAATCAAATATGCGGAAGCATAAATAAAACTAATAAATTCTTGAAGGTTCTTCGTGCATCATCATCTCCAAAATTGTTCTTGTAATTCTTCATCGATATCTTCTTTTCGTCTTTGTCTGGGAGGGGAGGTAAGGGGTGAGTATTTGGGAAAATACTCAGCAAGTAGTGGCCGATTGAACATAGTAAAAACACATATATTTTCATAGCAGAAATCATTTTAAACATTTCTTTATCAAAATCATAGCTATTGGCATATAAACACATAAACACATATCTCCACATATCCACATATCGACTTATTGGATTCAAGATGTGGCTCCCGTGGTATAGCACTTTGCTCTTAAGGATCAAGAGGTGGCTCTCATGCATGTGGCACGCCCACATCATGTAGCACTTTGCCCCGCCGAATCAAGTGGTGTCTCATACACACGTAGCACGTTGCTCCGCAAGGTCCTTCATTCATGATCATGTCACATACTTGTTTAGATTTAAAAACATACTTTTCATAAGGTTGTTCAATCGAGATTTTAAGCATACATATAGTTTTGAAAACGAATGGAATGATAGCAAAAACCCATTTACTGTCGTTGAAGATTCGAAGCACGTTGAGATGAGATTCGGGTTGAGAAAATTGTGCAAAACTATTCCTCTCTTGCTTGAGACTTTTCGAAAATTGGTGTGTGTGAGTATGTGAAAATAATGCTTCTTGGTAGGCTAGCTCTCTCTCTTTTGGTGAGATTGTTGTGTTTTTTAAGTGTAGGAGTAAACAATTGGAATTCATAAATTTATGCCATTAGTGAAAATATTTCAGGCAAGACAATTGAATGTACTAATTAGGGAATTGAATGGTCATCATTGTCATGATTGATAAGGAACAAGAATGGGTTTATGCCATTTAGTGTCATGTTTGAGTAATAAGATTGAATGACTAATAACAAGATTTAGGCAAGGCCATTGAATGGCTTATATGATTTTTGGGCAATGCACTTGAATGGGTTAATTCAATAGATCAAATGTGTAAAGGATTTTGAGTGTTTATTGTATGATAATTAATTGACTAATACCAAAACTTTTGCCCTTTAATGACACAATTTGAGCAAGGTACTAAATGTCATTAATGGGATTGAATGATAGCATTTGATAGGGTTGAATGAGGTTAAATGGTGGCATGATTGAGTGATACAATTGCATGACCTAAAATGACTAGTGTTATGACTTTAGCAACTCAATGAATAACTCTCATGATTTGGAAAGGCAATTGATTGGGCAAATTTTCGGGGCTTCACAACCATCTTATGAATTTTTTTTTTTTTTAAAATTTTATGCCGGCTGCTAGCCCGTCCAACCCGCAGCCTGCCTCGGGTTGGGTTGGTTTGGGGTTTACCCAACCCTTCTGGAGAGGGACCTAAACCCCAAACGAGCCAGGCTCGTCTGGGTCGTGGGTTGGAAGTGTCAACCCGTTTGTGCTGGGCTTGCCCGTTTTGACAGTTCTAACTATGGTTACTCCTATTTGGGCCACGGGTTGGGAGAGTCAGCTCGTTTGGGTCGGGCTTGCCCATTTTAACAGCTCTAACTGTGATTGCTAGATTCATATACATGGTTGCTACCTATGGATGTATTCCCACATTTGCCCACAGACATTCACGACAATCTTTCTTAGATATCTCTCAAGCGCTTCCTTGAGTGTCCTTTGGAACACCATCAACGTACAAAGGGGTTCGGATAGGGATAAGTGCAGGGTAGGGTAGGTGATTTGGGAGAAGGCCTTTAAATTTTATAAATTGTGAAAATAAAAATTTGGAGATTGTGTTGATGGATGGTGAGAGGATTTTGACTGATTTGATTGAGTTCAGAGTAAAAATTACAAGGTGGATGAAGATAAAGACATTTGGAAGATCACCTAAATCACAATCTCATTCACGTGGAAAAAAAAGCGCATGAGAATAGTTACTGGAGGTTACTGTTCATCCTTGGGGAAACGTAGACTCATTTTACTGTTCACGGGCTTCGTCATGAAGGTATATGATATTCGGGGATACCAAAAAATTTGTAGAGAATGTGTTGATTTGGACTGTGTGGGGGGGCTATGTAATGAAAAGACTAAGAGGATTTTTGAAGGAAATGAATCCGAGTCTTTGTATGTTGTGGAAGGAAATAAGTTAGCAAATTAAATATTACAGCCCGTTTCTTTGAAACTAGCACTGAATGAATTACGTGCACATGTTTTTTCAAGGATTAACATGAAAAAGTTGCGGCCCATCTTACCATATAGATATAAATAGGTGAAGGGAAACAAAAGATATGACGACGCGTAACAAAAGAATAATAATATTAATTCCATTATTTAATGGATAAGATCAACTCCTTCACTTAATTGTCTTTAGTTTTTCGTAAATCAAATTGTTTGTTTGTTATGTTTTGAAACATCATTGTGAAGAAATAAGGAAAGGTGCTATTTTAAAAAAAGAACTATAAAAATGTAGGATCAAGCGCTTATCGTATGAAAAACTCAGTGTAACTCCAATCTTTTAAGTCATACAACAACCTAAGCCTCACGTATCGATCACATTCCTAGCAAAGACAATTATTGCATGTGTGTGAAAAACTATTTTGGAAGGCCATGTTTGTCTTGATTCGGTGAATACAATTTGATGTTTGTGAACTGTGGATATTTTCGTTTCGTTGTGTCTCGCATTGCGACGAGGATAAAAACGCGCATACTTTCGGCTCGTTGGCGACGAGAATAAAGAAACGCATTTCGTTTTGCCCGAAGACAGAGGGGGTATAATATCTGTCGATACCCTTCCAGCGGGTATAGTCTGGAATGATATCATTGTGTCACATCCGTATTTGAGTAAGCATTTGTTTCATTACAGCATGGCTATGTTTAATTATTAATTCTATAATGTTAAGACATTATATGATATTGTTATTCGTTTTCGTTACGTTTCGTTGGTTATCTGTGCAGTTATTTCCGTTATGATTCCGTTTTGTGAAATTTAGTTCCGTTGACTGCTCAGATTAAACCATATATGTGTGAAATTTATTTTGGATATGAAAGTATATTATTTTTCGTCACATTATGAAAAATGATGTTTTTGATCTTTTATCAAATGTTTATTATGCTTACTATAAAATGCTGCAACTTACCTTTACCTGAAATGTGACATATTACAGATGGAGTTGAAGACTTAGACGATGCGGAGGATATTTAGATTTATTATGAAGTTTTGAGTATGTTGGCATGTTTAAGTTTTATTTTGAGGATATGAAACATTTATTTATGTTTTAGTTGGATTTTGATATTTGAAGTTTATTTTGGTTTAGTTTTTGTTTTTATGGTTTTGATATTGTGGTTGTAGTGATCTGGTAGATCACAGGGCACCATTTTTAAGAGGAGAATCTGCCCAATTTTTTCTAAGATAAAAGTCACGGGTAATAAGTTATTAAGTTAACAATTTTCCTCCTATTAAGTACACATTTACACTCCTAGCAATCATGAGAATTGAACGCATGACATTGACTCTGATACTAATTATAGGATCAAAAGCTTGCAGCTTTACCAAAATTTATAGCTACTAACAACGGTAAACTCCGATTTTTTAAATCGTGCAACATCCTAAACGCTACGTATCGATCGTTTTTTCTAGCATGTACAAACGAAAAATAATCAATTACTTATTTACATGTTCAAAAGTATATTTGAATGTTTTTATTTTTTATTGCACCAGAAAATCAAAATATTTTATGTATTTACGTATATCCTATAATATTTAGCAAATATGACAGGGAATGGCTTTTTTTTTTTTTTTTTTTTTTTTTGCCAATTAAATATTCCACTATTCACTCCTATATTCAGCTTTGGTGGCCTAATAAAGCCAATTTTCAGCAAGAGGATGAGAATATCGGGCTACGATGCAAAGTCGAGCTACTATTTATTATCGGCCAGTAATCTATGATGTCTTTAAGTAATTGTATTAAATACTAGTTAATTTGGCACCCATGCAAGGCGCGGTGACAATGAGCTTATAATTTGGTATATATATCCAATAAAGCGTCCGACACAAGTTCAACAAACAGTTCTAGAGAATAAAAAGATGGTTCATACGCATTGAACATACAAAATCGTACGTATATGAAATCAAATAGGTTGGAGTAAACAAAAGTCTTCCCCAACAGTAAGTCATAGCAAGAGTTGGCATATAATATCATTGTAGGGTCCAATAGACTCTCTAAACAAAAGTCATCTACGAAAGTGCAGTAGTAGATTACATCATATATCATAATAAAAGTAAATCTCAATGAACTCCAAAAAACCAATCAAAAGTTGTTCGCAATAGTTTTCAAAATGACGATGGTTCATTTCATAATGCAGATATGTATTCGGTTTCTCATAGCAGTAGCGAGCATCTCATAAGAGGAATTATAGTTTATATTCATTGTTGTAGTTGCATTGTTATTTGAGGATATTGCTTTTATATTACTTGCTATGGCCTCATGATTAATTAGTATCTTACTTTTATAATTATTTATATACTTTTTGACAAAATAAATGTAAATGTGACGTTCCAAATTATTATCAAATAAGTAATATATAATTATCATAATCTAATATTTTCTAATTTTTTTGATATAATCTCCTTGTACATGAAGGAAAAATTTGATGTCAAACATCATAACAAAGGTAACCGAGAACAATCACATATTAGCAACGGGTCGTAGGTGTCACGCCCCGAGACCGAAGCGCGTGACATAGGCGTGACACCGGCGTTGAATCCAAATATAAAATTCGAATACAACAAGCCTCGTACACAGATCTTTGATAAAACCAGTCTATTTATTCCAAAATCATTAAGCACTGACTTATTGACTGGATCTGCTTCAGCCTTCAGTAAGTTGTCTCCACATCTTTTTTTAAAAAATGTATCTATATCTGAATAATAACATATTCTTTTTTTTTTTTTTTAACAAAGAGAGATATTTTATACAAAAAATTTTGGGCTACCTTGAGGAGTACTTTTTTTACTAGTGCATCATGTAATTCCCAAGAACTAATTTCTTAATATGTTTTTTGTTAACTTTAAGAAACAAACCTTTTCTTTTATTTATGAATAGGGGAGAAGAAACTTAAAATGCGTGTGAGCTCTTAATTTTAGTCCAATTGATAAGAGCCTTATGTTGAGTCCAGTTGATAAGAGCTCACATTACGAGTTCGAATCCCGTAATATGTTAAACAATATTTAGCACATCCCCTATTAAAAAAAAACTTATAATGAGTATGATGGTAATTTCTATCATCTTTTACCCTATTCACATAATAACATGATAAAATTGATAGTATGTCTAATTTATTTCTTATTATTGTTTTGTTGGCCTTATAATTTTTATCATTTGATGATATGAACTTCAAATTTCAATCGTATCCCTAATATTCAAACTTACGCATTAATGCTCCTCACGGTATGGTTTAAAATTATTAAAACGTAACTCTCGCGTTTATGAGGGACGCCTATTGGGAGCCAAACATGTTGTCGACTCAGCTCACAGTCTTGGGGAGGCTTTTCAGTTAAGCCACTCCTCCATTCTACATTCGATTCATTCACCCAGGAGAATGCAAGGTGGAGTCCCCCACCTTCTGTTGTGTACAAACTCAATATTGATGCATCAGTGTTTTCTCACTCATCGGTGTTTTGGGTAGGTGTGGTTGGCCGCGACTCTTATGGTATGATCATTTTTGCTAATTCTATATGTTTGCGTGGCTCTTTCACTGCGTACCAAGCGAAATTGTGTGCTGTGATGGAAGGCCTTAAAGTTCTCAGGGTCTTTGGAGGGCCTTTGGAGGGCATAACTGGGTTGTAGAGACAGATGCTACTAATATCGTTATTGTCATACGATTTCATTCAACTTTTGCTGCTAAAGCTCCTTTATCATGGATATTGTCAATCTCTGTTCGTCCCTAGGTGGAATCCGTGAAGCCATTTCAACTTGTACCAATAAGCCTTATTAGGACTTTGTTCCTACTAATTAGGATCTCTTGTAAAATTTGATCGTCCGCAATGTTAATATATGTTTCTTTCCCCTAAAAAAAGTTACTAAAATATACAATATGTACAATAACCATTAAATCTAATAAAATCGAACATATATATCAATCTTCTACAAGGACTTTTAGGATAACCTCGGTTTTTTATAAAATTAGTATATACTATGCTATAAGATTGATTTAAAAATTACGAAAATATACAGATTGCGTGTGCATGTAATGCCGTGTACTATAGGAATTGATATACATCATACAATTTGTAGGCCAAACCTACGTATATAAACACACATTTTTATTTTTTAATAAAGTATATATTGGATTCAGAGCAGACTGCGCCAGATCCTTCTGTATAAAGCAGACGATGCTCGCACAGTTTTCGTCCTCGTTCTTCTTACCCACACTCAATTCTCAAACCAACTCCACTCAGCACACAGCAAATCAAATCGAACAAATGGGCAAGGATTCCTCCTCAACGGCTGAATCCACGGAGTTTAAGCTCGTGGGATTCAAGAATTTCCAGCGCAGCAATCCGAAATCCGACCATTTCTCCGTCAAAAGCTTCCACCACGTCGAATTCTGGTGTGGAGATGCCACCAACACCGCCAGGCGTTTTTCATGGGGTCTTGGCATGCCTTTAGCATTCAAATCTGACCTGTCCACGGGAAACTCTGTTCACGCCTCTTATCTTCTTCGTTCTGGAGACCTTAACCTCCTCTTCACCGCACCTTATTCACCCTCGATTGCTTCTGCTGTATCCGCCTCCATTCCTTCGTTTTCTTTCTCAAATCACTGTTCATTTGCCTCATCTCATGGTTTCGCTGTACGCGCTCTCGCCATTGAGGTCGAATCCGCCTTCTCTGCCTTCTCCGCTTCCGTATCCCGCGGTGCCAGACCCGTCTCACCACCAGTATTCTTATCCGACAATAAAACAGCCGTTGCTGAGATTCATTTGTATGGTGATGTGGTCCTACGTTTCGTTAGTTATGATGGTGACGATACTGCAAGTGATGGGTTCTCCTTTTTACCCGGGTTCGAGGCGGTGGAAGCCCTCCGCATCTTATCAAGAACTGGATTATGGGATCAGGAGGCTTGATCATGCGGTAGGAAATGTAGCCGAATTGGGTCCTGTCGTAGATTACTTCAAAAAGTTCACCGGGTTCCACGAATTTGCTGAATTCACAGCTAAGGATGTTGGCACAGCTGAGAGCGGGTTGAATTCTGTGGTTCTGGCCAACAACAATGAGAATGTGTTATTTCCATTGAACGAACCGGTTTTTGGGATGAAAAGAAAGAGCCAGATACAGACTTATTTGGAGCACAATGAAGGGGCAGGGGTGCAGCATTTGGCATTGGTGAGTGAGAATATTTTTAGGACATTGAGGGAGATGAGGAAGAGAAGTGGGGTCGGGGGATTCGAGTTCATGCCTGCGCCACCTCCTACTTATTATAAGAATTTGAAGAGTAGGGTTGGAGATGTTCTCAGTGATGAACAGATTAAGGAGTGCGAGGAGTTGGAGATCTTGGTGGACAGGGATGACCAAGGGACTTTGCTTCAGATTTTCACCAAGCCTGTGGGTGACAGGTATATGTTTATGTTAAGATTGTTGTGGTTATTGTTCACTCTCTGTGACTGTTGGAAATTTATATGTTTTCGTAATTCAAATTTAGTTCCCTTAAGTGTGTTTGATGATATACTATGATTAATTTTGAACAATCAATATCGGAATGATTTTGGACGATGAACTTTGGGGTATTCCATTTAATAGCATCCACATATTCATGGAAAAAGTATATGTTGGATTTTGACAGCGGATTGAGAAGTATCTTCGGTGCCACTTGCCACTATTTTTGTCAGATTGAGAAGTAGTTATGTTACATCAATAAGACAATGTGATTAGACGATGGATAAATTTTACGCTTTTCTTTGCACGAGCCTGTCTAGAATTTGTCTACAAGACAGTGATCCTGGCTCAATGCTCTGCATGACTGTTGCTTTGATCCACCACTTTATACTTGTTTCCTAAGGGTACCTAAGCTTGGCCAGAGCTTGTCTGAAGCTTAGTCTCGTGCCTGCGCTTTTACTTTTAATGGACCAGGAATGGTTTGTTGGCACTCATGTATACCCTCCAACTATGTTGTGCAAGTGGGGAATATGTGTAATCTTAAACCTTTGTGAATCCCAACACTTACGCAAGGAGCTTGATTGATACTTTTTCATGTTCTCCTCACATCTCTCTCTTTTTGGACGATACTTACACATTACATAGCTCCATCTAACAGGAAGTAGGCATGTTATCTTAAAAGGCTCCAACATCATCCGAAAGTTGCTTGTGGATGTCTTTCTATGCCTATGAATTCATTTTAAAGTGTTTTAACTGATAAAAAGAAATAAAGTTGATAGTAGAACTAGCAAAGTTAAATTGTGTGCTAATTTGTTTTTTGGGAGATATTTCCTCTTCTCAGGTTAGCCTCCCTTTTCTTCTAATTTGTAAAACTACTAGGCATGATCAACTAGTTTCCATAACGGTGTTTTTTTGTTCTGCTTCTCAGTTTGCAGTGGAAATTATTGAACTTTCTGCAGATATCAGCGAACCATTTAATTAGCTCTATCATGTGTTTATAATTTTGCACAATATATCCGCTATTCTCAAAGGTTCTCTTTTCTAAAATAAGCTAATCCAATTGTCACCATGAGTCCCGTTTCATTTGCACTGAATTTATAGAACCAAATGTTTATGTTGCTCTCAAATTTATAAGGGAGACTATCAATGTTTATGTTGCTCTCAAATTTATAAGGGAGACTATCAATGTTTATGTTGCTCTCAAATTTATAAGGGAGACTATCAATGTTGTTCTTTTTCGGTAATGACATGAAAGATGCAATCTACCTGTGACATCAAGGGGATAAGGCATGATGACTTAAAGACCTCCATTACTTCAGTAAATATGCAACATTTTGACACTTAGTGTTCGACATGATTCCGACTCCTGGCTACATTTTTATTGGTAGCTAGGAGTTTTCTTTTGAGATTCCCTCTTCGTTCATTTTAGCTTTTACTTGATTTGTTTCTCTCTTTGGAAAAATTCCAATAGATATGTAGCAGATAGTTTCACTAAAAAAAGAGATTAGAGTACTTCATGTATTTTTTATCAACATGTTTCACACGCTTAGAATCCATGGTTGTTCAAGTGTTCTCTTTCCAGAGGCAAAACCATCAAGGGAGAGGTGAGTGGAGCGATAAAGAATGTTTGAAATTTTATATGTAAAAATTTATTTAAATGGGTAAAAGTTAATAACTTGTCCCCTCGACCGCCTGTTCCAGCGACCACACTTCTCTCTCAAATTTCTGAATCTGTCCGCTGTCCACCATCCAGGGGTGCTCCGCTTGTAACAGGATCCGTTTTATTTTCCCATTTATGGATGTTTGTGTGGGAATTGGAAGTAAAATGCTAGTTGCTAATCGAAGAGTATATATAAAAACTTGTCTAACTTTGTATTCATAACACAGGCCAACAATCTTCATAGAGATTATTCAAAGAATCGGGTGCATGCTCAAAGACGACTGGAGGAAAAGTATATCAGAAGGGTGGTTGCGGAGGATTCGGGAAGGGGAACTTCTCAGAGCTCTTTAAATCTATTGAAGAATATGAGAAAATGCTCGAAGCAAAACAAGTTAATGAAGCAGCCGCAGCTTGAGAATGGAACTGTGTTTTTCTTTTATCCCAAGTATGATTGAGTTCCGAAAACTCCATGCAGATATATTAACCAATAAATGTGCAAATTGACGTTTAGGTAAAATTTGTGATATAGATTTTTTTCTTTTTGGTGATCTGATGTAATAAGGCAATCGAACTTGAACTTATGTAGTGTTCATCTTTTACAGATAGCATATTATGCAGATATATTTTGCACTAAAGTCTTGTTTTGTTTCTTCTCATTCTTGTTGCACTGATATCTCTGGCCTCTGGGTATCACCGAATGCGACATAGTGATTTTTCTGTAAGAGAGTCTGAGTGGAACTAAATACCTACATATACTTGGCATGTAAAGTGAATATTAATATAAACTACACGCTTTTTTGTCAAAGAAAACACATTAAAAGCACCAAAATTTATAGAGAACAATTGAAAGTTTGTAAGAAGCTATATAAGATTGTTGCATTGAGGGACAGACCCAAACGAAAAAAAATTGGGGGTGCGAAATTTTTTTTTGAAAAAATTACGTGTGCCCACTGAGTCCACCTCTGATTGTATTTCTATATCTGCTCATTATTTTTAATCATCTCCCATGAATTTGGACTAGAGACGATAATGAAATCAACCATGGACTTAAAAAGCATAAAATTTGGTAGTAAAAGCTTTTTGAATCAAATGAATGGAGGACCAGATGTTATTTTATTCAACGAGTTCTTGTGAAAAATACATGTTCTTCTTGAAACAATAACTTTTAAAAGTAGAAAAACAAGTAGCATTTCCAAGCTATGGGCCTAATCAATGCTCCATGTTTCTAGATAGCGCATGTACTACTCTACGAATCGTGCAAGGTTTCCCAAATATCACTAACCATCCTAACATACCTCGGGAAAATTTTGTTATCAATAAGTCTTAAAACCGGGATCAAGTACCAAATTAAGGATCATTGTGCCAGTTGGGCTACATGCCTGTGACAGATATAGTATCATTTTTAATATATGAACAGATGAAAATAAAATCTTTGGGAGGAAATTTTCTCATGATATGATATAACAGAATTAAGATAATTATCCAGTAAATGAACTTCAATTTTATATCAACTTGAAAGACGGATGCCCAAGACGAGTGCCAAGTTTGAGTAGAAATTTTATGGACAACAGAATGTTGAAGATGCCCGAAATTGGATGGAAAATGTAAAGATCTCCAACTTGATCACCCTTGCTATTCATCCTCATGGTGGATGTCTCCTGGATACGAAAATGATCATGATAAAATCGTACCATTAAACTAGAATTAGAGGTTAAAGCGCTAACAGAAATAAGATTGGAAGAAAACTGGGGACAAAAATGGTGTCTTCAAAAGTAATTCAGAGCTAAGAGAACATCGTCAAAGGTATTCGTAGAAATGGATGTGCAATTGAGAGGAGTAACAATGGAGTTTTGTAAAAACCTCATGTCAAAAATGCACTGAGTACCACGATATTTCAATTCATAATTATTGAAATTATTTCAAATCCAATTTTTAAATATATTGTTGGAATAATATCATTCAAACAAAACACAATCTTATGAATTTGAACCAATATTTTCATCTATACTCTCAAATTTCCAATGCACATCTCTCAACTCCACAAAAACCTGAAGAAAAATATTAATTCTAAATTATCCAATAAGTAACCGTTAGAGGTTGAAATAAAAAATGAAAACATTTCTTAATTGGAAGGATATCCTATAATATATCGTTTATTTTTTAAAAAAAAACAAAAAACAAAGTAAAATGATAATCAACCATGCTGAGTGTCAAAGCATATTTCAGCAGATGCGGCATACGATATATATAAATTTGCCACGATTCCTCACACAGGATAATACGCCAAAATTATACAAGAAACTACCCACAATCTACTCGCCATTCTATAGCCTTCTCTCCGCCGCCGCTCGCCTCTGTAACCTCCTCCTTAAGCCATTAAAGTTTCAGCACAGTCATCGGTTCGTCGGCGTGGCTTCTTGGCTTTCTATTGTTAAATATTTTATTTTGGCGATTTTAGTTGATATTACGTTAGAGTTTGAATTTAATTTGTTATATTTAATTTACTGATTTCGATGATCGTTGTCCTTGTTAGGAAATCAAGCGTGTATTTGGTGAGATTTGAGGCTTGATGTTTGATTTTCCCCCAATTTGGTTAAACCCTGGTGGTTTCGATTTCCTTTCACTTTGTATTGATCGGGTTCATGCCATTTGATAGTGTCTGAATGCATTGGGGATCGGTGTATGACTTCGCGTTGTTTATACATTTGGTAGACGCGATATTCATGGGTTAATTAATTGCTCATGAGAATTTTTTGTTGGTTTTTGTTTCATAGTGGCCAGTTGATCTCTTGGTTTTTGGAAAAGCAGCTAGCTTTTTAGCATATGTTTTTTTTCCGCCTTTTTCCATGATCAAATGTTGCGTTGCCTGCTCACAAATGGATGGCCCTCGACGATTAAAAAACCTATTGGAGTTTCTCTTGTTTGATGTCTATGAATATGATGTTACTTCGTTAAAATTATCATTCCAAGTGATTGCTTGGATAGTAGCCATATAAAAATCTATCTCGATTCTCGCCTTTTGTGTGTACATGTGTGTGTCAGCAATGTGATAGTACTTTACTCGTTCTAATGGTTGGGCATTTATTTAAAGTTAAATACTAAGAAAAATCCCGCTTGATGTATGTCTTTAGCTTTATCGCATTAATTTTGAACATTAACATTGATGCTGAAGCATTGCTTGTTTGACTGGATTCACCAAGGTGTAGAACTGTAGTTTTCTTAAATTTCATCTACGCATGTTATTCTTCTTGTGTATGTACAGTCATTGCTGATCTAGATTGGCTCCGAGCTTTACAAGCATGAGTTTTCACCATTAAGTCATAGCTTTTATGCTAAATATCTAACTTATAATGGAATCATAATCTCACATGCCTCCAGTTTACACGAATTAATTCAAATTTTCTGGATCTGTATGCAAGAGAGTGGATGCATTACTTGTGTTTTCACTTAGTCATGCAGTGGTTGGAGGTAACATTTTATCGGCAGATCAATTTATATCCTATTTGTTCATTGTGATTTGCAGAACTGTCTTTCATTTATCGATACTGGAAGCGTTGAACTCTTTTACTGCTTTTCCGTGGTATTCATATATGGCCTGAAGTGTGCTTTTCATGGGAGGTGTAGAGGATGACGAACCACCATCAAAACGCGTGAAAGCATCCTCTCAAAAATTAGGTCGTCTTTCAAACGGTGTATCTCTTAGAGATCAAGCTAGTTGCTCATTGAGTTACTCGATGGCTTGCCCCATAAAATCTGAAGGGGATGATGAGGTTATTGGTTCAAAAGGTATTGTCAAGAAAGTTGAACTTGTTCGAATCATAGCTGAGGCATTATATTCTCTTGGTTACACAAAGACAGGGGTTCATCTGGAGGAAGAGTCGGGCATACGATTGCACTCCGCTGTAGTAGATTTGTTTATGCAGCAAATTCTTGATGGTAAATGGGATGAAAGTGTGGCAACATTACATGAAATTGGTCTAGTAGATGAAGCTATTATTAAGCTGGCATCTTTTGTCATAATGGAGCAGAAATTTGTTGAACTTTTGAATGGAGATAAACTCATAGATGCTTTGAAAACTCTGAGGACTGAGATTACACCACTTTGTGTAAATGATGACAGAGTTCGCGAGCTATCTTCCTCTATTTTGTTTCCCTCCCTAAATTTGTTCGATGGAACTTCTGGTCAGGAGTCTAGGCTAAAGTCGCGTAAGAAGTTACTGGAGGAATTGCAAAAATTCCTTCCCCCAACTGTGATGATTCCAGAAAAGAGATTGGTGCATCTTGTTGAACAAGCTCTTGATTTGCAAAGAGATGCTTGTAGGTATCACAACTCTTCAGTTGGAGAAATGTCCTTGCTTACGGATCATCAGTGTGGAAGAAACCAGATTCCTTCTCAAACCTTACAGGTAATACCACCTGCTTTCAATTTTGACTAGTTGAGAACAATATGAAGCATCTTAGTGGTAACAATAGCATGATGCAGTCAATATTGGTTTTCATTATATTGATAAATATATGAATTCCAACTTACACTTCTTCCTTTCATTTGTTATTCAAACTAGTCTATTTTTATTCTTATATGAAAATATATGTCCGCAAAATTTGTATCGATCAACATCATCATTTATTTTGTTTTAATTGAAACTTCTAGTAAATCAACTGATTGACTATGTTTTCTAATTGTGTAGATTGATGAGTATTTCCAAAGAGATAATGCTAACACACTCTTTCCATACTGTCTCTTAAACTTCATAATAAGTAAATCATGTACTTCTTTGAGTCCCCTTCAGTTAATTTTTCCCTACTCTAAAGCAAGAGAAGAGAAGGAAAAAATAAATGATGATTGAGCTCTCATATTTTATTCTGCATTATTACGAGTTCCTACGCAAATGGAAGGAGAAGTTTAAATGTTCAAAGTGAGTAGCGTGTCTGTTATGACAGTTACCGAGTTGTAATTATGCTTGTGTTATTGCGTTTAAAGTGCTACTAGTTTCTTAAGTATTGCAGGCAATATCAGATTTTTCTCTTCCGACATAGTATGAAGAAGAGAGGGCTTAAATGAAAATATAACAGTATGAAATTATGTATTTTCCTTTACGCAAGCATCCATTTAGCACCGCCTCGTTATAGTCAACTGATACTGTTTTTTTTTTATCCGTTGAGGGAATATTATTAAGCGGGCACAAGGGGTGCACCATCCCTTAACATGAATACCAGAAAATAACACCTTAACTTACTACTTAAGGAAGTCCAAAACACCAACAACATTACTTCCCAAGTTCAGCATAAACTGCCAACAAGATATTACAACAATTCAAAGGATTCATAATCCAGTCATTGAGAGAGAACATGCCAACTGGTAATGCTGTTGAACCATTCTAGTGAATGGTATATGTGCCTCGACTACCTAAAAACAAGAATCATAAGCTCATAATATTAGCAGCAAAAAGCACATTTTTCATATCAATATCCATAAATTCAAACCCTGAATGACTTTTGTCTGTTGAAGTTTGAAGAAGTTGAAATTGATGATTTGAAGTTTTGAAGGACTATCAGAGTAGAAAAAAATGATCACCAATCTGTTCTGATTTTGCATTTGACAAATGTAATGTAGTTCGCCTAGATTTTCAAGTCAGGGTATCTTGTCTATCTACACCTTGATGTTAGATCATTCAGTTCCTTTCTTCTTGAGTTCATCAAAGAGATGTTTCAGATGCAATCAGTTCTTTCTTCATCAATGTTTGCGTGGCTCAGTTTGATAGGAGGTTCTATTTCCTAGCTAAATTGGTGGATTCAGCCAGTCCGATCTAGTAGTGAAAAACATTTTTTTTTTATTTTTACTAGAACATATTTGACCAACACAGTGAAAGTTTATTGTGGCGGTGTAATTGTAATGATATTGGCTTATCATATGTGGTTTTTCAAAATTCTATTTACTCCAAATATCATTAGAATGCTATATCGTTTATATTTTCCATAAAAGCTGCCATGCTCCAGTGACTGCTGATATCTTGCATTGCTTTTTAACCCTCCAGATATTGCATGAACACAGTGATGAAGTCTGGTTCTTGCAATTTTCTTACAACGGAAAGTATTTGGCCTCTTCATCCAGTGATTCTCTTGTAATTATATGGGAGGTAATTCTGATATGTCTTTCATTTGATCTATGAACGAATTGGTTAATTTAGGTCTTATTCTTTCATAACCCTTCAAACCCGTGTCAGATAATTGGCTTGTGTACATTAGTTTTACATGTCATTATTTGCAGTTATCAAACTCTAAATAACAATGAATCTTTAATATAATTTTGAGTTCCACTGTTTTCATGCATTTTACTAACTATGCTTTTTGAGCTGTTTTTAAAAAAAATTCGAGGACGGTGGAAGAGGGTTGCTTTTTAGATGATAAGTTGATATCCACCTCACCAATAAGTGTTTAGCACTTTTGTCTTGTCCTTTTCAATTTTACCTCGTGATGATATGTAGTGGATACAGCTGTCTTCATTTGCACTTATATGTGATTGGATAGCTAGATAGACAAATCTATTGTTTTGTTGCTCATTGTAGGTTGCAGTTGATGGTCGGGTTATTGCAAAACATAGATTATCTGGTCACGAGAAACCTGTTTCCTATATGTCATGGAGCCCAGATGATCGTCAACTTCTTACCTGTGGATTAGAAGAGTCTGTCAGACGTTGGGATATTGCCTCTGGTGAATGCCTTCATATATATGAGAAAAGTGGTCTTGGCTTGATCTCATGTGGATGGGCTCCAGATGGGAAGAGTATATTTTCTGGTGTTACAGATAAAAGCATCAGCATGTGGGATCTGGAAGGAAAAGAGGTAGAATGTTGGAAAGGGCAGAGAACTATTAGGATTTCTGACTTGGGGATCACTGCTGATAGAAAAGAGCTGATATCTGTTTGTAAGGAAACTACGATACTATTATGTGGATGGGAATCAAAGTTGGATAAATTTATTGAGGAAGATCAGACAATAATTTCATTTTCTATATCTGAAGACAGCAAGTTTCTGTTAGTTAGCCTTATGAATCAAGAACTTCATCTTTGGAATATAGACTGGTCGTGCCAAGCTGTTAGCAAAATACAAAGGTCATAAGCGTACACGCTTTGTTGTGAGGGCTTGTTTCGGCGGATTAGAACAAGCTTTTATTGCCAGTGGAAGCGAGGACTCACAGGTATATTTCTGTTCTCCATTTTATCATGGTTGTATTATATATTCCACGCTATTCTTGTTTTACCTGTTTTATTTTGCTTCTATTTATCCTGAATTTTTGCTCCTGGTTAAAAAGAATACCCAGTTACTCATTTCTGTGGACAAATTGAGAGATATTCGATGCTTTAGTTAAAATTTTGAATTAGTCATATGAGATACAAAACGTGAGATGATGTCCTAACTTTATCCTTTCACTATGAATTGTCAAACATCCTTTTGGGATGCCAATAAACACTCTTCTCTTTGTTACAATTTAAATGTCCATATTCTTTTTTTATGGAACGTCTAAAATAAGATTCTAATTTCTGTAACTGGGAATTCTTCAAAAGACCTGTACTTAGATCAACTGGAAGATTTTGTAACTTATTTTGAGTCACACTGGGATCATACATGTAAAAAATAGGTTATGTACTTAGAGGTGGTAAAATTCACCCTAACCATGTACCTATCCATAACTGAATTTGGTAGATGATTCTACCAAATGGTTATTGAATGGAATCTCATGGGTGCAGGCGATGTGTCATTTAAGTTTTTTTAACAATCCCCCATCTCCATTCCTTCCCCCAAATCCTCAAATGATATCCCCATACCACAGCCAGTCCAGAAATCATCATACCTAATTGATTACCGTATTCGGCTACACCTCTGTTTTTTCATGGCTAAAAGTGGCAGCAGAACGATGACTAGTTCCTTTTATTTTTGTACAAGCAAACTTCGAGAATTAGAAACTTCCATGTTCTAAACCTTTTTTATGGTGTATATTAAAGAGCCTGGATATTTGTGTTCGTAATATGCTGAAATTGTTATTTTTTTGCTTCAAGAACATAAACATGAAACTTTTCTAGCTACCAAATGTGGCTTAGAGGTGATTGACTTCTAAAATGCACGATTAGATTAAATGCTCTCATGCATGCCATAAAATGTTTGATAGAAATAGGATGGTCAGGAGGACGTATTTACTTAGGCAGTAAACTTCAATCTTGTCAATTCACTACATATATGCAGATCATACTTGGTTTTATGTAAACTATAACGATTTTTCCTGTTAAGCAAGGTAACCAAAGTGTTGACGAGAAGGCAGGGTTACTGGTATACTTTGTTTCAAGAATTAAAATTGGTTAAAAAAACAGTAAGGTTGTGTTTGGATTGATGTATTTGATTTGGGTGGAAGGATTTAATTTGTGAAATGATTTTAAGGATGAATTCCAAATGACATCCATGTTTGAAATCCATCACAATTTTATTAAAAATGCTTAACTTGATATAGAATGGATTTGAAATTTACTCGAATTTAATTCATACAAACAAATCAAGGAATTTGAAATCCATATATCCAAACATTGGATGGGAGGATTTGCGCACTCTTGAAATCCATCTATTTAATTTTTAACTAATGTAATGAATTTCAATTTCCTATAAAATTGAGTTATTTGAAATCCTTCCCTCAAATACTTTTCTTAAATCTATATCCTCCTATCCAAATGCAGCCTAATGTTTATTGGTGTTGAATATCCATTCATTAATATGGAATAATCAGATTATAGGTGTGCCCATGCCTTCCACTCAAAGTGTCACTCAACTTTTATGGACTATAATCTAGAAAGCCTTTGGTATTTTCATGGATTGTATTTCAACCTCGACCCTCTTCTGATGATTACAAATTTTTTTGTGTTATAGTTGGAAAAATAAACATGCTCTTTTTCTCAAATTCCTGTCTGAAGAGAATTGCTGATAGCTCGATACTCTCTGTAGATTTATATATGGCACAGATCTTCAGGAGAGCTGATATTACTTTGGCTGGACATTCGGGAGCTGTCAACTGTGTTAGCTGGAATCCCACCAATCCGCATATGCTTGCTTCTGCAAGCGACGATGGAACTATACGTATATGGGGCTTAAATCAGGTAAACATGAAATACAATGGAAAGCATAGTAATGGTGTCCACAACTGCAATGGAGGGACTTGAGAAAACCATTTCTTCGAACATTGTATTCCTTTGCAATTGCTTTTATGTAAATTTTTTTATTTTAAAAGTCAAGCTAACTAACAATTAACTGATGTAATGTGGATGTACACGGTCGGCGTGATAATAATTCTGGTGCTTCTTATTCTTGGTTCATCATATTTTCGGGTGGTTTACCTGTGCGACGATTCTGGGAAATTTTCAGTATTGGGTATCTGTTTGATAGTGATTTTGATAAACGGTCTCAATTTTCTGAACATTGTACAACGCCCGGGATAATGTTTATGATAATTATAAATATAATATTTATATATAACATGTATAAATCAAATTGATTTTATTTTATTAAAAAAATAAATTGCACTTGGGCATTGCAAGTGATGCAACATTTACAAGCTTGTAAATTTGTAATATTGCCTTTTAACCATGCAAATTGATATTGTAATTATCATGGATTTGCAATTGTCAATGTGTCAATTTGCAATCCCATTAAAGATGGCCTAACTCCCCCGAGTCCAGTATGGCTGACATACCTTGGTTCACTCTCAATCAAAGATTATGGTTTTAAATATTTTTGCACAATATTTCAATAAAAGCGTGCTCATCAAAATAAAATTTGGCTCCTCAAATGGGAAGTTGGCGGTTCCTCCTTTACGAGAAAACCACAATCCTTACAAACTTCACAAGTTTGAAGACTTGTTAAAGTTACACCACCAAATTTTGAAATCCTGAGATATATTATTAAGAAATAAAAATATAAACCTACTACTTTTTAATTTTTATTATTATTTCTAAGATTTTATATATAATACTTTTTTAACATTTCTTTTTTTTCCCCATACTTTGTAGAACATTTGTATTTTCAAGTTAATAAATTAGTGATTTTTAAATACTTATATTAAATCATATTAGGACTGCTTAACAATATAAAACTACTACTTTTTGATTTTTGAAATACTTATACTAACCAGTCCCGAACCGATAATCGGTTCTAAGGTTTCGAAACCGAAATCTTACCAGTTCAGGACTAAACAGATTCTTTCCGGCCTGAACCGGATCGGATCCATTATTTAAAAAAAACGAAAAATATAAATATAATTGAGTTCAACTTATAAATATAGATGCCAATTAGTTTAGTTGGTTAGAGCTTCTCGCTCTAATACGCGACGTCGCGTGTTCAATGCTGCTGAGCTAACGACCCGACTATTTAACAATCCCTGTCGGTAACAAAATTTTGCATCAATTTTTTTTTTTTTTTAAAATAAATTAAAATCGGTTCACGGTTGGAACCCAAAACAGTACCCGATCCGGTCCGGCGGGTCCGATAAGCACCCTTAAATCATATATATGTATATGTATGTATTGAATTAACTTTTTCTAATATTATTTTATAGCTAAAATTTTTATTTTATCGTTTTAAATAAAAATAAAAATAGGGGGTCTGGGAAGGAAAAAATTGGATGTATGTGAAGCAAAATAAAGCTACATAACAAGGTTTCTTGGCCCGAATTCAAAAATCCTAGACAGACCGAAACCGCCATATATAACATGCAGTCCAGAGATCAAAAGCCTTCAATATTGCCATGAGTCATTGGCCTATTGACAATGAGAGGCCCTAAGATATCAATTTTAGGGATGTCTTGAGTTCAATTTTTATGAATGTGGGCTTTGGTCTATTTGGTGCACTTATGTATTTGATAACTAATAAGTATTAGGATGTGTTTGCAATTCTTTATTCAAAGCACTTCTATGTTGCTTTTGCTTAAAGTTGAAAAAGTTGCTTTTAAACAAAATCATTGATTATTTGCTATTAAAATAAAAAATCAGCTTAATAAACTTCAATAATTACAAAATTATTACCAAACAACTTAAAGCATTCAAAATCATGTCATGACCTGCTTATCAGCTTCTGTTTTTTTATGCTTATTTTTTAGAGAAACATTAGCAGAAGCAAGGAAATAAAACACTCAAAATCTACTTTTTTTATCTGAAAAGCTGATAAGCAGTTTGCAAATGCATTTGCAAACACCCACTTAGTCCTTGTAGTGTTGGCTTTAACTTTCAGTGTATTGACCTTGGCTTTAACTTTTAGTGTATTGATCCTTGTAGTCCAGTTGGTAAGAACTCGCCTATACTTTGAAGAGATTCGGGTTCGAGTCCAGCAGTGTGTGAAAAAAATGTTTCGCCCCTCCCCATCTAAAAAAAAAATTTATTCAATTCAATTCCACACTCGTCCATTTCTCGCAGTTAAACCTCAAGTGTTTGTCCCATTGTTGCCGGCCAAATACTCTATTCTCAAAGCCCAATAATTTAATCCCACCAAACACCCTCTCCAAACAACACACTTAACAATATTAACAGCTGCAAGGTCTTGCCAATTCTGAGTCCATTTTTACGACCAAATGAAGCGGTATAGGAACCGAAAAATCTGGGATTTCGAGCATGAGTTGGTAGTTGCCGGACACGGCAATAATGGGTTGAATGGTGGCGATGATGTGTACTTGAATGGTGGCGTTGATGGCCTAAAAGTGATCCTGGGTATTGATGGTGGGACCACTTCTACTGTGTGTGTATGCATGTCTTTGTTACCATTTATTCAGCCGTTGCCTGACCCTCTGCCCATCCTTGCTCGGGCAGTGGCTGGCTGCTCCAATCACAACAGTGTTGGAGGTATATTTGTCTCTCCTCACGTATGCATCTTTACGTAATTTATACTTTATTAATTTTGTTCTGTTGGCTTTTGTTTGCCTGGTTGAAGTCGGGCAATTTGTGCTCATGTTTTTAGTTTAGCATGGAGCCTTGGTGGGATTATATCGATTTGGGTAATAAAAATTATTCTATAAGCATTATCTCGAGTTAACTTTTGGAGTTTTAGGCCAGTGTTTGTCACCCCCACAATTGACTTGGGAACATAGGCACCCGCACCCTAGACATACACCATGGCTTCGTAGAAGGTCGTGGTGGTTTGATTACGACTTACGAGTCCTTCCCAGTCCCATGATTCTCATGTGTTTCAGGAGTTGTGCTTGAGAGGCTCTTACACTTACTTTGCTTGGGTACCTTAAGCAAATGTAGGTGGCCACTAGTTAATATGGCTCCCACTATTTAAGCATTTTTTTCTGTATCAATTCCAGTTCATCGGTGCAAAAAGTATACCCGTTATCTTGCTTGGATGGATTTACACTGTTTTGTTTAATGGGTAGGGGTGATTTTTGAGCATTGGTCAAGATTTTTCTTATTATTTTGGTGAGGAGAAAATGAGGATTCGATATTCTTGCTCCAAACTATAAAATTCTTCTAGCTGAAGACTAGTCATTTTCTTTTCAAATAGATGTTGAGTGCTTAAATATGGAATAATCAATTGATATGTTGCAATTTGCATTGAGGTCCTGGAGTTAATGACTTGATATTTTGTAACTGTGAACTATCACCTGATCTTCTTTTGTTATGTGGAAAAAAGATACGATGACGGTTCGTTAACCTCATCTTATAACAGGAAATTCGAATGATGCATAAATTCTTGTCCTTATTTAACAGAACCTGCTGCTAGAGACACTTTAGAGCATGTTATGGCAGAAGCTCTCTCAAAGTCAGCTTCAACACGTTCTGCTGTTCAAGCTGTTTGTCTTTCGGTATCTGGTGTTAATCATCCAACGGATCAGCATCGAATACTCAGTTGGCTGAGGTTTACTTGACTAAGAATTTATTTTGCCATGGCATTCTTATAAATTTGCATATATTATTATTTCGCAGTGTAGGTTCACTTTAATTCTGCATTCTTAAAAGGCCTTACCCCTCCTCCATCTCCAAAATGTCCTGGTCGCCACTATATGCATGCTCGAATGTCATCATATGATGAGGATAGTTTTGCAACATGACATTATTGATACCACCTGATTTCTCTGCCTCACTTTGATACAGAGACTTGCTGGCACAACTTACATACTATGAATTTCACGTTTCCACTCGTGAATGTTGCGAGACAGTTGATCTCTGAGTATTTCAACTTTGATTAACTTGATACTATCAAATTTTTGATTAATGACACACCTTTTTAATCCTTACTGTATTTCATGTCATTCTTGACCATTACCTTTTTGACTCCTAAGTTGACATTCTTCGTTGTATTTCCAGAGAAATATTTCCCAGCCATGTTAGCTTATTTGTTCAGAATGATGCTGTGGCAGCTTTGGCTTGTGGGACTATGGGAAAGCTTCATGGATGTGTTCTCATAGCTGGTACGGGTACCATTGCCTATGGATTTACAGAAGATGGAAGAGAAGCTCGGGCATCTGGTGCTGGACCAATATTGGGTGACTGGGGAAGGTAGAGACTTTATGATACTTGTGCATGCATGCCATCTTTGTGAACATACAATTACCTCTATATATATGTACACATGCCAAAACTTATGCCCCTTTATTTTAATGGAAGAATGGTGTTATCATCATTCTAAATTTTGCATTCGAACCCAAAAATATCATTCTTCCATTGTCCAACTAATGTTCCGATTTTACATGTTTTGGGGTGGATATCGAATTAAATATAGTTTCATTTTTTTTCTTCAGAAGGAAACTGTAGGGATAATGAAGTCTCAGAGGTATCAGTGGTTTAAGATGATGCTATCAAAATATCCTGAATGTTGCATAGTTTTAGAACACCTTGCTCATTGTAACTCTTCAAATGTTTTATCATAATTGTCAGAATTTGAAAGTCGTTCAATAATATATGCAGTATTTAACTTTTTATCTCTTACTGATAATTTCACTTCGCGAGAAATATTCAATTACTATGACTTCCTCGACCTCATACTGAGGAAAACATTAGTAAACTGAAAGATGCAATTCCAAACAAAAGAACTGCTAAACCTGAGGGAAAGTCCTGTCTTACTGATAAAGATTTGTCGAAATCTATACCATCCAATTGGGCCTTCATCATTAAATTCCCTTGAAGACAAATATTCAACTACTATGACTTCCTCGACCTAATACTGAGGAAAGCATTTATAAACCGAAAGATGTCATTCCAAACAAAAGAACTGCTAAACCTGAGGAAATTCAAAGGTTTAAGATTTATCCGATGTTGTTAGCTCCAATCTTTTCACCTAATGGATGAATGAGCTTATCGGACCTAGGGCAGTTACAGTTTATTGAGGAATAGTCTAGATGTTAATTTTATTCTTAATTCCCTGAAGAAAATTATGTTTTATATGCCCAGTGCATCTTTCCAACTAGTCTACTTTTATTTCATAACTACTTTGTTTAATTTCTTTTGGTTTAATTTTGTTATTCTTCTTATGTTGAATTGCAGTGGGTATGGTATAGCTGCGCAAGCACTGACAGCTGTTATAAGGGCTCATGATGGTCGAGGCCCACAAACAACATTGATGGGCAGTATCTTGCATGAACTCAATCTTTCTTCGCCAGATGAACTTATCGGGTATGTTACTGATGCAAGATCAGCACCTATAAAATTTCATTCTGCTAATGCTAAATGCATTTGAATATAATGACTGTAGCTGATTGACAGGCACTACGCAGATGAATTTGATGTTACAAAGTATATTAATACTAGTTTTTATTTGCACCGCACAAATGTTGGTCAATTTATTACTAATTCGATCGAAAATAACATTTCAGATGACTGACTTTAACAAACTTTTTTAAAAAGCGAATATGCTATTGTATTTGAATGGAAAAAAATAACCAAATGACTAATTATAATTTTTTTTTAATAAAAATGATGTACATCTTACTATAAACTGAAAAATAACATTTGAAGTTGCGCGCATCAGCAACTGTTTAAGATATATTTTTTAGGCCAAACCCGCGCATCAACAAAAAAATTAAAACAACCATGCTCTTGTAATATAATGGAAAAAATAACCAAATGACTGACTTAAATTTTTTTTTAAAAAAATGATGTTCATCTTCCTATAAAATGAAAAAAAATAACATTTAAAGTGCGCGCATCAACACCCGATTAAGATATATTTTTTCCTAACCGGTTCACCCGCACATCACTAAAAAAAAATTTATCTAACAAAAAAAAATTGAACTAAAAAATAAAAATTTTCTTAAAAATAATTTTTTTTTTGAAAAAAAATAATTAATGAATAGTAATTTACTATTCATTATTATTCATTTGAATAGTAATGAATAGTTAGCCTTAGCCTCTTATTATATAGGTAAAATTCATGTCTGTATCATCCTTGTCCTCGAAGTTTATTACATTCATGTGACGCAACACATGCTATTTATTTTTTCACTATAAATGTGATTTAGAAGTTTGGTTGGATGCTATAGATTTTTGGGTTTATTCAAGAAAAGCTTTGGGCTTTGTGGAGATGCACTTTCTGTGAGAGCACATTAAGTTAGGTGTAAAGAATATTAACTTATCTATCTGTATAGTTGAGTTTGTGGCTGCTCTTACCATGTCTATGATCCAAGAATATTCTCTGTAACAGAACTTACTTGTAAGCTATGATATTGGAGTGGAAAATGTACTTCATTGTTTGTTTTTCACTCCTTTGTGCTGTGTATTGTATATTTTCTAACCCTGTGTTAACGCTATGCCGAAAACGGGAAACTTTTGTAGTGTCATGGCTTCTTTAATAATTATAAAGTAGCTCTTGATCCAGTCAGTTGTATGGCTGTGTGTGTCAATTGGCACAAGATGAAAGCGAGAACCTGTAAATCTTGTGCCATGTGATATATATGTGTAAGATGAAGCATTGGAATGACAATACTTCACTGAAATTTATTTTAGGTGGACCTATGCAGATCCATCTTGGGCTAGGATAGCTGCTCTTGTTCCAGTTGTGGTTTCTTGCGCAGATGCTGGCGATCAAGTGGCCAACAAGATTTTACATGATGCTGTTAAAGAGTTGGCTTCAAGTGTGAAAGCTGTCGTTGAGAGATTGGAGCTATGTGGTGAAGGTGCATGTCATGTGATGTATACTTTGCATCTCTTGCATTTGCTATAATCTTTTATCACTCCAACTTATCCACTGGTTTGAAATCACCAAGTATTTATGTTTGAAATCCTGAAGAAATGTTTGAGCTGCCACATTTTCTCAGAATTTCTGCATTCTACTTATGGGTTTCTAATTGATGGACTCTGATTTTCCCCTAAGTGAAAGCATCTGTAAATAGGAGAGATTGGTTTTGCACTCAATGTCGAGATAATATATTACCTGCTTTAGTGGCAGTATAAAATTAAGCCTAAACCACAAATTTCATTCTTACTATTAATCTTACTGAATTGTTATTCAGATCAAATGGATAGTTTTCCTCTCGTAATGGTTGGAGGTGTTCTTGAAGCCAATAAGAGATGGGACGTTGGTAGCGAAGTAATTAATTGCATCTCCAAGGACTTCCCTGGGGCTCTTCCTATTCGTCCAAAGGTGAGTATATCTTGTTTGTTTGCTTCCACTCTTCACGCCACTTACATTAAATCTCCGACATCTCATAATCTATAATCTTTTTATTTCATCTCAATATTTTCACCACAAAGCTCTTATAGATCCCGCGTGAATTCCGAGTTTAATTCATATTTGAGAGCCTCAATGAAGTTAGCAACCACAAGATTGTGTATCCATGGATTAAATTATTGCACATGTAGCAGATTGTTTAATCTTAGCAGGATCCCAGTAATCTTATTGCACGTAGCAACCACAAGATTGTGGATCGATGCCTTATGTTACAGAAACCATAAGAAGCTACCTCTTTTTCTTTTTTCTTTTTATTTATTGCAACAGTTGCCTTAGAAATTAGGGAAAAATGCTTGTATGAATCCGATGCGGGATCCATATGATTGATCTAAAATGGTTGTAGGTTAGTTTATAGATTTTTTATTTAAAAAATTTTGTGTTTATATTGAGTTAGTGTATCATTGAGGCTCAAACATGATGTATACAAGTGTTTCCCAAAATCAGGTAACCAAGTTGGCCAGAAACTATCATACCTCTACATAGCAAAACGATCATAACACGCAAAATTCCACTCAACTTTTCTTAAAATTGGTAAAGTCATTCTTGCAATAATTTGATATTTGTGCCAATAAAGGCAAGAAGTGCATTCGAAATCAAGAACTTATATGTTATGTGATATCTTGACAAGGAGATCAAGTCATTCAAATTTCTCGCTGCCTCGCAGTGAAAATGCAGGAGTTACCATCCTTATTTGTATCTTTGACGGGAATATTACCATTCCAGACTTAGGTGTTAGCTTATAAACATCTTCAATTCCATCTGTTTGCATTTATCTTGTTCCCCATAACACCTTTCTTCTTGGCGGCCGGCCCGCATCTCATGAATTGAAGTCGATGTTTTTCAAATTAATTGAAATATCTGAGTCTAGACAGCCACATTTTGTACCTATATTCTTTTTTTGAGTGTTGACCGCTGTTTTTTTCTTCTGTTTTTTTCTTGTGTTATTCCGTGGACAAACCTAGGTTGAGCCTGCTGTAGGTGCTGCTTTGCTTGCTTGGAACTCTTTAATGAGACAACCTCACACCTTGGGAAGGTGACTGTACATATTATCAGGGATGCCATTATTTGTACAGTGATAAGGTGAATCACAAAGAAAGCAATCTTTTTGTTTATGAAATTGTTATTATTCTGTGAAATAGTCTTTCGTGCTTTATGTAATCGTCGAGTGAATGGGATTCGTAGTCCATCTTTCGTGCTTTATGTAATAGTCGAGTGAATGGGATTCGTAGTCCGTCTATAAGATCAGAGTGAGAGAAACAAATTTTTGGTGTTGGATTTGTGTAAACATAGTTGCTCGAAAATTGTCATCACCGTCACAGTTTCGGGTGAGGGCCATTTTTTTCAAACGCTTAGAAGTGTATTTTGTCGAAAATGTGGGGATTTATGCTTTATCACCCTACTGAATGTGGACGAGGCATTACAACAACTAAGTATTTAATCCCAATGAATTGTGGTAGATTACATGAACAATAGAGAGAATCAAGTCAGGTCGGAGATATATGTCAGTCTTCTCCAAACGCTTCTATCGGTCAACATATTTATGTAATCCCCTTGCACTCCAATCTTTGCGTATAACTTCGAGACATGTCTTCTTCGATCGTCCTCTCGCTGTCGTGAACTGGCCGAACTCCATAGACTCCACTCGACGTACAGGTGCACTGCTGGGCCTACGCCGAGCATGACCAAATCAACGTAAGCGGCTTTCTTGCATCTTCTCTGCTATACAAGCTACACCTACTTTAGCTCGAATATCTCAATTCCTCATTTTATCTCTTATGGTCTTACCGCAAATACAACGAAGCATACACATCTCTGTCACAATAATCTTTTGGAAGTGATTCCTCTTGGGTGCCCAGCATTCCGTCCCATACAACATTGCGGGTCTAACGACGGTTCTATAGAACTTTCCCTTCAATTTCAGCGGGATATTACGATCCCATAGAACTCCGGTGTCGTTTCTTCATTTCAACAAGTCAGCCTGAATTCTGTGATTAACGTCACTATCAATCTCTTTATCATTTTGGATAAGTGGACAAGGCATTGTGTAGCTCAAATTGTAAACTCCACCACTGCCTTCACAATAGATTTTTTATACGTACATATACAAATAGGAAAAGAAGATGAACACAAGTTTGAAACAAATGATTTGACATGTATCTATAGCCCAATTGTTGGTTGCACTTGGTGGCCTCCTAGGTTAGCACTAGACCGGACCAGCATCCCCAGAATAACAATGGCACTATCGAATTAACCGATTGTTTATGTGCTATTTATTTTCAAATCATATGATATACTTTTTTGCAGCCTATTGTACCCAATATCTAGTTATTTTTCATCCAATGTGGGCCTTTTATATGAATTGACTAACATTATTATTACTTATTTTGCATCGGGTTGTTCATGGTTAATAATTATTATGCAAATATTGATGATTATAGAATCTTGATGATGTCATTGCTTTTTATATTATTGTGGACAAATTGTGGTTTATGCTGATTTGATTTTTGAAACTGATAGTAAACAGGTCGATTCAAAGAAAAAACAGTTATAACTTTGTTAATTTTTTTTTATAGTTTCATGGCAGATTACCCATGTTATTATGTAGGTATATATTACCTTCTTATGTTATTTTTAGGTGTATTTTACACCATCAATGATACAATTGATCTTTTAACATATAATTTCAAAGCTCATACGCATAAAAAAGCATGTGTCATATCATATAAGCCTGATGTATTTTGCACATGTTCACAAATAATAGTAGATAAGCTTCTCAAATTATTTGGATAAGCCGCATGTTTGCAAATCCATAGTAGGGTTCCATGTCAAGAACCACGTAGGAATGGCTAAACCTCATAGTCCATATAAATAATATTTGAAAAGCATAATAAATATTTTATATCAATATTTATTTACCTAATCTTTATAAAAAAGACGAAACTCGTGCAACTCCACATCACCACCAAATCCACCTCCAATCACAGTAACACCAACTTCTTCATCTACCAAACCCCCCATTTCCTCGTCACCTGCACCTTTTCCAAAAAAACACATACTGGGACGCATCAAACAGCGCGAGTTGTTAAAGAAATTGCTTTTAAGGGTATATAGATGTGAATATTTCTATCCAACATTGGATTGCAATATTCACGTCCAAGAATTGTTAGGTCTTAGGTGGTGAGGAGTATGTAGCAACCAATAAAACAACAGCGTGCATTCTGCACCACAGAATCATAAACCAATCCATGATTCAACAGTAAATCCAGCAAGCTTGAAACTAATTATCTTCTGACCAAAACCAAACATATGCACAACTAGTCCTAAAAATGCATTTCTTTTAAATAATATATCATCTATTACTATATTATAAAGTGGAAATATGCTAGAGAACATTCAATTATCAAAATACACCTAAATTTTACTAATCACAAATAGCATGCCAATATATTTCAATTTATCATAATATAATATATATTCTTAAAATGTCTGTGATACTTTTAATAACAATGTCAATCAGATAATATTTGTAATTAAATCAGAAAAACAGAAGTTAAAAAACCAATCGAGAAAAAAAGATTGTGCAAGCGTGCGAGACACTAATATGGATAAAGGATATAGAGAAAAAGGGAATCGTTGTAGATAAGAAAAAACAAGCAGGGAAGCTTAGTGCAAACCAGAAATGGAGCTACTGGAATGGTCCGAGAAGTCAGTAAAACGTTTTTCATCGGATGTCTCCATAGTCAAGAAATCAACAGAAAAGCTAGAAACCGAACATTACAACCAAATCCCTCCTCCTTTCAAATCCGCAACTTGGATTTTGGAATAATTTAGGTTTAGTAGCAGCTCACATGGCGAGCGGTAAGTTGTCGCATGTGGAGAGAAGGGAATCTGTTGCTTGTATATGCGAATATTGTGTATATCATGTGAGAGTATGAAATTGATGCTGGTTTCCACGAAAGTGTGAGTCAATTTGTTTATTCAATTACATATTCAGCGCTACTTTAGTGGCTGATGTATAGTGTATAGTGTATATGGATCAATTTAATATTCATGGCCTATTTTTTTTTAAAACAAAGTTAATTAATTGTAAAAGACATATAAATATCAAATAAAAATGTATAAATATAATAAAAATTTGATTAATTTTTATTATAAACAATATAAAAACCACCAATAGCTCCTCTTTGAACTTTTTGAAAAGGTTAAACTTAAGCATCCCAACTCGGGGTGGACGCAAGATTTTTGAAAATGGGGCAAAAAAAATATGAACGTAAAAATAGAGGCCAAAAAATTTAGGATCAAAATATAATTTAATGGTGATAAAATTAATTATTGAGGGGTAAAATATAATTTTTAAATGATAAAACAACAAATTTTTTTAGGTAGTAAAAATAATTTTTTTTGGGCCCTATTCTCACACATAGACTCATACACTTGTGACCTATGATTCACGTAATTTTTGCACCTCAAGCCCAATAGAAGAATGGAATAACAAGATTGATAAAGGAAAAAAAAGATTGGAAATAACAAGAAGATAATTATTTAAATTAACCTTTAAAAAAAAATTTAAGAAAAAACTATAATATATTATATTGACATTTACCATTTTTATGACAATAAGCGTGAAAATAATTATATGAACATGATGTAAACTTTATCTATGGAACAATTCAATATAATTGATCTAAATTATTGGAATGTTATATTTTTTTAATATTGAGTTGATATATAAATGAAGTCAAAATAGGATGCGTAAATATATTTTCCGATAGTTGCATGGAACTTTCCCCTCAAGTGCCCGTGCCCTCTCCTTTTCACGCGGTTTTACAGATTCGCTCTCACCAAGTAATCTCTTCAACAACTCCACCACGCTCTATGCGATCTATATATACACCTATACAAGCACAAATATTCTCATTATTTTCTGGATTTTCTTCATTATCATTATCTGGTCTATTTCTTATTTTCATCATAAATCCATCAATATGAGCAACTACAACGAGCCTCAAGGTATGTTTCTTTACTCTCCTTCGTGCATTTATACAGCTAGTTTGTTGTTTTTGCCACAGTTTGTGCATATGTTGTGTTGGTTTCTCTGGATCTAGATATCAGAAGCGGTGAAGACATTAATGATCGAAGATCAGTTGACTGTCAATAATAATTCTGTTGAAAATATTGATTTGGTTTGTTTTAGGTGTTTGATCTTGTTTTAGTAAGATATGGTTTGCTATCTAGATGTCCATAATTTAGTGGATCCAAAAATTAGAATATAAGATCCATAAATTAATATTTAATAAATTTATCATTTCTTTTGATTGATTATAATATTTATTTCAGTTAATAGAGTTTAGATGATCCATTAATTTTTTTATGATCAGACTGCACTTTTTCTTTTGCGAGTGTTTCACTAGACTTGCTCTAACCTCGTGGAAGTGAAGTCAGAGAATTTAAATGAACAAAATAAAATGGAAAATTTTCTAAAAATACTAGGACAAGGCCACAGATAACATCATATATAGGAGAAAATTGCATGTGTATGTGGAACTTTTAAGATGGAATAGTGATCGACCCACCGGCCTTCTTGCTTGGACACTGAGTCCATGGTTACGTTCTTG
Source organism: Haberlea rhodopensis (assembly GCA_907163345.1). Lineage (NCBI taxonomy): Eukaryota > Viridiplantae > Streptophyta > Magnoliopsida > Lamiales > Gesneriaceae > Haberlea > Haberlea rhodopensis. The sequence continues at coordinate 7,435,064 of CAJQUN010000002.1, read as the reverse complement.
TTTTTTTGTAAACGAATTGTAGAGTTACTGCATTGATTTTTCAGTTGCATATCCGCCACCGGCGACTGCATACCCCGCGGAAACACAGGGTGGCTTCATGGCTCCGCCACCACCGGCTGGTTACCCAATGAAAGATGGCCATGGGGCGCAGATTCAGGCACCACCAGCCACCACTAAGTCTAGAGGCGATGGCTTCTGGAAGGGATGGTTAGTTCTCTTTTTCTATATTTAATTAAAAACTATCACCATCAAGATTTCTGTGGATTACGTTATTAAAAATCTCGCCTCCCAATTAAAAAGCAAATGGTTCCATGTTTTAATATATATTTTATATTGATATGTGATTTGAGTTTTACAAAATGGGGATAAGTTATTAGTTTGTAATTTGAGTATTATCATGTGGTGATAGTTGATTCAGAGTATTTTCTGGAAACTTTGTAATCTTAATATCCGTTTAAGTTGACTGTAAGACTGATTCAAAGCGCTTTTTTATTTTTATTTTTATTTTTCTCTCAAAACTCACAAATTTTTTTTCCAAATGTTGGTTTTATTCATAATTGATATCCAGTTTTTTGTATGTAGTGATGAATTTGAGAATTTCGATTGCGAGGCATTTAACATATTTTATGGGATAGAATTTATATTTTAAGAAAAAATGATACAAAAAGGTTAAATTTTTTCTTTCGAAAAAAATGTGTCCATTTCATTTAATTTGATATCACAAGAACTGGTTACATGTTTTAAATGATATGTGATTTGAGTTTTACAAAATGGGGATAAGTTATTAGTTTGTAATTTGAGTATTATCATGTGGTGATAGCTGATTCATTCTTTGTGCAAGCACTAGTTTACTTCACGAATAAATAGATCAAGCGTGGAAGGCCAAAGCTTCAGATCAAGACTTTGGTATTCTTTGTATGAATAAATTATTTCCTGGGGACTTATACTTGGTAATAGCTTAGCTTCTTATTAGCTTGAGTTTATTTGTTTTGCACGCTTGCTGGGCTCCGCCCATCACTTGAATAGTTCATTCGTAATGAAATTTATTTACCAATTAAAATAAAATAAAAAAACTCGTATTCAACAGCAGTCCTTATTTCCTATTTAAATTTACATTTAGAACGAAAGATTGGAATTCATTACTGCGTTTATGTATTTTCTGCAGTTGTGCTGCCTTGTGCTGCTGCTGTGTGTTGGATGCTTGCTTCTAAGTTTTTTCATGGAGGGCTGCGTTCGAATTCTTGTTGAGTTTGTATTTGTATCTTATGGATTTATCTTATTTTTTTTGGTATGTTAAGATTCCTTGTGCATTTGTTCTGTATTAACTCTTCCCATGCATTGAATTCTCCTTAATGCTATCACCAGGACAGTTTTATTACTATTTTTACTTGGCTCAAAGTTTTAGATATTAGTTAAACATGTTAATTTATTAGTTCTTTTTGGCACCACGCATGGTATACATAAAAGAAAGCAAAATCATGTGGGCAATCCAGTTTTGGTTGTGATAACTCTTCCCAAAATCTCCCGAAATAAAGTGGGGAATATCATGGGGTAGTCAAGCACGGGAATTTTAGTGAGTTGTGAGAACAAGCAGTTGTTTGGGTAAGGAATGCATATTCTCTGAGTTAGACCCAACTAAGGGTCATAAACAATCTTGAACCAGTCTGGAATCGGACCGTGGCCAATGGGCCGGTTAATCGAGTCAATTGTTTTCCAAGGGTCGGACCCGTAACCGACACATCTATAGGCGAGCCGGTTAAGGGTCATAATTTTGATAACCCACGAACTGTCGGTTAACCGGCTGTTTAAGGTTTTATTTTAATTTATTTTGACATGTTTAGTGTAGATTTGAACTCATGACGTTCACCTTGAATAATTAGTTTCAACCACTAAACTATAAGAGACTTGTTGATCTAAATATAGTGTTATAATTTATATATATTAATCAAACAAATATATCTTACACATTTTGATTATCTGAGCTTGAATTTATTTCACGTTATTTTATGTTTAATCCATGAATGAAAATATATTCAAATATTTTTTACACATTATTTCAAATTTTAATAATATTTTAAATTTTTTTTAAAAAAATAAGGGTCTGACCAAACAATGTGCGGTTTCATTGCGGAACAAAGTCTTTTGGGAATTTACATTCTGCCGAGACTAACGGACCTTTCCCTCCTTTACAATGGCAATTTTTTTAACATTTAATGAGTGCAGAAAAATATTTATGCGTAAAATATTAAATTATTCAGATTGTGAAGAAACTTATGACTTTAAAATTACAAAATAAAACTAAGAAACTCTGTGCCTTTTAAATTATTGAGACAATAGTTTTATTACATACGTACTCTTTTAGACTTTCAGATGGAGTAATTTACAGGCTGTCAAGAACAGGAAAAAAGTAGTTTCTACTTTTTTTTAATCCGGATTATACTGTTAGGAGTTTTCTGACGTCAATTTTTATCAGTAAAAGTGTCACTCTCCATCTAAGATCTCCAAAATCACACAAATAATCAGACACAAATCATACAAATAAAGTAATAAGAAGGAAAATAATTTAATAAAAATAGACAGTATAATCAAATTCCTCCGGTATGATTAATAATCATCGCAATTTGTTTGAATTATCAAAGTAAAATGCATATTGATGATCGTCGATCAATCCAGTTTCAGTTCATATTTGAACTGATTTAAGTCAAAATCAGTACACAAATTATTGAATCAGTTCATCAATAAATAAAATAAGAGAGGCAAACACACGCAGACGAAATCAGATAGAGCAATAGAAAAACATATACAGATCAGATTCGATCAAGCCAAGTACTACGTAATAAATAGAGCAAAAATCACAGAGAATCTGCAGAAGCACATAAAATCTAAGAGAAACACAGAGATCAAATGCACGTATATATAACTTGCCTGTGGAATCGGAGAAGCGTGATGAGCTGATCTTGCTTTTTTGCTTTAGCTTTTTGGAGAATTATATTTTGTTTGATGCGAAATTGAGAGTGGAGAGAAGAATAATGGGGAGACGTTGTGAATGTGGAGTTAATAGGGAGAGGAGGGGTCAGAAGGAGTCGCCTTCCTCTACGTGGAGGTGCAGTGGGCTCGGTGTGGCGGGACCTTTATTACCCATTCGAATTGTTCGATTCAACCTAAGACGCGTTGGATAAAATTCACATATTTTGTATTATTTTAATTTTAATTTATGGCAATTGACATTTATTAGATCGTCCAGTGAAAGACAAATAATCTCTTAATCTCATATATCCATCTATAAATCATATCATGAATAAATGAATTTGCTATCACATATTCAAATTAAATTTAGACTATTAGATATAGCATAAAGACAACTTGAACGCACCCGTCATTTAACTATTCCATCTACCAACACGATTAAACATACTGAATAATAGTTTACGTTCTATAAAAGTTCAAGCTCCTAAAAAATGTTCGCTAATAACATACACACCTTAACATGCCAAGTTATATGTAAATCGGAAATCGAATAACCTATATCCAGGGATAATACTTAGTTAGGCAAGATGTGTGCATGCGTATTGGTTAAATACTACACAATAAAGATCAATGCAGACCAACTTAAGATATGGGGTTTTGCACGCCATTAGTTTCGAATATATAATTCCAGACTTTGATATCATGTTGTGTCATTGTTTACGAAAAAATGGAGCTTGTAGAATATGAAAACTAACATATATGCTTTAATATCTCGCAACGTCTTGACATTATAAGTTCTTCCTGGTGGGTAAAATCTCTCGATGTATGGATATGTGTATCTTTGGGACAAGTAGGTAATGATACAAAATGGGTAGTATGTCGTGCAATAGTTCAACTATTTGTCCTTAAAAGGGTATTGCAAAGTTACGGTACTCATGGTTTCGTTGGCAATTCGTTTCCACTCAATTTGAGAAAGGAATATGATATGCAACAAAATGCATAAATTCTCTCTTGATCTATATTGTTAATCCATAGAAAATTGTGTGTTTATTTCATAAATGAAATGTTGCTTATATAGTAATGGACACCATAAAAGACACAATTTGGAAAAGGTTTTCCATGAAAAAGTCATGAAGGGTTGCTAATTTTGAATGAAAATATGTATATGTCCAAAAGATACCATTTCAAAACATTTTTCATGAATGGTTGCACATATTCTTAAAATGGATGGTGCACTGTTTACTTTTTTTATTTTTTATTTTTGTTTCAGTTAAATTTGCATATTTTCCCGATACCTCCATCATGTATAGTCGATGTGGATCACATATCTTGTCTTGAGATTTAAATTTTTTTATCATAAAGTTGTCAAGTATAAATTAAACTAATCGAGAAGTCAAAACAGTTTCAGCATGTTTTGTAGCAAAGAAAATAATTTCTTATAATGAGTGAAGTATAATTTTTGTTTGAAAAATTAAAATTTGCAATTCTACTTCAATTTTATTTAATTAAATTAATTACCACTTTTTTTTCACCCCTCACTACATATGAATTTGACATCTATCATGGTGGTTCACAAAGTGAAACTTCAACTTGCATTCTCAAGATTTCAGACCCAACTATTAAAATATGAATGATAAATAGAATTTGATTTTAAAGTTATAATGAGTCTTTATTTACCCAATATGAAATTGGTCCTATTACTATATTTTTCAGTTTTTTATAGAAAAAGAATAAAGTAGGTTGGGTCAATGGACAACTTAAACCAAAACTTTAGAATATTTTTTTAAAAAAAACTTTTATATAAAAGAGGCATGCATGCGTTGTGGAGGCGACAATCGGCCGATCGCATGTGATAGAGACACATCATCTTTCCTTTTAGCTCCTATTTCTCGACACGTTCATGCTCCTCGACTAGAGAATCAGACTCTCTTGCATTCTCCACCCCTTTTTTGTTCATTACCGATTGTGAGGAGTCAAAAAATTGATAAGAAAACTGATGTATTTATTACAAATAAAAAAAATAAAGTCATTCATCAATTTTCATGATGTAAAGAGGTTCATTTTCTTATGTATGTTTTATGATAATTTTAACTTTTTTTTAGAGTAAAGATGTATGGTCATTTTGTGGACGCACCAAATAATGCCAAATTTATAGATAATACATTAGGTGTTAATTTTAGTGGAAAATTTATTGGAAGTTTGAAAATATAGGAACCCTATTGGAGTACTATCCTATAAATATTTTCCATGGCTAGTACGAGTGGTTTTGATTGAGAAATATGAATAAAAATTACTTTCATGGATTAAAATAACAAAATACTAAGATCTAGCTCCAAGTGTATGTAGATCAAGTTCATATTCGTATTTACTTGGAGGACGAATAAGAGGAAAGCCCTCAGAATTAGTTGGGAAAAAGCTCATATACCTTGGGTGAAAAAAATAAAGTAATAAAATAAAATAGTAACATACGTAATTTGAACGTCATGTTAACGTTGAGATACTAATGTAACAATTTTGACTTTGAAACGACCCTTCCTAATTTAACATAGCCGGCTATTAGGATTTGACTAGATCCACCAAATTGAAATTTGAAGTACTAAATGGTCAACAAATTTGCTCATTCCCTAATTTAAAGTGGGAAAGTAAAGTTGGCGAATGAGAAAGGTCGATCATTTCAAATACAACCTAATAGTATGTGCAAATCAGATCCAATACGGAAAAGATGACTCTCTTCAACTAATAAATTAAAATACATTTCTGGTGAGTTGCATCAGATCGATTATATAATGATGATCAAGAACATTTATATCTAAGATATATAAAAACGGAGATAGATTAATTTAAGTTAATAAAATATTATAATTCCATTTTTTCCAATTTATACATAATATTTTTCCTTTTTTTTAGTGGATCAAAATGTTACACTCCTACCTCAGGGTGACTCGAACTCAAGAGCTTGAGCCTAAGTAGTGTGGTGCTTTTCCAACTGGGCTACCTCACTTCATCATTGACTTAAACTTGAAGTGTTAAATGCTAATCCTTTATGATTAACCAAATTTGACTAGTCCCATCAACATGGTATACTCAAACTTACAATCTAAATTATAAGTAAAACAATGCTCTGCCATCAAACTATTTGTTTCATCATAACTCATTTCGATTAAAATCCTGGTTAAAACAGAAGGGCCGCAAGATAAGTCCGAACGGAGAATTGTTGCCTGATAATCACTAGAAAAAGTATAGGGTCATCACATGAGACATCTTTCGATGCAAGAAATCAATGTTGTGTACTTTATTTATTTATTTCTCATATTATTATTATTGCAATGTAAGAGATAAAAATACACACGTTCATTACACTACGCGTAGTGGAGCGCAGATGGGGAGAGGGGACCTACAGAGGCATAACAATCTTCAGTTGTTTTCACCTTTTACCTCTTAGATTTGAGCTCTTCCACCCTTTCTTCCGTCTTCTTCAGTGCTATGCCATAGATACGTATTAGCTGAAATGTGAAAAAAAAAAATTCAGTTTTTGGTTCGAGTTCTGTCCCATTTTTCAAATCGAGCGTTTTGATCATTTGAGCGTGTACGTGAAAAACGAGCATCGCCGATAATGCGCCCTTTAAGCTATAACTTTCAAATGCCTAAGGTTTTTATCAATGTTTTATAGCTGGAGAGAACAGAGCCTAAACCAGTACTGAGGGATGAGCTAAGGGATTCAAAAAGAGCACAAATTTATATCAAAAAGGGTTAATTCACTTGCCCTTCTCTGTTCCACAAATTCTCACTTTATTTCTTCAATCATTACTCGTATATTTATCCACTCGGCTTATTAAAACTCATTGAAATGTTGTTCTGGAAAACATGAATTTTTATGATCTTACCCAACATTAGCTAGTTCTATTTTATTTTGACCAATAGCGTTTTAAACAAACTGAAGACCCTAGTGTCTTTTATCGGTAGCATATTCGCTTCATTTATTTAGATGCAACAGAATGTATTTCCAGAATCATCCATCAATTTACGAGTATTAAAAAGTTAAAGGGAAGAGATTGATGCAAGTGATAGTGAAAAGGGCAAAGGCAATTGACAAGAATGAGAGGGGGTAACCTGAATTGATCTGAAAACTTTAAATATTTTGGATGCAGAAATAATAAGCTTTTTAAAATAAGTGGTTTTCAGACAAGGAGGCATCTGGCCTAAATTTACAGAAACTCACCTCATCAACTTCTTGAGGAGTGATGATAAATGGAGGAGACATCATTATGTTGTCGCCCGAAACACGTACTAACATGCCATTTTTCTCACATTGTGCTCCAAAATATTCAGCAACACCTTCAAATTTAATGAAAGAAAAGAAAATCACGTCGTGTACCAAAGTATGATCTATCTTTGTTAAGGTTATTCACGTGGATGTAGCAAGGTTATACCCCATTCAGGAGGAAATGCATCATTTGGTGATTTGTTATCCGTGAATTCTGTTCCAAGAATCAAACCAGTCCCACGTATCTTCAAGAAAGAGTGTTGATCAAAGAAACAATAAGAAACCATCTATATTCATGTAAAAACATGTAGAAATAAATAACATAAAATGTTCGTGTACCTCCCCGATAATGGGGCTGTCAGAAAACGCTTTCACACCTTCTTGAAATTTAGGTGCTACTCTGTTCACTTGTTCAAGAATGTTTCTCTCTCTGTAAACATGGGACAGAATCAAAGAAGAAACAAGTTTGAACTAATTTTTTCAAGGGTCGTGAATGCTCGCTCCCCAACAATAATCGAATACGTAGCAAATAAGTCATGCAAAGAGTATAATTGTTAAGTACCAGAATCGGCTAAATGCGGACTCATCTTTTTTTGAGAATATGCATGTGAAAACATCATGGAAGAAATATGGTAGAAAATATATAAAATAACAAAATCATACTAGATGCACAGTACTATCAATAATATCAAACTTGATGATAGATGTTTTGATTTCAAACACAAAGCAATTTGAATCGGCTAAATGCAGACTCATCCTTTTTTGAGATTCTTCTTTGTGCAAGTTCACTCCTTACTTTGATCGTAGCAAATAACTGTCGATCTTTTTATCAATACAATGATAATTGTTACCGAGAATAAACAGTTAAGTCAATGGCAATAAGTACTGACGACATACTTGTAAATCTTTAGCGCTTCCAACGCAACAGCACAAGATACAGGGTGTCCAGAATAGGTGAATCCATGGGAGAAAGAACCTTAAACAAAATAATTTTTTGAGCAACTACGCACATTCGATTATGTCGAAAAATCATATTAGATTAAATTAAATTTAAATGTCACCACCAACCAAGCTCGTTGCTCTGAGAATGTATGACATCGTAAATCTCAGGGCTCATAAGAATAGCTCCAATAGGTACGTATCCAGAAGAAAGAGCCTGAATATTATCAAGGCAAAGGAAATTAAGAATATGAAAAAACAAAATAACCACTACAAAATTCAACTTGAGGTGAACTTGTACCTTTGCCAAGGTGACAAGATCGGGTTTAATCCCATACTTGTCACTTCCGAACATTGTCCCCAGCCTTCCAAAGGCACATATTACTTCATCAGCAATGAGAAGAATATCATACTTTTTAACTACAGCCTGAATCTGCACACACGTGAAAAATATTTAGACCAATCTCCATTTTAACTGCATTAGTATTAATACTATACAAAAGATCCATAGTATCAGTGATATACAAAAGATCCATCAAACTCTCCATAACAAAAAAAGAAAGGAAAAGAAAAGAGAAAAGAAGAGACCCATCAGAAATGTGTTTTGGCATAATTTTTACAATATTTTCTTATCCGACTCCCACTGAAGAAAATGGGATGCCTTTTGAACACAGTTCGGACTTCAATCTCAAGATGCAAAAGGATACGTATAGACGTTAGCAACCGCTTTTCCCTAAAAACTCGAGGTGATAGGAGGCAGGCCGCAGGCCAACTATAATTTTATACTTTATCACGCTCCCACAGTTGTTATAGCCAGATAAAGGTGAATGTAATCCAGAAACAATATCCAAGATAGAGGGTATGTTGGCCGAGTATTAAGCATTAAAATCCTAGAAATAAGAATTTAAGACCAACCTAATCAAATATAAAAGGGACAGTGACACACAAAGCAAAGTTGAAAAGGACTGATCGAACAGGTCATGAACATCTCAGTATCCGTGAGAGGTTATGAAAGTAAGGATGTAAAATGTTTACGAAGCCATATATACCAAAATACAAAACCTTAGGTACTTTATTCATTGAGGCACTGAGGCTACTCTATCATTTATGGATTTTACACTTAACCATATTAAATTACTGATGTGACATAGACAATGGAAAAATGAAAATAACCTTCTCGAAATAGGTCGCGGGTGGAGGTATCACGCCACCTGCCCCCATTAATGGTTCCGCAATAAAAGCGGCAATCTGAAATATCAGAGTTTGTATGTTGAGAAACACAGTCTCCATTAAATCGGAGAAAGAAATGTGTCAAAAAAGAATTTTAAATGGCATGAATTTATTATCAAACTCCAGTTACCGTCTCCGGACCCTCTTTGATTATAAGATTCTCTAAGTTATTGGCCAACCTGGTAGAAAATTGCTCCTCCGTTTCACCTGCAAAGCTTTAGTTTAGTTTAATGTGATCATATAAGAAGGTAGACAGTAATGACAAAAAAGTGTGTCACCACCTGGTAGATGATAGCGCCAAAAATGTGGGCAGTCAGTATGTAACACAAATGGGGTGGGAAGATCGAACTTCTGGTGGAGGGCAGGCAGACTATTAAAAGACAGCGAAATTTGTTATTAATAATTTTCACCCCATACAAGTGAATTTTGAGTCTCGGATAGTTGAATGATAACTAGCATACCCCGAAAGACTAGCTGATATAATTGTCGAACCATGGTATCTGCCGAAAAAGAAAGAAATGACATAGTAAAATGGGCAACATATGGTACGAACTAAAAGCATATTTTGGGACCAAAAAATATTACGATTTTGCTCGAGCAATGAACTTCTTTTTATTTGGCCTTCCAAGTGCATTATTGTAGTACCAAACAAGCTTGACCTATAAGGAAAAAAGTTAAGAGTTATGATTGATTTTACAAATGAAATCTTAAAAATCTAGTCAAAAGAAATTTCATCAAATACTGTACTCAGAAGCAGCCCTCAAATAAAACAAATAATCTAAATTGTTCTGTCTATCTCGACTGAGATCCCTTGTTCCACGCTTCTGTCATATAATTTATCGCAACATATAAAAGAAGTGTAGTTTATCATTTAAAACCCAAAAAGTAAGTTTTCAAACAAACCTAAAACAATAAACCAAGTAAAATGTCACTCTCAATTTACAACTTTGTCTCTCAAACAGTTTTAAAAAAATTGCAGATAAGATATATAAAGTGTTTCTGGATATGATTGAAAACTTGAACCTGTGAATCATTGGCCTCTGACCCACTATTTGTGAAGAATACTTTAGACATTTTACTTGCAGTGAAAAGCTCACAAAGTTCTTTGGCAAGATCCTGTATTATCATTAACAGTAAATTGTAAAATTTCCAAATTCAAACTTCCAAATGGATAGTAAATCATCATACCAACGAGGGTTTTGTGGTTCGGTTCCAAAAAGAGTGGTAAAACGGTAATGTGTTTAGTTGTCTGGTGGCAGCAGCAACAAGACGAGGCTCACTTCCACCTGAAAGAATGCTTAAGCATATAAGCTATTATAGTGGTGTTATTCATAATCTTGTAGTAACAAGATGCTATTACATGTTATGTTATTCACCAAAATATATTCAGCCCAATCCAAGAATTAAATGGGCCAACTGCGAGGGCCCAAGAAGAGAACACATGATTCATCGTGGGAGCGGTTAGTTTGTTGGAACAAGAGAGAGGGAAAAATCAGAATAAATATTGGGGGAAAAGGGAGAAGAGGCATTCCAGATTTTGTATTGAGAAGCATAGGCTTGATGCAAAGTAGATTTATCTCCTTTGAGTGTGGTGAGTGTGTGTTTTCTTATTTGTAATTCCTTCAAGTTTTAGTAATCAAATATACATCAGCGTACAGATTGTTCTTCTGTGTCTGTGTGCTCTACAGTGTAGTTTCCATTTTATTCTTAGAAAGTGTGTTGTATTACCTTGTTCTTCAACATCATTTCTGTTGAGCAATTTCAGTTTGTAACATGTTATCTTTACCATTTTATAATACTTGAGCACATCATAAAAACTGTTTTGGTGTGTCAATGTGACACCAAAATTTCTTCCAATTTTGCCTACGCATGATATTTCTCCTATAACTTTAGGTGTGGGCTTATTAGTAATCCCCCCACCTCTCTCCAACTTCTCCCCAAATCTTCTCCAACTTCTCTCTACTTTTCTCATTACCCACACCTTTATTTTTCCACCCTCCTACAATTTTTTGTTTTAAATTTTTCTATCTCCTACTAACTAAATTGTGAGAGCACGGGGGAACCACGTGCGACAGTCGCTAGTTTTTATAATAAATTTTAAATTACGTTCATTAAAATCCACCAAAAGTAAGAGCATGTATTGTGAACACGGAAAGTAAACAAATGAGACCCACGTAATCCCAGAAAAACTATATAAAATATCTACTCAGTGGTCCTCCTTTATTTTGTACGTAGATTAGTGGGTCGCATTAACATGTATGCAATTTATTAATGTTTCCAAGGTATCTGCTAGAAAGCAAAGGCTAGTATTGTTAAAGTTACCACATCCAAGCCAAAACTGGCTTAAATGATAAAAAGTGTAAAGAAGAACAGATAGAGAAGGTACCATTCCAATTTATTCTAATCAAACAAGTTTACAGTATAAAGACGGATTCTTTCCCATCTATGTAAAAGGCAGTGTAAGTGGCAAACACACAGATTTGACAATCAAATGGAAACTAGATAAATTGTATTGGTGCTAGAGATCCTAAAAGAGTAAAATACCTAGAGCTGTACACCATAAGCCAGCAAGAGAATCAAGATATCTTTTCCCTTTAACGTCGTAGACATAAGAGCCCTATAACATATGAAAATGTAAAGCATATAACTGCTAAATCAAAATCTTTTAGAGTTGAGAAACTTGAACCAAAATCAAACAACTTTTACACCTCCGATTTCTCGATTACTAGAGGGTTCACATCCGTAGTCTGCCATCCAGCAGTAAAAGGAGCCAGCATATCGTGCCCCTTGAAACTAAAAAAGCCAACCATTACTCATGACTTCAAAATGAAAATCTAAAGCATATGAGTTCATGACTTGTTGAGACTTATTGGGAGATACCGGATATGTCTTCCTAACATAATGGATAACGGATTTAGCGAAAATAGCATACTAAATGCTTTTGAATTGCACTTCCTATGTGTAATCTGGAAGGGATATGTATATGTGAAAATTAAGAATAGCAAAAGAGAAGGTGCATACCCTTCATTATCGGTCGATGAAACATCATTCTGCATGGATGTCTCTGTACTGTAGCATTTCATAACATGAGTTTTAATAGGATGTGTTTGCAGACTTTTAGCAGTTGTCATTTAGAGGGTAAAAGTGTATAGTCTAAAACCAGAAAAGTAGCAGAACGCAGATAACTACATTTGGGCGACTTTTTGAGTTGTGAACAGCATAAATGTTTTGTGAAACAATGAAGAAACAGGCTTGCTGTAGTTTAATTTTCAATAAAACGTCAAACACAATCCAGAAGAGTTTCGAAAGTGGTATATAATATGATTTGAAATATCTTATACTCTGATAATCATATATAATGGTCATATATGCCTGAACTAAGGAAGTTGATCTTCAGATCCATGTACTACATGACCCCCAAAAAAGAAAATTATTTTATCAACGCTGTACATATAGTATAATCTGTCATATGAAAGATTAGAGCCCAACAAACGAGTCTATATATATGTACCACTTCATGAAAAGATCTCTAGCCATATCGAACATAAAAAATGCAAGTCCAAGCTTATTATATCTGGTTTATAGGGCAAATATTTTCAGGAATTGAAGGAGCATCAACTTAGCAATCAAGGGCTAATTCAAGATCTAGTAGGCCCTTTTACGTTTTGAATTAGGATTAAAATGGCGGTAGATTTTCAAGAAAACGGCAATTTGTTGTCGAATTCTTTGTTTATGAGAAAGATTTTGAAGATTTCGACCTCAAAATACTGATAATTCAATCTAACTATTGAAGCTTGATTACATGCTCACAAAAGGGGTTTCAGATTTAGGCATAAACACCAGACAAGCGAACATCTAAGTTCATCGTTTCTATCATTAATCGAAAATTTAGGTGTAGATAATTTCACAGAAATGTATCCTTGAGGGACTGGAAAAGTGTTTTCGGGATCTGAATGGAGCTCGTTGGTGTTCCCATAGCATGTCGACTTATTAGCTGTTTGGCAACAGCGCAACATGGAAACTAAAACCTTAACCCATTTGCTTTAAAACTTTGTTCAAATTGTAAGTTCAAAACCAGCAATTTTCTATTACACATACCAGCATACACAAGTTCTAAATATTCTAATCATAGAGGTTTCGAGTATCCTGACGGTAAACATGTTCGAAATCAACCAATTTAACAACATAAAAATACACAAACCGAAAAAGAAAACAAATGAAAAATGACAAAAAAAAAATTAGACACAAAATCTCCAGCAAATGAGAGATTCACGCGAAAAAAAATCAATAAAGACACAAGATGCATCTCCACATAATATTGAGCACGCAGTTTACGGATAAATGAATAGAACAGAGAAATATATGTAGTCAACCTGTCAACCATTTCTGAGGTGGGTAGAAGAAGACGATGCGTCGCTAACTTTCTTCAGTGCACGTAGAAGAACAGAAATTTTAGTAAGCGATAGAAACAAACGTGAACTCTCGAGGTTGAACTGTTTGGATATATAAGATTCCTGTGAAAATTTATGCTGCCACGTGGCATGGCATGTCTTTTAAAACATATCATATAGCGGGTTTTTTTAATGCTACCCCTCGGGGGCACTGCTCTTAAGGGCTTATCCGCCATACATTGGAAATATTTTATTTAAAATATTCCCAATGTATGGTAAGATGTACCCCTAAGAACAGTGTCTTTAGGGATAACATCAAATAAACTCATATAGCGTTCTTACGGTGCTTTGACGTTGAAATTGATGTTATGGGTGAATTAGGATAATATTATATATTATATTTAAGAGTAATATACAAATGTATATATAAATATATATTTTATATGAGATTCATATTTCATGGATAATCAATTAATTGTATTAGTTTTTTTTTAAATAAGCTCATATTTCCAATATAATTCGAATTCAAAATTCATTTATAAATTATTATCGGATACGATTAATTATACATTTTCAACATATTACGATAAACGAATCTTTTACGGTGTGATTTTTAATTTTTATTTTTTTGCGTGTAGCATATATTTATTATATTTAAATATTCTAATTATTTTATCGATCTCTTTTTATTAATAAACTAACGAATAGAAAAGTAAAAAAATAGTAGATGAATGGTGAGTGACAACTTGATATATTCAGTCCCACTTCTAAGCAGCACGTATACGAAGTGGGCCCAACTAGGTTTTGATCCACACATAATGGGGCCCAACATTTGTTTGTTTTACTAATTTAGTCCATCTATTACGTAAACAATTTGCATACAGTAAAGAATTAAAATTTCTATACATGATACATATTTAATAATTTGAAATGTCTAGAAAATAGTTTAGTTTCGATGGTCTCACTTTATCTAAAAATAGACGAATTTACTAATTGACAAATGTTCCATTTAATAAGATCAAATTATTTTACTTTTTGCTAGGTTATTGGCAACGAACCCCCTGTTGTTTTTTAAATAGGTACATTACACTTATGTGATATCAAAATATACAGTTTACGGCTCTTAATTTTCAAATTAGGCAGTTTATCCAATCTGATTTGAAACATGCAGTTTATCCTGTGTGAGTTGTGAAAATAGACAGTTTACTAGGGGTGCTTATTGGCCAAATCCGGCCAGATCCAAACCGGAACCGGGCGGTTTCGGTTCCCCGAATTCCAGAACCGGTCCGATTTGGTAAGGAACCGGATCGAATTCGGTTCCGGTTTTACCTGTTCCGGGTTGGACCGGTTCCAACCGTAACCGGTTTTTTTGTTTTTTGTTTTTAAAAAATCAAGGGAAATTATTGCTTGGAGGATTCGAACACACGACCATTGTCTTCTACTTTAAAGCTCTAACCAATTGAGTTAATGGGTCTTTTTGTTTATAATCTAACCTCAAATATATTTATCTAAAGTTTAAAAAAAGTCAATTTTTTAAAAATTAACGGATCCGGTTCCGGTTCAACCCGGAACCGGATCCGTTAAGTCCGAAACCAGTAAGATACCGGTTTCAGAACGGTAGAACCGCCCCAGACCGGTATCTTACCGGTTCTGGGGCGAACCATAATCGGTTAGTCCGGTTTCAGGCCGGGTCCGGATTGACCCTACCTGATAAGCACCCCTACAGTTTACCCAATGTAATTTGTGAATAGTTGTGAAACATGCCCTCCATGTATGCTATATTTTGCAACTCACATGATATGAAGTGTTTATTTTAAAAATCACAAGATGTAAACTGTCTATATACAAATCACGGTGGATAACATTATGTAATATTTATACACCATGGGGTAAAATATCTATTTTACAAACCATATTGGGGTGAAGTGCATATTATTGATACCACATGGTGTAAAATTGCTACTTACTTACTTTTTTACAATTGTAGTTTGTATTTTGATAAAACATCAACCTGATATTGCTCTCAAGGAGTTTCGGTACTCCTAGATGCATCCTCTCGTGCATCTGCAGGACGCCCACGTGTAACACTATCATGTCCATACAAAAAAGAAATGATAGCCTCCACAACGGGGGTCAGACCCCATTACGAGGAACATGTAAAATCACAATAATATGACAAAGTATCATGTCATGCTTGCCTCTCAAGATACCAAATATTGGAGTCCAAAGAAGATATCATCAACAATATCAAGCTCGAGTAGAGGGTGGTGACACACACAAATTGCGCTAGAAGAATCATCCCATCATCCATCGTATCTAGGTCCGGCGATAATACACGTGACAACAGTTGCTACCTAAACTGTCTGTCATCGTCTTCCCAGCGTCCTCATGACACTACAGATCTCATTAATATCAAATGGAATCAAAGGAACGGTAGGATCAATATGATATGTACAATGTCCATGCATCCATGTATCATGCCATCTCATGTGATGCAATTCAATATATCATGCATCAATGTCTCATGTAATCTCATAGGCTGCAACTCAATATATCATCTCATATCAATATAGTTCATATCATGAAGTTCAATGTATCGTATAATCACATATAACTCAATTCAACATGTCATATAATCACATAGGAATCAAATAATGACAAGTAAATCATACCCCGGGTACATCACATGTCTTTGTCAGACATCGTAATAGAACCGATTTTCTACGTACCTCAACCGAGCAAATAACTACTAAGGACTTCCGTGCTCCTCAATACAACCTCGGGATATAATAACCTGGCCAAATATCATTCAAATAAACCAAGACTGTCAACATCATTATTTTAAAGATTATGTTCCAAGCCTACTCTTAAATTCAGCAGCATGCATCAAATGATAAACCTATAATTCTTTCAAAACTTAATCAAATTACATGGGTCCAATTTAACTTTAAACCTAACCCATAATATGACGTTTCATATATTTGACACTTCTCCAAATTCGTTCATTTACCTAAGGCAATTTGGGTCTAAACATTATTTATGCAACATGGAAAATTCTAAATTTCAGATTGACCACTTTTCGTAGAAACTTCCTAAATAATTCATACGACATCCAAATGACCTGATTCTAGTGAGGAAATTTAGATAACTCAAAATCCTACAATACATCTTTTATGAGCTTTAAGCTAATTCGTGCATCTTGAGGTACATTATTTGCAAAATATAAAAGCCTAAAAACTTGCATGCAATGCCTTTTCCAGATTGAGCACTATGTAGTAAAATTAGCATAACATTTGCACATGAACTCCAAATTGATTGAGGTCAATTCCAAATACAAGCTAACACCGAATACTACAACTCTTATTAGGAGTAAAACTTCAAATTCGTAGCCATTTATTCCCAGAAATTCAATGAACATGCTGCACGTGACATGCATTCACATGCAGACTAGATTTGAGCACAGATTAACTCCAAATTTGCTGCTTTTGGTGGCCAATTAAAGCTGTTAAATTACTACAACTCTCATAAGGGACATCATCTTCAAATTCAAAGATTATCTATACTTACAATTTGAAATACCAAATCACAAGTATACTGAAATCTGCAGCTAACGTTTTTGACAGCAAGTTCAACTATTACAGCAACAATAAAACAGAATTAAAATTAAATAAAATAATAGAGCAATATAAAACAATAAAAATTTAAAATAATGTGAACAAAAAATATAATACGAAGGCCAAGATAATTTCCTGCTTTTACCTTTTGAAACTTGTTGATGAATTTCTTACCATAGTAAGACGTGGTGTTTGATGTAAATGTAATTCTTTATATTATTTTTCATATAGACTTGTAATGATTATTCAAAATTGGGTACCATTTTGGTTGTCCTGTTCAGATAATTTTGTTAAGCCTAAATTGAATAATATAATAATCTGAATAGATCAGAACCCAACGAAAGTCAAATTGATTCGACATTTTTCAGGTTAAAAGGATTAAAGTATTTTCCAAATTTATTCTAAAAATTTCAAACAATAATTCTCTCTAATTTTGGCACAAGACTCGACAATATTCTACTTTTGTGCAAACATTTGATGATTTCTTGTCAAAAGGATCATATATATATATATATATATATATATATATATATATATATATATATATATACCGAGTCTGTACCCAAATGGGCAAGGTGACAACCAAAGCGGAAAGCCGTTGGTGACGACCAAAGCGGAACGCTACAAAGTACAAACAGAATTGTTTTTTTTTAATAAAATACCATAGACAATCTCACCAATTTTTCTTAAGTAGATAATTCAAAAGGAAACTAGAAAAGATAACAAATGGCGATGATTCATATACGTCACATTGAGGGAACAGGTAGCATTCATACTAATCATCACCGTAAGCTTTGAAGCTATACCGCTCCCGATAAAAATCATTGAAGTAAAGATCTGCTTCAAACCATTTCGGATACCGAACCAGGTCCCCAGCCAAGAATTGCATGTATCGCTTGCTCCCTTGAGGCACGACCCTCACTTCCCCTTCCTCGATATAAACCAGCTGATCAACGTGCCAGTCCCACGGAAGCCTGCATTTTCCTGTCTTCCACACAGACCACCTCGAAATGCCAAGCTCTGATAACCGATCTTTCGACACATTCCTTTCCACTATCACATTGTAGAGCTCCTCCAATGACTTCTCTATCCTCATAGCTCGTATGCCTTGGCATTTTGCTGATCTGGTGCTAGCAATTTTATGATGTGTTCTGGTTTTGTTCATGGTGAAGGAGGTAAGGGATGGAGCCATCATAATGCTGGTCATATCCACTGAAATCGTGCTTAAATTTTAAAAAAGCAAACTGATGGAATGGGTAATCATGCAGAATTTGCAAATAAATTCACCCAACCAAGATCATGAGTTGGATTTTGCACCTGAATTCAACGTAGCTTTTGCTTAAATCAAACAAACAACTTCAACCAAATCCTTATAGAGTCTCCTACAAGACGTCATAATATGAAGTTTGTGGTGGCGAAAAAAAAAAAAGAAATCTTTCTTCATGCTAATCTGCATTTACTGGCACAAAAATATGGTCTCCAAGATATCAAAACTCTAGCACAACGGAAACTACGAATCTACGACACACATAAGAATATATTGTCCTTCTGCCGCTTGTATTGCATCAAGAGTATATATAAATTTAACTAATTAAGCATGTATGAGTTTTTCTTATTGATTATTGATTTAGCAGTGTATTTATTAACTTTCACTAGTAATTCTCAAGGTTTAGCCAAGAACTAACCCAAAAAAGAGTGTCTCGGATTAGCCCGATGGTGGAGCAATAAGCAATTCAAGACTTAATTAAAAATCGAATCATATTGGGGGTGCTTGTTCTAAATAAACAAGAAGTTCATTAAAAAAAATCAAAGATTGGTTCCAGGAAAAATTAAGGAATGAAATCCGCATTCAATTCTACCCATTCACTGGAAAACGTTCACACTCGGAAGCTGCAACCAGATATGCACACACACTAAAGGAATCAAATACCTAAAGCACGGAATTCTTCAATTTAATGTCCATTAATTTCACGGGAAATTGGAAGAAAAAATAGGTTGAAATCTTACCCTTCTTCGCAATTATTCGTAATGAATAGCAGACCCTTATCTTCGTGCAAAATTTTCAGCTCAAGTTCCGAACAAAAAACAGCTCAACATTGGCAAAACCCACAATAACCGCGATCTGATAATGAGAATAAGAGGGGTTTATGCTCTAATGGTGCACTCACAAATAATTCTCAATCGACCCCCAATTTCCAATTTACCCTAAATCAAGCCCCTCGAGTTTTGGAAAAACCCCAACCTATGATGCACGAACATGGATACGGGGACACAAATTTTCAAAAAATTACAGGATACGATGTCCAGCCATGTCCACGGGGTGTCCGACACGTGTCGGAATTTTTGTAAATAAATGTCGGACACAACACGTGACGTGTCTGACACCGCGTCGTCTGTGTCCGTGCCTGCGGAGTGTCAAACACTGCATGTGATTTTTTGGAATGTCGGTGCAATATAGACCCCAACTAGTTTCAAATTGAGTAGGTGATAATTTACTCCATATGATTTGTAAATAGACAGTTTATAACCATGTGGTTTGAAAATAGACAGTTTACCCATGTGCTTTTAAAATATACATTTTAGCATTTTAGTTTGCAAAATATAACACACTACTCGCTTATATAGAGGGGATGTTTTGCACTTATTCATAAATCACATGAAGTAAAATGTAATTTTTCCTTTGTCCGTTACATATTAGAAGTGGTGAATTCGTAATACAGTTATCCAATGATCCATCTATTATTGTTTAAACTAGAGGGAGGAATTCGTAATACAGCTAGTAATTATTCCTTTAAAAAAATCAATTAATTATATATATATATATAATTAAGGGATAAATACGTCTACATCCCTCGACTTTGGCCTATTTACAGAAACCTCACATCGACTTTGGAAAATTACAGAGACATCCTATCCACAGATATATCGTCAAAAACAATTAACAGAATGAGCGAAATGGCATTTTTACCCCTATTGTATATTTAATATAAAATTATGAAAACATTACGGTTACACCCTTATACTATATTAATACAAAATTATCAAAACATTACATCTACACCCCCTAGAGTATACTATATATTATAGTTAAACCCCCTATTATGTCATATTATTTTTATTTATTTCTTTTTTATTTATTTCAAAGAATTATTTATTAAATATTTTTAAACTATAAACTAGCTTTCATATTAATGATAATATTAAAATTAATTATATATAAAATATATTTAAAATTATCTAATTGTATTATTAACATAATATCATTTCTCTTTCTTTTTTTTTATGTAATTATAATGATAAAAAAGATCTTATTTTAGGTCATGATCTTTAATGATAATTATATGTTTAGACGTTAACTTTAAATGATATGTTTTAGACCATGATCTTTAATGACAATCGATATTTTATCGAATCGATTTTTTTGATTTATTATAAAAAACAGCTAGTTCGATTGACTGAAACAAATTTGGTCGGTTCAATTTTTACAAATTCGGTTCTGATGCCCCTAGTTGAACTTGTATTTGGTTAGTTTGTTCTCAAAATTTAGATTTTTATCTCGTTTCTCAAATTATTAATCATATTTTATTTACATTTTAAATCATTTATTGAAAAGTACCACCAATATATATTATCAACTTTTTACGGTATTTTGGCGAAAAATAAGTATTGACATCAATTTTGAAAATATCAATCGAACATATTATTTTTTAAATTTGACTTTCAATTCGATTTAATTCAAAATACTACACAATGTTCTTATTTCTAACAAAAAAAATTTAAATGATGTATATATACATAAATTTTGAATTTTTTATGGTATATATTGATATTTTACGAGATTGAATAAAAATTATAAAAATTAAAATTATTAGGAAAATAAAAAAAAAAAGGTTTGAGTAAGTGTTGAGCCTTAAACTCATGGTTGAGTTTAATGCTTAATTTATCTCCGAATTATTTATGAGTTTTGATGGTCAACAAAACTTGTGTTTGTTATACTAATGTGTCTACTTAGTGTACATGTTTAATGGTTGAAAAGTGGATTGATTAAAGAAAATCAATTGTGGAAAGTCTGGGCAGGATCGCCCCAGGCGATGATGATCATCGCCCCAGGCGATGGCAGCCAGGAGGAGCATTGCCATGTACGTCGACTGGAGCGACGCCGAGGCCCGCGCGCAGGGCGAGTTCGCCTGAGGCGATGGCTTGATCGCCTGAGGCAATGTCTGGAACACCTGAGGCGATGGGTGCATCGTTTGAGGCGATGAAGATTTTTGATCAACCGAAGCTACGGCATTGATTTTTGGTATGGATCGCCTGAGGCGATCTAGACTTCGCCTGAGGCGATCTGCGGAGTTTGGTGACCGTTGGGGCGCGGCGATGGTGATCGCCTGAGGCGATGTCCGAGGAGATCTTCGAGTGATTCAAGTCCTATGTGTAGCAACGGCTAGTAGGAGCCTTGTGGGCCTTCTACTCTATAAATATGGATGTTTTGGAGCATTTTGAAGACAAGAAACAAGTCTATAAACTACAAGAAAGCTTTGCTATATCAAATTTTATCTAGAATTGCAAACTTCATACATTTGTATTGTATTGGCATTTGTGATTCATTTCTTGTGTGGGAGTTCTTGTGTTCTTCGTGTTGGTACAACGTGAATGTGTTATTTGTTTATTGTAAAGTCCTCCAACACCGACGCAAGTTGGAAAATTGTATGAGACATCAACAAGTGAAGTTGGTACAAGTGTGTGGCTAACCTTGGAGCCCTTAAGGCCAATAAGACTCGTGAAGAGTGTGGGTAACTCGGGAAGAGTTGCGTGTGGCTATCATTGGAGCCCTTAAGGCCAAGAAGACTCGTGAAGAGTGTATTGCTCGTGAAGAGCTGTTTCACACAGGAAGAGTGTGTTGTGGCTAACTTGGAGCCCTTAAGGCCAAGATCAAGATTGTTCTAGTGGAACCTCGGTTAAACGTTTTCTAACCGGGAAGAGGAGACGTAGGCGATTCATCGCCGACATTTATAACAAATCTTTGTGTCTTTTACTGCTTTATTTAATTTAGGCATTTATTTATTACTTCTTTTTATTCTTTGTCGATTGACATCAAGTCTTCCGCAGCGCAAATTCGACTTATTTGCAAATTCATTTTAGAATGCTAAAGTAGCCACGGAACCTCATTCACCCCCCCTCTTCGGTTCCAACAAGTGGTATCAGAGCCATTTGATTTTTGTTTTAAATCAAATTTTTTTTATGGCTAATCTAGCAAATGAGTTTGCTCAAGGTCAATCAACAAATCGATCTTCGTTCTTCATGGGTGATAACTACGGATATTGGAAAAATAGAATTTCTCTATACATCAAATCCGTAGATTATGAACTATGGAAGATTATTGCAAAAATGTCCACATATTCCTTTAAAGGAAGTTGGTGGAATAAGCATTCCCAAAGAAATGGACGATTTTACAAGAGCGGATATGATTTTAATTTCTCAAAATGCTAAAGCTATTAATATTTTACATTGTGTTTTAGATATGAAGGAGTACAACCGGATCTCGATGTGCTCAACCGCAAAGGAAATTTGGGACAAATTGTAAATTTGTCATGAGGGCACAAATCAAGTGAAGGAGACAAAGATAGACCTGCTTCAACTCAAGTATGGAATATTTGAGATGGAATTCGGAGAAGACGTTGACTCGATGTTTAGAAGGCTCACCCAAATCATATATGAGCTTGCACAACTTGGTGAGAAGTACCCTCCAAAGCAAATATGGAGAAGAGCAATTAGAGCCTTACCACAAGAATGGGTTGCCAAGAGGACGGCCATCATCGAATCCAACAAAGGAGAAAGTGCATCATATGATCTTGATGAACTTCATGGTACTTTGGTAACACATGAGCTTGAAGTGTCAACAAGGAAGGGAATAAAGGAGGATGAGAGATCCATAAGAAAGGGGATAGCCTTAGTCGGGAGGAAAGATCATTCCGATGATGATGATGATGATGATGAAGAGATGATCTTGTTCACAAGAAAGTTCAAGAAATTCTTCAACAAACACAACAAGCCAAAAACCTCCGGTGCCACCAAACATGATTCCAAACAAGAGGTAACATGTTATAATTGTCAATATAAAGGTCATTATGCTAATGAATGTCCTAGGAAGAAAAATGAGGACAAAGGGAAGAAGAAAGCTCTTATAGCCACATGGAGTAATAGTGACTCCGATGAAGAAGAAACAACAAACCATTGCCTCATGGCCAAAGATGATGCAAATGACAAGGAAGAGGAAAGTGATGATGAGGTACCATCTTTTGATGAATTGCTATATTTCTATCATGAGCTTATTGATGTTCTTGGCAAAACCAAGATGAGTAACAAATTACTCAAACTTGAGATAGCCAAGAAAGATGAAGAAAACAATTCATTGAAAAATGAATTAAGTTCTTGAAATCTTTTACAAATTTAGTGATAGTAGTTTAAAGATGAATGAATTGCTTGGCTTGCAACGTTGTTGCTTTGATAAAGCCGGACTAGGCTTTTCAAGCAAATCTAAAACATTTTTAAGCTTGTTGGCTAAAGCTAAGCATAATTCTCCTACTTGCGCTTATTGTTGTAAAGATTGTCATACAAAGAATAAATGTAGATTTGCTAAAATCCAATACCAACCTAACAAGAGGTGGAAATTGATTCCTAAGGCATCGATGAAAGCTAACCCGCAAGGACCCAAAAATCAAATGGGTACCAAAGATCCTCCAATTGTTAATTTGTTTTGTAGGGACAACAAAGGGATGGATGATGAAGGGACTAGCACCTCAAGGGAGAAAACCATCTTATGCACCACAATAGAAGAAGCGCGAGGTATAGGACCAATGACAAGAACGTACTCTTGTCATCAAAGGTAAATTTATTTTGTGCATTTAAAAGAGCAATTCAAAATTCATTGGCACAAATTAATTGTGTCCAATAAATAATGAAGCTCAATATTCACTGATAGTAAAATGCATTTCCCCTTAGCATGTGCACATATAAATTGTTTTGATGCATGATTTATGCTTATTTCTTTATAGCAATAATTTTGATACCCGAGGAGTTCAAATTTGAATATGCAATGTGAAAATGTGCAATTAAATGTGATTAAGCATGCTATAATTGTTTAAATGCTCTATCATGGATCATAGAAATATGGCCTAAGGATTTCATGTATGGTTTCTATGGCCTCAATGATTATATCTTATCAAATATTTATAATGATACATTGAGAAATTTAATGTCTATTGGGCATGCGTGCATGAACATATGCACACTTTGCAATATTTAGAATTCATTGTTGATTGCCTTAAACACATGTTTGTCTTCCTCTAAATGCTTTAATCTTATGCTTGTTATGGCTATTACATGCTTGTTGAGGAACATGTGTAAATTGTTAAAATATGACTATGTGTCAACATATACTTGTGATATGTTTATTTGAACCTTTTGCTTTTTGATTATCACAAAAAGGGGGAGAGTTTTGTGATAAACTTGAAGTTTAATTCATGCATAGTTTGAGGGGAGAGTTGTTTGTAATATTATGCATTACTTGGTTTAATCTTGTATGTGCTATGCAATTGTTAAGTGGGAGTCTTGTTTACTCAAATTTCATGCATATTACATATTCAAGTTTATCAAGTTTTGTGATCATCAAAAAGGGGGAGATTGTTGAGTCTTAAACGCATGGTTGAGTTTAATGCTTAATTTATCTCCGAATTATTTATGAGTTTTGATGATCAACAAAACTTGTGTTTGTTATACTAATGTGTCTAATTAGTGTACATGTTTAATGGTTGAAAAGTGGATTGATTGAAGAAAATCAATTGTGCAAAGTCTGGGCAGGATCGCCCCAGGCGATGATGATCATCGCCCCAGGCAATGGCAGCCAGGAGGAGCATCCACGCACATCGACTGGAGTGACGCCGAGGCCCGCGCGCAGGGCGAGTTTGCCTGAGGCGATGGCTTGATCGCCTGAGGCAATGTCTGGAACGCCTGAGGCGATGGGTGCATCGTTTGAGGCGATGAAGATTTTTGATCAACAGAAGCTACGGCATTGATTTTTGGTATGGATCGCCTGAGGCGATCTGGACTTCGCCTGAGGCGATCTGCGGAGTTTGGTGACCGTTGGGGCACGGCGATGGTGATCGCCCGAGGTGATTTCCGAGGCGATCTTCGAGTGATTCAAGCCTTATGTGTAGCAACGGCTAGTAGGAGCCTTGTGGGCCTTCTACTCTATAAATATGGATGTTTTTGAGCATTTTGAAGACAAGAAACAAGTCTATAAACTACAAGAAAGCTTTGCTCGATCAAATTTTATCTAGCATTGCAAACTTCATACATTTGTATTGTATTGGAGTTTGTGATTCATTTCTTGTGTGAGAGTTCTTGTGTTCTTCGTGTGGTACACCGTGAAGGTGTTATTTGTTTATTGTAAGGTCCTCCAACACCGACGCAAGTTGGAAAATTGTATAAGACATCAACAAGTGAAGTTGGTGCAAGTGTGTAGCTAACCTTGGAGCCCTTAAGGCCAAGAAGACTCATGAAGAGTGTGGGTAACTCGGGAAGAGTTGTGTGTGGCTATCCTTGGAGCCCTTAAGGCCAAGAAGACTCGTGAAGAGTGTATTGCTCGTGAAGAGCTGTTTTACTCGGGAAGAGTGTGTTGTGGCTAACTTGGAGCCCTTAAGGCCAAGATCAAGATTGTTCTAGTGGAACCTCGGTTAAACGTTTTCTAACCGGGAAGAGGAGACGTAGGCGATTCATCGCCGAACTTCTATAACAAATATTTGTGTCTTTTACTGCTTTATTTAATTTACGCATTTATTAATTACTTCTTTTTATTCTTTGTCGATTGACATCAAGTCTTCCGCAGCGCAAATTCGACTTATTTACAAATTCATTTTAGAACGCTAAAGTAGCCAATGAACCTCATTCACCCCCCTCTTCGGTTCCAACAGTAATAATTATATTTGAAATAAACAATTCGTAAATAATATAATGTTTTATTACGATCACACCTCCCTGTAAAATATCATAATTACAAAGAGACACCCTCTAAATTAGGTACAAAATATAGGTCAAAGTTGACCAGGGGCAATTTGGGGTTTTCATTAAAAATCAGGGGATGTTTTTGTAACGGCCGTTAATTTTACAAACGGCAGGATTTGTTTGTAATATTAAACCTAACTTGAGGGGAGGTTTTGTAATTTTCAAACCATAGGGGAGGATTTTATAATTACGTCAAAGTCGAAGATGTGTAGATGTAATTACCCCCACAGTTAATTGCACAACTCTTTTCCTGGTTGGAAATGGATGCAACTCATAATTTAACGTAACACCGCAAATTGGCTACGATTCTATACATGTTGTTAAAATAAATATATAATTAAATGCTGCAAATTGGCTACGATTCGAGTTAGAGTGCTGCAAATTTCATTTTTAATCGAGACTGATTTTTCTTGTCATACCTAAGTTAATGATTCATATAATCTAAAATTAATATTTTGTTCATATTTTCCATAAATCGCTTGTCAACGATAATTTTATAAGAATCATAGAGTGTTTTTATTTTTGTAATGTTGGATAAAACTAAAGTTTTGATCGACAACTGGAGAAAATAGGCACAAATTTAATTGATTTAAACCAACCAAATCGGCCTAAAATTTATTACTCGATAAGTTTTGGTAAATGGTTTTTTTTCCCAAATCAAACTCGAATTTGATGCTATCCGAGCTTGTTAATGCTAGATTAACCTTAGCCATTGTATATTAGGTTATGAAATCTTATAAATATGTTTTACAATAATTTTTTATAAATTAATAATGTTGAATTTAATATTTTATTAATTTAGAGATGTTATTTAAATTAATATAGATGATGTAAGTTGAAGATTTTAAGATATTTTTGCAAAAGAAAGAAGTAAAAGTTCTTGGGCTCCAAGGACGTATTTCTTGTCAACTGCGCAATTTCATAATTTATCTGAAATTAAAACTTTTTTTCCTTGGAAAAGTCTTTTGATAGGTTTCTTGGAGACCAAATTTTGTTTAATATTTTTTTTTATACACTTTCAAATATATATCAACCAGCAAAGAAGCAAGATTGTTAGGAGAGATGAGTTTCCTTGCTGGGAGATTAGCAAGCACAGAGGGTGCTTATTTCTTGCAAGAATCCAAACAAAGCGTAACCCGCCTCCTTCAAAACCAAAAGAACACCAAAATTCTCAAACCAATAGCAGAAAACAATGAACCGGCGGCATCATCATCAATAACAAATGGAACTGCAGCTGATGTTCTTCCTGAGGTTTTGAGGCACTCTCTGCCGCCAAAGATTTTCCAATCTTCGCTGGAGAATTCGAATTCTTCTTCCTTATCCACAGCCTCGAAATGGGTCTTGCAATCGGACCCGAAAAACGGCAGGGTTTCGGCTGTGTCGGCTGACGCTCTTAATCCTCTTAGGGCTTATGTTTCTCTTCCCCAGGTCACATTTGGACCTAAAAGGTTTGATCTTTATCTTGATTTGTAGTTTTTTCCCTGTTTTCATTTTGATGGTTTTGGGTTGGGTGGAAGTGTGCTTTGTTTGATGAAATATTGCATTAATACCGATCTAATTTGTTATTCATACTTTACATTTTGATCCTCGCAAATGGTCTGTGATTCTTGATACATGCCTCTTGGTTTGATACGCGTAATTAGGATTTTTCAGGGGCACAGCACAATAGTCCCGCTCCAACGTAGGTCGGCCCAAAAAGGGTGCCCCGTTGGAGAAGAACTAACATTTTACGAGACTTTATGCCTAGGGGCGGATACATGAATTTGGGATAGGGAGGTGACATGCTACGGTTTTAGAAGTTTCAACATTTCTTGGTCCCCTCTCCCTCCCTGTCTCTAGACCTGATTGCTCGGGGATTACGTTGGCAAATGCTGTTGTTTTTTAACTGTTAAATATGGAATAATTTGATGAAATAAAAATAGGATGAAACTGATTCAGGTGGCAGCTGCCTAGCATGGAAAGCTCGGTTTTACCATCAACAGCTAACGACTTGAGACATGACAAGTACACCTCTATCAACCCCGAGAAGTTGAAGGCTGCAACTCTAGGGCTTTCTCAAAGTAAGACGTGGTTCTAAATTCAGCTATATTGCAATTTATTGGATTACGACTAGCTTTAGCTGGTTCATATTTTTTGATAATCTAATTATGTGATCTTAAGTAAGTTCTCTGACAGTATTGATTATCAAAAGATAATTAAAAACTCGATCCCAAGTCCCAACAGAAGGCTCCGTTATTCCACCAAATGTCTTGTTTCAGGTGGTATCTGTATCCCCTTTTCCATTTTAAAATCCATTGCTCACATTCAACTATTAAGCACCTTTCCTTTTTCATCACCAGCACTTTTAAGTTCTTTGAGGGGGGAAATAACTAGTCCATGTACAATGCGCGTATTACTTTTATAATCACAGTGCAATGAAAAACTTTTCAACGATTATTTCTGCTATTAATTGCATGTTGTTTACATTGTAAGAGACAGCTTGATAGATACAGACCTTGGGAATTGCAGATTCTTTTTTTTTTTTTTTTGTGGTCAATCTGGAATCTTTGGCATTAGCTAGCTGTGAAGAATATTGCAACTAATCCTTTAATCCCAATAAATTGAGGTAGGCTACATGAACAAAAGAGAGAATCAAGTTGGGTCGGACACATGCGTCAGTATTCTCCAAACGCTTATATCGGTCAACATATCTTCTGTAATCTATTTGCACTCCAAGTCTTTGCATATAACTTCGAGCCACGTCTTCTTCACGCTCGTGAATTGGCCGAAATCCATGGACTCCACTCGACACACAGGTGCACTGCTGGCCTACCTCGAACATGACCAAATCAACGTAAGCGACTTTCTTGCATCTTCTCTTCTATACAAGCTACATCTACTTCAGCTCGAATATCTTCGTTTTATCTTTTTGGTTTTACCGCACATCCAACGAAGCATACGCATCTTCGTCACACTCATCTTTTGGATGTGATTCTTCTTGGGTGCCCAACATTCCGTCCCATACAACATTGTGGGTCTCACCACAGTTCTATAAAACTTTCCATTCAATTTCAGCGTGATATTACGATCGCATAGAACTCTGGTGGTGTTTCTTCATTTCAACCAGCCAGCCTGAATCCTGTGGTTAACGTCACTGTCAATCTCTACGTCCTTTTGGATAACTGAACCTAAGTATCGAAACTTGCTGCACATCGATACCTCTTGACCATCAAGTACTACAACACCGGAATCCCGAAAGGAACGACCACTAAATCTGCACTCCATATATTCCGTTTTAGACCTACTTAATCTAAAACCCTTTGATTCCAATGTCTCTCTCCATAACTCCAATTTGGCATTTACTTTGCCATTCTCTCGCCGATTAACACAACATCGTCAGCAAAAAGTATGTTCCAAGGTGATTCAGTTTGTATGTCTTTTGTTATCTCATCCATCACCAGGGCGAAAAGAAAAGGACTCATAGCAGACCCTTGATGCAATCCAATAGTGATCGAGAACTCACTTCTTACCCTACTGCACGTTCTCACATTGGATGCTACTTCGTCGTACATGTCCTTGATTATATTGACATACTTGATGTGAACTTTTTTCTTCATCAAAACCCACCATAATATCTCCCTTGGTACTTTATCGTAGGCCTTCTCCAAGTCTATAAAGATCATATGCAGATCTTTACTCCTCTCACGATAGCGCTCGACAAGTCGACGAACTCAATTGGTTCTCGGATATCTTAACCTCATTTCTTAAACGACATTCAATTATCCTCTCCCAAAGCTTCATTGTGTGACTCATGAGTTTTATACCACGATAGTTGGTGCAACTCTGAATGTCACCCTTGTTCTTATAGATAGGGATAAGAGTATTCTTTCTTCATTCATTTGGAATTTTTGTTACTCCTCCAAATCTTGTTAAATATATCTGTTAGCCACTTTATCCCTGTCGGTCTTAAACATCTCCATACTTCAACAGGGATTCCTTCAGGACCAAATGTTCTTCGTGCTTTCATTTTGTTCAAAGCTTCTTTAACCTCAGATTCTCTAATTCTGCGAGTAAACTCACGGTTTACATTATGTTGATGGATGTTAAGATCACCTAAGACTTGGCTAAAGCCACCGTTGAACAAGCTGTTAAAATAATTCTTTCATCTTGTTTTGATGTCTCAATCTCTAACCAAGACTTTATGGTTCTCATCTTTTATGTATTTCACTGCACATAAGTTTTTTGTCTTCCTATCCCTCGCTCGGGCAATCCTGTATCTTTTTCTGCCTCCTTGGTATCCAATTTATCGTACATTTCTTTGTAGACTTTAGCTCTAGCATCTCGAACCGATGTCTTCGCTTCTTTTTTGGCAAGCTTACACCTTTCGAAGGTTGCCCCATTGTTTTTCTTTTTCAGCTCTCTATAAGCATCCATCTTGATTCGGATAGCTTTCTTTATGTTTTCATTCCACCATGATGCGTCCTTACCTGGTGGAGCATATCCTCTTGACTTACCAAGGAGCTCTTTAGCTACCATCTAAATGCCACGAGCCATTTTGTTCTAGATGGTATCAGAATCATCCTTGGCGTCCAGTTAACTTCCTCGACTACCTTCTCTACAAAAGCTCCAAAGTTACCTTCTTTTAACCGCCATCACTTAATTCTAGGTTATAACTTATGCTTAATTCTAGTAGCCCTATTCTTAATCCTAACATCTAAAACTAAAAGCCGGTGTTGTGTAACTACATTCTCTCATGGAATTACCTTACAGTCCAAGCATTTAACAATATCTATCCTTCTAGCCAAAAAGAAATCTATTTGGATTGCACTAGACCCACTTCTAAACGTAACTAGATGAGATGACCTTTTCTTGAATCAGGTATTCACTAGGACTAATTCATATGGCATGGCAAAATCCAAAAGTGAATTACCTACGGCGTTCCTGTCCCCAATGCCATAGCCTCCATGAACACTCTCATAACCATCCCGATCAGAACCTTGTGCCCATTGAAATCTCCCAAGATGAAGATTTTCTCATTAATGGTATTACTTGCACCACGTCGTCTAGATCTTTCCCAAAATTTCAGTTTAATTAGCTGTGAAGAATATGGTTAAAAATTACTCCTGTGCCTATTTTGTAGCCGAAATTGTTCTTGGTCAGCAATTCATGGTCCAACTTCAGTTCTTGACGTAGCAAGCTGAGTTCAACCTTAAGATCTCAAGCAAAACATGAAATATAAAGTTTAAATGCTCTCAATAATGACTAATTGCGTTCCACACTTTGTGCTAGACTGCCCTGGGTTCATTTGATCAGCATAATGCTAGTGATGATTACGTCATACATATGTTTTGGTGTGGAGCTAGAAAATGAATATAGGGTGGGTACAGGGACAAATGTTAAGCTTTTTCGATGCATATATATTGGGAAATGAAGGAGGAAGGGGACGAATCACCCCCTCTAACTTGGATGTTAGCGAAGGATGGTCGTTCATCCTTTCATGATCTGGAGCCCTTTTTGTCATCATCTCTGTTTAAAGAAACTCTATTTTTTCTTTAACCAAGTTTATTTATGTCTGTTGTTTTTCCCTTTTATGACAGTCGGATCGGCCTTTGCAATCGCTACTGCAATTGTCTTTGGCGGTGGTTCCTTGATCTTTTGGGTGGCAGCATCCAAACTGAAGGTGCACAATGTAAGTATAGATTTCTCTCAGCCCTTGAAAGGCCCCTGAATGAACTGTGTATTTTGTTTTTTGAAAAAAATTAAGTAAAAATAATATGAACTACGAGTGAATTTGCGGAGATCTTTATTTATCTGATGTCCCAAGTCGGTAATTAGTACATGAAGCTCATAGAGTTGGTCACAAGGTGATCAAATGTTTTACTCGGCATCCATCCCTCACTTCTTCTTTCTGCTATTTCATGGACTTTGTCCATCTTGGCAGACTGATGACCTGCGGACTAAAGGGAAGGATCTCGTTCAACCAAGATTTGAAACAATTAGGGAGCAACTGGCCCCATTCCGTACTTGGGTACGTATTATGATGAAGACACTCTAGGTGAGGAAATAGTATTGGCATTAAAAATTGCTGATCCTATTTGCATTTATATGTTGTCCTAATTTTAGACCGAAGACATGTCAAAAAAATGGCATTTAAAAAGGGAAGAATCTTTCAAAGAGAGACCTCTGATCAAAGAGCTGTCTAGGACACTCGGTTCCAAGAGGGACCACTTGAGTATCTTTTGTCATATGTCCTCCATTTAAGTGAATTAGAGAGAGCTTGGTTCTTGTCTTTGTTGGTGCAGCGCGCAGACATCGTGTACATATGGAGAAATAAGCGACGGAGAGATATATGTGTATATTGTCGATTAGAGTTGTGTTGAAGAGTCTGTATGTGTTATATTAGGTATGTTCTTGTTCTATCTTTATGGATGTCTGGCCACGGGTTTCATATATTGGTACTGTATTAATCAAAATGAGAGAAGTCATTCAAATTGTTAGTTTTCTTATCGCTCTTCATTGTTATCTTCAAACCATGATTAATGATGAGTAGTTAATTAGATAGTTCAGTTAAATTAATAATATCAATAGAATATGAAAGGGTGTCCTAAAAATGGATGTTATCTCCATCATTTGTGGAATTTTTCTTTATTAAATGGATGGGTGAAGATGAGTACAAAAGATGGCATTTCTATGTTTCTTTTTACCAAAACTTTGCATTTTAGAATGATGTTATTTTATACGTGAGATTTGCACAAATGGCACACACCCGTTGTTCAACCGATCCTTTTTATGCTGAAAATTTTGCAATGATTTACTAAAAAAATAAAATAAATTATTGTCTCAAGTATTTGAAATCCGATAGTATTTGTAAATATAAATTAGGGGTGCTTAACGGGCCGGATCAATCCGGACTCGGCCCAAAATCGGACCGGTTAGCCCGGTTCGGAATCGGAACCAGGCTAACAGGTTCCGAACCGATCCGGATCGGATCTACCGTTTCGGAACCGGTATCTTACCGATTCCGAACTAAACGGATCCAGTTCCGGATTGAACCGGAATCGGATCCATTTTTTTAATTTTTTTTTTATTTAAGCTAATATAAGTTAGATTTTTTGAAAAAAAAAAATTCAAACAAACTGGGACCGAAAGCGGATTTGATCCGGTTCCTTAACGTATCGGACCGATTTCGGGATTATCAGATAAAGAACCGGCCGGTTTCGGATCAATCCGTTAACCACTACAGTTTTAGTTATAAATTATTCACTTTTTTAAACATATGCCATTAATGTACTATGTTCAAATATTTTTTTAAGAAAATCATTTACCAAAAATTAAATTGATCGAGTTTAATCTTGAAAAGAAAAAAAAAAACTGTGGAATAATGGATTCAGTTTTTAATATGAAAGAGATTAACTTGCAAGGGTATGTTGCAAAGTGGAACGAGCAGAAAATTCCAAGTCAATTCCCAAATTGTGCTCCTTGTTCTTGCCTTTTCCATTTGAAATGAACAGTCAAAATCCAATTAAAAAAAATCGAATTATTCTCAAATGGCATCATGGTTGGAGTCTTTGCTGTCTCCCGCGAAGATTTGGGTTCTCTCTCGACGCCTCCGCAAGTATGGTATGCTCTTTTTAATCCTTTTATGTCTGCTGAATTTGTGAGAAATCTTGGGAGATGAAATGGTCTTTATCGGCCGTCGGAGGTTCAAATTAGTATGCATTGCGTACAACTCTCTAAGCTCCTGAGGATACCGCATTGTGGTGGCTATATGCTAATAAAATGAATGGATACAGAAATGTGTTTTTATAACATGATTTATGTGATAAATAAGAAATTAGTAGCGGTCATCACATATCAAAGACCTTTGGAAGTTGAAATGCTAATAAAATGAATGGATACAGAAATGTGTTTTTATAACATGATTTATGTGATAAATAAGAAATTAGTAGCGGTCATCACATATCAAAGACCTTTTTATGGAAAAGGAAGTTGAAATATTTTAACTTTTACCATTATGTTCAGTGATATCTTGGCCTAAATATGAATTTCTTTGAAAGGTCCGAGCTTTGAATTTCCTCTTAAATGTCAAGTTTACTTTCTGCCAGGAAATATATTGAATAGTTACCTGAACGGCATCAAGGCCGAAGCTGAAATTAAGCCATTACCAAGTCTCGAAGAAGTTGAAAAGATTATAGGGTACAGTTTCAATAACCACAGTTTACTGGATCAAGCTTTTATGCATCCATCATATCATAAGGACTGTGTGTCGTATGAACGGCTCGAGTATGTAGGTGACTCGGTGCTTAATCTCTTAGTTGCAAAAGAACAATTCTCCATGTACCCAAACCTCACACCAGGGTTATTGACACCTCTTCGTGCTGCCAATGTTGACACCGAGAAGCTTGCACGTGCGGCAGTCCAGCACAACTTACATCAATATATTCGTCATGGGAATCCAATCCTTAAAAAACGAGTAAGTTTTTGCTTTATTGATTTACCGGTTTGAACTGCAAAATTAACTTTTCCCGGAAATTATCCGGTGCTTATTCCATGAATATTTTTGCTTCATTCCCTGTCCAAGGTTCCCATTCTCCTGTCTCCCTTATCTTCCCCTTCCCCTTTACTTGCCATTCTCTTTATTCCCTCTCTTTCACCTCTTACTGTCATTGCACCAACTTAATTTAAGGCTACATTAACAACTGAGTTACTTGAGATGCAACTGCAAGGTGGTGGGGGAGGAAAAGGGATGCTGTGAGAAGAGGTAGGGAAAATTCAGGGGTGGAAGGCATGACAGCATGATTCAATGGACTACTATGTCCTGTTACGCAACTGCGGTGGTGATGCCAGGTAGGGCAACATGGGTGAATGAGATGAAGGGTGGGATGTGGGGGGAGTGAGGTCGCTTTGTATTCTTGGCCCTTTGGGTGATTGAAGAACTACTTAGTATAGGTTTTATAAATTTAGGTCATTGGTGAAGATAGTTGAGATATTCTTTGAAGGATGAAAAGCCCTTCTTTTTTATTCTTTCTCAATAATAAAACTTGTGTACATTTGGTCAATTAAATAGATACAAATGAATCAAAAATAAATCCTACTAAATCTGAAGATAACCTTATCCTACCATAATCCTACCAAACTTAAATATTTAAATTCAAATCCCATCTTATCAACACTCCCCCTCAAGTTGGTAAGAAAATGTCTATCATTCCCAACTTGTCAACTTGTTCTTCAAACTCTTGTTTTGATAACCCCTTTGTCAGGACGTCTGCGGCTTGTAACTTACTTGGAACAAAAGAGATGCAAATCACCCCATCTTCAAGTTTTTCTTTAATAAAATGTTTGTCAATTTCAATGTGTTTGGTTCTTTCATGCATAACCAGATTATGAACTATACTGATACCAGCTTTATTATCACAAAATAGCTTTATTGGGAGGTTTATTGCCTTGTGCAGTTCTTCCATAACCCTTTTTAGCCATAGTACTTCACATACTCCTTGAGCCATAGATCTGAATTCGGCTTCAGCACTGCTTCTAGCAACAACACTTTGTTTCTTGCTTTTCCATGTCACCAAGTTGCCCCATACAAATGTGCAATAACCTGTTGTAGATCTTCGATCAGTAATTGATCATGCCCAGTCTGCATCAGTGTAAGCCACTATCCCCCTTTTTTCACTTTTGCCAAAGAACAATCCTTTCCCCGGAGTTCCCTTTAAGTATCTTAGAATACGATACACAGCTTCAAGATGTTGTTGGACTGGAGAGTG
Source organism: Haberlea rhodopensis (assembly GCA_907163345.1). Classification (NCBI taxonomy): domain Eukaryota; kingdom Viridiplantae; phylum Streptophyta; class Magnoliopsida; order Lamiales; family Gesneriaceae; genus Haberlea; species Haberlea rhodopensis. The sequence goes on along the minus strand of CAJQUN010000002.1, from coordinate 7,398,856 downwards.
CATATATTGACTTACCACACTTACTGCAAATGCAATATCCGGTCGAATGTGAGAAAGATAGATTAGTTTCCCCACTAATCTTTGATATCTTCCTATATCTACTGGAACACCATCTTTGATATCTCCTAAGTTTGCTTTTGCCTCAATAGGAGTATCTGATGGCTTGCATCCACTCATTCCAGTTTCCTTTAGAATATCTAGGGTATACTTTCTATGGGATACGGTAATCCCCTTCTTTGATCTTGCCACCTCCATCCCTAGGAAATATTTTAGTTGCCCCAAATCTTTCATTTCAAATTCTTCTGCCAACTGTTTTTTTAGTCTGTTCATCTCTTCAACGTCATCTCCTGTTAATATAATATCATCAACATAGACAATGAGTATAGAGATTTTGTTTGAATTTGAATTTCTAGTGAAGAGAGTATGATCAGATTGCCTTGAGAATATCCCTGACTTCTAACAAACTTGGTCAACCTTTCAAACAATGCTCTAGGAGACTGTTTTAGCCCATAGAGTGATTTCCTCAACCTGCATACTTTAGACGCAAATTCATTGGCATATCCAGGTGGTGGTTCCATAAATATCTCCTCCTCCAATTCTCCATTTAAAAAAGCATTTTTCACATCTAATTGGTTTAGTGGCCAATCTAGATTAGAGGCAATAGAGAGAATCACACGAATGGTATTAAGCTTAGCCACAGGTGAAAAAGTATCAGTGTAGTCAATGCCACATGTCTGAGTTATACCGTTCCAACATCCCATCTGAGTTAAATTTTGTTGTAAACACCCACCTACATCCGACAACTGGTTTTCCACTGGGTAGATCAACCTTCTCCCAAGTAGCATTTATCTCCAGAGCTTTCATCTCCTCTTGAATCGTTTTTCTCCACTCTGGTGTCATTAGAGCTTCTTGTACAGTGTTCGGAACACTAATGGTGTCAATCTGAGAGATAAAACTCGAGTAGGAAGGTGACAAACTGTTATAGGATACAAAATTTGAGAGAGGATGTTTTGTGCATATTCGGACCCCTTTTCTCTGAGCAATGGGTAAATTAATATCATTGGAGGGAATTGTGTGAAAAGTACCTGGGGTTGGCTTTTCATAAGATGGAAGAGTGTCTTTTTCAGGATTATGACCCGAAGTTAATTAATGGCTCTGTAGTTGAACCGTGTCTCCCCCTCTCTTTGTATCTCTTCTCCTGGTATAAACAATATCACATCTTTGATCATCTATCCCTGTAACCGTGGAATTATGATTTGGCAAAAGATGATTTTGTTTAAAATCTATTGTAATAGTGTTAAAAATGTCATCTTCAATCTTATTTTTAGTCGTATCAGAACTCTCCCCCTGAAGATGAGAGTTGTGGAATGGTTGTCCTTCAAAAAAAGTAACGTCCATAGAGACAAAATATTTTTGTGTCAAAGGATCGAAACACTTGTATCCACTCTGATGCGCAGAATAACCAACAAAAATACATTTAATTGCTCTAGGATCAAGTTTAGAAAGTTTGGAGTCATGATTATGGACAAAAGCCACACTTCCAAAAAATTTTAGTGGGACAGCGGATGTAAGTCGTGAGTTAGGGAAATTTTGTCAAAAAATATTCAGAGGAGAATGGAAGGTCAAAACCCGGCTAGGTAAGCGATTAATTAATTACGCAGCAGTTAAAATTGCATCACCCCACAGATAAGTAGGTACCTTAGTTTGAAAACTAATAGCTCTGGCAACTTCAAGAAGGTGTTTATTTTTGCGTTCCGCAACCCCATTTTGTTGGGGAGTATGTTGATACGAACTTTGGTGAATTAACGCCATGTTGAGTAAAGAAATCACCTAAAAGGTGATTAAAATACTCTGTGCCATTATCACTGCGAAAAATTTTAATGGATGCCTGAAATTGGTTTCGAACCATCGTAAAAAAATTTTGAAAAACCATGCCAGCATCCGACTTATCCTTTAAAAGGAAAACCCAAGTGATGCGAGAATGATCATCAATGAATGTTATGAACCAGCGTTTTCCTGAAATAGTTTTACCCTGCAAGGTCCCCAAACATCGCTATGAATAATGTGAAAAGGTGCTGATTTTTTATATTTTTGAGATGGAAACATAGTACGGTGATGTTTGGATAATTCACATGAGTCACAATGTAAAGGAGAAACTGGTTTATTAAGAGAAATGTTTGGAAACAATCTGCGTAAATAATCAAAATTTGGGTGTCCTAGCCGTTGATGCCATAACATAATGTCACTAGAAACAGAAATGGAATGAAGACATAATTTATTATCAGGACGCGATGGAGAAGAGGTAGCGTCAAAGAGGTAGAGTCCACGGTCCTGTCTAGCATTGCCAATCGTCATCCCCGAGGCTAAATCCTGAAACTCACAATGAGATGAGGAAAAAAGGATACGGCAATTAAGATCATGTGTGAGTTTACTAACCGACAAAAGATTATAAGACAGTAGGGGGTACGTGTAAGACATTTTTTAGAGAATATGTGGGGGATACAGAGATAGTGCCTTTCCCGGCAATCGAAGCAAAGGAACCATCAGCAATTTTGACCTGTTGGTTCCCAGCGCATGGTGCATAGGTTGTAAAAAAATGCGAGGAACCGGTCATGTGATCTGTAGCACCAGAGTCAAGGATCCAAAAACTTTTTGGGATATGATGGGCTATAAAAACGGAGGAGATACCTGTTTGTGCTAAAGAGCATGATGAGGTGGAGTTAGATTGACCCAAACGTGATTCAAACATTTTGTACATCTGCTCGATATGATCCTTTGTGAATGGAAGCGAATCCGGAATAGACGAGGGCTGGCTGGAGATGTCTGTACTTGTGAGAAAGGCATGGCCAGGAGTGGCGTGCCTGTTGTCATATTTCTTCTTAATATGTGGTGGGCGCCCATGGATCTCCCAGCACGTATCAATTGTGTGCCATGGTTTTTTGCATTTTTCACACCAAGGCTTCTTCTTCCCATCACGGCAAAATGAATCAGACGAGGAATCCCGACTCACGAGTGCAGATCCCTCGGGCAGAGGTGGTGGAACATCACGGCTCATCATGATCAGACGACGCATTTCTTCACGACGAATTTCAGAAAACACTTCCCGAACGCTGGGCAATGGTTTCCGAGATAGAAGACGACCACGAGATTCATCAAGATCTTTGTTGAGGCCAGCCAAAAAAACAAATATACGACTACTCTCAACTTGTTTTCTGTAGCGTATGCAGTCTTCTGGATTCTCCCATACCTCAACATCTAGCATGCCAAGTTCCTGCCAAATGATTAATAATTCATTATAATACGAGGTAACGTCCCGATTACCTTGTTGAACCCGCCACATTCGAGTATTCAACTCATATAATTGTGTAGAATTATCGACATCCGAGTACGTCTCCCGCACCGCATCCCAGATATCGTGGGCTGTAGGGAGGAATAGAAATGGTTTACCAATGGCTTGGTCCATTGAATTTATCAACCAAGCCATGACCATGGCATTATCCGCCCGCCATTGAGCATAATTTGCATCAGATGAAACTGGTGATGTAGTTTCGCCAGAGAGAAAGCCGATTTTCCCTTTTCCTTCAATCACGAGTCGCACAGATTGTGCCCACTCAAGGAAATTTTTCCCATTAAATTTATGGATTGTGATATGAAGAGAGGCGTCGGGAATTAGAATTGTGGCCGAGGAGGATTTTCCGTCGATGTTAGACGTGGTGGACGACGACCCACTCCCAGATCCGACCATTGCAAAGTTATGATGCACGTTGAATGGTCGCTGGTTGTGATACCATGAAGATAGTTGAGATATTCTTTGAAGGATGAAAAGCCCTTCTTTTTTATTCTTTCTCAATAATAAAACTTGTGTACATTTGGTCAATTAAATAGATACAAATGAATCAAAAACAAATCCTACTAAATCTGAAGATAACCTTATCCTACCATAATCCTACCAAACTTAATTCAAATCCCATCTTATCAACAATTGGGTATAAATATTTTGAGGTTATCAACTTGTTAAATGATGGACTTGACTGAACCATATTCCTTTTTAAACAACAATACCTTGAATCTAACATGCAAATACATATTCAGCAATTTGAGTACCTGACATATCAACATGTGGATTGAGGCATCATGATAAATCCCCCTTCACATTTTTCACATTGTGCTCAGCACTCAATTTTTCTGAATTTGAAAGGTTAGAGTGCCACAAAATGAAGAGAAAGATGAAGTATCAAGGAATGGGTTCACTGATTTTGTTTGCATCACCTCATGGACTGAAATAATACACTAGACAAAAAGAAATCAATTTTTGGAAAAGATTGTTGCCTATTATGAACACCTGGAGAGAATTCAGGCTTTGGTAAGTTCTAGTTGTTGTCAAGAATCAAACAAGTCTTGGTTAGTAGTTACATCATACATCAATTTAGAAGGCCATTATAATTTTGGGGGAGTATTAAAATATAATGTTGATATAAAAGGCCAAATTGCTTTTCTCCTGGACTGATGATGATTTATAATCTAGTCTTGATACCACAGTCCAGCAGATAGAATGTTCCCCTTCTTTCAACATGTTTTGTTTGCCACTCTTTCTTGATGCCTCCGATTATTGCAAAAGTGGCTACTACACGAGGACTCCTTAAGCTTCATGAATTTCTTCAAAAAATGCACTAGACAATGTACCTTGGGAATGAGTCGACTTTTAAACTGATAGAAACAATCTGTTTTCTAAAATTTCATAGAGCTGTCCTAAATTGTATTGCCATCTGATGTGGGTCTTCTCACTTAGAACATTGCATATCATAAAGAAAGGAATGTGTTTGGAGGAGATGAGTCAGATGACCATCTTTAATAAGCTCTACTGAAAGCCTTTCGCTTTGCCTGCCATGTATTTCTGACTTGGTAACCAAGGTTGATAGTGCCAACTAATGTTTGCCTCGGCCTTTTTTTTGGATACTATTTGTTCACCCTCTCATATTTGTAACAGCAATGAACCGTGTACTTTTGCAGATTCAGGCATTTATTGACGTTCTTCCTAAACATCCTATACATTCACATGGTCTGATTGATGCTCCAAAGGTGCTTGCCGATGTCGTTGAATCCACTGTAGGGGCTGTCTTCATTGATAGCAATTGTTCTGTCGATACGACATGGGAGGTGATTGATTCCTTTGCCTCAATCATCAAACACTTTCCAATTTTCCTCGGGACGTGTAAGAAATCTCATTTTACGTTGTCAAGGGGAAAAGAAACATTAATCTTGTCTGTGCATTACCGTTGCGTCATGGCAATACTTGTTTGATTTGTGCAGGTTGCCAGTTATCTACTGAAACCCATGATCACTCCTGAAAGTCTACAAACAAATGCAGTGAAGAAGCTATTTGAGATATGCCAAAAATACAAGCTGAAAGTTCGACTCGTGGATCTGTGGTCGCAAGACGCCACTTACCAAGTTTTTGTCAATAATCAACTGAAAGGTAAAGGTATCTGCCATGAAAAGAAGGAGATTGCATTGAATAGAGCGGCAAATGATGCTTATAAAGAAGTTGTTAGAAGGATGAGTACTGATGGTGGCTATTAACTTGTGATATTTTCTTCTCATTTTCCTTTACTGGTAGTTCAGAGGTTGTTTATCTGTACTGAAACCATGCGGCATTGATATTAGTGTAATAGTCTAGAAAATTTTATTTTAACATTAAATATTAATAAAATTTAGATATAATTTTTTTTTTAAATGACTACTATCCTTGCTCATGATGCCTACATTTTTAAGAAAAAATTACGGCAACCTCGCATATAGAATAATTGTATTACGGATTCCCTTCTAGTTTGAATAAAACCGGTAGACTCCGTAGAATAACTGTATTACGAATTCACTTCCTCTAATTGAAAATTCCTATAATTTGACATGAAAATACATATCAGGGAGGTAGATGTTTCTTTAATTAAAAGGGTAAAACAATAATTATGAATATTAGAGGGGTTTATATGTAATTTACCATATTTATGTGAATGAATCTTGGGAAACTGTGCAATTGCATTTATTATTAAATTCCATCAACCTACATTTTATCGTTGTGTCTATATCTTTGCCTATGATAGAAATATGTATTTGTTATTGTTATCTGTGCTCTGATTTGTTGTCTATTGCCTATATTTATCGTTATCTTAATATAATTCCGGTTTTTTGCTAAGAAAAGGAAAAGTTATTAAAAATTATAAATAATAGTGCAAATTTCACTCACCATCCCATTGTTTACATGATGTTTCACTTACACATCCAAACTTTGAGAAATTACATTTTCCATACTAAGTAAATTTTTTTTTGTACCCCTTGGCTTGAATTCATAAAAGGCCCATCATGCTTTCGTGTTAAAATAAAATTTTAACAAAACAATAAATACCTTTTTGACCGCACTACTGCCGGGTACTCAATCAGGTTTTACGATGGCTCCTCACTACCAACCACGCAATCGCAACCGATGGTTCTATTAGAGAGCCCTTTAGCAATAGTCAGCACAACCCTGTTTGTGTTTTCTACGTAGGGCGTGTGGTATAACCAAATATAAAAAGATTTTAAAGAAATCTGAGAGATAGATGGACAACCGCCTTTATTTTATTCTAGAAATACTTATAATATCTATTACATTAAAACATATCCTTTTGGGAGGAGACAGACTTGTTTAGCCTCTCATATTGATGAGCTTGACTCAAGAACACATAAACTGAAATACAGAACAATATTACAAACGATTATAAAGAAAGAAAGAAAGAAATAAATTATTACCATGCTATGAAAGTTGAAAGATTACAAAGCTTGGAGACTACAATTTTTATTCTCAGAAAACTATGGAGAATTTTTGATGTCATTAGCTTCCTGAATGCGTTGCTATTTATAGAAGTCTGGAGGTGGATGTAAAATCCGGACTTTAAGTATTGTTTATAATCAGACGACATTGCATGCGCCTTCTTTCTTGTTTTGTTTCTTGTGGTCTCTTATACTTTCGGCAGAAGAGGCTGTCCTACCATATTGTTTTCTTTTGATAATGGTGGTGGTCCTCGTCAAAGTCACATGACTCTTGTCTCCTGTGGTCCCTGGAAATTTGGTTTTTGAGGTCAACGTGGGAATCTTCCACGTTTGCTTGGTCCCGCTTTGTCTTCTTTCTTATGGTCCCTCTTGACAGGGAATCTTTTCTCGAGCAGTGGCTCTTTTTGTTCTGGGCAGCTCGGGTAGATGTAATCCTGTCATCTTCCAACATGAGCCATGTTGCAGAACTTTCGGCAAGTTTCTTTGGTCGTCGGAATCTTGTTATCCCACAATATTTGCATCTTCTTTTCAAAGATTTCCTCGGCAAATTTCGCAGTGCGGCTAGTCATGGCGTTAACCATGAATGACTCGTTTGCTGTTTTCTGGAAAATTTTGAACGGGTACTTGACTTTGTCCATCTCGGTGAGGCAGACCCATAATCCCCAGGCTCTTCTGGTGGTGATGTCATCATCTGTGAGGGGGGAAACTAGTGTTGTTCCTTCGGGCGGTGGCTTTATTTGGACCATCGCCTTCCAGTTAGGCCTTTGTAACTTCATGAAATGAAAGCTGGAATGAAGGCCTTTTTCCTGTAATTTCTGGGGCTGCTATTAGAATTTTAGCTCCATAACATCTCATCGTCCAAGTGTATGATTATTTTACCATGAGTCATACACTCATTCGTAGATCCAATCTGGTAATTTCATGATTTCCAAAAAAACTTGGTGTTGTGGTAAATACTGAGGCTAGACATCCAAAATCAAACCACTCACAACACTTTCTGGTTTGACACCACCCTGCATCCACATTCTTGGGTATTTTCCTGACCAGTCTGCTGTTATTTTTCCAGGAATTACACCCACTCTTGTATAGAGTTTCTCCCATGTTCTTTGATATTCCTTCAAAGGGGAAGTTTGAGAAACTTTAATCTCGTTAATATTAACCTTAAACTTGTCTGCCGATGGCCTAAGATTAATATCTTCCTCTTTAACCATTGAGGTGATGGGTTGGCTTGATTATTCAGATATCCTAGATACCTGGGAATCAATTTTTCCTTCTGTATCTTCCTCAAAAGGATCAATACTAGGACTCATAGTGATGGTACTTGAATCCATCACACCGGTTGATGAGCTCGGCTCTCTGAAACACGACTTTAGCTTCACTGTTGAAGCATCCCGTCAGAGGGGAATATGAAGATTGTCCCATAAATAGGTGTGAGCCTGTATGGTAGCTTTCATAGCCTTTTGGACCTTCGTGAGATCCATTTCCTGGACTTGACCCGCGACCTAGGAATTTATCACAAGGCTGTTGATATGCTTGTCTTGCTCCTCTAGATGTTCTCTGAGGTGCTTTGATCTTGTTATGATAGAATTGGCTTCACTCGCTTCCATCTCTCGTTAAGAAATCTGCAAGAATATTTTTATCAGATTTCATAATGACAATATCATAATCATAATACTGGCATTCAACTTGCCATCTTAAAAGTCTAGACTTTTCTGGTTTTGATTCAATTTCATTTTTTAGAAAAGACTTAAACACTCGTATTATCTATTTTCAAGATAAATTTCTATGCAAGTAAAAATAATGACCATTTTTAAAGGCCTTCGGGCTGCAAAGAATTCTTGCTCGTTGATATGACATCGGATAGCTTCACTGTCTATGAAGAGACTACTACAGTATCTGCATGGCATTTCTCCGTCTGGTGTAGCTTTCATGAGAACTGTTGCCCACCAATGATCACTGGCATCCGTGTATAACACCAGCTCATCCTCATCGTTTGGGATTGCAAGTTTTTGTAGTTGCCTGCAAACTTCTTTCAGCTGTTTGACAGCTTGTAGATGGACTTCATTCCACTCAAATTTAACGTCTTTCTTGAGTAACAGACTGAACATCTTTCTGTGGTTTGCCAAATTATTAATGAACATTCGAGCAAAATTAACAACTCCCAGAAAGCTCTGAAGTTGCTTCAAATCCTTGAGATCATCTGGATAACCTTGCACCTTCTCAACAATGTGGTTTTGAAGGATGATTCCAGATTCATCAATCTCGATCCCAAGAAATTCAATTTATCTTGTAGCAATCACTGTCTTCCTTTCGGACAACACTAATCATTCCTTGTAGCAAACATCTAAAAATATTTCCAAATACGTAAGATGCTCTTCATGTTTCATGAAGCAATGAGGATGTCGTCAATTATACATGAACATGAAGCTGAAGTAATCCTTGGAAAGATTATCCATCTTCCTTTGGATACCTGGGAGTGTTTGCCAATCTCATTGGCATGATGCCCTTGTGGTGTGGAGAATGTTGTGTACTTTCTGCTTGCTTCCTCCATCTTAATCTGGTAAATCCAGACTTACAATTGAACTTTGAAAACACTTTGGCATTCTTGATGTTGTTTACCAAATTTTCTATGCTTGGGATAAAGTATCCATCGAAATCCATAATGTCGTTGATTCCTTTGTAGTTGATTACTAATCTTGGCTTTCCTTTTTTGATTTCCCCATGATTTCGAACAAGAAATCCTGGACTGATATATGGAGAAACACCGGCTGAGATTAACTTAAGGTCAAGATGTTCCTTAAGTATTATCTGCATATCCATCCAATCTTCCATATTTATGGGGATTGGTCTGAATCTAACGAACTCATTTTCTTTTCCGACTTTCTCCTTCAAAGTAGCTTTGACCTCATTCTTATTTCACCATGCCAGTGGATACTCGTTGTAGTTCCTCTGAATCTTCATTTTCACATCCTCTAGAGTAATTTGCTCTTCGAGGGTAGCTTCAGGTTGTGGAACCTCGTACTGTAATGCATTTTTAAGTAACAACAAGGTGTCTGGAGTGACTTCTTCCTCATCCTTTTCTCTGAAAGACATAGTATAAACTGTTGGAATATGCCTTAAGACATGTCATTAGATGATTGTTTACGACATACAATGTACTATGATTTTATAAATGGTAAATCATTATTATATATTATTCGAATATCTGTGCAATATGAATTGATATATAAGTTAATGTCCTTAGAATAATATTGTATTATTCTTAAAGATTGTCCCTAGTCAAGTATTATCATAAATAAGGATAATGATAATACATTGAGACTAGTATGTTTTGATTGATGAATTAATTCATGGATATGAGATATCAAATCAACACATGGGTACATGTTAGAGAACAATGTACTGGACAGACCCACCACGAGAATGCTACATGGATAGTTATATGAGTGTCATAAGCAATTCTCATAGTGATAATAATGTATGTAATCCTTACGACTTGAGATCATCAGAGATCCCAACATAAGGAGTTATGTATCTTGATATTGTCAAACGTTACCTGTAACAGGGTAAACTATAAAGGCAACTATTGGATACACTATGAATTATGTAGAGGGATGTTGATTGATCAAGATAGGATTTGTCCATCCTATATAATAGGAGAAGTGTTTGGGCCCTTGATCAAGTAAGACTAAAATGCATGGTCGTGCTCGAATGAGTCGATATGTGATATCGAGCTTATTCGTTTATTCTAGTTCTACTTGGGGATCAAGAAATAGAGATTGAATATACGAGTATGACTATTCCATGACTCGTGTTCAATCTAAACACATGGACAAAGGGATTAAGTTACATGGTTAATATTATCAGAAGTTCTAAGGTTATGTCGAGTCAATGACATTCTTGTAATTTGGGTAGCCTTGATGTGTTGCTAGATACCGCTCATTGCTTGTGACGTAAAATGAGATTTTATGTCACTGCCAACATTACAAGATCCTATCGGGTCGCACAAAAGATTAAATCGATAAAGGGAATTAAATTCATGGGATGAGTAAATAATTAAGAAGAGTCTCAATTAAATGATTATAAGGATTTAATTATATCATGGGTTTGGGCCCATGAGACTTTAAGAAAGTCTTGAACCTTAATTAAATCTTATAATATAAATTCAAGGTTGTAATTAATTGTAGGAGATACAATTCATAATCACATAACCTAGCCATCATAACTCTCTCGGCTGCCGCCTCCTTTCTTCCTCGATCTTCACGGCCGACGTGAATAGTGGTGATTGGAACGACCGCCGTTTATCGGTTTTGAACCGTGAGTTCGGTTTTGGTTCAAGAATAAGTCTAGCAACTTGTTCTTGAACGTCCCTTGTTCGATTTGATCGTGTGGATACCGTAGAGACAAAGGTGCAAACTTTTGTTTGTGACTCGAGGTGCTACAACGTGGAATCTGCTTCAAACACGCTACAAGGGTGAGACTCTTTTATCATTCCGATATGAATACTCTGTATAGGTCCATGGTTAGGGAATCCATATTTTATTTCCGCTGCGCATTGCTTGTTGGATTCCTTACAGTGGTATCAGAGCCGTGTACAAAGCTCATATCGGAATTATGTGGTTAATCGTTTAATCATATTTAGAATTATATTGCATGCTTTAAAACTGTATAATTCATATATGATATGGAATAAATTGAGTTTGTGAAATCATCGTAAAATTATATATGATATAATTGACTATTTATGTATACGATACACAAAAGCGAAAACCGAGCCCATAGCTCTTTATGGTTCGGCCACCACCATCACAAATGACCCACGGCTGCCACATGAGGGCTAGGGTTTTCGAACCCTTGGCTCGAGATGGTTTAGCCGTTGTGGCTAATAATTGTGCATGGAGGTGTCGAAACATGGCTAGGGTTTAGAACCCTCCTCTTGGCTCGAAATTGTAATTAGCGGCGCATGGCTCACGATAAATGATGGGTGACGGCTAGGGCCACATGAGGGCTATGGTTTTCGAACTCATTGGCTCGAGATGGTCAAGCCGCCGATGTCATGAATCGTGCATGAAAGGCCGAGAACTAAAACAAAGTTTTTGAACCATTGTGGCTCGTGACGGCTAGGGTGTCGAACCCTAATGGCTCACGGCCGCCGTCACCAAAATTTAGGGTTTCGAACCCTCATGGTTGGACATGGACTTTTGGGCTAAGGTTCCGTGACATGTGATGTCCCGAGCGTACGATAATTTCATAAAATTTATTTTACGGTTTTAATTAGAATTAAATTTTAAAATGTTTAGAATTTAATTAATTAAATGTTATAGCATGTTATATGTGTTGTTTGAGCATGGTGCATGGTTATAGCCCTATGACCTATTAGATAGGATTTTGTGAATGTTTGTAATTTAATACGGCCTGCGAGTCGTGCATTCTCTATTTTTTTCTATATGTTATCCCTCCCCTATGTTCCCCTCGAATGTGAATCGATGAATTCTCTATATCTTGTAAATGTTATATAGTATAGTTTATTTTGTTGATGGAGATCAATGAAGATGGACAAAGGTGCCGGGATGAGAATGTCATTCACAAAAGGGAGCCAAAGATGTGCTTGGAGAAGTTACCATTAGGTTGACCTTTTAGATTTTCTCATTGGCTTGAGAAATCTTTAGTTGGGGCTATAACCATGCCACGTTTACTTTATGTTGATGTATGAGATGCATGTTTAATGTTCTATTTAATATTGATGCTTATATATATATATATATATATATATATATATATATATATATATATATATATATATATGTATATATTCATATAGTACCGGACATATTTTCAATATTAATAAAATCATGAGATCAATAAATCCCTCTTATAATATTAAGTTTAAGATGCCTTCCAATTAAAAATACTCGTCAAGACTTCGATTGAACATGTGTGGGTTTGCCAAAGCAAAGCACCGTGACAATCTTAGTAAGACGCGAAAGGATAAAAGTGATATCCGTGTTATTTTAAAATTGGGTTCGACTTAACTAGCGTTATCTCAATAGGATTGGGAACCTAGAGGCATGGGGTTGGAAAATAATTCATTAGATGAATTTGAACAAAGCGTTGTTCGTCCAACCATCCACGAATTGCATGTGATTGTAATTGACAAAGAGTTGTCTACCTAAATAACCGAGTCTTGGGCGATTAGCCAAAGCTAACTCAAGATTAAGTGAAATATGGATCTTGGCCCACTAAAGTTTTCGAGGGTTGTTATTTTTAAACAAAATAGTGGGAGTGTCATTTAATATAAGACCATATTAAATGATTAAACTCATAAACTTATTTTGCATATTTATATTGTAGATATCCATGGCAACAAACAACGTTACAAATGCACTATCATTGCGATCGGTCCTTGAGAAGGACAAACTGAATGGGACAAATTTCCTAGACTGGTATAGAAATTTGAGGATTGTCCTCAAGCAAGAAAAGAAGCAATATGTCCTAGAGGAACCCTTACCTGCTGAGGAACCTCCCTTGACGGCTGCTAAAGCCGATAAAGATGCTTACAAGAAGCATCAAAATGACGCGCTTGATGTTGGGTGCCTTATGCTTGCCACCATGAACTCTGAGCTTCAGAAGCAACATGAGGAAATGGAAGCGTTCGATATGATCGAGCATCTAAAGCAACTGTACCAACAACAAGCAAGACAAGAGAGGTATGACGTCTCTAAAGCGTTATTCCAGTGTAGAATGGTAGAAGGAAGTCTGGTTGGAACTCATGTACTCAAGATGATTGGGTACATTGAGAATCTGGAGAAGCTGGGTTTTCCTTTGGACCAAGAGTTGGCCACTGACGTGATCTTGCAATCGTTGCCTGAAAGCTTCAGTCAATTTGTCTTGAATTACAATATGATTGAGATTGAAAAGACTCTACCACAGTTGCTTGGCATGCTGAGAACTTTTGAAGCTAACAGCAAGAAGTCTAAGCCTACTAATGTTCTTATTGTGAATAAGAGCAAATGAAGGGCTAAAGCAAAAGGCTTCAAGAAGAACAATAAGGTCCTTGTTAAGTCTAAGCCACATGTTTCTGCACTAAAGCCAAAGGGAGGAGTGGCAAAAGAGGGGAACTGTTTCCATTGCGGTGAGACCGGACATTGGAAAAGAAATTGCAAAGTTTATCTGGAGGATCTTAAGAAGACGAAGGGAAGTGTGACTTCCACTTCAGGTATTTTTGTTATAGAATTCAATTTATCTACTTCTTCATCATGGGTATTAGATACTGGATGTGGATCACACATTTGTGTTAATGTGCAGGATCTTAAAAGGAGTAGGACATTGGCAAAAGGCGAAGTAGATCTCCGAGTTGGAAATTGAGCAAGAGTTGCTGCATTAGCTATAGGAGATTATTCATTATCTTTGCCTTCCGGTTTATCTTTAGATTTAAAAGACTGTTATTTTGTGCCTTCAATTACTAGAAACATTATCTCTATCTCTTGTTTGGACAAGTTTGGATTTTCATTTATTATAAAGGACAATTGTTGTTCCATTAATTTAAATGATATGTTTTATGCTAGTGCACAAATGATTAATGGTCTTTATGTATTAAATCTTGATATGCCTGTCTATAACATAAATACTAAAAGGATTAAGAATAATGATTCTAATCCAACTTATCTCTGGCATTGTCGCTTGGGCCATATAAACGAGAATCGCATATCAAAACTTCATAAGGATGGAGTATTGGATTCATTTGATTTTGAATCATATGAAACATGTGAATCTTGTTTAATGGCCAAGATGACTAAAGCTCCTTTCAAGGGGCATGTTGAAAGGACAAATGATTTATTGAGTCTCATACATAGTGATGTATGTGGACAAATAAGCACACATGCTAGAGGTGGTTTTCAATACTTCGTTATATTTACTGATGACTTCAGTAGATATGGGTATGTGTACCTAATGAAACATAAACATGAAACCTTTGAAAAGTTCAAGGATTTCAAGAATGAAGTACAAAACCAACTTGGTAAAAGTATCAAAATTCTTCGATTAGATCGAGGAGGTGAATACCTTAGCCAAGAGTTTCATGACTATCTAAAGGAGTGTGGGATAGTCCCACAACTCACTCCTCAATATACTCCACAATGGAATGGTGTATCCGAGAGGAGAAATCGAACCTTGTTGGACATGGTTAGATCAATGATGAGTCATGCAGATCTTCCGATATCCTTTTGGGGACATGCTTTAGAAACAACAGTATTAATACTGAACCGTGTTCCATCTAAATCAGTGGAAAAGACACCATATGAGATATGGACTAGGAAACGTCCTAGTATGTCTATTATGAAGATTTGGGGTTGTGAGGCTTTCGTGAGACGTCACGCCTCTAACAAACTTGGACCCAAATCTGATAAGTGTTTATTTGTGGGGTATCCTAAGGAAACGAAAGGATGCTATTTCTATTATCCCACCGAGAACAAAGTGGTTGTTGCTCGAACTGGTGTCTTTCTTGAAAGAGAATTTATTTCTAGAAAAACCAGTGGGAGACATATAGAACTTAGTGAAGTTCAACCACAAGAAAACACTGAAAATGATATTGAGATGGAAACAGAGCAGACACCACAAGCTGTTGTGGATAAAGTACCTGCTCAAGAGACACAAGCCCAACGTAGGTCTGTAAGAGAACACCGGGAGCCACAGAGATATGGATTTCTTGTGACTCAACAAGGTGACTTACTACTTATTGATGAGGATGAGCCGTCATCTTATCAAGAAGCTATAATGGGCACTGATTCTGAGAAATGGCAAGAAGCCATGAAATCTGAAATGGAATCCATGTATGCAAACCAAGTATGGACTTTGGTTGACCCACCTGAAGGGGTGAGACCCATAGGGTGCAAATGAATTTTCAAGAAGAAGACCGACATGGATGGTAATGTACAAACCTTTAAAGGTCGACTGGTTGCAAAAGGTTTCAAACAAATTCATGGTATTGACTATGATGAAGCTTTTTCGCCAGTTGCCATGGTTAAATCCATTAGGATCTTACTTGCAATAGCTGCATTTCATGATTATGAAATCTGGCAGATGGATGTCAAAACAGCTTTCCTTAATGGAAATCTGCTTGAGGATGTGTACATGACACAGCCCGAGAGTTTTGTCGATCCAAAGGATGCTGGAAAGATATGCAAGCTACAACGATCCATTTATGGATTGAAGCAAGCTTCTCGGAGTTGGAATCTTCGTTTTGATGATGCAGTCAAAGAGTTTGGTTTCATCAAAAACGTAGATGAACCTTGTGTCTACAAGAAGGTCAGTGGGAGCATAATTATCTTCCTAATATTGTACGTAGATGACATACTTCTAATTGGGAATGATATCCCTGCCTTACAATCTGTAAAGATTTGGCTAGGGAATTGCTTTTCTATGAATGACTTGGGTGAAGCCACCTATGTATTAGGAATCAAGATCTATAGAGATAGATCGAGAAGATTACTTGGCCTAAGTCAAAGTACATACATAGACAAAGTGCTAAAACGGTTTAGCATGCAAGAATCTAAGAAAGGATTCGTGCCTATGACACATGGAATACATCTCTCGAAGGATCAGTGTCCTTCAACACCAGATGAGAGACAACGCATAAGTAAGATTCCATATGCGTCGGCTATTTGATCTATCATGTATGCCATGATATGTACTCGTCCCGATGTTTCGTATGCTTTGAGCATGACGAGCAGATATCAAGTTGATCCAGGTGAAAGTCACTGGATTGCAGTCAAGAACATCCTGAAGTACTTAAGAAGAACTAATGATACATTCTTGATTTATGGAGGTGAGGAAGAGCTCAATGTAATAGGTTACACTGATGCAAGTTTCCAAACCGACAAAGATGATTTTCGATCGCAATCAGGATATGTGTTTTGCCTAAATGGAGGTGCTGTAAGCTGGAAGAGTTCAAAGCAAGAGACAGTAGCCGGTTCTACAACTGAAACTGAATATATTGCTGCCTCAGATGCAGCAAAGGAAGCTGTTTGGATCAAGAAGTTCATTTCTGAACTTGGGGTGATGCATAGCATTCTAGATCCGATTGAACTCTATTGTGACAACAATGGGGCCATCGCATTGGCTAAGGAACCTAGATCTCACCAAAGATCCAAGCACATACTTCGGCGCTTTCATTTCATTCGAGAAATCGTTGAAAGAGGAGATGTTAAAATATGAAAGTACCAACAGATGATAATGTATCTGACCCATTGATGAAGCCACTGTCACAGCAGAAGCATGATCGTCATACTAGATCTCTAGGCATTAAGTATATGTCTGATTGGTCTTAGTGCAAGTGGGAGATTTGTTGGGATATGCCCTAAGACATGTCATTAGATGATTGTTTACGACATACAATGTACTATGATTTTATAAATGGCAAATCATTATTATATATTATTCGAATATCTGTGCAATATGAATTGATATATAAGTTAATGTCCTTAGAATAATATTGTATTATTCTTAAAGATTGTCCCTAGTCAAGTATTATCATAAATAAGGATAATGATAATACATTGAGACTAGTATGTTTTGATTGATTAATTAATTCATGGATATGAGATATCAAATCAACACATGGGTACATGTTAGAGAACAATGTACTAGACAGACCCACCATGAGAATGCTACATGGATAGTTATATGAGTGTCATAAGCAATTCTCATAGTGATAATAATGTATGTAATCCTTACGACTTGAGATCATCAGAGATCCCAACATAAGGAGTTATGTATCTTGATATTGTCAAACGTTACCTGTAACAAGGTAAACTATAAAGGCAAATATTGGATACACTACGAATTATGTAGAGGGATGTTGATTGATCAAGAAAGGATTTGTCCATCCCATATAACAGGAGAAGTGTTGGGCCCTTGATCAAGTAAGACTAAAATGCATGGCCATGCTCGAATGAGTCGATATGTGATATCGAGCTTATTCGTTTATTCTAGTTCTACTTGGGGATCAAGAAATAGAGATTGAATATACGAGTATGACTATTCCATGACTCGTGTTCAATCTAAACACATGGACAAAGGGATTAAGTTACATGGTTAATATTATCACAAGTTTTAAGGTTATGTCGAGTCAATGACATTCTTGTAATTTGGGTATCCTTGATGTGTTGCTAGATACCGCTCATTGCTTGTGACGTAAAATGAGATTTTATGTCACTGCCAACATTACAAGATCCTATCGGGTCGCACAAAAGATTAAATCGATAAAGGGAATTAAATTCATGGGATGAATTAAATAATTAAGAAGAGTCTTAATTAAATGATTATAAGGATTTAATTATATCATGGGTTTGGGCCCATGAGACTTTAAGAAAGTCTTGAACCTTAATTAAATCTTATAATATAAATTCAAGGTTGTAATTAATTGTAGGAGATACAATTCATAATCACATAACCTAGCCATCATAACTCTCTCGACCGCCGCCTCATTTCTTCCTCGATCTTCACGGCCGACGTGAATAGTGGTGATTGGAACGGCCGTTGTTTATCGGTTTTGAACCGTGAGTTCGGTTTTGGTTCAAGAATAAGTCTAGCAACTTGTTCTTGAACGTCCCTTGTTCGATTTGATCATGTGGATACCGTAGAGACAAAGGTGCAAACTGTTGTTTGTGACTCGAGGTGCTACAACGTGGAATCTGCTTCAAACACGCTACAAGGGTGAGACTCTTTTATCATTCCGATATGAATACTCTGTATAGGTCCATGGTTAGGGAATCCATATTTTATTTCCGCTGCGCATTGCTTGTTGGATTCCTTACATAAACTCAGTCAAAGTTTGAGAATCCTTTTCACTAGGACCTTGTTGTCGAAATTGAAGGATTGCTTCACTAAATTTCTGTTGATCCTTCATCTTTGGGTGTCGAAGTTTTTCTTCATCACCACGCTTGTTGCGAAAACTAATGGGGAACTTCTGGTGAAATGTCTCTCGTAGTCTTTGCACAATAATCTTATGATCACAAAGGGTTGTGAAAATAAGTCTTCGTGTCTCGTTTTCTTGAGTGAACCGCTTGAATGTCTGTAGGAAATTGCTGCCTAGCTGCATATCAGCACATGTATCATATAAATAAATATGTGGAGTCTTGACTTTGTACCACGGGGTACCACCTGCTCATCCGATAATTATTTTCGCTCCCTGAACTCATTCATTAAGAATAAGGATCCGCTTGAAAAAATATATTTTCCTATATTTCTTTCATTCCACCGAGAACTCCATTCCGTCTTGTAATCTTTACCAAGGTTTATGTTCCTCGAGAAATTCAATCCCAAGAATAAGTTGTTCTGGGACCATGCATGTTGTTCCTTCAATGGTTAGATAAATTCACCAATTTTTATCTTTCCTTGATATCTACCCACTGTAGGTTATTGTAGATAATATAAGACATCACAAAGAAAGATATTGTTCTTTTCAGCAATGTCAAAGATTATCTGCACTTCGCCATTCTTCTGGACACCTCAGAATACCTGTTGTTTTGAAAACATCAGGGATCTTCTGAATCCTACTTGAGACGACCTTTTGTTTATCCCCGAGATAGTTACTGATCAACCTATCATGTTGGAAAAGACATTCTTCTTGGCTCGATCATAAGGCTTCGTCTTCTGTTCGAAACAGGATGGTCTTGTATCCTCATGTCTATCACTCCTATTGTCGGAGTATCAATAATGTCCGGCAATACGGCTTTGGCAAAATCTTCGAAGATTCTGGGGACTTCGATGAATTCCTTTCTTAAGAATACTTCTGAATGATGAGTATTAGAAAGCGCGTATGATACCTTGTAGGTGATCGAGTAAGGCATGTTTCTTTCTTTCATCAAATCACTTCTTTTAACATCTTGATGGAGAGTAAGAACATTGTTGAAGTCTCGATCTCCTAAATTGTATGCAATTCTCGGATAGATGTTAAAGGCCATCTTTCATGCATATAGATTTACTGCCACTGCTCCCAAACAAGAATCTTGATGTGAAGACCCCAAATTGTGCCCACTTTATTATCCAAAAATATTACCCAAGTAACAATATTATCTTTTAGTTATCAAATAATAT
Source organism: Haberlea rhodopensis (assembly GCA_907163345.1). Taxonomy (NCBI): domain Eukaryota; kingdom Viridiplantae; phylum Streptophyta; class Magnoliopsida; order Lamiales; family Gesneriaceae; genus Haberlea; species Haberlea rhodopensis. The sequence goes on along the minus strand of CAJQUN010000002.1, from coordinate 7,378,954 downwards.
CATCCAAATTGGTGGACTTGCGTTGTGGGATTGAAGGACTAGAGTTATGGTATTTAATCCCATAATTCTACACTAGCCTAATTTAAACCACCCACCACTTCCAACCCATTATATATCCTACCATAAAGAAATGAAAAAAGCTACCCTATCATCATCAAATTTTCGAAACCTACACACAATTACACACACATATTTTCGAAAATTCCAAGCAAGGAATGAGGAAATTTGCACCGTCTTCACAATCCGGAATTTGTTGATCAATAGCGCTTCGAATTTCCAACGACAGTAAGTGGGTTTTTGCTACAATTTCATTTCATTTTCAAAACATTATTTATGATTTAAACTTTTGATTGAACATCAAACATGAGGATTATGTTTTAAATCTAACAAGTATGTGACATGATCATGAATGAAAGAACTTCGCGGAGGAAAGTACTACGTGTGTAGGAGTCACCACTTGATTTGGCGGGGCAAAGTGCTACATGATGTGGGCATGCCACATTCACGTGAGCCACCTCTTGATCCTTAAGAGCAAAGTGCTATGCACACGGGAGCCACCTCTTGAATCCAATAAGTCGCTATGTGGATATGTGCAAGATATGTGTTTATGTGTTTATATACCAAGATATATGGATTTGTTAAAGAAATGTCTAAAAGATTTTTATTATGAAAGTATGTATATTTTCGTTTGTTCAATCGGCTCCTACTTGCTTGGTGTTTTTCCCAAACACTTACCCCCTTACCTTTCCTCCCAGACAAAGTCGAAGGAGAAGGATCGAGGAAGAAGAACAAGGGCAAATATGGAATTGTGATCCACGAGGAGTCTTCAAGAAGAATTATTATTTTATTTATGCTTCCACAATTTTTATTTAGTACGAGACATTTGGATTTCTTATTTGAAGTTGTAATGACAATTTTTATAGATTATGAAATAAAAAGACTGGTTTTAACATTGATCTGTACACGAGGCTTGTTGTATCCGAGTTTCATATTTAGATTCAATGACGGTGTCATGCGCTCGGGTTTCGGGGCGTGACATTTGAGGTTCAGGATTCTCTTGTCAACGATCGCCAAGTTGAGAGGTGAATCAATTCCTTCTTTGAAAGTTTCTTTGATTATAACTCTAATGGCTCCAATATGAATCCATGAGAGCGTGGTAGCAACTTCTCTTTTAACATCTTAATCTCCTGAATTTTTCTGTAGGGGATTAACTGCATCTCAATTTGGTCCCATGAATTCCATCGGGATCGCGAAATCACATGTTATCACCCTATGGATAATTTGATGCTTCCTTCTTCGAATATCATTCATATCCATGGCTTTTTCCATTGCTACAATTGTAAATCCATCATACATCTGAAGCTTTGTCTCTTCTTTCATGATTCTCATAAGAGTTTTATGAGAAGCCGTGGTTTGTGAGAGTAACCCAGATGGTTCTTCTCTGATCATGTGTTGAAGGAATTCTCATTCACTCTGATTCTGAACTGGATTCACCTCCATGATCAGAATGTATTTCTTCTTCTTCATAGATGCTTTCATCTGAGGGAATATCCTCAAATTGATACACCTGCACCAAATCCTGGAAGTAAACAACATCCTCGAACTCTTTGGTATGCTCGAACTGTCTTACTCCTCAGCTTTGGTTCTCTGGACAATCTGTAGAGATATGTCCTCTTGCTCCGCATGTCCAGCAATTACAATTTTTGAAACTCTCATTCACACGAGTATGAGTGCGCCTGAAAGTCCTCTTCGTTGGTGCTCTGCTAGTGCTTGCTTGATTAGAACCCGTCTACAAGGTTATATTTCTTGTTGATCCTGATCTTTGCCCCGATCTGTAACTTTGGGCTTTTGTTTTGACCAGAACTTCCTAGGTCTCTATAGACCTACTTCTTCTTGAACTACTTCATCGAGCATAAGGATGACTTCCGTGGTTCTTCATCTGCTGCCTTTGGGGATACTTTCCGATAATAGTAGGGATATCATTCCATGTACATCAAAGATGAGCTGTTTTGTTAATACTCTTAGCTTCTTATAATTCTTTTGGAGTTTTGCTTAATAGCACCACTCCGCAAGCTTCATTTTCAGAAATGACATTTTCCTGTCTACCGTCTCAATTCCTTACGGTGTATATTACTGGATAAGCATTTCTCTCCATGGACTACGTATTTTGGCAAAGAACAGTTCTGGTGCATCTTTTTCTTCCATATATACTCTGTGAAGAGCTTGATGTACTCATGTACATAACAAATATCATGTAGTTCCAGGCTAATTAGAGCTTGTCTATCGTTTTTAGCCATTTCTTCCTCCATTCCTTCGAAGTAACCAACTCCAATGAAACAGATTTTAAAGAATTTTGTCATCTTGTCCACGATTTCTTTCAGGGACTCTCTGGCTAAAACTCATTCTTTGGTACATGGGTCTCCGAGTTCCCATGCAGTTTACTTAGATCAAGCGTTCATGATGTTATACTCATTGCTGAAGCTCATTCATCAATAAGAACTTCTCAATTTTTAAAATCTAAGATATACATGTTGAGCATAATTCCATATGGATGAATTAGATCTAACTGAGACCTCCCCGTAAGGTGCCTGATGTATATCTGGCCTTCGGGGACGATTTCTCACTCTAGTTGGGGGATCTAAGTTTGCTCCAGTGGTAAAATAATCTCGGTGGGACATGCTTTGATCTCCTCCGGGTGGATTGTGTGACCCAAAACTTTCTTGTTGTGGAATTCTGGTTACAACTTTACCTGTCTTCAAGTCCACGAGATTTAATCTCGCAAACGAATCGACAAAATCACGTAGATCTTCCAGGTTGATTCTTTCCATTACTTTGTTTGAAGTATTGGCCCTCCTCGTAGGACTGCAATCATTTTCAGTCTAAGTTAAAGGCCTTCGGGCCTCCTATGTCTTCCCTTTTTGGTGTAAAAGGGGTTTCGTTCCATAGGACGGTGGTAACCATCCTCCGTTCCTTCTTCTTGAAGAACTTGGTTTTGACTCCAACTCCTTAACTCGGGTTTGAACATCTTGAAGGTTTTCAAGAATTTCATTATGGTGTTTAATCATAATCTCCATCTGTCTTTGAATCTGATGGATCTGTCCGAGACATGGTATTGCAGGTAGCCATAACGCTGCTCTGTCTTCTGGATTTCTCTAAGATCTTGGGATATCTTAGAAGTATCCGATTTCTCAAAATGTTGATTCTCCCATCCTATTCATCTGTTCCAGATCCTGTTGGGTTGTTTGGATCTGGAATCATGGGGTTATACTCAGTATGATCTCTCTCCCGCGCCTCGGTAATCTCGAATTGTAGCTTGAGGTTCATCTTGTAAAGGTTCACCGCTACCTTCTCCTATTCTTGATACTGGTATATGCTAGCAGGGCTAGCATCAATTTCCAGTAGAGTATTTCATTACTGGTTGAAGTGTTTAGCTTCGGCCAGATATCCTTGATTTAGTTCTTCTATTTTCTGAAAGTACCACATGTATGACTTGCACCACGGACATTCATTCAAATCCATAATATTCATTGAATTGCCTCCTCCGTATATGTTACAAATTAATATTCAGGATATTAATATAGTATTTCCAGAATAAACCTAAGCTCTGCTATCATTTTGTGATGGATCTAGGTACTTGAACAAAAATTAGAAATATGTTCAATTTAAGGATGTAAAATGTTACAAGCTTTGAAAGTCTAGGATGTAAAGTGTTACAAACCTTGAAAGTATATTATATAAATTGTAATTATTTAAAATATGGTTCGATAGTGAAAAGAGGTAATATGTTCGGAGTAATTTTCCTAAATAATAATATCAAAATGGTTTATTTTTAAAATAAACAATAAAATTATGACACTACTCATCACTCAGACTCAGGTAACCTCACGCGCAAACATTACCCCGTGGCACCAACATCATATTCACACCTTGTATCTATCTCTCTATCTATCTACATAGATTTTGACTGGTATTCAGGGAGAATCAGAAGGAGAAGTATGGCAGTGAGAAGTGGGGTTGTGAAGGCAGCTCTCGCGATAATGGCCGTATGCTTGGCCGGATACATAGTGGTACCACCTCTGTATTGGCACTTAAAGGAAGGAATCGCTGCTGTCAGCCGCTCGTCTTCCCGGTATTGTCCACCTTGCGACTGTGACTGTGATTTTCAGCCCCTTCTATCCATTTCCCAAGGTACGCTTCATGTTGGATCCGTTCAGATCTCTCAATTTTAGGTTTCGGTCTCGCGTTGAGTTATTGGGGCTTGCTTTTATGCTCACTTGGATTTTTTCATTACTTCAATTATTGATGAAATGGATGAAATGATTGTGTCTATTGGTCTGGAATTAGAGGATATTGGAATCTGTTGAATATCTTGAAAAATGTAGCAACATGGTCCACCGGATGTGACTATGAGCTCTTTTTGTATGCAATTTATTTTGCCTTTCGATTCTTAAAATCTGTTAACTGCAAGAGAGTATGGATTCATCTCAAGTTTTAATGGATCTGATATTCCATCAAGAATTGTTTATTCTGTTAGAACTGGTGGAGAAAGAAAGAAACTCACAAAAAAGATTCAGACAGAAATTGTGAAGGAGCCGTTTTGAATCTTGAAGAAGTGAGAGTAAGCATGGGAAGTAAACTGACTAACGTGGTTGGAGAGCAGATAGGAATAATGAACGAAGAATTAGGTATATGATGTGTTGTTGTCACCATCCCATATCGGTTCCCTGAGAAATTTAACATGTCTGGGTGGCTCTTTCACTGGCTCTCCCCTTTTGCTTATGGCCTCATTGTTGCCAATCAAATGGGAAAATGCCAGTGCTATAACTATCATGCTATCGCTGAATGCTGGACTATTTCCACCATCACTTATTAGCAATTTTTGTTATTGTCAAGGATACGAAAATCTAGTTCATTGATATAAAGTTGTTTTAAAGTCATGTGTACTGTTGACCCCAAGACTGACCATGACTTATTATCCTAGGAGGGAGAATGCAATCTTTTATTGACAACTCTTGCAAAATTACATGTGATTTTTTAAAACTATTTTGTGGAGTTAGGTTGAACTTCTTTAGATGTGGAAATTTCATACGAAAAACTGGTGAATCATTGATGGTGACATGAGCATTATATTTCTCAAAATATTATGTTTCAGCAAATTCACTTCAATCAACCTAGTTAAGATTGGATACTGCATTATTCCGTTATAGAATTTTCCCACTTCAATCAACCTAGTTAAGATTGGATACTACATTATTCCATTATAGAATTTTCCCATCTATGATCGATTCATTGTTTCATATGTTTCTTGTTGAGGTGACTGGAAAATTAATGTTTTCACATATTAGATTGAGTTTTAAAGCTCAAGATGTTTATGTGGGACCACACATTTTAGCGTATTCTAAAAAACGTTTTTATGTGATATATGTGTGCCTTCGTAGCTCCAGTTCCTTGCTATTCACCTATCATAAGTTCACGGTTGTTAGTACTCATGGAAACTTTTTAGCTATCATATGTAATGGGGAGTTGCTAGTGTTTGTTCTGGACACCTTGTTTATGTGGACTTATATTTTGTTTCTCGTAACTTCTCTTTCCTGTGTATCATCCAGTCTTCTGGTCGAAGCCTGCATATTCTTATCAATTGTTATTATATTTTTTTGCAGGACTGAATAATATTTCCTTTTCAGGTATGTTTATTGTCACTGTGTTTTGTCACTTTTGAATAACATCTAATTTGGTTTCATATCATTCCATTTAAAGCGTCTTTAAATAATTATCTTACCATCCGTGTCCTTTTATCTCCCTATGTCTACAGATTGTGCAAAACACGATCCAGAAGTGAACGAGGATACACAAAAGAACTTTGCTGAACTACTATCTGAAGAATTAAAAACCCGAGAAACAGAAACTTTGGAAAATCATCGACATGCTGACATGGCATTGCTTGAAGCTAAGAAGATGACGTCCCAATACCAGAAAGAGGCAGATAAGTGCAATTCTGGAATGGAGACTTGTGAAGAGGCAAGGGAAAAGGCCGAAGCAGCTCTACTAGATCAGAAACAGCTCACTGCTATGTGGGAGCTGAGGGCTCGACAAAAAGGCTGGAGTGAGTCACAGTCTTAACCCTTGAGTTAATTCTCGGATTTTTTTCAAACACGGGTCTGTGTCTTCGTATATGCTTCTTTGATTTGGAGCATTTGGTAATGGTGTTTTTTCTCGAAGTTTTGTATGAGTACTGTCTTAATGCAAACACGAAAAGGAAATTTATTTAGTTTGAAGGAGGTGAATAGATGATCCAACTCAATAAAAACAGAAACCTTTTTTGTTGTTATTATTCTTTGTTACATGTTTTTGTGAAGGTCTGGACTTAGTTGGATGAACTGATGCGTATAGATTTACATTGTCATGCATGAATAGTTAGGTACTCTCTATGTACAAAGGGATCTGCATAACTGTATTCGTTCTTCAATGTGTAAAATAAGAAAGGATTTGCATCTTTGGTGTTAGTCTTGTTCTAGTGAATCCCTTCTCGAAATTATTTATGATTTTTTTGGATTTCCGAGCTAAACCGGAAACAAATGTTTGTTGTATATATGATGATCTGTTTTAGTTGCTTGAAAGGTGTCGTATTAATTGACACAACTTTCCGATGCAAGAGTAAAATGTTCTATTTTTTGAGCTACAAATCCAGTGGTAGTGAACAATGACAGTCGATAGAGATAGCAACTTAGTGTGTTAAAATAATGTATAAACTTTTAAAATATTTCATTTTAAGGTGAGTGCACTGCCCTGCTCATCCCTCGTCATGGTACTGTTTGATATGTGGTATGAGATAATCAAAAATATGGATGTGTAATATGATTATATATGTATATAATTTATGTATTGTGATTAGTTATATAAGGTTTGGTATATATAAATTGAGTAATTATTTTTTTATCAACCATATTAAACAATATTTGCGTAGTTATGAACTTGTGATACACAACATATTTGGCGTGTTTCGAGAGGCAAATTCAGAGGGGGGATACTTAAAGAGCCCAAGTAAATGCTGTAATTATGTGACAAACAAAAGAAGTTGCTACGATTCACTCAAGTACAACCGTTTCCAAGAACTACACAAAACACAAAAGACCAATAAAACGAACAATAAGCAACAAAGTTACAGAAATTACTGAGGCCCACAAATTTCGTCTGCCATGAAAGAAATGCCAAAAGTTTCGAAGAGCTCTGCATCCCATTTACAGAACATTTAAATACCGTGCATTTTCAAATACACAAGAATAACAGTATCCTAAATTCTGGGAATCTGTTCTTTTTCGGTCTGGATAGTGACATGATTTATGCTATATTCACTCTTAAGATACTCGATCACTTTGTTTAAAACCTTGTCAGCGTCAAACTCAGGCTTAAGTATAACATGACATGCTAACAACACTTTCCCAACTGTAATAGCCCATATATGCAATTCATGAATGGCAACAATCTCCTCCATCTCACAAAGCTCCCTTTCAACCCTTGTTGCATCAATCTCTCTTGGAGTACTTTCCATGAGAACCTCAAGAATGTTACGTAACATCTTGATCGTTGTCCCCAGCACGAGTACAGAAAAAATGAGTGTACAAATCAGATCAATGATTTTCCACTCGGGTTTATACCAGATAATAGCTCCACCAATCATGACACCAACACTTTGTATTGAATCTCCAAGCACATGAAGGTAAGCCCCCTGAACATTTATGTTCCTTTGCTTCTTGCTACGCCCTTGTTTTGGTTTAATGAAAGGCTCACTCGGATCTCCAGCATTAGGATGATGATGCTCATCATGGGTTGTGTCATCCTTAGAGACGTGATCATGGTCGTGATCATCGCTGCCGTCGTGATCATCGCCGTGATCATCATGATGGTCGTGATCATGTGCATGACCATGCCCATGATCATGTCCGAGCAAGATAGCCATGATAATATTAACTACTAAACCAAAAGCTGAAACCAAGAACATTAAGAAACCTTGAACCTCACCCGTATCCTGTATGAGTCGAACAACAGCTTCATATACCAGAATCCCAGCAAGAAGCCATATCAACTGAATCGACACCAGCGCCCCCAATATCTCTATCCTATAGAATCCATAAGATTGCTTTGGATTCGCCTCCCAACCCGCGGCCCATAGTGAGAACAATGATATAGCAAAAGCTGCAACATCTGATAATAGATGAGCTGCATCAGTCATTATCGCGAGACTGTTAGCTTTTATTCCACCGATAATTTCGACTATCATAAATACAATGCACAATCCAACAGCTATCAAGAGTTTCTTGATTGAATCTGATCGTTCTTGCACGTCTTTAGAACTGGTCGTGGAATCGGTGAAACCACAGGGTGCTCCTGCACAGGCCTTGCTTCCAACGGAGCCACTTTCTGCTGTTGGGGCATCAGCGTGAACCTCGATTATATGACCATAATCTGATTTTGGCTCATCCATCTGCGTATAAGGAATACATCATCAATCAACAATTCCGCATGCACAGATTTGAAGCGTGTAGTTTATTCTGCAATCCAAATTTTTTCAAACCAATACCCAAGCTCATATCTATTCGTTATTCTTTACTCAACCATAACCAATATTTTCAGGAACAATCAATCGCCCAAAATAAAATCCTGTCCTATAACGCTTCAAAGAAAGCAAACTGGTTAGTCTAAGAACTGTGATAAAGATGAAATCCAACAAAAAAAAATAGAGATTTCGAATTAGTTAAGATACGAAAGTAATCTACATGGACGTAGCATTTGATATCGTAAAGAAACAGGATTTCATGAAACCAAGATAACCTTTATGAGATTTTGATTCGCAAATAGATTTAGTAAAGCGATCAATTATGGATCGAATGATTGGACTGCTGTTGATAGACCATTTAATTTGTACGCTTTTTTATATGCAAGAAACTCATTTTAAAAACTTCTACCGTAACATATTATACACGACATGTTCGAATAAGAAAATGGTTTTATTTTGGTGGCGGTCGTGAGGGGTCGGGTCATCACCCAATGATTAATCAGGTGCAAACCTGAATACATTGTTAAACAAAAAAAAAGAAAGAAAGAAAATGGTTTTATTTCGAAATACATTTTAAAAAATTCTTGTATATGATTTGCTAAAAGTCATAAGATATACAGAAATGAAAAATAGATAATTTTGGTATACTTTTGTTAATCATCTTATTTTTGACTAAAACAGATTTAGTATTGCTTTTTAAAGTTAGTTTGAAATTAACAGAACAGTTGAGAATTCTATTTGAAATTTATATTTAAAATATATTAGATTTAAAAGTATGGGGATTACTTTCGATATTACTTTTTCGCGTTATTGGCAACGAACTCGATGTGACTTTTCAAATATGTAGATTACTCATGTGGTTTGATAATATGATGTTGTCCCCTTGTGGTTTGTGAAAATAGGTAGATTACCCCCCTCTAGTTTGTGAATAAGTGCAAAATACAATATCAGTGTATGTTATGTTCGGCAAATGTTGATTAGGGATACCACAAATAACATGTGGTAAAATGCTGATTAGGGATACCACAATAACGTAAAATGACTATTTACAAACCAAATGAAACATAATGTCTATTCTTGATATCATAGTGGGTAAATTGCCGGACGCTCTACTTTTCGTGTAGAAATGAGAATCACTTACTTCATATTGTATAATACTATGACTAATACATAATTTTATTTGCATTTAATAATTTCGTAGTAAGGGCTATCATTTTCTCCACAATTTTTGGTGTAATGAAAAAAGTATAAAATGCAAGTATCACTTTGCATATGTTAATTTCAAATTATTTGACCTTATTACCATTAGTTAATTAATTAGTATTGAAATAGATACAAACAACCATCTAACACACGCAGGCACACGCACAGGCACACAAACATGCATGCACAGGTACGCATGCACACGCAAATATAAACAATATAAAACCCTACTTGGATGATATTATTATAAATAATAAAAGAAATAATTGAAACAGAAACTATTATAATTACTATTAGGAAGGACTAATCTTCCCTGGCCATTTCCAATAAAAAATTTTTAGTTTTTAAGACAATACGCGTCTATGTAATTTTAGAATACCACTAAAAATAATATTTTATTTGTATATGTCTGTGTGTATATGCCGAGGCACGTGAAAACAAGGGAGGAAAGTACATTTCCTAAAAAAAAAAATATTTATTATCCCCATAAAAATGTATTTTTCCATCCAAAATTGCAAATTGCCCCTTATTATATTTTACCCTCTAAATTTTTTTTCCACATTTTATCTTATTATATGCTCTTCCAAAATACCCCTAATATAATATTTATCTTCAATGTTTGCCTATTTCCCAATTTTCTAAAACACTATTTCATCTAATTAATAATATATCATATTAGTTTTTAATATTTAAAATCTTAAAAAATATATAATAATTTTATATATGACATATTATGAAATACAATAAATAAAGAAAAAATTACACCAATACAGTATACTCTATATAAAAAAAATTATTTTTACATAGAATTATATTTCTCATGAAATTTAATATACATGCACCTGCGGCGTAAAAAAAATCGCTAATATATAATGCTGAGTCTGAATATTCTTGCTTATTAAAAAATTTCTATATCTATATTAAATAATGACCGAGTTGTTTAGCTACTATTGATAATCCACAAATTATGATTAGAAACAGAGTCGTATAGAATCGCTTTGCCAAAGCTTTAAATCTTGACCAAAGTAAAAACCAGCAAAAAAGAATGGAATTTATGATTAAAATGAGCAAAAGATCATTCAAGTTAATATATTGTGTTTTATTTTTCTTTAAAAAATGTGAATATGTCGACATGATGTTTTTTTTTTTTTGCTCCTATGAAGTTTGAAAAGCTTAGAATTTTCTGCAATCTGGAATATTATTTAATAAATTAATGAAAATGTTTTGGAAAATTGGATAAAAAACATCAAAAATATTTTTTTATATAGGGTAAAATGCAGGATATATGTATTTTTGGGGAAAAAAAAAGCAATGATATAAAATAGCTAGTATGTCGAGGCAATAGTTCAACAATTTGTCATTAAAATGATATTGCTCCTCTACGGTAGTCATGTTTCGAATGTTTATATGATAGTCCAAAAGACATCACCAAATGACATCATTTGGCTGCAATGATTCATGAAAAGTCGCACCTATACACGAAGGGGCGCATTGTTTGGTTGAAAATGTGCTTACCCAAATGACACAATTTCAAAGCAATTTTTCATGAAATGTTGTACCTATTTTTGAAAGGGTGTAATGCTTAATTTCACTTCTTACAACAATCCATCACATGAATAAATTAATGCATGCATGCACATGATATTAGAAGAGTGCTTTAGCAAAATGTTATAGCATCGGGAGATGTGACTTGTGTCTTTGAACCTTTTGTAGTGGAATTCAATCGGATTTACTTAACTTAATTGTGAACTTATAGTCTTGAGCTTTTTAGTCGTAGGTCTAAGCCTAGACAATTGAACCCGCATTATAGCAATTCTAACCTTCGTCTTGGATTATCAATGTTGTGTCCATTTCGACATTGAACCACGCTTTTGTTTCATAAGTATTTTTACATATTTGAAACGATCAAACTTCGCACTTACGTATGTGATCTCCTAAAAGAGTATCACATTATAATTCAACATATTTATTTATATTTCTTAGGAATCATTAAAGTCAATTGCCTATCATCATGCCCATTTTGCAGGTTACATCTCTTATCATATGAATGAGTTGGAGATTAGTCTCCATTGTGTTTCTCCAATATTGTAATTTGGTTGTCCATTTTGAACCTAGATCTTGTGATATCCTGTCAATTATGTTGGGTATCCACTACAAGAATTTAATTTTGGGATTTTAATCTCATTCCCATCGATAGGCAGTTTACTTGATCTATTGGTTAACCTTTTCGTAAACTTATACGCGGATTACTTATGTCATTTGAGATCACTTGCCACATGGTATTATATCTACGACGTAAAAGTCGAGAATTATCATTGTACATACTAATTTGTGCCTTTTTCTCCGACTTTGTCCATCGCTATGAATTATGGTTGCTTAGAGGATTTCCACGACACGACAGCCCCACCAATAATAAACATATTACCATTTGTGGATCTTTCATACCATCTATCTAGTTTTCATAAGTGTATTCTTCTAGTACAACTGAATATCTAGAATTTTGAATTCTAAGCTTTGCAAACTTAAAAAACCAAATTCAAGGTTTTACTTCTTGTAGATTTGGATTTAAGTTTATTTCTTACAAATTCAAAACTTGAAGAAATTTTCAAATTTAATTCTCAACTCAAATTTTTAAGCGCAACAATTCTTACAAAATCCAAGTTCAAGATTTTATCTTGAACACTTGAATTTTAAACGCAAAAACTTAAAAATTTGAAACTATAATTTATCTTTTGAGATTTCATCTTTTAAATGTCTGAAAAGCTTTAATTCCAAGTAGTATATTTGCTACACCTATATCGTTATTTCAAAATGTTTCGTTAACATTGTCTTTGTCATTTTGATGATATATGTATCACTTCCTACAATGAGCATATCATCATTATACAAATATTCTATTACATATGATTTAGTGTGTATTTGTCACACTCGTTAACTTTTTAACAACATGATTTTGTCAAATATGTCATTATTTTGGCGCTAGTTATTACTTATTTTAATGAGGCACCCCGACACTTTTAAGCATTTGTAGAAAGATTACTGTCATTTTCATAATTCATAAGGATTTTCGTCATTGCCTATGTGTGACACTAAGAATATAGTTGATCAATATGATTGCTTCCCCCATAATTTTAGGGTAATCTCGAACTTATCAAGATTGCGTTTGTGTTCAACTTTCAAGTTTTTTTAAAATTTAAGAATTATAACTTAGAAATCAAATTCAAGATTTTATATCTTGCAAATTTTTTATGTAATCGCACTTGCTTAAAAAATTCAAAACTTGTGCAAATTCTCGAATTTGATTCACAGTTTTTATTTTAAGCGTGTTGTCATGACCCGAAACTTTACATGATCATGCATACGCATCATGACATTTACGAAATCATTCATAAGCATAATTGCATATATTTTGACATTTTATATGTGCATTAGAAAGCATAGAGGTTGTGAATAAAACAAATTTGAAGAATAATTAATGGAATAGATTTTAGTTGACTTGAATAAATTTCATGAATAGATTTGAAAATATTGAATATATATTGAATTTATTAGAATATATCGAATAAAAGTGAAAATATTGAATAAATTTAATAAAGACATGTTGAAGGGTATTTTGGTAATTTTCAAAATTCGTAAAAAAAATTTTAAATCGGGAACCGCCTCTCAACAATTGTGATAGACACACATTCACACACTATACTATGTGTAAAGGCCGTGATGTTTGAAAATGAGAAGAGCAAAAAAGAATTCGGTGTTTCGTTGATTTTCGGACATCAAAACGTCGTCAAAACTAGAAAATAATTACATATCTGGAATCTTTGCATCGCTACCTTCCTTTTGAGGTAGTTTTTTTTTCACTTTTTCTTATGTTTATGTTATGGCTTAATTTGAAATAATGCTCAAAGAGTATGAAATTAATATATGTGATAGATTAAACAATGATAAACAATATGTAACAAGAAAATTGAGATTATGTTGTAGTTTTGAATTTATACAAATTTTATGGGTACAAAATGTCATGTGCATATAACGGTTATATTAAAAGTGAATTGAGAGAACGTAATTGTAACGTTGAGAAATAATGAATAGTAGAAAAATAATATTGCACTTGGTATAAATATTTCATGCATAACTGTAATTAATTCATATTAAACATATGATATTGAGTTTGGTTGTGCATTTGAAATGCACCAATATGTTCTATTTTCGATACTGGCACCAGTAAGGCGAAGTAATCTATTTCTATGAGATATGAGTATCGATTGTGAGTATATCCTTATAACTTGGCATTTAACTTTATATGAGTATATTGTGTTATATGAGTACCTTGAATTGGTAAATGGATTGAGATAAATGCAATATGATGTGCAAGAACTAATTGAGTTCTTAAATGTACATGTTGGGACTTGATATTATATGATCTATATGGTTACGGTGTTATACAAAATTTCAGTTGCTGTAGATAAAAGTTGACTCTACAATGTGTTTTTACATATTGTGAAAGTATGGATCAAAGGTCGACCGGCTGACTCTAATCATTCTCCCTCATCTCATCATTTGCATATACTGTATATGTTTTTGGTTGGGTTGTGAGGGGTACTACCTTGGTTATTTTTGTGGCATACATATCTCTATATGCCTTGTAAATTATATATGATGATAAATGTATGGATTGGATGATATGAAATTGCAAGTTCCGCTGCCATTAAATATTATGCTATATGCCTCATGTGTATGTGTTATGTGTAAGAGTGTCACAATGTAATGCTTAGAAAACTCTATTTCAAGATTTAATGTCTTATAAATTCAAGCTTTAAGTGTAAAAGCTTAGAAAATTCAAATAGAATCAAAAGAGAGAGAACAACACCAAAACAGTTGTAGCATTTGATTCACCATTTGCATTTTAAGGGTAAAATCTTAGATATTTCGAATTCAAGATTTAATTCTTACAAATTTGAGTCTCAAGAGTAAAATGCTTAGAAAACTCAAATAGAATCACATAATTTTGGTATGTTGCACCAATATCGTCCCACAATTCTTTATTGCAAAACCTATTTGTTTAATTGGTATGCAACCTCATTCTTATAGTGTGTAAACTTTACACAATCTTAAGGCTCACATTGGTTCATAGCAAATAACAATAACATTATCTTGTGTAATCATTGATAACGTAACAAATTACTTTTCCACACATCTAGTTTGCAGTAAACTTTAAATCACAACATTAATATGAATTAATTCTAGAGAAATTTTTCTTTCAGGATTTCTATTGTCCTCCTCAACCTGTAGACGAACTACAAGATCTTTAAGACTCATATCTTTTCGTTTGCAGTTAACATAGTTCTTGAAGTCCTTCCACATATGAGATAATGTTTTAATCATTGCGGCCAGTTAGAACGAGTCACTAAGACTTATCCTCTTCGCATGTATGTCTTGCATAGAGTTGTCAAAATGGGTTGGCCCATCGGGTTGGACCAAGGTTTTTTAGGCCCACCTCCAGCCAACCCGTTTGGGTTGGTAGGGGTTGGCCCGCGAGTTGTGTCAATTAATTAATTTATAATAAAAGTTGAATTAATTTATTAAAATATGATTTATTAATAATTTTTTAAATAAATTTAATCATTAAATTTTAATAAAATTATATTTTTAATTTTTTGGCGGGTTTGCCAGCCTAACCCGCAATCCGCCGCTGTTTGGGTTGGATTTGAGATTTTCCAAACCGCCTGGAGGTTGGCCTAAATAGGCCAACCCATTTAGGTTGGGCTGGCTCGTTTTGACACTTATAGTCGTGCATGATTACTTGGAGTTCCTGCACTTGCATCATTATTGACTTGGAATCATTCATTTTGAAGTCCAGGAATTGTCCAATTATGAATTTCTTGAAGCAGGCATCAGCGGATCTATATTTCGTTTTCAATGATTCACACAATTCCTTTGCGGTTTCACTTGACTATACACATTATATAGTGAATTGTCAAGTTCGTTGGGGATGTAGTTCTTGAACATGAATTCACTTTCATTCAACACATCAACATCAACCCTCTTTTGGGTGTCGGTTTCCCAATCTTAGATCGTAGGTGCATCCTTGTTCAAAAACTTGCTAGACTCAAGGTTGTCAAGTTAAATAACGTCTTTTGTTGCCAATGTTTGAAGTTGGACCCTTTGAATTTTTCGGGTCTTTCACCATGATGAACGTTAGTCGTTGCATTTTTTAAACCAAAGGACATCATTTGGATGCAATTATTCATAAAAAATCGCATCTATCCTCGAAAGGGTGCTTTGATTGGTTGGAAATGTGCTTACCCAAAGGACGACACCATTTCAAAGCATTTTTTAATAAAAAGGTTGTACCTATACTTGAAAGGGTGGAATTTTAATTTCAATTCATTTTTCCAATAATATTTAGGGAAAAACCGTGAGACTAAGATTCTTATTCTATATTGCACTGATAGTACTTGAGTCTATCGACAATCGGTGCATGTAATTTACATGCATCGATAGACTCAGGTGTCACATATAATTTACATGCACCGATAGACTATGTTTTGGATAAAGACAGTACATGAGTTTATAGGTAACAAAAACATCTCGAAATCGACATTTTATTTTATCTTTTTTTTTTTGGAATTAATGTTGGATCTATGATATTTTTCATTCGATGAGAAAACCAAAATTGAAGAAATAACAATCTGAAATTTGCTACAAAAAGTTTCTTTTACTAAAGAGACATTTTAACAAACACATAATGTGCATCAAAATTAAAATTAAAATTTGTTAATTGAAGCACAACAATCCCATGAAAACAAAAAAAAAATCCAATGGAGAAAAAATGAAATATGAAAGATTAAAAAACATTCATCCCAACTTTTGTAAGCACTAATATGCCTTCTTCCACAAAAAAAAGAAGAAAGAAAACGTCGGCAACCATACGCAGTTCCACCATTTAAAATCTTCTCAATCTTCTTCTTCATCCCTCCAACTCTTTCTATTTCATCCAACCCAGTTGAATTTTCAAATTTCGAAAATTAACGCAACTTAGAGCTCCAATTAACCTACCAAATTTTCTGAAACCTAGGAAAGAGATTTAAGAAAAATGGGAAGCGGATTGGGAAGAAGAGTGTCGTCTTTCCCTCACCATTAGCGTCTGCAATGGTTTGTGCTTTGAAGCTCTGATAATTTTATTTTTTTAGCACATGTGTATTTAGAAAGAAAAAATGATTAATTAGATTAGGATTTCATAAACTTGACTTAATTGAAAGAAATTTCTTAAAATATGTATTTAGATGAAAAAAATATATTTTGGATGATTTAATTGAAAGAATTTGTGGGATGTGATCCTAGTGGCCCAATTCTGTTTCGTGTTTATTACGAAGGCCCATAAAAGAATTTTAAAAATAATAAATTAAAGAGGAAATTACAAGAAGGTACCACTTTTTAAAACATCTTTCAACTAAATCACCCTAAAAACTCTTCTTTCAACTAAATACATCTTTTAAAAAATATCTTTCACATAAGTCTATTTTATGGAACCCTAATCTAATTAATCCATTTTTATGACTTAAACACCCCTATCTAATTAATCCATGTTCTCAATGGCAGATTGTTCGATTGGTTGAATTGCTTTAAAATTTCAGAACAAGTATCGAATTTTGTTCTTCACAAATTGAATCTCGTTGTCGTTCTCATCCTCGTCTTCAATCAATTTCAATCAATGTTGCTGGATTGCACATCGATGATACTACTGTCATTTGGTTGAGACGGCTGGCTAGTGGATCTTAAAATACGTTCATGGTATTCATCGCACCAGTAGAAATTATTCGGATGATTTAGCGATGCCGGACAAATGTAGTAGTACCTTCCCGGATGAGTAGAATATTGACCAGCCATACGTAGAACCATACATCCATTCCCGCACGAACATTGGGGTGGACTCTTCGTTTCAAAATTACCTCTGTCGAATAAATACGTTAAAAAAGGGAACTATAATTGCAGACGCATGTATTGGCATATTGTTCATTAAATAAGAAGTACGTAATTATTTACTACATTTTTGAAAACAAAATGTTGAAATGTGAAATAAGCTCTAATATGTGCAAATCAATGTAAGCTGTTAAACTTTTGTGAAGTTTAATTCATAAAATTAAACTATCGATGCATGTTGAGTCTACCGATGCATGTAATTTACATGCACCGGTAGACGACTCAAAATTATAATGTATTTGAGATGTTCGATCAATTGTTTGAATTAAAATTTTGAGAATGCAATGATATTGAAACCATTGGTGCATGTAATTTACATGCACCGGCAGTTCATGAGTCTATCGGTGCATGTAATTTACATGCACCGATAGACTCAGTGGTGCATGTAATTTACATGCACCGGTAGTTCATGAGTCTATCGGTGCATGTAATTCACATGCACCGATAGACTCATTGGTGCATGTAAATTACATGCATCTTTAGACTTAGGTTTTGCTTTCTTATTCATTTTGTTATTTCACATCTCAAGCCTTCTATTTCAGATAAATATTATAAAAGAAAATGCACCAACATAAATTAGAATGATGTAATTAATCCAAACCACGTAAGAAGTAATTTCAGAATACCATAAACATATGTAAATAAACAGAAACAAAGAAAGAAATAAATTCCTAAATGAAACGAAACACCAGATAGTAAAAATCCCACATGTGCTCAACTGAATTCCAATTACCAATCTATCGGTGCATGTAATTTACATGCACCGATAGTCTACCGGTGCATGTAAATTACATGCATCGGTAGACTCAACATTTGCAACCACGTAAGAAGTAATTTCCGAATACCATAAACATATGTAAATAAACAGAAACAAAGAAAGAAAGAAATTCCTAAATTGAAACGAAACACCAGATAGTAAAAATCCCACATGTGCTCAACTGAATTCCAATTACCAATCTATCGGTGCATGTAATTTACATGCACCGATAGTCTACCGGTGCATGTAAATTACATGCATCGGTAGACTCAACATGCATCGATAGTTTAATTTTATGAATTAAACTTCACAAAAGTTTAACAGCTTACATTGATTTGCACATATTAGAGCTTATTTCACATTTCAACATTTTGTTTTCAAAAATGTAGTAAATAATTACGTACTTCTTATTTAATGAACAATATGCCAATACATGCGTCTGCAATTATAGTTCCCTTTTTTAACGTATTTATTCGACAGAGGTAATTTTGAAACGAAGAGTCCACCCCAATGTTCGTGCGGGAATGGATGTATGGTTCTACGTATGGCTGGTCAATATTCTACTCATCCGGGAAGGTACTACTACATTTGTCCGGCATCGCTAAATCATCCGAATAATTTCTACTGGTGCGATGTGAGGGTTGGAGACTAGGGTTTGATATTGAAGGAGGTGATCCAAGGAAGGCAGAAGACTATTTTGGTCATTTTGACCAAAATTGGACCTAGTTGAAAGAATATTTTTTGGGGTGACTGGGCTGAAAAATCTTTTACCAAGTAGTACCGGCCCGAAATTTTCCCTAAATTAAATACTAGTTATTATTTATATGATCTCTTATTTCGTTAATTATCTCCAAAGCAAAGTCGCACTGCGTGGAGCTCGCGGCGGGTCCGCCACTCCGTCAGCTCAGGTAGGCCGTCCTTTTGGGGATATAAGCAGCAGCAGCAGCGCCGCCGTTACCAGGTATGATCACTCGACCTTACTGGACTTCTTTCTCCTCGTGGCCAGCGGCACTTATGCACCCGTAATGAATAAAATTTTCTGTGTGGAGTTTGTCAAAATTGGATGACAGGCCAAACCTAGGCATGTCGTCTAAATCCCTATTTTTGTGAATCTCTGCTGAAATCTGAGGTACAATCTCTTTTACCCTTTTGCTATTGCACCTGTGTTATGCATTCTGTCTGTTCTGCTGAAAGTTGAGGTACAGTCTCTTTTTCCCTTTTGTTACTGGAAAGGTAATCTCCAACGAAGATAATTTTTAGTGATGTTAATGCCATAATGAATTAATTTTATGCTATTGATGTTTTCGCTTTACATTGTGTTCTAGATAAAGTAAGCAATATTGTGGAATCACTCTTGGTTGGTTGTAAAGCACTAATTGCTTTGCTGCATTCTTACTCGGTTAACACACGATTCTTCGTGCATGAAACAATTGTGATTGCTTCATTCTCACGCAGTCACACATATTTTTTTTATTATCTAAATTGTTACGTGAATTATGATTCCATATATTCTTACCATATTTCAATATAACGATTACCTTGTTTTAATTTGTCAGTTCCACTCCAATGAAGAAACAAAGGACAAGGTGGGACTTTTTGCGCAAATTCCGAATTCGTGATTTAAATTTTGAAATGTGATATTGTTATGATTGCAGGATCGCACTATGGACAAGTGATAGAAAAATAGAGTCATGTAACGAAGGTAGCAACCTTGTTACCAAAAGAAATTAAATTAAAACTTCTTTCTTGATTTTATTAATCAAAACCACTATATTTATAATAATAGTCCAACAAAAATCAAAATAACACAATCCCTAAGATGAAAAATCCTAGATAACTATGAATTTGAAATAAAAATCCTATTACTTAAAAGAAATCTCTAAAAATCTACTTAAATAAAAACCAATCATAATCTTAAAGTAAAAACAAATCCTAAAAGATAAAATTGCAAGTGTATCCAAGATCTATCGGCGGATTTGGTTTTCATAACATCACCCCCCCCCCCCCCCCCCCCCCCCCCCCCCCCCCCCTTGGAATCGTGTTTATCCGCAAACACTAAAGGGCACCCCGTTGGAGTATTGCAGAAATTATGCTCCGGTAGCGGTGCTTCTTAAACTCCTTGTCCAGTTCGTGATTCTGCTTGAAGTCTTCACATGTTCGATTGGGCACGTTGACCTCGAGGAACAGGCAACAAAGTTGTGCGTCAGTATCGATGTGGAAGCGCGCCAGCTTTAAAATTTTGCCGCTGGTTTATGCTATTGGCAAAAATAATGTTTGTAGTGACTGATTCCTGCCAGCGGTTTCGGATTGTTGCGGGCCGTATTGGTCCTCGACTCTGGGACATTCAAGCCTCGAGATTCTGGGACTAACGTTGTTACCATCGCTGCTATCACTGGCGTAGTATGAGACTGTCACTCGGGGTTCGGAAGCACCAGGACGTGTAGGGATGTTTGAGTGGCCCATGTAAATCTACAAGGAAGCACATCGAGCCGTGATATCAACCACTCTTGGTCGGCGTCGTACAAGGCGATAAATTCGGACAATTGTCGTTGTATTGATTGGAAATTCGCCATAACGACTGTCTGTGATACCATTTGTTATGATTGCAGGATCGCGCTATGGACAAATGATAGAAAAAGATAGTTATGCCACGAAGGTAGCCACCTTATTACCAAACAAAATTAACTTAAAACTTCATTCTGGATTTTATCAATCAAAACCACTCTATTTATAATAATAGAGTCCACCAAAATTCGAGATAACAGAATCCCTAAGATAAACCAAAATCCTAGATAACTATGAATTTGCAATAAAAATCCTCTATCTACTTAAAAGAGAAATCTATAAAGATCTACTTAAATAAAAACCAATCATAATCTTAAAGTAAAAACAAATCCTAAAAGATAACATTGCAAGTGTATCCGGGATCCCATCAGTGGATTTGATTTTCATAACAGACATTTAGTCCTTGTTTTTCCATAAATGTAGATGACAGACATGAGTTAATCACCTCAATACATGGAATAAGATATTGGAATGCCATCTGAAATAGGAGACCTGAACTTGGTCTACTTGGTGTTTTAGCAGCGGAGAGGCACAGCCTTAAAGGAGGGAATATGGAGGCAGGTCACTCAACAATGAAGTAACCTCTCTTTCTTTTCATTATTAATCCAATGTAAAAAATTATGCACATTTATTCTTCAGAGCATAAATTAAATTACCATCTATCTATTATAATTGCTTATATTTCTGTTGTTTAGTACTTCATGCCCTCTTTCACGGTTGGCTCATGGTCTGAAATATTCTTAAATATGCTTTCAGAAAAAAAAATACATGTTTTTGTGAAAGATCTATTCTATACATAAATAGAAAAACATGGAGCATTTACTGATTTTGTTTATGTGAGATTTAGCATATTCTATTTTGAGATACGAAAAAGAATTATAGTTGTAATAGAGAATTGAAGTTGGAGTTTGGAATTGGAAAATTGAGTGGATTTTTTTCTGGATTTGGGTGAATGGGAAAGTGTGTTTTTCATGAACTGGAAGTAGCCAGACATGTCATTATCTTAGAGGGGTATTGTTTTGAGAACCTGTTGGGTAAAGCTAGGGCTTATTAGTCCCATAAAATTAAACAGGTTTTGTTGCTAAGGACTATTTTGTTATATGGATTCTGTTTGGGAGCTTTAAAAACAGATTGATTCTATTTGTTTGTTTCTCCAGAATCAGTAAATAAGTAGATAGTTCTGCTTGGGACTTGGGAGTGTTTGTTTCTGAAGAAACAATAAACATAAAGAATCCCACTCTATCAGTTTATGGGTTGCTTCTCTTTCTTGTTTCTACAAGATAAAATATCTTATTTATCCTTCATGTTTTACTAAATTTCACACCTTTTATTTATCACACTTATTTCACATCAGTTTTATCTGTATATTTAGTAAGTTTTTATTACTTCAATAATTTTACTTCCGAAACTATTTTTTTTCTGTATACATTTAATAAATTTATTTCTTTAGTAATTTCACATTTTTAATTTGTGTTGTGAATGATTATATTAAGACTTTTTTGAAGTAATTTCTATCGATAATTGATAAAAATAATTTATTTTTGAGCATATAGTATTTTTTTCTTTAATAATTCAATAATCATATCTATCAACATTTGAAATTTCACTTATTTAAAAATTTTGATTTTAGAATTTTTTTTTGTTAGTTCTATCCCCTCAAACATTGTGACCCCCTTCGATGAGTTTTTTTTTGTTTTAAAATGTTTAAACATAATAAAATGTGATTAGATATCTAAATATTTTTTAGGGTCCAATGATTGTTTTTATGCATCTTAAAAGACTGACGTATGTGAGCGACCCGACTTGTCTCTTTTTATGGTTGATGTAGCCTACTCCAATCTATTGAGATTAAATGCTTAGTAGTAGTAGTTGTTGTTGTTGTTGTTGTTATCCTTTTGCCTATTCAGAAACCTATCCGAACGGAGGCTTTTGATTTATGAAAAAATCTAGGGGTTTTAGGAAGATGATTTATGTAATAGGTCATCATTTTTTTAATCTATTGATTTTAAATGAGGATATAATTGTATAAATATGGTTCATACACGCAGACTCCACATGTGAGTCACTTTGGTTGGACTTCGGGATTTAGTGCTTTCCTTAAAGCATTATATGTAGGACACTGTTTTTTTCCAATGGTATAAATGCCACCGGCTATAGATAATATAAATATGAAATATAGGTTGATTTAGCATGAAGGTTTGAAGGCCGGTTAGTTTTTCATTGAAGATAAATCTTTTGTCACGTTGTAATTAATTGTCTGTTCGCTTTTATTTTATGTTTATTAAGCTGATTTGAGTAAGTAAATCTCATATAATGCTAATTTTAATTATTAATTGTATGGTTGATTGTTCACTAGACGAAATTATATTGAGATCCTTGGAAATGAGGTTGAGAGAATACCACCTCATGTCCAACTAGTGAATTGTTGGTATTGAATTACTCGAACATTATTGAGCAAATACATTGAGTATGATGGTGTCAAAGATTGCCAAAATCTAAGAAGGGTACCAATTGCGATTAAAACTTGAAAGCGCTGTAATGCATAGACAATAAATACCCGTTATTGGTTGTAAGGCTGCTTTGCGGTTCATTTGGACATGGTGTGGATAGACTAGCACTCAAGCCGAGGCGAAACACTAGGTTTTTACCTATAAATAATACAAGCCCCATTAGGGTTCTTACACTCTTTCACATCCACCATTCTCAACTCAACTTTTGTCCTCCAAGAATTCCTTTTCCCCTTCCTAAATCAACCCAATTTTTTTGTTTATCAATTTTTCTGTTTTAGAACAAATAGAAGTATTGAGGTTGATGGCTTTCGACGGACCTGGATGCTCGAGGTCTACATCTGGAACACCCGAGCATGGGCTTAAGAAAACGCCATGGACTCCATCAGAAGATAAAATCCTGGTGGAGTACGTAAGAAAGCATGGTGAGGGAAATTGGGGTTCAGTTCAAAAGAAATCTGGACTAAATAAATCAGGGAAGAGCTGTAGAAACAGATGGGCCAATTATTTGAGGCCTAATCTGAAGAAAGGTGCATTTTCTGCTGAGGAAGAAAATCTTATCATTGAGCTTCATGGGAAGCTTGGTAACAAATGGGCTAGCATCGCTGCTCAGGTTCTTAATTTGGCTTGGATGAAATTTTTTTATTTTTTTTGTGGTTAATTTTTTCATCATGCATGCAGTGAAGGGTTCAACACTATTACTAATTTCTTCTCATGAATATAGCTTCCTGGTAGAACAGACAACGAGGTAAAGAATTACTGGAATATCAGATTGAAGAAATGCCAACGTGCCGGTATGGCGATTCACCCTCAAGAAATGTGTCAAATAAATCAGCTCCTCAATTCTTCACCATTACCAACATTTTCATCGCTTTTAGCTTCATTCCAACCCCAAGATCCAAATCTTTCATGTTTCTCCAATTCAGTCATATCACCATCACCAAATGATCCTTTACCGAACATACTTGATAAATCATACTCTGCTAATGATTTGACGTTTGCTCAAGACAACAATGGTGGTATGACCTTGTCAATGATGGCCTCAAATAATGGTGCTGGGGATTTTGAGGTGATGGAATCAGAACTTATGCAAGGTAATGTAATGATTTACTGGTATTTAATCTTTATTTATTACCATGGAAATTGTTGCACAATTTAGGAAGGATATTGGTACAATTCAAGTTGTGGGAATTGGTTGTGTTAATTGAAATTTAGTTTTTAGTTTTGCAATTCATAACAAAACCACCTTTGAAAGTTTTTACAAGGATGAGAACTCTCCAGTTTTTTAGTCATGTTGATGTACTTTTTCACTTTCTTTTGCTAAGCAAATTTGGAAAATTTTCAGCATACTACCGTGATTGTTTTGAAGTGAGTAAAGACCAATAAGAATTCAACTATTTTCATGTTCATGGATTTTGAAGTTCGAGGAAGAGTAATCTCTATTATTTTCCTTTTAAATTTTTTTTTTTCTTTTTTACATGAGCATTTCACAGAAAATAAGAAATATATTTGAGGAGTGTAAATCCATCATGGGTAGATTTATGTTTGCTCAAAAAAAAATTTAACTCAAGATTTGCGTTACTAGACTAATTAATAATAACATTAGGATGGTTTGCCAAAGTTGATGATGTGACACAATCATTGTCGTTCCTTCTAGCAACCCGGACTCCATGAAGAACTGTTTGCAACAATTTGCACAATTTTTACAAAATTTACTGCCTGTAGTGATTTTTCATCCTACATTATGATGTATGCAACTGCAAGGTAAACACCATTCCTTTGAATCTTGTTTGGTGATAAGCATGAACTCTTTTGGGTTCTTGCTGCTAATGGCATCAAATATTTATAGCCGACTTCGTGTTACTTGATTCATGAACGAGCTTCTGTCAATCTTGTGTTGCAATAGATATTCACTTTCCATACTCTAATATATTTTTAAATTTGTTCCCAGTCACGGAAAACGAGGAATCCCGGGACGGCATCAGTTTTCTCAATGATGATCTCTCGAGGCTTCTTGACATCCCGTTATCTCTGCCGATCCCTGAATGGGATGATTTGGATCCCCGCCCGTTTTCTTATTCATCGTGCTAATATTGAGGGATTTTTTTGGGTCGCTTGTATATGTAAACCTGTGGTATTTGCTTGTTTAGCCTGAATTTTCTTATAGGTGAGTTTCTACTGATTTATATTATGCTTGTTATAATTAGATATTATTACAAGCCAAATTTGAGTTTGAAAAAGTCATTTTAAATGTGTCTAAATTGTTGGTATGCTCATGAAGAATAAGGGATAGCATGTCTTGGTGCCATTCACGTTCTCATTTTACTCGAATAAAAATCATGTGGCAAAACAAGTATTTAATTTGGATCATCGAAACTAATTTTGATATTTTTTTTTCTATTTGATTCTTAAGGAAAATAAAACTGAATATAGGAATCCGAAATGCGAATAACATTTTAAATTGGGGTACTTATAGGCCGGTACCAGGTGATGGAAGATAATTCATTTCAGTCGGCCAACAAAACTTAAGTTCACATAGGTCTATTTTAGGGTAAAAGTACAAAAAGGCCAACTATTCTTATTCTTCAATGTACAGCTTTTAATTTACACATTTCTCCTCCATTCTTCTCGTTCTCTCGTCAAATTTATTCATCACAAACAAACATCATCATCGATTTTTTTATCAATATATTCAATTGCAACTACGTATTCAATATTCAAAGTAGCATTCCAACAAAAAAAATATTATCAGCTCCACGTTCATGGAAATCAATGCGCGACGACCACTGCTACGAAACTCGAAAACCCTAGCAATTTTTGGATCTGAATTCAGTTCTGACGATAGGAAAAGCTTTATCAACTCAACCACGGCCAATATTAGTCTCAGATGGGATGAAAGGTGCAGCTGCTCATCCTCTTGGAAACCATCATTACATAAAATGATGCACCACCATGTTAAATAATCGTGCATCAACATGTTAAAAAATTGCTAAAAAACCGTTCACTCCCATCACAAAAAATTGTGCACCCCCAATTACAAAAATCAAGTGCATCACATTGACAAAAAATCGTGCACCCTTGCATGTTAAAAAATCATGCACCCACATTACAAAAATCAAGTGCACCACCATTACAATAATCGTGCACCCCCCATTACAAAATCTTGCACCCCCTATTACAAAAATCAAATGCACTATCTTGACAAAAATCGTGCACCCAATGACAAAAATCGTGCAGCAACATGTTAAAAATCCGTGCACCACAATGTCTAAAATCGTGCACCCCCATTACAAAAAAAATCGTGCACCCTTGCATGTTAAAGAATGAAATTGTTTTACAAAAAAATTATGCACCCCCATTACAAAAATCAAATGCATCACATTGACAAAAAATTGTGCACCCTTGCATGTTAAAAAATCGTGTACCCTTGCCATTACATGCACCCCACTTATAAAAATCGTGCACCCTCATTACAAAATCCTGCACCCCCTATTACAAAAATCAAATGCACCACCTTGACAAAAATCGTGCAGCCAATAGTAAAAAACGTGCAGCAACATGTTAAAAAATCTTGCCCCACAATGTTTAAAATCATGCACTCACACTACAAAAAAATCGTGCACCCCGCCCCCCCACCCCCACCCCAATTACAAAAATCAAGTACACCACCTTGATAAAAAAATATTATACCCAGTTACAAAAATTGTGCAACATGTTAAAATATAGTGCACCATATTTTTAAAATCGTGCACCCTCATTACAAAAATCAAGTGCACCACCTTTACAAAAATCGTGCAGCATGTTAAAAAATCGGGCAGCATGTCAAACAATCGTGCACCACCATTACAAAAATCAAATGCACCACCTCACAAAAATCGTGCACCACAACGTTAAAAATCGAACACCAAAAGTTAAAAATCAAGTGCACCACAAGGTTAAAAATCAAGTGCACCACAAGCTTAAAAATCGTGTACACCCATTACATAAAAAAAAAAGTTCACCACAAGGTTCGAAAATCGTGCACCACAACTACATAAAATCGTGTACCACAAAGTTAAAAAGTCGTGCATCAAAAGATTAAAAATCTAGTGCACCACAAGGTTATAGAGCACCACAAGTTAAACTAGTACATCACAAGGTTAAAAAAATTGTGCACCACAAGATTACATAAATCGTGCACCACAAGCTCAAAAATCGTGCACCACAGGTTAAAATCAATTCATGCAGAATTAGGGAAAAAATATCTAAAAATTCTCTCAACAAGAACATGAAACCCACAAAATCTGAGCTCCATGTGGCAAGCAATTTGGAAATAAAAAACCACTCAAATTAGCAATAAAATAGATTTTTTTTTAAATTGAGCGTCACCTATCTAAAACAAGGAATTTCAGATTCGTCAGTGGTGCCAATAGCACTTTAGTCCTATTGGGTTAGATCCGGCTCAAGAAGACGTTTCCGTGTATAGGTCATAATAGGTCAAATTCCTCATGGATCAAAAGTTATGGCCGTTTTTATTTTGGCCGACAAACAACACAATTATATTCAAAAGTTGGTGTATGATTTTTGTACATTGATGCATGATTTTGGTTCATAAGTGCACTTGATTTTAAGAAAGATGGTGTAGTTGAATTTTTGTAATGTTGGTGAACGATTTTTAATCTTTTGGTGCATGATTTTTAATATTGTGGTGTAGATTGTTCATTGGTGCACTAAAATTGGACATTGATGCACTAACATTGGAAAATCGTGCACCATAATTGCATAAAAATCGCACACCCACAGGTAAAAAAAAACGTGCATCCACAGGCCAAAAAATAATGCACCACAGGCCAAAAAAAATCGTGCACCACATGCAAAAAAAATCGTGTACCCATAGACCAAAAGAATCGTTCACCATATGCCAAAATTGTGCACCAATGTCGAATTTAATGGACCAATGTCAAATTTTAGTGCATCCAATGTCGAATTTTAGTGGACCAATGTCCAATTTTAGTGCATCCATTGTCCAATTTTAGTGCATCCAATGTCCAATTTTAATGCATATAATGTTCAATTTTAGTGCAGCTAATGTACAAAAAAAACCATGCATCAATGCATACAAATATCATCATCATTGTACAAAAAATCGTGCATCAATGTCCAAAAATCGTGCACAAATGCACAAAAATCATGCCCAATGTACAAAAAATCGTACATCAATGTCCAATTTTAGTGTACCAATGTCAAACTTTAATGCATCCATGTCCAATTTTTGTGCATCAATGTCCAATTTTAGTGCATCAAATATCCAATTTTTGTGCACCCATGTCCAATTTTTGTGCATCCAATGTCCAATTTTAGGTTGATGCACGTACATGTTTAAAACAATCGTGCACCAAATGTATGTCAGAATTTTTACCCATGATGCACGATTTTTTTGCCCGAAAAATTCTTAAAATTTTGTCAAATGCTGCACGATTTTGTCCCCAACAAGTCTGTATATTTTAAACGTCAATTGGTGCACGTTTGAAAATGAAACTAATGGTGCACGTGTTCTTTTCTGAAAATATTCAGAACTCTCCACATCCACCCAACAAGATGCACGCTCAATCTCAATACCATCTTCAAATCATTTCTTCTTACTCCATCATTACATATATGCATACCGTATTAAAAAATAAATAGATAAATCGAGCAATCAGGGTTTCAAATTTATCAAAAGAATAGAAATCAAATTGTGTATTACAGCTGCATATGAATGCACAATTAATCCAATCATTGAAAAAATCCATTGAAAGTTCACGGTCTGCAAGGATATAGAAGAATTCCAGAATTTACAGTTCCGGAAATTCTTGCAGATCGTCATGCATCAGTGAAGAAGATGTGCGTGAAACAGGACGGCGGCGGCGGAGGTGGGAGCTTCTGTAGCGGCGGTATGGATGGTGGTGGGAGTGATGAACTGAATAATGTGGTGAAGAACAAGTGTTTTGATCGCAAAATAATTTTGAAATTTGAAATGTGTTTGAAGTAACAATTTTGATTTTAAGGGCATTTTGGTCCAAAAAAAGATGTCAATATCTTTAAGTTAAAAAATTGGACCTAGATGATTAAGTTCCTTCAATTTTTTATCCTTATTTTTGGTGATGGATACATATAACGATGTTTGATTTAATAATTTAATGCATGATTAACTTTTCATTTTTAGACATTTTTAGGGTGAATTACAAATAATTACGAAATACCTGTCTAGTTTAAAAATAACGCATATGCTATGTTTTTTTTATATCAAATCATAGGGATGACTACATGGAGGAATTCATGACACGTCTACAGATTTTTCCCACAAAAGTATGTAATATTTTAGCTAGATTATAATTCATCTTTGTTTTTCATCAGTGTTTGATATTCAAATCTTCTATTATAAATTTTTTTTTTTGTCAAACAAGTGGACGATACATTTATATATAATAAATTTAAAATAAATTGACTCGTGCATTTCATTTATCAACTTGCATAAGTATTTAAAAAATATTGGAACATAATTTCAATGAGATGTTTTCATATATTATATAATTTGGCTATCCCTATTCCAATTGCGAGAATCTAGAAATCCCAACAATAATATATTATCATATATTATGAATATTTAATTTCGGTTGTGACAATTTAGTAGTCTCAATTCAGAACTAAAGAATTTAAAAAACAAGTAAAATAGATGTAATGACAAAAAGGAAAGGGGTAATACCGTAGTACCTAGCATGGTGTCGGATGCACGGTATAAAGTTTCCCTGATAGCTGGTGCAGCTAAAACTATAAAAATGTCGAAAAAATGCATTTTTCATCCTTTAACTTTCAATTTATTGTATTATACGTATATAAGCAATTTCGATCTTTTTAAGTTTATAACTTAGTCCTTTAATTATCAGGACCCATAATTTTCATTCTTTATGTTTTGTCACCTTGCAATATTAGTCATTTATATGTCAGTATCCGGAATTTTCATCCCTAGCCAAAAATGTATTTTTAAGTTTCTTCCAAATAACAATCTATTTCGTTTAAACCTTCTCCTAGAAGCTACCCAATTTCTCCTCATTAACACTACCATTGCTTCCTACTAACCAAAGAAAATGGTGATGATTATTAGGGATGAAAAGGAGCTACATTTACCTCCACCAGTATGCGGTAAGTACAATTTTGGTTACCATAGTTTCATTTGCCTCCATTTGACTGGTTCTTCTTCACCGTAGAAAGAAGCAAAATATGATATTTAATTTGTGAAATATCTTTGAGTTTTTAATGTGGTGATGTAATGATGATATAGTCTCTGTGAACTCTTCGTATTTTTGAGTTTTTGAGTTAAACTCAATAAAAATGATATTTAACTTGTAATTATTTTTGTATCTTCGAGTTTTTGTATTGAAACTCAATAGAATTTAACACAATGAAACTTTTTGAGTTTTTAATTCAATAAAATATGATATTTCATTTTTTTCTATGTAATAGCTGTAGGTGATAATAATCTCACTATTTCACTTCATTATGGTGGTGTTTCTCGATTGTTGCCTACTGCTCATTATATTGGAGGTTATGTTACAAAATTTGATCATGTAAATTTGGATTATATTTGCATTCTTGCACTTGATACAAGCCTTTAATGATGTGTTCTATGGTGCGAGCCATAGATTTTGCATCATGCATATGCGGAAAAACTTCTTCAAGGCTGGTTTTAAGGGTGATGCATATAAGGAAGCTTTGTTAAAGCATCAAACCAAACAACATATGGTGAATTCAAAACCACAATGAAAGAAATTTCAAATCTTGATGAAGAGGCCCTTGTCTGGTTGCAAGATAAAGATCCACATTACTGGTCTAAATCTCATTTCAATACAATTCCTAAATGTGACATGACTCTAAATATTTTTTGTGAATCTTTCAACTCGATGACCCTAGAGGCGAGGGAAAAACCCATAATAACAATGCTTGAGTGAATAAGAGAGTTTCTCATGACTAGAATGCAGAAAAATAGAGACATGGCAAATGAGAAATGGATTGGTTTCATATGTCCTCAAATTAGAGTATTGTTACAGAAGAACCAGAACAAGATTGCTCGTTATATATGCAAAAAATGTGATAACACACATTATCAGCTGCCAAATTTTAGGAAGAAACAATACAATGTGGATTTTGAGGAGATGACATGCACATGTAGACTGGAATACCTTGTTCACACGTGACATGCCCAGCGTGCACTTTCTGAAGCACATCAAAATCCCATGAATTACATACATAGGTGTTATAGGGTAGACACTTATAAGGATGTATATTCGAGAGCAATATGGGATTAATGGTGAGGAGTTATGGGGAGAAACATTTTTTTATTCCACCACTACCTCCTAACTTTGGCAGAGGTAAATGTAGACCATCAAGTGCAATAAGGAGCGGTGTTGATGAGCCTGTTAATAAAAAATGAAAAGATGATTATAAGAGGAAGATGAACCAAAAAACTATAAAGTATGGCTTTTGTGGAGGACAGAAACACAATGCAAGAACATACCTTGTCAAGAAAGCCCAAACTGCTCAAAGGAATCAAGATGCCACTAATGAGGCTTTCCACGATGAGGAATTTAATGAAGCTCTTGATGAGACTTTTGAAGCTTTTCTGGTAGGTGAAAATGACGTGAGCATCCAATCCACAACTTTTGATCCTTTGAGTCAAATAACACTTGAAGCACACATTTCAAGTGATGTTTTTGGTGATCAAATTGAATCTGTATTTGGTCAAAAGAAACTCAAGGTACATAATATTCTACATCTTGCATCTAGTTATTGTAATATTCTTCGTGTGATTTAAAAATATTATTTAATTACATTATTTGTTTGGCAGGTAAGAAAAAGTAAGGATATTCTAGAAATCAGAGAGATTGAACACCAAGCATCAAATACCACAAATGATTACTTTTTTTTCCTGTTTTTTCTTACTAATTTGGATATCTTATGCATTTATATGCTGGCACTTTTAAGGGATTTACATTAACCGAGTCTATCACTCTTTTAGGTTATTCCCTCTTTTAGGTTATTCCCGATCAATGCTCACAAACACCATTATATTTTCAAGCAAATGAACCATTGCAACCTCCACTACATCCTCCAACGCATATTCCATTCCAATCATCATCCTTCTGAATCAAGTTTCCACACTGTTATGAAGGGGGTAAGGAGTTTATCACATTATCGAACCTCAGCAAGATGAAAGGCAATAATGTCAAGAAGAATTGAGAAGCTACTGCTGCATTAAAAGGAATAATGATTTGGATATTAAGTGCAATTTCTATGATGATTAGATCTTATTCAGTTGATTTTTGTAGCCACAAAAACTGTTGGTTAGTCATTTCTTATTAATTTGGATATTGTGTGCATTTATATGCTAACACGACTAGATTATGGTTTTTTTTTTTTTTGCCAGAGATGATGTTTTTAGTAGATTATATGCTTGTGACTAGATTATGGTTTTTTGTTGGTCAAACAGAGTTTCCATGACTATTTATAAAAAAACTGTTTTCGAAAAGTATTTTAATAGCTAATTATCAAATATTTAATTTGCATCGATCATTAAAATTTTAGCGCATCACTCATTAAAATTTTCGCGCAGAATACCTTCCACGTCTCATAGTGAGGAGTGATAACCTAAACATTAAAAAAATTTAAGCATAACAAAATGGGTGGTTAGCTGTGGTCGATGACCCAATTTTTATGATTGGGTTTGCTTGAGGATTACACATTCTGCTACTTATATTTTGGCTCCAGGGATGAAAATTCCGATACTAGCATATAAAGGATTAAAATTGCAAGGTGTCAAAATATAAAGGATGTAAATTATGGGTCCTTAAAATTAAAGGACTAAAATTTTGCAGGTTATAAATTTAAAGGACCGCAACTGACTTATATTATAAACATAGAGGACCAAAATTGTGCAGTTGAAACTCTAAGGACTTATTATAATGCAGCAAAATGAAAGTTAAAGGATGAAAAATGCATTTTCCCATAAAAAAACACATAAAATTCATTTTA
Source organism: Haberlea rhodopensis (assembly GCA_907163345.1). NCBI lineage: Eukaryota > Viridiplantae > Streptophyta > Magnoliopsida > Lamiales > Gesneriaceae > Haberlea > Haberlea rhodopensis. Next base: position 7,345,341 of record CAJQUN010000002.1, on the reverse strand, counting down.
TTCTCGTCGCGACCTCCGATGCCGCCTACCGGCCTCTTGGAGAAAGGAATAGAGCGCAGAGGAGGGCGGAGCTGAGTGACTCTCCCCCACATCACGTGTCGGCAGCAAAAACGTAACCTGCATCTCAAAAGAATATGCTTTCTTTCCTGACAGAGTGGCGGAGCCGATGGAAGCTACATCCTATTTTCTTTGATCTCTCTTGCAACTGAACGTTACAAAATGGTTCGATCGAGACCATATATATAAACTATAAGCTATTTCCAGAACTAAGCATGGAGTGACATTTTGAAATATGTCGTTCACATTCTTAATTTACAAACTCTCTGTCAAGATGCATTCATTGTGAATTTAGAAAAAACTAATAATAATAATTTGCAATTTATTATAACATAAAGTTAATTTATTATTTATTGTAAGGAAAAAATTCATAAATAAAAATATTTGATTAAGATTACCCATTTACAGCTCCAACCAACAAAAAAAAAAAAGGACCCAACACCTTTAGAAAACGAAAATGTAATATAATGACAGATATAAATAATTTGTACAAAATATTTAAATAAATATTTTAATATATATTTGCTTATATAAATTATTATAATACAAACTACAGGTATAAATAATCCTAACAACGGATTACGGTCAAAAACTATTAACAACTAGTTTAAAAATTGCCATATCAGAACATTTTTCATCTTTGTGACCTACATTTTGTATATTAAATAGAAATAGGCCCGGATAATTGTTTTCTGACAATTCCCAGTCATAGTTTTGTTGTTATGTTTTTAAACCCGAAACATTTATTTTACCACCCTTTGGTGTCGTAACATTCTTTTTTATATGCAACTCCGAAGCCAAGGCATACTCTCTGTGCTTCTGTGGAACTGCATTGCCGGTGAATTTGTAATTCATCCCCATATTTATACATCAGTTGTATTTATATAAATAAATTATTCTTAGAATTTTTTTCTAAAAAACTATGACCCATGAAAGTGAAATCGAACAACAATTGAAGATTTTTTCTGTTGCTGTTTCAAAAATACATGTCATTAACTATTTAATCCCACACTGTCTCACTATGCAAAACGAGAACATGAAAAGTACCAAACTCATGATTTTTTCTTCTCAGTTCTCAGTACACCATCAATTTCTCCAAACCAACCAAGACTGAAAAAGGTTCATTCGACCAAAAGGAATGCATCCGATATCCAAATACTTGTATTCTTGCCTTTCAAATCATAATTTACTTCTAGCCACCCGTATTAGTAAAAACCAGGCGTATATACCTGTTGCACCATTTTTGAAGTGGGTAGACTAGCGGGGATTCAAGTCCTCCCACTCGGGTAGGGGCTCATCTAACGGCGCATCTGATGGGAAATTGTTGAGAAGGCTTGACAACTCGTTCTCCACAAACTTGATTCCCGGTCCCGATTCCTTATGTTCTGTACCCGAGTGAACAAATTAATCATTAAAATGAAATATTGTAAGAAAATATTACCATGTCACAAGAGAGAAAAAGTCTTGTATGAATCAAGAATGAAAGTCATAATCAGTGGTAAATAAACAAAACAATTAACTCAGTTCACAAAATTGCTTACCTTGCATAAAACATAATGTAGGATGAAAATTCATCAATGGCACTGAACAACCCAGGTATTCATTCAGGTCATCAACTTCCGGCATTGTAACAGAATAATAGCTGCTTAATTAGTAGTCTAGTACGATAGTTTGTGTTGGATCAGCATAATACAGCAATAAATTTTACCTTCGCTGATTTGGCAAATCCTAAAATGTATTTATTGTTTTTGTCAACAAAAACCAAAGAAACGAAAAGGAACAGATTTCATGTCAGTACAATACAGCAATGAATTCTATCCATGCGGATTTTGCATTATTAAAATATATTTATTGTTTTTTATAAACAAAAACCAAAGAAACTGAGAGGACAGATTTCTTATCATTTAACTTCAAAATCTATAAGCATGAAAAGGGAATAATTCTTATTGTTCTCTGTGTAGTTCAAAATAACAAATCGGATAAGTAATGTTATTACCAGACATAAACTCTGATTCCATCACCATGTAATCCTTAGCCCCTGTATTTTGCGCTGAAAGCACAAAGTCACCTTGAAAAGGCACTTGAGTTGTGGCAGTCGCTTCCAATGGTTGGATTGAAGGCATCCCTGAACCCACAACGTTAATAACTCCAAAACTGGGAGAATTGTCCAGAGCTAAAGGCATTGGCAAGGCATTTGATAAGCTCTGGCAGGAAAAAGGTGCCATGGCAGGACAGGATGAAGAAAACGATCTATTTGGAGCAGCCAGCGTCAAGGCCAGACCGCCCTTGTTGTCGCGAAAAAGGGTCAGCTGGTTGTTAAAAAAGGAATTATCCAGTGTGCTATCATTTAAGGATGGAGATCCAACCGTATTGAAGAAAGACGAGGTATTTGGATGAGGAGGCTGAAACGAAGCCAAAAGACATGAAAATGATTGTGGTGGTGACGAATTGGACGGTTGATGTTCTTGGCGTATTTCTGGAGGGGAAATTGCTAAACCTGCACGTTTCTGTCTCTTCAACCTGGTATTCCAATAATTCTTTATCTCATTATCGGTCCTACCTGGAAGCTATTTAAAAGGAAAAAGTTTAGCAGCTTAAAACGCCTTATACCGTATAACATGAAAAAGTAAGCACTGAGAAAACAAAACAAGACATTAACAAAGATTAATAAATAACCTGAGCGGCAATGAGTGCCCATTTGTTGCCAAGCCTTCCCTGAAGCACGGCAATAAGTCTTTCTTCATTGACAGAAAATGCTCCCTTCTTGAGATTGGGCCTCAAATAATTAGCCCATCTACTTCTACAACTCTTGCCAGATCTCATTAACCCAGAATTTTTTGGTAATGAACTCCAATTCCCTTCACCATGCTCCTGCACATACTCCGCTAAGATCTTATCCTCAGCCGCAGTCCACCCTTTCTTTGAGCCATTCTGGCTCATGTCATTTGTAGCAAAGCTTCCAGATCCATCTTGTGCCATGTCCTAATAGTTTTAAATGGAAAATTTGATGCACAAGTAAAAATGGGCTAATATTGAGAAAAAAGGTTTTTCTAGGACCAAAGTCGAGCGGAGACTATGTATGAGTGTGAGAACCACAATGAGGCTTCTGATAATTTATAGGCGAAAGCTTTGCATTGAGTGCTTTTCTACCCACAATTTGTCGACATGCGCTGTAAAGCAAGCTTCCTAACACTAGTCAGTAAGCCATAAATGTATTTGTCACTAATTTATTATACCGTTTTCCTACTTTAATCCGTAGATTTTGGCAATCTTAGACACAATAGTAAATAACATTCGAATAATTTGGTATTAGCAATTCAGTAGTTGGATACGAGATTGTATTTTTCTCACCTTCATGCTATGAATTCAATTTACTTTGAGAATTTTTGCTTACATTCACAAATTGTTAATTCCAACCTACGTTTATTTTCCTGTTTTGTAGTTTCACAAGGATATTCTTTTGTTTTTACCTTAATTCCAAAAAAATATCAACACAATACCTCATTCATTTTTCTCCACTTTGTTTTCTTATTTTGACGATATTTTTACTTGCAAATTTCTTTAATACCAATTCAATATAAAAAGTAGTAAACAAAATAAAGTTTAGAATTTTATTATTAAAACTAACTACTACATGTGTTTCATTTTAGGTGACATTGCAGGTTTCAAACTAATTACAAAACTTCATGGTTAGTAATATACATGTTTTTCCACAGAACAACACTTAGATATATAATTAAAAGAAACGAGCGTAAATAGAAACAAAAACAAAAACCGACTTAACAAAGGTGCATGAATCAGTCATTTGTTAATTCACTGAAACATCAACAATAAAGGCTACAATCTCATCAAACACCTGCCCCTAATTTATAACAGGCAATCAACTATATTTGAGTTTCCTATGCCAGATAGAGCAAATATTATCACACAGGCATTCGAAACAAACTTTCTATCTCCAAAACTTTGTACTTTTTTTAACTAACAAAAAATTCATTTACATGGATGTTAATATTTAAAATAAGAAAACAACTACCAAGAACACGAACTTTGAGCAATAAATTATTTGACCAATCCAAAAATTTCATCGATCCAAAATTTTCTTCCCACATTAGAAAATGACACATTAATTTCAACATTTTGTGTACATGTAAACAGAATGATTAATATTTCAAAATGATATATTTATCTTCAATTAAAAAAAGTCATCAAAGGCAATTCTTGATATTTTTTAATCAAAAATGAAAGAGGAATGCAATTAAACAACTGTGGAGTAAAATAGCACTTCCTTTTATTTTCAACTTGTGAACAATAAAAGAAAACTTGTAATTTTAAAATTTTTGTTCTGAAGAATATTTACCCCTTCTAATCAGCTTACTAGACATAGAGAAAGGAACAAGCAAAATCAACTATATTAACAAAAATAATTTATCTTCAAATGAAGAATAAATAAATTAATCCTCTAACTTTAACCTCCCAGAAGTATTAAAAATATCAACCTTGTCGCATTTTTATTTCACTAAGAAAGTTCTTGACCCAAAATTGGATAGGGATTTCATTACCGAGTCTGTAAAGTGAATATAATTCTCATTTAAGATTAACACAACTAAATACCAAAGATTCATTATCCGAGTCTTCTTAGTTCTTACTAAAGCCAGAGTCTTTTCAGATAATTATGTCCTCAATTTGCAGCAAATACAAGATTTCTCAGTTCAGGAAACACGATGGGAACAAGACGCACATCAATCTTTGGACCATAAATATACCAAGTCTTCACTGTGTGATGTAATGTGGAAACTAAAATACGCGTTAATGGCATATGAAACAAAGTCCTCAAGAGGAAACTCTTCTATTGCTACCATTTCTCCTATGTTACCATTATGCCCTCTACCCACTTGAGGGAGAAAACTACTTAGGATTTCCTCCCTTTTGAAAAGAAAGAATGCATGGTTTAATTGTCTTTGAACTTTGCTCTTCTTATCTCTTATGGAGATTGTATTGTTTATTACTTCTGTAACTAAGGATGTGAAATGCCCCCACAAATAGTGTTTAGAGACGGGCTCATGTCATTGAATGGGAAATAGTTTTTTGGAAACAAAAATCAAGGAATAGTGATGCATTAATAATGCGCGAAGCTTTGAGATGGATTAATGATGCACCAACCTTTAATTGTCATCCAATACCAATGCTACTTAAATTAACTCGAGGTAGTATTTTTTTAATCATCGCAAAGTGACAACTCAAAATCTACTTTTATGTGTTGTTTTTGTTGTCAAGAACAAAAGAAACGTAAAGAACTATATTTCATGTCAGTATACATAATACATCAGAATTTATGCATTGGCTTCCTAAAATGTATTTATTGTTTTTTGCTAACAAAAACCAAAGAAACTAAAAGGAACAGATTTCTAGTCATACTTCAAAATTTAAGGGCATTAAAAGGGTAGTGATGTGGTAGGGAAAATACGGGATCACATCAGGTAGATTTCTTATTGTTCTCTGTGTAGTTCAAAATAATAAATCAGCAAAGTAATGTTATTACCAGACACAAACTCTGATTCCACCATGTAATCCTCAGCACCTTTATTTGGCGCTGTAATAAAAAAGGTCACTTTGAAAAGGCACTTGAGTTGTTGCAGTTGCTTCCAATGGTTGGAGTGAAGGAAGCCCTGAAGCCACAATATTAGCAACTCCAAAACTGGGACAACTGTCCAGAGCTAAAGCCATTGTCAATGCATTTGAAGAGCTCTGGCTGAAAAAAGGTGCTGTGACTGGACAGGTGAATAATGATCTATTTGGAGCAACCAACGACAAGGTCAGACCGCCCTATTTCCAAATATTTTTTGACAATATAGTTAATATGCTTTCTACAAACTGTGGTTGGATACAAATGTCATAAAAAAGTAACAGATCAATGGTTGGGCTTACTTATCTCTACGAGTTCGTAAAAGTGCATATATGAAATAAGATACCGTGCCGGTTCTTTAAGGAGTTTTAGTTTCACAATTATCGTTATGATCGCAATATGGATAAATCTTGGTCTTGCCACAGTAGACAGATTAGTTCTATTCATGAAACAATACAGCACAAGTTCAGAAAAAATTGCATAACATTTTAAAAGACGTGACCTAATTGTTCACTTTGTTATCTTTGTGAACAAAGTTTCACTTAGGCGTGGCGTAATTGTTAACTTTTCAAAACTCATAGTTGAATAATACATCCTCATATAACTTAAAAAAGGAATAGTACATAGCAAACAAACTCAATGAACCCATGAAAATGATGTCAAACTTAACTATAAATCGCTAAGACGGCCAGACAGACACCATTGTATGTGTCTGCTGAAAGATCTTTGTGATAGACCTGCAAGGCCGGCATAAATTTATATGAATTCAGTTTTAAACTATGGAATCTAAATACGAATTCAGTTTTAAACTATGTAATATGCATAATACATGACATAGCAGTTATAATGCCAAGGAAAAGGGTTATACCATAATTTGCACTGAATTGACGGTTTTAATCACTTTCAACACCAGATCAAATGCCCAGTTATTACAAGGTGGACATGGGGAGCAGGGCCGACCCATCAATTTCGCTGAGAGGCCAAAAATTATTTTTTGAGAAAAAGTACACATAAAACCTATCACATTTGCTTCGCACACTCTGCTGCCTGCGCCCTGGAGAGAGGAGACGAGTGGAGTGGAGGGCGAAGTGGAGGAATTTTCCACCATAATCGCTTCTGTTGTTGCATAGATTATCATTAGGACGACCTATCCCAGCTAACCAAGGGGCGGAGCTTCCGAACATAAAGATCGAAGTGCATTTCTAGCCACAAAATCCATAGCTATAAGCCATATACCAAGCAATTCCCTGAAAATGGCTGCTGTGTGTTTGGTTGAATAATAAAAAATTCAGATTGAATTTTTTAATTTTTTTTACAGTCAGAAGCATGGTTCGCAGTCGCGGGAACGATGCCCGGAACGGAAGGCATCGTTCTAATTCCAATGACATTTCAAGGAACGGTCACGGTACGAATTTTTTAAAAATAATATTAAAAATTCAAAAAGAACGAATATTTTGACAAAAAAAATTCATATTCTTTAATTATTAAATAATATTTAAAGATTACTTTTAGAAAATAACAAATTAATTTTTTCCTAAATCTCATGTACACTTTATTAAAACATTATTTATCCTCAATATATATTAATTTTTTACAACCATGTCAAAACTATTTTACTTTCAAATCATAATATTAATAAAAAATAAAATATACAAACTAAATGAAAATTTTCATTTAATTTTTAACTATTTAAATTTTCAACTAACTTGCAAAATCACTAAATCTTATGTACAGTTTATTAGAACAAAAAATTATCATCAATATCACAGAATATTTTTTATCACTTTATTTACAAAAATTAAATTATTTCACAAATCATTTAATTATAAATTAATTAAAATACACATAACAATTTATTTCATTAATTAAACACAAATTAGATATGTCTAACAACTTTTATATTTCAAAATTCACCGTTCCACCGATAAATCGTCGTTTTTTATCTGTTCCACAGTTCCGTTCCACCGTTCCACCGATAAATCACCATTTTTTGTCCGTGTAACACCGTTCCAAAGCAATCTCCTTTACTACCCGGATCTTTGGAACGGCAGGCGGTGTTCCAGTTCCAGAACGAGCGTTCCGAACCTGGAACGGCCGTTATGGTAAACCATGGTTAGAAGTGGGAGATGGACTTGGGCTCGTTGTTTACGAGAAGAAGGGGTGATACTACTCAGGATATTACACTGATTTTATAGATGTAACTTTCAATTGCAAGGTAAAAGAATTGAATTATTTGTAATTGGATTTTAGTCCGTTATTTTATCAATCTAGCACAAGGATATTATTATTATGCTAGATCCAATGGTCCAAATTTGATTTGGATATGTGGGTTACATATAAATATGTTGACCCACATATCCAAATTAAATTTGAATCATTAGATGTTATATGAGGGTAATATAATTATGCTAGGGTGTAACCTCTAAAAAAAAAGCATATATGAGTTATGACATACATTAAAAGCCTCCCAAGCAAAACTGAAGGGGAAAAATAAGGAAAAAAGCCGCTCAATATTCCAAAATGGGAAGAAAAGGCTTGTTGTCTCCCTTTATTTTTATTTTGTTGGATTTTAATGCGTACCACATAGAATTTTTTCTTGCCACCTTTGAGAGCACCGATGCCAAATAAGCTATATTCGATGGGGATTAATGGCTTCCGACGAAAAAAGGACCAAATCAAAAAAAGAGTCCAATATATTGTACGAAAACCAGATTTTGACTAAATATAACTTCCTAAATTTGTCAAAAAAAAAAATTGACTTAGTGAGAGGTTAAATATTTTTACATCAATCACGACTCGAACTTGAGTCTACTCAAAATAGATAATGAGATTTTTACCACTAGAGTAAGCATGAAGCTCCAAAATGTGTCAATTACATTACTAAAATTATGACTTTTCCATGTTCTGTTGTATTATTATTATTTATTGTGGTGGTTGTTTTATCGAATATAAATTTTTACATAAAACAAAAAAAAAATACACGTTAAATTTAAAATAACTAAAAATAATAATTAAAATTTGATCTTTTATGTTATTATTTTTTTCTATTTTCATTTTTATCTATAATTAACCTAATTTTAGTTACAAATACATAGAAAGTTTACACTATAGTGTAATCCACAAGATTTATGTGTTTTTTTTTTGTTGTGATTCACTTCATTTAATTAAATAAACAATCAATAATAATAATATACAAGCAATATAACATGCTGTTAATCTTATCAGCGCCGCCTCATATATGTGAAACCCTAACCATTTTCGGGAATTTCTTTGCTATATATATGTGTCGTTCTGTGGTTAGAAATTCACATCAATATTTATGTTCAGTCGCAACACAGAGCCAAGCAAGCATGGCGGAGCTTCCAGCGGCCATTCCGCCATTCTGTCACCAAAGAAACGTTGTTCTTTGTGGAACGGAGGCTGGCAGAATAATCTGCACAACAAAGAAAATAAATTTAATGTGTAATTTTTCTACAAAAATGACCTTTGTTCCTTCCAATTCTCAACTCTGTCCTTCCGATGCCTCAACTCGATGGATCCGGAAGCTCAAGGAATTTGATACAAATATAATGAGCCAGCATGAATCAAAGAAAGGGTGCACTTCATCTGAAGATAAGATCCTGGTGGAGTATGTTAAAAACATGGTGAAGGGAAATGGGGTTCAGTTCGAAGGAATTCTGGTCTTAATAGACCTGCCAAGAGTTGTAGAAATAGATGGGCGAATCATTTGAGGTCTCATCTCAAGAAAGACGCATTTTCTACCGACGACGGACTCGTTATTAAGCTTCATAGAAACTTTGCAACATATGATCTTCCTTTGTTATTACTTTTTTTATGGGAAAATTTCGGGCTGGTACCATTAGGTAAAGGATTTTTAGGGCCAGTCAACTAAAAAAAAGTTCTTTCAACTAAATCCATTTTTGAATACAATGACCAAACTAACCACATTTATAAAAACACTTTGCACCGCATGACTCATTTTTACATGCACCGCGTGACTCATTTTTACATGCATCGTATGAGTAATTTTTACATGCACCGCATGACTGAATTTTACATACGCTGTATGAGTAATTTTTACATGCACTACATGAGTAAATTCATGCACCGCATGAGTATATTTTCATACACCACAGGAGTAATTTTTACATGTACCGCATGACTCAATTTTACATGCACTGCATGAGTAAATTTTTACATGCACCGCATGAGTAATTTAAATTTTTACATGCACCACGAGTCATGCACCGCATGAGTCAATTTTTACATGCACCGCATGAGTCAATTTTTGCATGCACCACATGAATAAATTTTTATATGCACCGCATGACTCAATTTTATAAGCACCGAGTGAGTAATTTTACATGCATCGCATGAGTAATTTTAAATGCACCGCATGATTAATTTTTACATGTACCGCATGATTAATTTTTACATGCACCGCATGAGTCAATTTTACATGCATCATACGAGTCACAAGCATTACATGGACAATTGTATTGAATGCTGGCGAGCAATTTCACATGAATTGGAGGACAGTATTATATTTTTTCTTAAAAAAAATTTGGAGCACAATTGAAAGTCAGAAGAGAAAAATGACGATCGTACAACGTAAGAAAATGATTCAAAAATCAACGATGAGAGAAAAAATCACGCAAGAGCACAACCAAAAAAACTCGACAATGATCGAACAAGCAATTCACACTCGACGTGATCACCGAATAAATTGATCGATAAACAGAAAGGAATTGTAAAAGAACACAATATGGACAATCAATTTCACTTAATTCTGAGAGGAATTTGATGGAAACTAGAGCACAATTGTATACAAACTGGAGAACAGAAATAAAAAACATACAAATTCAATAGAAAATCAACAAAATTGAACACCAAATGACAATTCAACTAGGATCACTCCACTGCACAAATTCAAAAACTCGAAAAATGCAGCGATTGAATCCAACCAACGATAAAGAACGCGAATGGTGGAAAGTGAGCAAATGTTTGGGGATGAATGTGTAGATCAAGTGTATTTTAATCATAATTAATAGACTAATTAGATTAGTGTTTGATAAATTAGACTTATTTGAAATAAGGTTTCTAAAAGATGTATTTGGTTGAAATAATATTTTTTTGGGAGATTTAGTTGAAAGATTGAAAAGTAGTACCTTCTTGTAATTTCCTCTTTTTTTATCTGTTCATATATAGATTTGTTCGGGGTGAGACGAAATTAATGGTAGGATATCTATATATATATATAAGTAAGTATTTGGGGTGAGGGATAGAGACTCGACCTCCGGATTGCAATTATAACCTGTATAGGCCATTGTTAGTTACACTTTCATCTCCCAATAAATATTCCAAATAATGTTAATGCAATTAATCACCCAAAAAATATTCCAAAATGAAATACTTGCACATCATCAAGTATCTTGGAAGCCACCATAACACTTGTAAGCAGCAGCCGATGAATTTGAGTGACACCAAAAGTGAGTCCGGATACTTATGCAGGACCAGAATGATATATAGGGGTGAGCATTCGGTTAATTCGGTTAACAACCGAACTGAATTAACCGAAACCGAAAAAACTTTTTTTTTACAAAACCGAACAAACCGAACTTTTTAAGAAACCGAACCGATAAAATATCGATTAATTCGGTCGGTAACCGAATTAACCGATATTTTTGAAAAATGTAAAAAAATATAAAAAAAATAAATTAAAAACTAATTTTAAAAATATAAAAAAATAATAAAAATCTGTTAGATCGGTTAAATCGGTTAACCGATATTTTTAAAATCAAAATTGATAACATAACTGATTTAACCGATTTAATCGATATTTAAAAAAAAAATAAAACCGAACTCCGAATTGACCGAACCGAATTTCCAAATTTATTTGGTTCGGTCGGTTATTTCGGTTAAACCGAAGTTTTGCTCACCCATATCGATATCCATGCACCCAACCACGAAACGAGAAGGGCTACAGCTCTCAAGGCATTAAATGGGCTCAAGCTTTTCCCTAACCACGAACCACTCTTTTCGTGGATGTGCAGAAGATGGTCATTCCGGCTCACGAGCTTCTCGAGCATGTGCGATAAAATGGTCAGCACATGTGGCGTTGATGCCCCGTCTTGGTCTGTCTGCGGTGGCATTGTATTGTTTGACCAATTGGTTTTTGTTGCTGCCCATGCCATCACTAGCACATTCTGAAGCCTAATGTTAATGCAAAAGCAATATTTGTTTGTGCCAAAGCAATTTTAGGAAAAGTGCACATCCACACTTCAACTCTTATAAAAGTAGCTACTGAACATGAAATCCCTCAATTTCTGTCATCTTGGGATGAACCAAAGAGCATACTTTTACAAAGGACTAACAGTTCATGATTCGAAGAAAATAAAGAATCTATACATCATGCTTCCGTATTATAATAAAATTTTAACAAACCTATTAATACCGTTTTGACCGAACTATTACCGGGTACTCAATCAGGTTTTACGATGGCTCCTCAACACCAACCACACGATCGCAATCGATGGTTCTGTTAGAGAGCCCTTCAGCAATAGCCAGCACAGCCTTGTTTCGTTTCCTACGTAGGGCGTAAAGTAAAACCAGGTATATGAAATATTTAAAGAAAACTAGGAGATAGATGGGCAACAACCTTATTTTTTAACATCTATTACTTTAAAATGTCTCCTTTTGGGAGGAGACAAACTTGTTTAGCCTCTCATAAAGATGAGGCTTGACTAAAGACACATAAACTTAAAACCAAACAGAACAATATTACAAATAATTACAAAAGAAAGAAAGAAAATATTATCTTTAGATCTTTATTATCCAGTCCACACCTCCATCGGAGTCTTCAGATCAATCGCCACTGATGGAGAGCGTTTGATAATATAACTGGCAGTCTTGACTGCTTCTGTAATGCCTCGATTTGCTTTATACACGTGTGATATGATTATATCGTTATTATGACTAATTTCGATATGATATGAAATGGGTTCGGGTTGAACCGAGGATGAATTAATACATGTATAAAATGATATATGACAATGAATGAAACATATGGCAATGTATGACTTGAATTAAATCAAGTGTAGTGACATATCAAGTAACTATGAGTAGGCATTTGAATTTGGATTTCACCTTCATGTACATGTCAATTAGCATGTCATTGCAATTAGCAGGTCATTATCTCCAACATGACCTATATCAAGTGGACTAGTGGGTGAAATCATATACTACACCACTTTTCACCTAAAATTCTCTACAAAGCTTCTCTCCAACCCTTGGAGATTCTTCTTGGTTTGAGCTTGGATTTCACTAGAGAATTAAGCTAGGAAGTTGAGTGAAGGGATTTCCTAACTTATTGGTAAAGAATTTATGGTTTTGAACTTGAATTGTGTAGTTGGTGTTGAAGTATGTGAATTTGAATATCAAATGTTCATGCTTAGAATCATAATATGTTTATATGCCAAGAATTGGATTCTAAGATGGTAGAAACATGTTTATATGATACTAGAGATTGCATGAAACATGGTTACATGTAAATTGTGAGTAGGAGAAGAAGTACCATGAAGATATCTTGAAAATCGCCATTGTTTGAAAATTCTGTTGTCGACCGATCGATCGCTAGGATCGTACCGATCAATCGGTAGAAACAAGGGAAGTAAGGCGGTTCATGTACCGATCGATCGCTGAAGGCGACCGGTCGATCGGTGAAATGCCGTAGCATTTTTGAGAAATTCAGATTTTAGAGCGATCGATCGTTAGCTTCTGACCGACCGATTCTGACCGACCGATCGCTAGGGTTGTCTGTTTTGACCGATCGATCGCTGAAGTGACAGATCGATCGGTAGACTTAAAATGTTATATTTTTGTAACTTTTGATATTGATGCCTATGATAACATGATACATTATTGGCATTGTTGTAGCATCATCACAGGGGACAGGACAACGAGGCAATTAGCCAGTGACGACTGATTTATCTCGTTTGTGTCGCTTTACAGGTACGTGTTGACGTACGGAGTATAGATATTGTGTGATGATGTTATGAGATTGATATCATATGAATTGTGTTGTGTTGGTATCATATGATTGGTAGTATCATATGCACGTACATTCATGGATATCATGTGTTTGAAATGGATGAGGTATATGCTTTAGCATTAGAGGTATACGCCTGGTTTGGGTATATGCTCGGGTATGCTACATATACGTTAGCATTAGAGGTATACGCATGGTTTGGGTATATACTCTGGCTATTATCACATATGAGTACGGTACTATGATATGTGCTGCTAATATGAAGATGTGATGTGGTTCCACTGACATATTAAGCTGAGATAGACATATCATATTGGTCTCGTGATAATAGGGTGATAGTTGAGACATGTCGACATGGTGCATTGGTTGATGCATGATACAGAGCATTCACATTGGCTATGATGTTTATTGTGCTTTATCATTGATATTGTGTTTTGATATTGCACTAAGATAGTGGTTTATATATACTCACGTTGTGTGAATGTTTCTGTAGGATTTCATAGACGTGGGCATCGTGAGTCTTTGTTGGGATCGGGGTAGTGTTTAGAAGGGGGGGTTGAATAAACACTAGATATAATTTCGATTTCTTTTCTGGTTAACTGTAAACTGTTAAGTGTTACAGTTGCTTCTCAATAACAGGCAAGTCAGTAGACACTTATTATAGTGCGGAAGACGTCTACAAAACTTGTGAGGAATAAAACTGAAGTAATAAAGCAATAAACGAATAATACGAGAGTTGTTTCTGGAAGTTCGAAGCACAACGCTTCTACGTCTCCCCTTCTTCCTTTGCAGGAAGGATTCACTAGAAGACTTGGTTTACACTTTACAGTATACAACCTCCTTAGGCACTAACACACTTGGCCTAAACTCCTAGCAATCACACTCTTCTTATCTTTTGGATACAAGTGATTTTACAACACTCTCTACAGAATAAAACTTTCTAGCTTTGAGAGTTTCTAAGCAGCAGACTTCAATTGAAAATAATCTGTCACAGATTCAGTTTTGCGGTTTGTCTGCTCTTTGCTGAACGTTTGAAATATCAGTCGTATAGCTTTCTTGCTTTGAAGTATTTCTCTTAGTTTGAAAGTTGCTCAGCACTTCTTCATTCTCTGCTTGGACGTATTTATAGGTTTGGTTGTCCAACGGTAGCCTTTTTGTATATGGAATGGATTAGCTTTCCAAATACCTGTTGTCTTCTTTCCTATTTTGGAAAACAACGGCTCTTTTCACTCTGACGGTAATGGTGGCGGAGATATAGCAGGGTGCGCCGCTCTGTTGTACCTTTGTCAGAGAATGTTGTACTTACTTTGTCTTGTTGCTTAGACTTCTGCTGGTTTCTTTGTTCAACTGGTCGTTCATCCTCTTAAGACCAGTTGATGTCCTTGTTCAGTGAGAGACTTTGCAGTTGATAGTTATCCAGTTGATGTCTTCATCCGGTTGATGACTTCATACCAGTTGATGACTTCATCCGGTTAGTGTCTTTATCAGTTGATAGCTTGTCCGATTGGTATCTATCCAGTTGATGTCTTCATCCGGTTGATGACTATCCAGTTGATGTCTTCATCCGGTTGATGACTATCCAGTTGATGTCTTCATCCGGTTGATGACTATCCAGTTGATGTCTTCATCCGGTTGATGACTATCCAGTTGATGGCTTGTCCGGTTGGTGTCTATCCAGTTGATGTCTTTACCCGGTGAGACTTTAATATCCGGTAGGTGTATTCACCCGGTAGGTCTTTAGCATCCGGTTGATCTTTAACATCCAGTAGGTGTTTGTAATCACCAAAACTTAGAAATCGTTTTCCCAACAATTTCCCCCTTTTTGGTGATGACAAAACTAAGCAGTAATCGATTTCCTACTAGAGTAAATAAGATAAGAGTCCTGAAAATACTTGAAGACATCATGAAAAAGAAATTTTCATTAAATATAAGCAGATTACAAGTTGTAATCAAACTGGACAATTGAGAGAAATTCATCTTTATATAAGATGAATTCTTACACTTTGAATAGAATCTAAGACAAGTCTAGTTTTACATAAAATAGATGATACATGACAAATTTCTCTTTAAATAAACAAAGTAGACCGGAATGCTTCGATCCACCTAGTTGCGGAGAGGAAGAGCTCGATCCACCTTGTTTCAGAGAGAAGGTCGGGAAGAGGAAGAGTCATATGAATATTCATCAGGCAGCTCCTTTAGTTTTTATGGAATCGCCTAATAAAAATATTCTATCTCTGTCGAGAATACTCTATCTCTGTCTTCCCCCTTTTTGTCATCAGCACCCAGGCATCTGCTGTTAGTAGTTCCTGACTGATGAGGAGCACCAGAACAGGATCAAAGCGCTGAAGCTTATCAGAGCTGGGTTAGATAAGTAATCAACCCATGAGGGGTTGATTTAGATAAGTAATAAACCCATGAGACGGGAAAGGATCTAACAGAAAACCAGGGAATGAGAAATAACTTAAAAGTAAGCATGATGAGTGAATGTGTGTTATGTGATCAAACAAGAACCTCTATTTATAGGAAAGACAAGGTAGCAATAAATGTGAATGCATTTATGTTAAATAGTGAATACAGAGAGACAGTCAATTTAACACAGAAGTAAATAGGAGTAAGTAAGAGAGAGTCAGAAAATGATACTATTTGCGCCCTAACCAATGTTTGGAATAGTCGCGTTTTTCGCTAGGCGGTTGGCGCGGACTTCGAGATCTTTGTTGAGCAGTGGGTCTGGACTGAGGGAGTGCTCCAGTTGCAGGGGATGAATGAGCAGCTGAACTTGAAGCTCTCTGAGAAGAGGGAGCAGTTCGACTGGGTTCAGGCAGCCTGCGGATAATTTTAGGAGCAGCAGGCAGACTGTTGCAGATATCTTGAATTTGAGATGCAAACGCTGCTTGCATGGTGGCCAATTGATCAGTCAAAATCTTTTTGGCGTCGTCAATCTTTTCTCCAAGAGCCATTGAGGTGGCAGTATGAAGAGATTCATTGTTCTGATTGATCTGAAGACGCGCCTGGCCAATATGAGAAACTGCTTCTGCAACCGCATTCTCAGCAAAGGTTTGAAGTCTAGTGACAGTAGTAGTTAAACTACTTAGGTCAGCGTAGACTTGCTGGAATTTAGAGTCCGTTTGCTGCTGAAGAGTTCCTAAAATAAGAGTTGCAGCCCTCTCTTCCTGCTTAAGCTTATGAACATCGTTGGTCAGTGCTGTAATAGCGGTGGAGAGATGAGCTAGCTGGGCAGCGATGTTTGGTGGTTCGTCCAGAGGGTTTGTGAAGACAAAGAAACCCTCGGATAGTTCCTGATCCATGGACGGATCGCCGGCAAGCATTGGGATATCAGCAGCAGGGGCAAGCGCATTGGGATGAGCAATGACTACTGCAGTGGATGGTAAAGTAGTAGCGTCAATATGAGGGGCCGCAGTTGAGGCGGAGATAGCTACATTCACAGTTCCAGTTTCTTCCACGTGCGGAGCATCCAGTTCAGCATTGTCTTGATCAATCCCAGCAGCAGACGCTTGAGTATGATCATTGGAATGAGAGGATTCACTTGGTTCATTATTTGCAGAGGAGATGGTGACCAGCTGAACCACATTCTGAATAACTGAATCGACATTGGTGTGATCAACAATCATTTGGTGGGGCTGTTGATCATGTGGAGAGCTGGGAGCAGAGGATGCTGCTTCCAAAGTAGTTGGTGTGGCGTCTGCTCCAGTAGGAGAGGTCTCCAAAACAGTAGAAGTAAGCTCCACAGTAGGAGGGACAACCTCTAAATTTGCAATAGCCATTTGTAGATCTGGCTGATCAGGGCTTGCAACAATTTCAGAAGAGGAGCATGAATGAATCCCAGTGGATATGCGAAGATCATGAAGAGCAAGCTCAGCCATTTCCAGCTTGAGGCCTAGAGCGTTTAGAACTGCTCGATCATGATTCGCTGTTCTGGAATGTCCATCAAACACTTGAATGCGGGATGTAACAAGAGCTTGGAGTCCGCCCACATAGTTCATAATACTAAAGACATCACGCAGCTTCAAACTTTTCTCAGGTTCGGGAATTTGAAGATAGGTCAGGATTTTGTTTTCATCTTGCTTTGCCTGAGCCAGAATGGGATCGATATCATCAAAGCGAACCTGTACTCGAGCCTTTACCCAACGATCAAAAATCTCCAGTTGGGGTTCCAGTTGGGCTTTAACTGCATCCATGACCATTTGAATCTCGAATGCAACAGGAGTGGACACTGGAGCAATAAGAGATTTTCCTTTGTTAGCTGGAGTGGCCTTGGGATAACAGTAAGGACAAGTAGACTTGGGTGTCCTGAAGCTGATGGAGCCTGGGGCCTGCTGAGAGCTCACCTGAGCTGAAGGGGTGTCTATTAATGGAGCAGACACCATGGCTAATGCAGCAGTGGGTTCCCCAGTTGAAGGGATGACAGGGCTGGGTTCTCTGTCAGAAATAACACCTGTAGGTCCGGCAGAGGAGATAGTGTCGGAGGCGGCAGTGTCTCTCTGACGAGCATCTAGAGAAGCAATTTTTCTGGTCCTTGGCTTCTTAGGAGGAGGAGGAGGAGGAGACTCAGCGGATTCAGAGACAGTCTGTTCCGAGTCACTAATGACTTGAGTCAACCGGCGCTTTGTTGCTCCACCTTCTCTGCCACTTCGTTGGCGATGAAGCTGAAGGTACTTGTGAGTGAGGAGTCTCCCTGGATGAAGATGAGAGAGAGCCCCTGTCTTGATGTGTTTGCTCTCAAATAGACTGCTTAGTGGGAGAGCAAAACCGGATTGACCCTTGCCAGATACGATGAGGCTAGTCAGTATTTGAAATAGTACAGCTGACCAGTTGATCTCCAACCCTTTGCATATAGCGCTCATGACGTCAAACTTCTCAGGGGTAATTATATCAAATGATCCTGCCTTACAGAGGATCCCCTTTGAGATGATGTCTGCCAGTTGTCGATAGTGGCTCTTCATTAATACCTTCCTGAAAGGAGGTCGTTGAATACGATGGTCAGAGTCCGACACTGTGAGCCGCATCTCTTCTCTTAGGTCTGCCGGAATAGTCGAAAAGTCAGTGAGTCCAGTGGAGGGTAGGCACAGATGAGTGGCAAATTCTGGTTGAGTGATGGTGACTGACTGCCCAGAGATGGATGCCACAACGGTGTCATCCACAACAGTTGCTGTGGCAAAGAATTCTTGTAGTTCATCCTGGTAAAATGAGGGAGCCTGGCTTAGGATCACTAATAGCCCTGAGGTATCTAGCTTTTGAATTAAATCCTTTGTTTCCTCATCAGATGAAGTATATATGGAGTTAAAATCGACGTGAACAGCATTTGTGATAAAACTCGGTTGAACAGTCTTCGTCATTTTGAATGATTGAGGTGAAGGAGCAGCAGCAATCTGTTAAAGGAAATTTTCTGAAAGAAACGATTGTTGCAGTAAGATGTTTGGAGAAGATGAAGAGAAGAGAAAACTAAAGGCGGTGAAAAAGGAAGTATATGTAACGTCGTACTGTAGATGAGCGGACACATGTATACGTGGCAATCATCTAACGATTAAAAAGATTTTAACCAAAAATAAAAGGACAGGATTTAGGCGGGAGTGAAATAATTTATTTTTACACAAAAGTAATTTTGAATTCCGACGTTCATTAGGTTAATTAGTATCGAGGGTTATTTTTGTCAAAGCATATTTGGTAACATCAACTGGTATGTGGGGTTCGACTGGTAGGAAAACATCTACTGGATGCAGAGTCCTACTGGTACGAATACCCCCACTGCAGTTGACCATTGTATTACCAGCTTAGCTTAAATAACCATGATAAAATTAAAACAGAAATTCCCCCTAAATAAATGCAATTAAACTAACAAATTCCCCCTGAATCTATTACCCAAACAAAATAATCAAGAAGTAATTTCAATTAAACCAAGAATATTTCGAAAGTAAGAAAACTTAGCGTCCGGTAGGGGTTTTGTGAAGATGTCTGCTGCCTGTTGTTCTGTGGAAATGTACTCCAGCCGTATTTCCTTCTTCATAACATGATCTCTGATGAAATGATGACGAATGTCAATATGTTTAGTACGAGTATGAAGAACTGGATTGTATGTAATGGCAATGGCAGACGTATTGTCACAGAAAATAGGAGCCTCTGTGGACTCAATTCCATAGTCTCTGAGTTGTTGCTGAATCCAGAGCAGTTGGGCACAGCAGCTTCCAGCAGCAAGGTACTCTGCCTCTGCAGTGGAGGTTGCGATGGATGTCTGTTTCTTGCATCCCCATGATATTAACCGATCACCAAGAAATTGACAATATCCACTGGTGCTTTTCCTGTCAATTTTACATCCAGCATAGTCAGCATCTGAGTATCCAATGAGATTAAAAGTTGAGTCTCTTGGATACCATAGACCAACATTCTCGGTTCCTTTTAAGTATTTTAGGATCCTCTTGACAGCAGTGAAGTGCGACTGCTTGGGATTTGCTTGAAACCGGGCGCACATACATACTGCAAACATAATATCGGGTCGGCTGGCTGTCAAGTATAGTAAAGATCCGATCATGCCTCGATACATTGTAACTTCGACTGGTATTCCTGAATTATCCAAGTCGAGTTTGGCGGATGAGCTCATTGGTGTAGCAGCAGCTGAGCTGGTACTCATTCCATATTTCTTCAGTAGCTCTTTAGTGTACTTGGACTGATTTATCAGAATTCCTTCACTAGATTGCTTGACTTGCAATCCTAAGAAAAATGATAACTCTCCCATCATGCTCATCTCGAATTGTTCCTGCATGATTTTAGAAAATCTTTCGCACAGTTTTGGGTTAGTACTCCCGAAGATAATATCATCAACATATATTTGAACTAGCAACGTATGATCTCCCTTTGTAAATTTAAAAAGGGTCTTGTCCACCGTGCCAATAACAAAGTTGTGCTCTGTCAAATATTTTGATAAAGTTTCATACCAGGCACGGGGAGCTTGCTTTAGACCATACAGAGCTTTATTCAGACGGAAAACATGAGATGGCTGCTGATGGTTTTCAAATCCAGGAGGTTGTTCAACATAAACTTCTTCCTGGAGTTTGCCGTTAAGAAATGCACTCTTAACATCCATCTGATAGACTTTAAAGTCTTTAAATGCAGCAAATGCAAGAAATATGCGAATTGCTTCTAGTCGTGCTACAGGGGCAAAGGTTTCATCGAAATCAATGCCTTCTTCATGAATTTTCCAAATTTCTTTACGAACATTGCCATCGCATCGTTACACATCTTTTCTGGAGTCATTTCAGTAGGAGTAGGCAGAGACTCAGATGCAGTGAGAGCTTATGTTGGTTGACTTGTACTTGGTTCATCTTCAACCCGAATGCCTAATTCGAATTCATAGGCTTTTAAATCAGCAAACAGATCATGTAGATCTATCTTGTTGATATCCTTCGATTCTCTCATAGCAATGGTCTTGACATCCCATTCTCTTGGTAGACCTCTCATCACTTTGAGAGTGACTTCTCTGTTGGGTAACTCCTTACCCAGACTGCTTAGCTCATTTATTATTCCAGTCACTCTTTCATCATACTCGTTGAGAGTTTCTCCATTTATCATTTTGATATGCTCAAACTTTTGTAAAGCCACAGTAAGCTTGTTCTCCTTGGTTTGATCATTTCCTTCACAGAGTTGAGCAATCTTTTCCCAGATCTCTTTGGCTGTTGGGCACATTTTGATTTTGTTGAACATATTTTTGTCCAAAGTTTTGAACAAAATGTCTTTAGCCACGTTGTCTAGGTTTGCTTTTTTTTTGTCTTCATTTGACCATTGAGATCTTTCCTTTTCTACCATTTGTGGATCACCACTTGTGATAGAGGCAGCTGTATTGATTTTCATGATCTTCAACGGTCCTTCGGTGATCACATACCACATATCATCATCTTGAGCACTTAGGTGTGCTTGCATACGGATCCTCCAGTCATCATATTCGTCTTTTTTGAACATTGGAATCTTGCTGAATGAGGCCATCAGTTTTTGGTAAATAGTAATTTCTCAAGATTGAGGAAACCTGGCTCTGATACCACTTGTTGGGATCGGGGTAGTGTTTAGAAGGGGGGGGGGTTGAATAAACACTAGATATAATTTCGATTTCTTTTCTGGTTAACTGTAAACTGTTAAGTGTTACAGTTGCTTCTCAATAACAGGCAAGTCAGTAGACACTTATTATAGTGCGGAAGACGTCTACAAAACTTGTGAGGAATAAAACTGAAGTAATAAAGCAATAAACGAATAATACGAGAGTTGTTTCTGGAAGTTCGAAGCACAACGCTTCTACGTCTCCCCTTCTTCCTTTGCAGGAAGGATTCACTAGAAGACTTGGTTTACACTTTACAGTATACAACCTCCTTAGGCACTAACACACTTGGCCTAAACTCCTAGCAATCACACTCTTCTTATCTTTTGGATACAAGTGATTTTACAACACTCTCTACAGAATAAAACTTTCTAGCTTTGAGAGTTTCTAAGCAGCAGACTTCAATTGAAAATAATCTGTCACAGATTCAGTTTTGCGGTTTGTCTGCTCTTTGCTGAACGTTTGAAATATCAGTCGTATAGCTTTCTTGCTTTGAAGTATTTCTCTTAGTTTGAAAGTTGCTCAGCACTTCTTCATTCTCTGCTTGGACGTATTTATAGGTTTGGTTGTCCAACGGTAGCCTTTTTGTATATGGAATGGATTAGCTTTCCAAATACCTGTTGTCTTCTTTCCTATTTTGGAAAACAACGGCTCTTTTCACTCTGACGGTAATGGTGGCGGAGATATAGCAGGGTGCGCCGCTCTGTTGTACCTTTGTCAGAGAATGTTGTACTTACTTTGTCTTGTTGCTTAGACTTCTGCTGGTTTCTTTGTTCAACTGGTCGTTCATCCTCTTAAGACCAGTTGATGTCCTTGTTCAGTGAGAGACTTTGCAGTTGATAGTTATCCAGTTGATGTCTTCATCCGGTTGATGACTTCATACCAGTTGATGACTTCATCCGGTTAGTGTCTTTATCAGTTGATAGCTTGTCCGGTTGGTATCTATCCAGTTGATGTCTTCATCCGGTTGATGACTATCCAGTTGATGTCTTCATCCGGTTGATGACTATCCAGTTGATGGCTTGTCCGGTTGGTGTCTATCCAGTTGATGGCTTGTCCGGTTGGTGTCTATCCAGTTGATGTCTTTACCCGGTGAGACTTTAATATCTGGTAGGTGTATTCACCCGGTAGGTCTTTAGCATCCGGTTGATCTTTAACATCCAGTAGGTGTTTGTAATCACCAAAACTTAGAAATCGTTTTCCCAACAGTCTTATTCCGCTGCAAGGTGAACCACTGCATAGGAGTTGTGCTGGCTTAGGTTGTTATTTATACATGTGATGTATATGTGAATAGGGTTTTTGTACTAGTGGTTTTGTACATCTGTAACAACCTATTAGTAAGAAACTCTTAAACAGTGTATGGATTACTTAATTTTGACTCACATATGTACTTGCGATTGAATACATAATGGATTAAGTAACGATGACCCCACATTAGTGGTATCAGAGCAGTGTTTCGAGAACGGGGTGAACATGGGTAGAGGAAGTGTATTAGGGAGTTACCTAAACACTTGAAAACATGTTAGGATTTGTAATATGATGTTCTTCTAACATGTTTTATATTTGTGAATGTTATTGTTAACCCATGATATGCAGTTATAACAGACAGAGGGTATCATGAGGATGTTGGGGATGCCATGAGTGGCAATGCTAGTGTGAGGATGGCGTATGTGCCACCACCACCAATTGGGCAAGGGCCAGTGGAACATGTATTGTTGCCTAGGGAATTGACTTTGACATAGTTTCTGAGTTATCAGCCACCCCGCTTTGAGGGTGCGGAATCAGGGGAATTGGCAGAGGAATGGTTAGAGCGTGTTTAACAGATATTTGTATCAGCACCATGTGCCAAGACTGCTTGGTTACGTTTGGCTGAGTTCCAATTGGCAAAGAAAGCTATGATGTGGTGGAAAGCTACATTGATTGAGCTGAGAGCTCAAGGTCAGACTGTGGACTGGGATGTTTTCAGAACTCGTTTTCTTGCTCAATACTTCTTTGTGGCTGCAAGGCAGAGGAAAGAGGATGAGTTTACAAATCTGAAACAGGGTAGTATGACTGTGTCTGAGTATGCGGTGCAATATTCGTCATTGTTATGATATGTACCACATATTGCTGCTAATACCAAGGTAAAGATTAGACAATTTGTAAAGGGCTTGAGGCCGGAATTATTTGATAGGGTGATGTCTAATAACCCTTGTTCATATGAGGAAGCGTTGATTAGAGCCGAAATGGCTGAGATTGATGTTGGTGTTTATCAGGATGTGGGACATTCTCAGATACCTACATCAGAGAGCATGAGACCACGGGGGGAAACATTTAAACCATCACATGGAAGTGCTTCTTCCTCTTGATTTGGTGGGAAACGTTTTGGACCAAGGAAAGGGGATGACCGAAGAGCCAAGGGACAGTCCCAAGGCAGTAGCAGTAGCAGTGGTCGAGGATTACAGTGTTTTAAATGTGGAGGGCCACATTTTAAAAGAGATTGTCCACAACTTGATACTCCAGTTTGTTATCGTTGTGGGAGGACCAGTCATATGATTAGAGATTGTCCTCAAGTGGGTGGACAACAGAGGAGAGGACCAATGTCAGAGAATACAGTGCAGCAGAGACCACAGGATGTACCACAGTCTGGTGGAGGACAGAGGGCAGGACCACCTCAGGCTCAGGTATATGCACTGAACAGGGAGCAAGCAGAGGCAGCTCCTGATGATGTGATAGCGGATAAGTGTACTATGTTTACTTATCTAGCTTTACTTTTGATTGATACTGGTGCATCACATTCTTTTGTTGCACAAAATTTTATTGACCGGTATCATATATGCTCGTCTCCACTGTTGATGCCTCTTTATGTCTCGACACCCATGGGAACTACTGTGATGGCTTGTCAGAGTGTGTCTGATTGTCTTTGTCAGTTTGATATGGAATATGAGATACAAGCCGATTTGATTGTGTTAGACATGACAGATTTTGATTGCATTTTTGGAATTGATGTCTTGAGTAAATATCAGTCTGTTGTGGATTGTTGTCAGAAGACAGTAAGATTTCAGTCTGGGACTGGAAATCAGTGGTTCTTTTATGGTCAGGGATCGAGGGCAAGGATTCTTTTGATATCGGCTATCCGCATGTCACGTTTGTTGGAACGTGGGCATATGGGATATTTGATTTATGCCCATGATGTGACTGAACGACAAATAGACAGGAAAGTGGAGGAGATACCAGTGGTTGCAGAGTATGCTGATGTATTTCCAGATGAAATTCTTGGATTTCCACCGAGTCGAGAAGTGGAATTTGGTATTGATTTGATACCTGGTACTTCTGCAATTTCACGAGCTCCCTATCGGATGGCACCAACTGAATTGAAAGAATTGAAAACTCAATTGCAAGACTTATTGAACAAGGGGTACATACGTCATAGTGTATCGCCTTGGGGTGCTCCGGTATTATTTGTTAAGAAGAATGATGGGACAATGCGATTGTGTATTGACTATCGACAATTGAACAAGGTAACAATAAAGAATAAATATCCTCTTCCTCGCATTGATGATTTATTTGATCAGTTACAGGGATCAAAAATCCATTCTAAGATTGATTTGAGATCTGGTTATCATCAAATACGTGTGAGAGATGGTGATGTACAGAAGACAGCATTCAGAACTCGCTATGGACATTATGAGTTTCTGGTGATGCCATTTGGAGTGACAAATGCTCCAGCTGTCTTTATGAGTTTAATGAATCGGGTGTTCAAGGAATATCTTGATCGATTTGTCATTGTTTTTATCGATGATATATTGATCTATTCACAGAGTGATGTAGAACATGCCCAACATTTGCTTATGGTATTGCAATTGTTGAGAACACATCAGTTGTATGCCAAACTCAGTAAGTGTGAATTTTGGTTCAACAGTGTCGGCTTTTTGGGGCATGTAATTTCAGAAGAAGGTATATTAGTTGATCTTAAGAAAGTAGAAGCAGTGTTGAATTGGTCAGCACCTACTTCTGTGCCAGAGATTCGTAGTTTCTTGGGTTTGGCTGGATATTATAGACGCTTTGTTGAAGGATTTTCAACAATTGCCAAACCATTGACACATTTGACACAGAAGGGAGTATCGTTTCGATGGTCGGAGGCATGTGAGCGTAGTTTTCAGGAATTGAAACATCGATTAACTACAACTCCAGTTTTGATCATTCTATCGGAACATGACAGGTTTGCCTTATATACTGATGCATCATTACTAGGTTTAGGTTGTGTATTGATGCAGTATAAACATGTAGTGGCTTATGCATCACGACAATTGAAACCACATGAAATGCGATATCAAGTGCATGATCTGGAATTGGCTGCCATTGTCTTTGCCTTGAAGATATGGCGACATTATTTATATGGTACGTCGTTTACCATATATACAGATCATAAAAGCTTAAAGTTTTTATTCACTCAAGCAGAGTTGAATATGAGGCAAAGAAGATGGATGGATCTGTTGAAAGATTATGATTGTGAGATTGAATATCATCCAGGAAAGGCTAATCTTACAGCAGATGCATTGAGTCGGAAAGTACATCATACGGCTGATGAGATGATTCATTTATCAGCGTTGATGACATCGTGTTGTACATTGGGCTATAAATTTGATGTGGAAACAGTGCCAGTACGGGTATCAACATTGTTGGTTGAACCCGACATTTTTGAGAAAATCAGAACGGCACAAATGACTGATGATGAGGTACAACATTGGAAGGAAATGATAAGTCAAGGACAAACATCGCAGTTTATACTTGCAAGTGATGGAATTCTGAAATACAGGAATTGTTGGGTAGTACCTGTGATATTAGGACTACGCCAAGAACTACTACAACGTGCTCATTGTAGTCGATATAGTATACATTCTGGTGGAAAGAAATTGTATAAATATTTGCGTACCCAATTTTGGTGGAAACGCATGAAACAAGATGTGTTGAACTTTGTAAAACGGTGTTTAGTCCGTCAACAAGTAAAAGCAGAAACAGAAACCAGGAGGTGAATTACATAGTTTGGAAATTCCTCAATGGAAATGGGAACATATCATGATGGATTTTGTGACTCATTTGCCACGGACATCTTCTGGTTGGGATGCCATTTGGGTGATCGTTGACCGACTCACCAAAGTAGCTCATTTCGTGCCATATTGTATGACATTTACGTATCTGAGAATGGCACAGTTGTACATTCAACATGTAGTGAGACTACATGGTATACCAGTTTCCATTGTGTCGAATAGGGATCCGAGATTTACTTCTCATTTTTGGGAAGGGTTACAGACAGCGTTGGGAACTGAAGTGCGGTTGAGTACAACATATCATCCTCAAACAGATGGACATACAGAGCGTACGATACAGACACTTGAAGATATGTTGCGTGCCTGTGTATTAGAGTTTGATAACTCTTGGCAAGAATCGTTGTCATTAGTGGAATTTTCATATAATAACAGTTATCAATCTAGTAAACAGATGGCACCATTTGAGGCTCTGTATGGGCGACGGTGTAGATCGCCATTGTATTGGGATGATGTGGATCAGTTCTCCTTACATTGACCGGATATGATTCATGAAATTGAAGACAAGGTGAAAGTGATTCGATTGAAACTCAAAGCTGCTCAGGACCGACAGGCTGCTTATACCAATAAGCGACGTAGACCATTTCAAGTTGGTGATCGTGTATTCTTGAAAGTTGCACCATTTAAAGGTGTGGTACGATTTGGTAGACGTGGAAAGTTGTCTCCACGATACGTTGGTTCGTATGAGGTATTGCAACGTATTGGTACGTTGGCATATCGATTGGCACTACCCCCTGCATTGAGTAGTATTCATGATGTGTTTCATGTTTCACTGTTGAAGAAGTATGAACCAGATCCGAGTCATGTATTGCAACTACCTGATGTACAGTTGGATGCAGATATGTCGTATGTAGAACGACCGATTATGATCTTGGATCGAGCTGAACGCAAGTTACGTAATAAGGTGATTCCGATGGTTAAAGTCCAGTGGGACAGAAGGGGTGTCGAAGAGGCAACGTGGGAGACATAGCAGAATATGATGCAACGGTATCCGGATTTGTTTTCTGGTATGTTAATATGTTATGTTTACATGTTTCGTATGTTGCATTTATCATATGTGTTGTTATGTGAAGCATGTATTATGTTTGTATATGCAATTTCGAGGACGAAATTCAATGAGTGTGGGAGAATTGTAATGCCTTGATTTGCTTTATACACGTGTGATATGATTATATCGTTATTATGACTAATTTCGATATGATATGAATTGGGTTCGGGTTGAACCGAGGATGAATTAATACATGTATAAAATGATATATGGCAATGAATGAAACATATGACAATGTATGACTTGAATTAAATCAAGTGTAGTGACATATCAAGTAACTATGAGTAGGCATTTGAATTTGGATTTCACCTTCATGTACATGTCAATTAGCATGTCAT
Organism: Haberlea rhodopensis; assembly: GCA_907163345.1. NCBI lineage: Eukaryota > Viridiplantae > Streptophyta > Magnoliopsida > Lamiales > Gesneriaceae > Haberlea > Haberlea rhodopensis. The sequence goes on along the minus strand of CAJQUN010000002.1, from coordinate 7,317,043 downwards.
TGCAATTAGCGTGCCATTATCTCCAACATGACCTATATCAAGTGGACTAGTGGGTGAAATCACATACTACACCACTTTTCACCTAAAATTCTCTACAAAGCTTCTCTCCAACCCTTGGAGATTCTTCTTGGTTTGAGCTTGGATTTCACTAGAGAATTAAGCTAGGAAGTTGAGTGAAGTGATTTCATAACTTCTTGGTAAAGATTTATGGTTTTGAACTTGAATTGTGTAGTTGGTGTTGAAGTATGTGAATTTGAATATCAAATGTTCATGCTTAGAATCATAATATGTTTATATGCCAAGAATTGGATTCTAAGATGGTAGAAACATGTTTATATGATACTATGGATTGCATGAAACATGGTTACATGTAAATTTGTGAGTAGGAAGATATGCTTGAAAATCGCCATTGTTTGAAAATTCTGTTGTCGACCGATCGATCGCTAGGATCGTACCGATCGATTGGTAGAAACAGGGGAAGTAAGGCGGTTCATGTACCGATCGATCGTTGAAGGCGACCGATCGATCGGTGAAATGCCGTAGCATTTTTGACAAATTCAGATTTTAGAGCGATCGGTCGCTAGCTTCCGACCGACCGATCGCTAGGGTTGTCTGTTTTGACCGATCGATCGCTGAAGTGACAGATCGATCGGTAGACTTAAAATGTTATATTTTTGTAACTTTTGATATTGATGCCTATGATAACATGATACATTATTGGCATTGTTGTAGCATCATCACAGGGGACAGGACAACGAGGCAATTAGCCAGTGACGACTGATTTATCTCGTTTGTGTCGCTTTACAGGTACGTGTTGACGTATGGAGTATAGATATTGTGTGATGATGTTATGAGATTGATATCATATGAATTGTGTTGTGTTGGTATCATATGATTGGTAGTATCATATGCACGTACATTCATGGATATCATGTGTTTGAAATGGATGAGGTATATGCTTTAGCATTAGAGGTATACGCCTGGTTTGGGTATATGCTCGGGTATGCTACATATACGTTAGCATTAGAGGTATACGCCTGGTTTGGGTATATACTCTGGCTATTATCACATATGAGTACGGTACTATGATATGTGCTGCTAATATGAAGATGTGATGTGGTTCCACTGACATATTGAGCTGAGATAGACATATCATATTGGTCTCGTGATAATAGGGTGATAGTTGAGACATGTCGACATGGTGCATTGGTTGATGCATGATACAGAGCATTCACATTGGATATGATGTTTATTGTGCTTTATCATTGATATTGTGTTTTGATATTGCACTAAGATAGTGGTTTATATATACTCACGTTGTGTGAATGTTTCTGTAGGATTTCATAGACGTGGGCATCGTGAGTCTTATTCCGCTGCGAGGTGAACCATTGCATATGAGTTGTGCTGGCTTAGGTTGTTATTTATACATGTGATGTATATGTGAATAGGGTTTTTGTACTAGTGGTTTTGTACATCTGTAACAACCTATTAGTAAGAAACTCTTAAACAGTGTATGAATTACTTAATTCTGACTCACATATGTACTTGCGATTGAATACATAATGGATTAAGTAACGAGAACCCCACAGCTTCTGCCCAAAGTGACTTGGCTAGACCTGTAGTCTTTAACATGGCTTTTGTTCTGTCTAACAAGGTTCTGTTCATCCGCTCCGCCACTCCATTTTGTTGAGGCGTGTAAGTCATTGTGAATTATCTTTTGATGCCCTCTCTTTGGCAGAATGCATAAAATTTATCACTCGTATATTCTCTTCCATTGTCAGTCCTCAAACACTTGATCTTCTTTTCAGAGTCAAGTTCAACCCGCGCTTTAAACACCTTGAAGAATGAAAAAACATCTGATTTCTTCTTGATTGGGTACACCCAGCATCTTCTAGAGAAATCATCAATGAACCAGACAAAGTATCCCGCTCCTCATAGAGATACAACCGGTGCTTGCCAAACATCAGAATGAATCAGCTCCAATATACCGCTGCTTTTGGCAGTAGATGTGCCAAACTTTAGTCTGTGTTGTTTACTGTTAACACAATGCTCACAAAAGGGTAAAATCACTTTTGTAAGCCCCAGCAGCTTCCGTTCTGAGAGAACCTTCAACCCCCGTTCTGACATATGCCCGATCTTTCTATGTCATAACACTGCTAATTCTTCTCCCGAACTAGTCGATGCAACAACTAGTTTTGCTTCTTTGTGTGTTTCCCCCAAAAGTACATACATATTATTGTAAGCATTTTCCGCCTTCAATACCACAAGCGCGCATTTCACAACTTTCCATTTTCGATACGGGTCTTGCACTTGATATCGTCAAATTTTCTCAAAGATAAAAGATTCTTTGTCAGACCTTTCACATGTCGTACCTCATGTATGCTGTGAACAGTACCATGAAACATTATAATTTTGATGGTTCCCACCCGAGCAATTTCCAAGGCATGACAATTTCCCATGAATACAGATCCTCATGAGACTGGTTCATACTGTTCGAACCATTCTCTCCGAGACGTCATGTGCCACGTCGCTCCTGAATCTGTTATCCATGTGTCATAAAATATGTGTCTGCTTTCCGCAACCGTTGTTGCTTCGCTGAATAGTATTTCTCCACCTTCTGAGGTACTTGCAACATTTTCTTGATAATCTTTTTCAATACTCTTCTTACTTGTACAATCTTTCTTGAAGTGTCATTTACCGTCACATTTATAGCAGTAAAAATTCTTCTTATTACTTCTAGATTTGGATCTACCATACTTGTGGCTCCCACTGGAGTCACGCTCCATCGATCTTCCTATCATCATCGGCAAAGCCTCTGCATGCTTCGAACTTGCCACTATGTCTTCCTTGTTCTTGCGCTTATTTTCTTCTTCAAGAACAACGGCTGCATCATTATTGAAGACTAACATATCATTAGTGATATTATTGGTCAGATTGATGATGAGTTGATCAAATGAATCCGGTAGACTTTGAAGTAAAAGCTCCGCACGTTCAACTTCATCTATTTTATGCCCCAACATAGTGAGTTGGGCAAATAAAGTATTCAACGTATTGATATGGTCGGTCACCGATGAGGATTCTGACATCCGAAGAGTATAAAGCATTTTCTTTAAGAAAATCTTGTTGTGTAGTATCTTGGTCTCGTATAGGTTTGTCAAAGTATCCCAAATATCTTTGACATTTTTCTTTTCAGCAATACTTGAAAAAACTTCATCTGCTAGAGCCAAATGTAGATTGGCAATAGCATTACCGTTCATCTCATTCCACTTTTCATCGTCATGCCCTCCTTCGGCATATCTCCAATAGCCGCCAAGCAACGATCTTTTTATAAAACTGCTTGCATCTTTATTTTCCACAACATGAACTTGCCTTCGTTGAATTTTTCAATCTCGAACCGTGCTGCCATTTTGACAACAATAAAATTGCCTCAATAAAAAAAATATCTCAAAAATCTTTTCTTACGTGGAGATCAGTCAATGCTGCAACCACAGAGCATATTAGAATTTTTAAGATTTATACAACGAGGCTCTGATACCACTTGTTGGCCCCAGGTGCGACATCATGAGATAGAAAATAGTGAAAATGAAGAATAAACTGGACACCAAAATTTACGTGGAAAACACTAAAAATTATTAGGGTAAAAAAAACCACGGGCATGATGAAAAGATTACTTATAATATTTTGTGGGTTACAACCTCCCTCTATCTTTCAAAGAGAACAACACTCTCAATATAGGAGAAAATTAACTTACAGATATTATAGAAATACACATTCAAATGTATATATATATGAGAGAACACTCTGAAAATGGGATGAATGAAATGAAATCAGAAGAGCTCTATTTATAGGGTTGAAGATGTGCATTAAATGCAAATCCACCACCACCAACTCCAATCCGCCAACCACCAGCTGTCCTCATTAATGAGTACAGCCGGTCAACAATATATACTTATAACAGTTGCGTTCATTATCTTGAGATAATCAAAACATAAAATTAACTCCCGAATAAAGTTTGGTGCATTTCTTGGAAATTCGAAAAATTTGTAAATACATGAGTCAAGAATTACATAAAAGCAATAGAAAGGTCAAGATTAAGTCGATGTATTTCTTGGAAATGAAGATTAGAATTAGATTGCCGACTTAAATCTTTTAACCTATTGAATGAAGAGATGACAGCTTCACTCATCTCGCTCGCTGTGGAAGACACAGTACGTATCTGGGAGGTATGATGAGGTAAACACAACGATAGTGACAATTCACGGTCATTAATCTCATGTGTAACCTCCTTAAATTTGCAAATCCTGGCCTCATCTTCATCCTGAGAAGCCAAAAATTGAAAAAAAAAATTTAAATTAAAATTTTGTTAATGATGAAGATAAATAATTTATCATTAATAGTAAAATTTATCAAGTTTTTGTATTAATAATTACCCGTTCGAATTTTTATGTATATCTATTATGGGAAATAGAATTTTTGTGCGCAAATCTATATGACCCAGCAAGATCATTATAAATTTTATGTATATTATTCACATCCAGTTTCAATTATTTGTTATAACGAAGATTAATGAAATTATACATATATAATGGTACCCAAAAAAAAAAAATCCCCAATTACTTAAAATGGTTTTGTTTTTTTTTTCAAAAAGTAAAAGAGTCCCTAAAAATGGATATCAAAAGAAATATATATATATATATAGATAGACAACGGAAAATTCTTGTCGGGTGTGAGTCCCAATGCATGCATCAATATATATATACATGGGTGCATGCACAGGTGTTAATGTGGTGCATGTAAGAATTTTCGGAGATTAGAGAATTTTGGTGCACTCAATTCACCAAAGATCACCATATATATATATATATATATTGGTATTTGGGTGTGCACCCAATAATTTTTCCATATTTATTGTACCTTGAAATAGTCAGGTTCTAGCACTGTCTGGTCAGAAATGTTTTCTTGAAGATGCCGTTTGAGTACACAACTTTCTTCTTTCTCCTCTATTAATATTCCTGTATTCTCAGCAATTGTCTGTATGTAATCATCATCACTGTACGGATTCCCGACTGGCTCACGCATTCTTTGGCTGCATTGTTGCAGATTCTCTATTCCAGCTCTATTTTATATGATTTTCATTGATTAATTGTAGTTGTTCTTTAAGTAACCCCTTCTCGTGGAATTCGAAAACAAACAAGAAAGGGTAGCTAGTTCACCTTTTTGTTGCGATAGGAGAAATGTAAATCACGTCAGTGCGAGTACGTTTTCCTAGCTGTCTCCTATCTGCGTGCATAGATTTTTAACACAGCAGCACGAACGCCAGGCAACAAGGCCAAACACATGGTAAAAAGTAGTGTAAAATAAGTTATATAAAATTGCTTGACAAATAATTTTTCATCTTTACATGAATATAATTTTTAAACCTTGAAAAGAATTGAATCAATCTAAATTTATATAAAAACAACAAAGTTCATCGATACATCAAAAAAAACAAGCTACGTAGACGAACTGAAATTATAGAATCACACTATGTAGAAATCTTAGTATGGATATGTCTATTAGGAATAATGGCAAGCAAAATAACAATAACTTTTTAGGAAGTCGAGGTAATAGTTATACTCTTTGTCTTTAAAATGATATTGTCCCGCTATGGTGCTTACAGTTAGCGGTAATCGTTTCCCAAGATATAACGACTATGATTTATGATAGGAGCACACCAAACTACAAATCATCAAACCACTAAAAATTTAAACGCACTCAACCAACAAATGAAAGATGAACAATATGAATATGCAGGAATTTACTCTCAAAACTTGAGTTTGATCTTGCAAAAAAAGTGTGTTAAGTTAACCATAGGATGTTCCTTTTATAGTAACCCATAAGACATCATCAAATGACACCTTTTAAAAGTGATTTTTCATGAAAAATCGCAACTATACGCGAAAGATTACACAATCCTTCCGGAAAAACCACTTTACACGTGTTGGACAGAACAACAGGCGCTAGGGCGTCACCCAGCAGGCGCCCGGTTTTATCCCGGGCAGTGTTTTTTTTTGTCCGTTTCGTCGATTTTCTTCCATTCGTATTTTTCGACTATTTCATGTTTAATTTTAGTTCATTAAACACATTTTTTCAACACTCTACAATTTTTATTTAGGGGTCAAAAAAATGGAGGGCAAAAAAATTTTAAGGAGTCGGTAAAGAATTTTAAGGGGCACCTGTCCCAACCCAGACACATCACATGCACTCGCCCATGTCTAATACCCTCTAAATATATACAAAGACTGGATTTATACCCAGTGGATAATAAAACTAACATTTTGTTAAAATAATTACCCAATTGTAGATTAATTTTGTTTGGTTACTTGAATCAAACGTCTACTGTTTTACAACTCTTGTTTGTATCTATCATGCCTGCCAATATACGCAGGCGTGAAGGAACTGTAGCTCACAGGCCATGCTCACTTATCTTGACAGAAATTAAAGATGGCAACTTTTGAAAGCAATAGAGTGAGTAGTGAAGCTAAACAGCCACTGATTTATCTTTTACATATGGAAGAAATGAATCTCCAAGGGTCAGTACGTTACGCTTTATTAATGTGTATGTCTACATAGAGATGGATGCATATTCATGCAGGGCGTGGGCGTACAGGATTTATTTTTATCACTTAAAAAATATCAAAATAAAAAATAGGGTGCGTATGTATTTTTGTGGGGTAAAATAAAATTTTGATTGGCAAATTTTTTTTAAAAATAACAATTTTAGGGTAAATTTTTTTTCACCTTTTGGCAAGAGGCACTTGCGCCCTTTATCGCAGTGTACATCCGCCCGGTAGTGTATGCATGCATACGTTGATTATTGCAAGCTAGAAAAAGATTTACGAGTACCTTGTCCAATTAAATCAGTAGGATTCCGCGTGCTTCTGTACATCTGTAGAACAAGAAAGTCTGCTCAATTTATACACACGACTCACGAGAGCTGATAGGAGTTGGGTTGAGATGATGAAAATAGGGAAAGCAAAATTTCTTTATTTATTTGAAATAATTAACATAGAACTTGCTTAATCAAATTAGAAAACTAGAAATCAACCTGAAGATGGCTTTTAACATGAGAAATCGTGAGCCCTTTTACATCCATTAACTGCAGAACCAACTTAGGGGTTGCCTCTGCGAGCACATATATGTAACCCAATTACCAAAACGCTACTTTCATCAAAAAAAGTTAGACTAATGGAGTATCAGTACGCAAACATTTAAAAAATGGAGAAAAAAAAACTACTTTCTTGGCCTCCAAGTGCTTGGATTGCATGGACAAAACACTGGTGAAGATCAGGAGTCCATCTGAGTCGCGGCATTTTTGATCTTACGTACTGTCTCGCCCCATTGACATTCCTTCCACAGCTAACCATTTTATAAGAAATTATGCAAGAAACAGAGGTGACAAAATATTACTCCAAAAATTTAATCAAGTTTTACTTAGCCTTTGAATTGGGTTTTTTTTCTTTTGCTGCATCCAGATAAAACCCACATAGTGAAGCTAGTTTCTGAAATAATAATAATAATAAATAAAGATATAGAAGGAGACAAATGGTATAAATGGAGGTGGAGGATAGCCTGCTAATTTCTTGTAACTATTTTATGAGATTTTGAATAACAGCAAAGGAGAATAATTATCATTATCAGTCTGCTGATCTTTCCATCCACAATCATTTCAAATCCAAAAGAATTCTACGGATACCAACTGCTGCGCTGCTGCTTTGACTCTGCTCACTTTCTCTCTCCAGAATCTTAATCATACGCCAGCTTACATGCTCATAATCACAGAAAAACAGCCCCTTCCAACATATAAATGTACACCTTTAATCGGTATTTTTAAATCGAACCGAACATGAAATTGATGTTCTTACTGGTTGTAGATTCGATCTGTTCAATTGGTTAAACGCTGGTTCAACCAATAATGATACTAACATTATGTAATATCTATTTTAATTATGTAAAATATATACTCGTTCACAATATAAAAAAATCATTGTAACAACACAACATGTCAAACTTCCAATATCAGATCAAATCAAATGTCCAACATAAAAAATAATAAAACATATCAAAAACCAACAAGTAACGCCAAAAAAAAAAAATACCAAAATTACAAGAAAATATTTAAAAAATTATGAAATGATTCGCATCTTTTATAATTTAAGAGAAACTAAACATGGTTATATATAATATACAAGACACTTTTATAGAATAATTTGGATTTTTTGATAAAGACATACAAAAAATATTATTTTGTAATTATTTCAATAACAATAAATTATGTATAATATATTTTTGTTCTAAATTTGATTTAGGTTATAACTTTAACAAAAAAATTAAATTATTTTTTTTAAAAAGAAAGAAAAATGAAGGAATCAGTCGGTTTAACTGTCGACCGGTCACTGGTTGAACCGATTTAATCCGGTCACTAGTCACCGGTTGAACCGACCTATCCGATCCGATTTTCAAAGCAATGCCTTTAATGAGCTTTGGATCTAGCCTGCTTGGTAAAAGCTCACTCCCCTTTTGGAAAGACTCATCTTCGAGTTCCACGGTATGTGAAAAAAAATTGTAGCACATCCCCTATAAAAAAAATGTACACCTTAATGTAACGGGCGCACATATATAGACGCAAACATATATGGAAAATGTTTATATAAACTCGGTGCGAGCTTCACCTATGGACAACTCAATATGATTGATCTAAAATAGTTAGTATGTTAGTTATGTATTTTTTTTTATTTAAAAGGTGATATGTTTTTTTTTAATCAGCCAAAAATATTATTAAAAACATGGGGAGTATCAGGAGTACTCTAAAGTTCACAAAGTTTGAAGCAAAAACAATAGCCAATGAGGCTAAAGAGGACGAATTAAAAACAAATACAAGGTAAAATTTCCTCGATACACGATGGGGACAAGAAATCAATATGAAGAGGAGAATGGAAAATCTCATCCAATATGAAATTTGAGCCAAAGCCAATATCTAACTTTGATGTCTTCAATTAGTTTGCCCAAGTTTCGCTCAATGTTGTTGAATATGATGTTATTTCTGTGATTGCATAAACTCCAGATAACGCATTGCCACAGTGCTATCAAACTATCTTTAGAAACAAGATGAGGCTTTAAATCCAGATGTTGCAACATATGTTCGAGGGTTTGACCATTTCTAGAGTAACAATTCACAACCAATTGTTGATTTCCATCCGGACTCTGTAACTAAAGTTGCACCGGAAGAAAACATGGTTTGAGTCTTCAATAAAATCTCCACAGAGAGCGCAACAGGACTGATCATCAGGCAGAATTCTCCTGGCAACTATTTTTTTCTTGTGGGAAGACGATCATGGAAAAGCCTCCATACAAACGTCGATACTTTAATTGGCACTGAGTTACTCAAAAAAAAAAACAAAATTGGTTTTTAAGCCTTTCATCCAATGGGGCAATAGTTGTTTGTAGATAATGATAGGCCGATCGTACCGAGTATTGACCATCACCCTCAAGTTTCCATCGCCATCTATCTTCTTGATCTACAATGGGAGAGAATCTTTCAATAAATAATTGGAATTTATTAAATAAAATTTTCTCCCATTCAAACCTGTTTCTCCTCCAACTCCAAACCCATTTCCAAAGACCATCAACCCACTGTCACATTTCCTCTATTGTGGTTCCTAAGTTCGTAGCTAATGATCTTATTAAATCTTGTACCAAGAGGTTCACTCCCTATCCATAAATCATCCCAGAATCTAGTTGTTGAACCATTCCCAACCTTTTTTTCCAGTCCTCCTTTAAACCAACTATTAGTTTCTCCCAACACCACTTTCCTAAAATCTCTCCATTAGGACCCTGTATTGGTCCTCCCTAGACTAGTCCCACCTCCCACCCCAAGGAATTCGGTTCCATATTTTGATTTCACCACTCTAGACCATAAATGGTCATTCCCATTCAATAATATCCATCCCCATTTTCCCAAGAGTGCCTCATTGAATGAGTTGATTTCCCTAACCTACAGCCCCCCTTCTTCTTTTGAGCAACCTATTCTCTCCCACTCAATCCAAGAGATTTTCTGCCTCGTCTCTTGTGGGGTCCTCGTTACTTAATCCATTATGTATCATGTTAACATACATATGTGAGTTTGAATTAAGTAATAACAAGCACTGATTAAGAGTATCGTACTAGTTAAGTTGTTACAGGGTTTATAAAAACATATCCACTTCACATCATATGTACAAACAACAACCTACTACAAGATAACTCCTAGGCAGTGGTTCAGCTCACAGCGGAAAATGACTCACATCCCGTCTCCCCACGTCTATGAGTCCCTACAGAAACATTCACACAACGTGAGTATAGATAAACAACTATCTCAGTGCGATATCAAAACACAATATCATTGATAAAGCAATAATAATCATATTCAATGTGAATGCTCTGTCTCATGCATCAACAAATGCAACTATGTCATGACATGTCTCAACAATCACCCTATTATCACGAGCCCAATATGATATGCCTATTCAGCTCAATATGTCAGTGGAACCACATCACATCTTCATATTAACAGCACATATCATAGTACCGTACTCATCTGTAATAATAGCCAGAGCATATACCCAAACCAGGCGTATATCTCTCAAACCAAAGCATATGTAGTATATCTATCGTGGCAACGATCCCAGCCAAAGCATATACCAAACCGGGCATATCTATCAAGGCAATGATCTTACCAAAGCATATACACATATCTATCAAGGCATCCATCCCAATCATATGAAATCCATGTATGTACATGCATATGATACTACTAATCATATGACACACAGCTAACATAAATCATATGATATCAAAACCATAACATCATCATCACATAATATCTATACTCCGTACGTCAACACGTACATGTACTGCGACACAAACGAGTTAAATTAGGCGTCACTGGCTAAGCGCCTCGTTGTCCCGTCCCCTGAGATGATGCTACAACAATGCCAACAATATATCATGTTATCATAGGCATTAAAATCAAATTCTACAAAAATATAACATTTTTCAACATTCTGGCACTGGCGATCGATCGCTATTTTTCACCGATCGATCGCCATACTGTTCTGCCCCCTCGCGATCGATCGCCACTCCCTCGCGATCGATCGCCAAAATGTTCTGTTGCTCGCGATCGATCGCCACATTTTCACCGATCGATCGCCACATGATTGAACCGCCTTATTTTTACTCTGGTCGCGGCGATCGATCGCCACAAGGCTAGCGATCGATCGCCGATGTCCAGAAAACCAGAACATGGCGATTTTTGAGCTTATCTTCCTAGTTCTTCTCCTACAACTTGAAATTCAACATGTAAACAAGTTTCATGCATTCTCTAATACCATAACAACATGTTTCCACCATCTTAGAATCCAATTCTTGGCATATAAACATGTTATGATCCTAAGCTTGCATAGTTTGGATTTGATTTCACATACTTCATACACCACTACACAAATCAATCTAAAAGCATAAATTCCTTACCAAGATTGTACAATTTCACTTCATACAACTTCCTAGCTCAAGTCACAAGTGAAAAACCAAGCTTCAACTAAGAAAATCTTCAAGGGTTGGAGAGGAGCTTTGTAGAGAATTTTAGGTGAAAAGTGGTGTAGTATGTGAGTTCACCCTTAAGTCACTTGATATAGATCATTAGTTCCCTAAATCACTTGCTATCATGTCATTTGGAGGTAATGACATGTTAAGGAACATGTACATGACAATGAAATCCAAATTCAAATGCAACTCCAATTTCAATGAAATTCACATGCTTAATCAAAGGCCTACTAGTTCATGTTGCTTGATATGTTCCTATTCAAATTATTATACACCACCATGTTTCATTCTTTACCATATATCATTCCATACATGTATTCATTCATTCTTGGTTCCACCCGAACCCCCATTATTATACCGCCAATGGATATAATTAAACCATAATCATATCACACGTGTATAAAACAAATCGAGGCATTACATCTCTCCACTACTCCCCAAAGGAAAGATCCCTGAAGTTTTGTTAAGCTTTTGATAATGAATTTAGGGGCTCGGTAGAAGGAAATAAAGTATATTGGTAATGAAGATAAGACAGAGTTTAGTAAAGTGATACGGCCTCCTATAGACAAGTTACAGTTCTCCCAAGAATTCAGTCTATTCTTCACTTTCTCAAGCACAACTTGCCTGGAAGAAAACTTTCGTGGATCAACCCCAATTGGTAAGCCCAAATAGTTTGAAGGGTAAAGAACCAACTGTACAACTCAGTTTGCTAGCAACGGATGCTAGGAAAGTATCTGAAGTGTTCACGCCAATCAAAATACTTTTGGAGTACCAAAGCACTCGGCTGCTAAGATGAAGAGGGGAGGAAGGGTCTCCTTGCCTCAACCCTCGTTCAAGTTTAAACTCATCAGTTGGGCTGCCATTTACTAAGATAGAAGTTGATGCCGATGAAATGCATTCCGTTATCCAACTTCTCCATCTCTCGCTAAAGTTCATCCTTTCCATAACTTGGTCCAAGAATTCACAGTCTAGTCTACTGAATCAAAGGCCTTTTCAAAATCTATTTTGAACATAATGCAAGACTTGTGATTCCTCTTATATTCATCCACAATCTCATCTGCAATAAGGATCCCATCTAAAATTTGTCTTTACCCACAAAAGCTGTTTGATTTCTGAGATCAGATTGTCGATCATTAAGCTAAGTCGATTAGCTAACAATTTTGCTAGAATTTTATGCATCCAGTAAGAGAGACGGGTCTGCAATCACCAATCTTTTGAGGATTTTGTTTCTTTGGAACCAGAACAATGAAAGTTGGATTAATCCCTTTTATCAATTTCTCATTCCTGTGAAATTCCTTGATGAAATTGAAAATGTCTACTGAAGATTTTCCATAATTTCTTGATGAATCAGAAATTAATCCATCGGGTCCCAGACTCTTAGAGCTTTCACAACTCCATACTGCCTTTTGAATTTCATCTTCTGAGAATTCATCAATCAGAGACTTGTTCTCCCCATTTCCCAGTTTATTGAATTCAAGACCATCCATTCAAAGACCTAGTCTTTCTCCTCTTGTAAATTGTTTCTGGAAGTGGTCTTTGATGGCCCCTTTAACATTCTGTACAGAATCAAGTCAGCAGCCATCAATGTTAATCCCAGCCATCAATGTTAATCCCATTAATCTCATTCCTTTTCCGTCTTTTGTTGACACATTTATGAAAATATTTAGTGTTTTTATCCCCCTCTTTAATCCATCTCGCCCGCGACTTTTGGTGTAGCAAGCTGTCCTTCATTTTCAACTTATGCTTGAGAGAGATCCATTTTGTTCTTATGAGCATGATTTCTGAGTCGGGAAGATCTCGCTGTTCACTGATCTCATCAAATCGTATAATCGAATCTTTTGATTCCTCAACGGTCTAAATTACTGAAAACATTAAAGTTCCATGCCTTTAGTTTGAGCTTAAGTGCCTTGAGTTTTTCCTTAATAACGTAACCTGCCCATCCATATACGTGGATATTGTTCCATTGTTCAGTAACAAACTTTGTAAAATCTGGGTGTTCCTCCCAACATTTCAAAGTTTTTAAGGGTGTAGGCCCCCAATCAGATACCTGGTTCTTGAGTAGGATTGGGCAGTGATCTGATATTGTTCGATTAAGACCCCCACTGGGAGAGATTTGGCCATTCATCAAGCCATGCTTCTGAAATGAGGAATCTGTCCAAACGACTCATGCTTATACCATCCGTTCTAACCCAAATGTATTTCCTTTTGAGCAGTGGTAAATCCAATAGCTCAGCGTCATTAATGAAATTGTTGAAAGCATTGTAGTCACGTGGTTCAGTAATACTTCGACCTTTTCTTTCATTACTATTTCGAATTGAGTTGAAATCTCTAGCAATACACCATTTGCCATTAAAATGTAACTGCATTCTGTTTGGAATAGAATCCCAGACAATTTGTTTCTCATTGAAATCACAGGGGGCATATACATTAATAATGTCGCATCGTACTCCTTCGTTGCCCCAGTTTCGAGACACCCCCAAACAACCAGTATCTTCCCATTGAGTAATCTTAGAGAAAGAACTTTTCCTCCATATGCATAAAAGTCCACCTGATCTCCCGTTCGAACCTTTCATTACCCAATCAAAATCATCATCATCCCAAATTGAAGCACAAAAATTTGTAGAAATTTCTTCCTACTTAGTCTCCTGAAGACACAGGAAATCCACTTTCTCTTTAATTACGAGTAGACGAATTTTTTTTCCTTTTTTATTTGCTCTCCAATACCTCTAACATTAAAAGAGATTATCTTCATGGTAAACCAGTTCTGGACCCTACCAAGTGACTGTGCTGTTTCATCTTCTTATGGTCATTTATACATCATTTTACAAGTGGGAACAAGGTGTGTTGTGTAGGGGAAACTTTATTGCTGTTCTTAATAGTATTGCCCTCAGGAGCAATATTTAGCATCCAAGTGGAATCTTTTTTTCCTTTAAAAAAAGATTTCAAATGAACGGTGATGATACTCAAGGCACTACCCTTAAGGGCATCATCAAACAAACCCTGTGTAGGATCCGCAAAGTTACAAGAATGATTCAATGTTTATTGAATCATAAATCCACACTATAAATAATATATTAATTTATATAAACCATTCTTTATAAATATATAATCATCTTCATTGCCAAAAGTTCGCCTATGGTGGTATAGCTCCAAAAAACAAAAACAAAGTTCAGCTACAGTTTTTTGTGCCTGTGAAGTTATGATGTCAAATAGGGCTACATCCAAATTTAAATGTGCTGGGCTGGAATGGTCTATCAAGCCCACTATAATACGGGCCAGTTCTTTCCTATTTAGACCGTGCTGCTCTAGACTAGCCCGTTTCTAACTTTGTCATTTAATTATGGGATACTTTGGAGTTTGGATCAAGTATAAAATTACAATCTTCCGTATTGATCTAAAATATCAGAAAACATAGCTTTCTTGATTGCACCATTGTATGACTATATGATAGCAGACATTTTTATTGATTGCGTCAATAAAAAAGGGTTCCAAATTATAATTTTTAGTTAAAAAATTATTAACATTACTTAATATATAAAATATATATCAGTAATTAAAATTTCTAAATTTTCATCGTACTCATAAACAATAGACTTATTAGAAGTAATCTGGGGCAGACGCAAGAATTATGGTTAGGGTGACAAATTTTTTTTTAAAAAAGTTGGGCAAAAAAAAATTTAGGCGATCAAAAAAAATTAATAGAGAACAAACTGTAATTTGTGGGGTGGTAAATTACAATTTTTAGAGTGTATTATACAATGCGCAAGGAGATAATAGTCCATAATCTTGATACTTCTCTACCTATATTATGCAAGGGACAATACTTGATTCTTCTCTATAGTCAGAAAAAGGTTGCATTTAATTTGTTGGTGCTTATTATTAAACTATATATGAAAAAAAAACTTGGTGCCTTGTGAATTACTCTAAACTAGAAATCTTGATAATATAAAGTAAAAGGAAAAGATAGTTGAATGACCCTACAACTGCAATTATCAAGGAAAAGTTGCATAATGAAAACCAAAAGGAGAAACAGTAGGGGGAACAAATTCTAAGAACAAAAAATAAAAAGGGAAAGCTATCTAGAGATTTTGAATTGTCTCTCAACCATGTAGCATTGAATATAACACAACACACATATATTTTTCAGATCTTGTTCTGATATTTAAAAAAAAAACATTGCTTGTTAACTTAATCGATTTTGAATGTTATTTTCATGTTTACGTTTTGTGAAACAAAATAAACAATAGGGTATTAGAATCATTATATTTATATTCAGAATATTTTTTCCCTCTTTGTAGATACGCATGCACTATATTAGGAATAATAGGATTTGGTATAATATTCTTCCTTATTTTTTGTACATTTCTTGCTAGCAATCCGGTGTGTATATTTTGTGAACAGATTTGCTTTTTTTGTATAAATATTACACATGTGTAAATGAGAATTATTCATGCAGCATACCACTCTTCTTTGATTTTTACATGGTATTAGAGCCAAAACCTGGATACCGAATTCCATTTTTCATATAGCCTACCCACTGCTGTGATATTTTTTTCCCCTTCTTAAACTTCCATGGCCAACGATAAAGGCACCGAAAAGGATGTCGTTTCCGCTTCTGTTGGTGATATAACATCGCCGTATTTTCTTCACGCTTCTGATAGCTCTGGACAAATTTACGTTGGTGAATTGTTTCGGGATGGGAATTATGGAGATTGGGCAAACGACATGTCTAATGCGTTATTTGCGAAAAATAAATTCTGCTTCGTTGATGGATCCTTACCTATGTCATCATCAGATTCTCCGTATTTGCCATATTGGATGCATTGCAATGCAATGGTCAAAGGATGGTTGAGCAGTTCAATGGAGAAGGAGATTCGAAGCAGCATCAAACATGCTAAGCTTGCTCATGACATCTGGCGTGACCTTGAAGAGAGATTAGGTAAGGAAATCGCTCCACGCGCTTATGAACTTCGACGATCTGTTACTCTTCTACGCCAAGACAAACAATCAGTTTCAGTCTATTATACCAAGTTGAAGGCGATTTGGGACGGGATGAATTCGATTGTTGCATTGCCAAAGTGTAAATGCGATGGGTGCTTGTGGATATTCAAAAGGAATTAATAGCCATGAGCGAAAAGGAACGTCTGTACGAATTTTTGATGGTTCTTGATGAAATCTTCAACACCATCAAGACTCAAATTTTGAGTAGCCGACCTTTTCCTAGTCTTGGAGCAGCTTTTCATCTTGTCTCAGAGGATGAGCGACAACGCCAAATTACCATTGCCCATGCGGCAGTCGTGGAAGCTATGGCTTTCCAAACACGGTCACGGCGCGACGACATGCCCGCACTGGATGTTTTTCGGGCCCAACTTCGGCGTGATGATCGACGCGACGATCGTGGGGCCCAAGATCGATATGGGCCTAAGCGAGAAGGCTCGAAGTGCTCCCATTGCCAAAAGACCAATCACACAAAAGATCGATGCTTCGAACTTATCAGTTACCCACCAAATTGGCTCAAGAAAGATAATAATAACAGGAAAGGAAATCAGCCCCTAGCCGCCCAAGTTGATATAGATCACAGCCTTATTCATGGATTAACCCAGAACAATATGCACGGATGGTCCAGTATTTTGGGACTGATGGTGAACACGTCAAAGGTCAATCTTCAGTTGTTGCTCCCGTTGCAAACATGGCTGGTAAGATTGAATTTAAGAAACCTTGGGCCATTGACTCGAGAGTCACGGTGTTAGGATCGGTCCGGAGTGTTTAGAGGGGGGTGAATGAACACTCCTTGTAAAATTTAATCCCTTGTGATTTCTTTCGGATTAGTGAAAGAAATCTGTTTCTTAAGCAACTCTTGTATAGAACAGACCACTGAAAGTATAAGTGCGGAACGGTCTGTTCTTGTATATGTAAGAACGGCTCGATGGCTAGAATGAAAGAATGAGTGCAGAAAGATAAGAACACAGAATATGTTTCTGGAAGTTCGAAGGTGGTGTAATCCTTCTACGTCTCCCATTCTTCCAATTAAGGAAGGTTTATACTAGAAGACTTTGATTTATACAATCCTGTTGTACAAACCCGATTCAGGCTGGATTTACCTCACTACCAGTCTGAAACTCCTAGTCACTCGATCTGCTCAGACACACTCTGTCTGACAATTACAATATGTTTCTCACTTCTATTTTTCAACACAGAATACACAAGATGCGCACAGTGATCCTAAATGATCAAATGTTACAAAGTAATCGTGCTTAAGAATAATTTCAGCTCGAGAGCTTCTGAGCTTGTAAGCTTGTGCTGTTTTGCTTTCTTGTGCGTTTTTCAATTGATCAGCGAGAGTCTTGTATATTCCTTTTGTTGCATCCTTTTATAGTTGTAAGTATCAACGACATTATTTCCCTTAATGTGCAACTTTGACTCTGCTTAAGCTCTGAGTAAGCTATAGTCTTCTTCTTCAGGATACTTGCCGTTCTGGTTCATACTTCGGCGACTGTCAGGTAGGCTCTTCTTTGTCTTCTTACCTTTTATGGCAATCTTCAGTCTTTGGTCCTTTGTAGCATTAATTACAACATTAAATGCTACAATAAATAGCCGTTAATGATTCGGACTGAGGAGCCATTCTTTATGTATCTTTGACTGCTCTGATCTGATAAAGATTGAGATCGATCTGAAGCATCGATTTAGTCAGTCTGAAATCTATCGATCCGGTCTGATATGCTTTGTCATCTTATCAGCTTGATCTGTTTTGGGCGATCGATCTGGTCAGCCTGATTTCACTCGATCCGGTCTGATATGTTTTGTCATCTTTAAAATCTCATCGATAAGGTCCGGAACTAACAAATTCCCCCTTTTTGATGATGACAAAATCTAGCTTCTAAGTCTTTTTAACCAGTCTGATAGGAACACTGAAGCGTATACTTTCGGATCGATTACTTCTTCTTGTTCAAAATAAATGAACATTATTAAGTTGGATCGATTAAGCCTTTTATTATTAAGCCTTTTATTATAGTTCAAAATAAATGAACAAGGACTTAATTGAAAGGGGATTTGTATTGATCACCAAAATCATAAATA
Source organism: Haberlea rhodopensis (assembly GCA_907163345.1). NCBI lineage: Eukaryota > Viridiplantae > Streptophyta > Magnoliopsida > Lamiales > Gesneriaceae > Haberlea > Haberlea rhodopensis. The sequence goes on along the minus strand of CAJQUN010000002.1, from coordinate 7,298,347 downwards.
CAGACAGTCTGATAATTCTATTTTCTAGAAGACTGAGACTGATGCGGCCTGAAGTCTTTTTTCTTTTCCCCCCTTTTTGTCAGCAGCAATCTCTTGGAGAAAGTCTACAACTTGTGCTAGCTGAGCGCTGATAGCGTCAAGACGAACGTCTTGAGCGCGGAGGGAATTGTTGACGGATGCTCTGACTTCAGTGGCTAGCTCGATCTGCTATTTTCTCAGGCTGTTCTTATAAGTGGCTTGCTGAGAAAACAGATCATTTATGCCTCGCCTAAGGCTGCCGATACTGGCTGTCATCTTCTCTTTGAATGAATCAAAGTCCAAAGCTGTAAGCCTCTGACCTTGATGAACTTCTAGAACACGTTGAGAGAGTGACATGCAGTTGTCAGAGAGGTGCTGAAGAGTCCTTGCCAGAAATGGAGGTGCATCAGATTGTCGGCTTGGAGAGTGATCTGATGACGACAAGGCATGATCATCTTCTTCAGCAATCGGCACAAGTGAAGATACATCAGCTTGGTGACTTTCGGACCGGATCAAGGTGGCCAGATCCGAAGAAAATGCTTGTAAGAAAGTCATATCTTCATCTGATTGGACTGGAGGAGTGCTGGGTCTGGAAGGCTCCTCAAGTTGTAGAGCTGCAACAACAGTGGATACCACCAGATCCGGATCGACGAGCTCTGGTGCGCCAACTGTTGTAAGTTCTGCGGTTGGACTGATTTGAACGTGGGAGTCTGACGATCCCAAAGGAATAGATGTTGTTGGAGAGTCCAACAACACGTTCAATGGTTCATCATCTGTAGCAGACGGAGCATTAGGCAATGGCTGCTCCGCTGTCTGATCTGCTACTGGTTCTGCAGTCTGCGCTGCTGGCTGATCTTCAGTCCGGTCTGCTACCCCAGAGGGAATAACCTCAACGAAAGGTTCTGCCAGAGTCTTGCTTGCAGAGGGATGATCCGGGCTGGTTACTGGAGTGGATATGCTGATTTTCTGTGGTTGAAATCGGATAGCTAAGTGGAGAGCATGAATATCCATCTCTAATTGAGCAACAACAGCCCCATCATCTCTGGCAGTTGGAGCATTCGGATCGAAGTTCTCTTTCTTAGCAGCTAGGAGCAGAGTGGCCAGTCTGAATCTTTGATTTGCCGTAAATAGCTCTTTGCGCTGCACGGCAAGCCGAACATCATCGGTCTCTGTCCCCTTCAGAACTTCCTCTTCCATCTTCTTCAGTCTGCTCAACTTTCCGAAGAACATCTCAATGTGGTTGATAGTCCGGTACTCGACGTATTCATCAAAGACCACAATGAGTGCCTTCACCTTCTCATCAACATCCTCCATAGCAATGTCGATGACTGTCTGCGCTGCAGATTTGGGTTTACAGGAGATTGGTTCGGAGAGAATGGCTTTGCCCTTGCCTGTGGAAGATGGAGATTTAATCCCAGATTGGGTATAGTCTCCCAACTCAGTGATAACAATCCCTTTGACCACGGGGATGGCAGAAGGGACTCGGATGGTTACTTTGGGTGCAGTGGTTGAAGTGGTTGAAATTTGGGTTGTAGGTTGGGGTGCAGGGGTGACTTTTGTTGGAGGCAATATGGGTAAGGCTTTTGGTTTGGTAATCTGGGTTCTTGGCTTCTTGGGAAGTGGCTTGGTTGGTGACGAGGGAGCAGACTGGGTTTCTTCAGAATCAGTCTGGATGGTTAGCTTTCGCTTGACCCGAGGTTTGCGCGCAATCTTCGCCCTTCTCAATCTTGACTGCAGCAAGAGTAGTAGGAGTAGGCGGAGCACTCTTGGACTTCAGCAGGGCGAGCCCTTTGGAGTTTAGAATCTTGAAGGGACTGAGAGCGGACTGCTTTCCCAGCTCGATGTCTAAGGACTCCAGTAGCTTGCTGAGAGGAACAACAAAGCATACGGCCTGTTTTGATGCAATCACTGTTTCCATCAGAACTCCAAAAAGAATCACGGACCAGTTCATCTTCTGTCCGGATACAATAGCCGTCATAGCCCTGAACTTCTCTGCGGTTACAACGTCAAAACTTCCTGCTTTGTCCAAAAGAGGCTTGCCAACGATTTCGCACAGCACCTGGAAATGAAAAAGCATTTCCTTCTTCTTAAACGAGGGTTGCAGGCGGTGGCCAAAAATAGAAATCTTCCCTTGAAGAGCTGAGAGTGACGCTTGAGGAATCTGTCCAAACTCTGTCAGTCCGAAATTGGGGAGGCCAAAGGTCTTGGCCAGCGTCATCGGCGAGATCTCAAATGATTTGCCCTTGACAGAGGTGGATATTGATGTCTTCTGGGAGACGGCATTGGCGAATAGTTCGCGGATTTCAGATTCATAAACAACTGTGCCGCATTCCAGAAAGTTCCTCAAGCCAGATGATTCCAAAGCTCGGAAGATGGACACCATCTCTGCATCTTCTGCCCTGTAAATGTCATTAAACTCAACGGAGAGAGAGTTGTGAGTAATGGTAGCCATTGGAATGAAGGTAAAAGAGTGCGAAGATTTAGGAGAGTGAGAGAATAAGAAAGCACATAGTAGTAAATTGTAAAAAGTGAAAGAAGATGAAATGTTCAGCCCGCTAAATAGGAGAGAGAAGACACGTGTCTTTATCTCGATGACTGATAAAAAGAAATTCAAAATAAACGGTCAGGATAACAGATAGATAAGGCGGTTAAAATGCGATCAGTCCGGGCTGTTTTTGTTATAAAAAAAATTTATTGACCAGACAGATCATAGGATAACATCAGATTGACATGGATCGGTCTGAAAGTTCGGACCGGTCTGTGTCTTTCTGAACATTGTATTATCGATCTGTGGCAACAAAAATCTTTAAGAGCGAAAGTAAGAAAACATCTAAACTACTAAGATAAGTCAATTAAACCAAGAATTTGACGGAAATAATTAAACTTAGCCTCTGGGAGCGGTTTGGTGAAGATGTCTGCTGCTTGCTGCTCTGTTGAGATGTGCTCGATCCGAATTTCCTTTTTGCCAACATGATCTCGAATAAAATGATGTCGTATATCAATATGTTTGTTCGAGAGTGCAGAACTGGATTATACGTTATAGCGATTGCACTTGTGTTGTCGCAAAATATCGGAGAGTCAACAGCTTGGATGCCATAGTCTTTGAGCTGGTGTTGAATCCAGAGCATTTGAGCGCAACAGCTTCCAGCGGCTAGATACTCTGCTTCAGCTGTAGATGTGGCAATCGATGTCTGCTTTTTACTGAACCAAGAGATCAATCTTTCACCTAGAAATTGACATGTTCCACTGGTGCTTTTACGATCAATCTTACACCCAGCGTAGTCTGCGTCTGAATATCCGATCAAGCTGAAGTTTGAATCTTTGGAGTGCCAAAGACCAACGTTCTGAGATCCTTTTAAGTATTTCAGAATACGCTTGGCAGCAATAAAATGTGATTGCTTTGGTTCTGACTGAAATCTGGCGCACATACAGACTGAGAGCATAATATCAGGCCGGCTCGCTGTAAGATACAATAGCGATCCGATTAGTCCTCTATACATGGTTACTTCAACTGCCGTTCCCCCTTCGTCTTTGTCTAACTTGATTGTTGGACTCATTGGAGTTGATGCAGTTGAGCATGTTTCCATTCCAAATCTCTTGAGGAGCTCTTTGGTATACTTGGTCTGGTTGATGAAAATACCATTGCTGAGCTGTTTTACTTGGAGACCCAAAAAGAATGAAAGTTCTCCCATCATGCTCATCTCAAACTGTCCCTGCATTAACTTAGAAAATTTCTCGCACAATTTGGGGTTAGTTGACCCAAAGATTATGTCATCAACATAAATCTGAACTAATAGGGTATGTTCCCCCTTAATAAATTTAAAGAGAGTTTTATCTACTGAGCCGATCTGAAAATCATGGTTCAACAGAAATTGAGATAGAGTGTCATACCAGGCTCTTGGAGCTTGTTTCAGACCATACACTGCTTTATTCAGTAGATACACATGATTGGGATACAAATGGTTCTGAAATCCAGGTGGTTGCTCAATGTAGACTTCTTCCTGAAGCTTTCCATTAAGAAAAGCGCTCTTGACGTCCATCTGATATACTTTGAAGTCTTTAAAGGCAGCACATGCAAGAAAGATTCGGATAGCTTCAAGTCTGGCGACTGGTGCAAATGATTCATCGAAGTCGATTCATTCTTCTTGTCTGAATCCTTGTGCCACCAGTCTGGCTTTGTTTCTAACCACAGTTCCATCTGCGTCCAGCTTATTTCTAAAGACCCATCTGGTTCCAATAACAGGCAGATCGCTTGGTCTGGGGGTTAGACTCCAAACTTGATTTTGTTCGAATTGATTTAGCTCTTCTTGCATGGCCTTAATCCAGTTGAAATCAGTCAACGCTTCATCGATCTTCTTAGGTTCCAGAGTTGAGATGAAAGCAGCATGTGTGAATTCATCCATCATCTGTCCTCTGGTTCTGATCGGTGCAGAGGGACTACCAATCACTAGATTAGGTGGATGCTTCTTAGTCCATCGATAGCTTGACTCTGGATTGTCTGGTCCGGTCGGATGAGTAGTAGCAGCATGATCAGCATCTGCTTTAACATTTGAGTGAAGAACATCCGGATCAGCTCGATCTGAAGAAGCTTCAATGCCTTGATCCGGTCTGTCTGGTACTTCTGGTTCTGGTGGATTGTCTCTTGACCTGTTAGCTACAATCTCATCATCACTGTTAGCTTCGAGATGGATATTTTCCATCTGATTTTGAATTGATTCTTTGTTGCCCTCAACACATAAAGATTCATCAAAAACTACATGAACAGATTCTTCTACAGTTAAGGTACGATTATTGAAAATTCTATAAGCTTTACTAGTTGATGAATATCCCAAGAATATTCCATTATCTGACTTAGCTTCAAATGTTGTAAGATGATGCTTACCATTGTTATGAACGAAGCATTTGCAGCCAAAAACATGAAAGTGAGAAATAGATGGTCTGTTACCAGTCCATATTTCATATGGAGTAAGGTTCAGCTTCTTGTTGATCATAGACCGATTTTGAGTGTAGCAAGCAGTGTTTACAGCTTCTGCCCAGAAATTTTGCGAAATACCAGAATCGGCAAGCATTGTTCTTGCTGCTTCCTTGAGCGTTCTGTTTCTTCGTTCTGCAACTCCATTCTGTTGAGGAGTTCGAGCGGCTGAAAACTCATGCTTGATTCCATGATCTTCTAGAAAGGATTCAAGATTCTGATTTGAAAATTCAGTGCCTTTGTCACTGCGAATCCTGTCTATGCTGGATGATTTCTCATTCTGAGTGCGTTTCAGCAGCTTGATCAACTTCGGACCGGTCTGATCTTTACTGCTCAAAAATATAGTCCATGTAAAGCGTGAGTAATCATCAATAACAAGAGTATACCGCATTCCCCCTAAACTTGTTATTGGTATAGGACCAAACAAGTCCATATGCAGTAGTTCTAAACAACGGGAGGAGGATTTGGCATTCTTGTTTTTGAAGGATGATCTGATCTGTTTGCCCATTTGGCAAGCTTCGCAGATCTTATCCTTAGCAAAATCGATCTTGGGTAGAACGATAACTAAATCATGTTTACACAGGCTAGAGATAGTCTTAAAATTGATATGATTCAAGCGTTTATGCCATAGCCAGTGTTTATTATCATTGTTAGCGATGAAGCAAGTAGGATTATCAGGTTGAGCATGATTCCAGTTAATCTTATATGTATTTCCATTCCTGATTCCTACAAGCATGGTTATACCGTCTGATGATTTAACAGTGCAAGTGTGTTTGTGAAATTCTACAGCATAACCATTATCACAGAGTTGACTTATACTAATCAGATTATAGTACAGATTTTCAACTAACAGCACATCATTGATAATAATGTTACCATGGACAATCTTACCCTTGCCCACGGTCTTACCCTTTGAGTTATCTCCGAAGATGATCTTGGGTCCAGTACATTCTGTGACTTCAGACAGCAGCTCGATGTTTCCAGTCATGTGACGAGAACACCCACTGTCCAAATACCAGTCTGATGCGAGTTTCTTCGGTACCTGTCATCAAATATAATTATTGTTGGTACCCAATCCTATTTGGGTCCAGAACGGATTAGCCCTTTGGGAAACCACACCTGTATCAGCTTCAATGGCTTGTGTGTGTAAGGTGTGCTGTGTGCTGGTCTGTTTCGATGTTGTGTGTGATAATGTGTGCGCTGTGGAAGCCTTTGATTCTCATAAGGTAGTCTATATCTTCATTGAATCGGTTTTGAATTATAGTAATTGTATTGTCTTCCTTGCCTTCGATCTTGCACCCTTAGATTTGGTCTGAAAGACGCAAAGCTTGCTGGTGCCTTTTCTTTGGCTTGGTTAACATATCCAATTCCTTTTCTCAAACCTTGATTCACGAAAGAGACTCCCGTTTGAATCGTAGGTGCTTCAGTCTCATATACTGTGCTGGATTTAACAAATGTCATTTGTTTGATTTTGTTCTTTACCAGCAACAGTTCAGATTCATCTTTGGTGGATTCTTTGGTGTCAAAGCCTATGCCGGTGAAATCACCAACGTTTCTTTGTACCTCTTGTAATTCTTCCAAAGATGTTCTGGATTTTGTCCATGTCTTGAATATATGAGAAAGCTTAGCATTTTGTGTGCTAATTCTCTTATTTTCTTCATGGAGCTGATCGTAGGAGATTTTCAGCTTATTCAGCTCGATCTGGAGATTGTTGCACTCACCCTGCTCAGAGCAGCTTGGTTTGTTGTGCTCATCCATTTGATCACTGATTTTAGCTTTATTCTTCTCAAATGATTCAGCTAAGATCATATAATCATTAGCCATGTCTTGCAGTGCGGACATGAGCTCTTCACGTGTAAATTCATTTGAGTCAAAGTCAAATACCTCGTCTGTCTGACTCATCTCTTCATCTGCCATTAGACATTGAATATCTTCTTCGCTTTCGCTGGAAGAATATTCGGAGCTGTCTGAATCCGAGTCAGTCTGAGCCCATTTGCTGTTTCCTTCTTCAGCTACTAGGACCTTTTGGGACTTTCCATGATTTTTGCGGTCTTTGTAGTGCTTCTTTTTCCTGTCATCGCGATGCTTCTCCTTCCGTTCTTCTTTCTTCGGTCTGGTGCAATCTGCAATAAAATGTCCGGTCTTACCACAATTGTAGCAAGCCTGATCGTTAACAGCATCATCTTTTCTTGATTTATAATGATGAGAGGGTTTGAAGTTCCTCTTATTCTTAGACATGAATTTACCGAATTTCTTGATAAATAATGACATAGCATCATTACTTATCTGTTCAACGGATCGGTCTGATGTTGAGGCGGTCTGGTCTGGAATGGCTGCCAGGGCCTTGTCTGGTTGAGAGATGAATGGCTCTGCTTCACCTCTGCTTATCAGTTCAAACTCATAGGCCTTAAGATCTGCAAACAGATCATGAAGTTCAACCTTGTTAAGATCTTTTGATTCCCTCATGGCAATGGTCTTAACATCCCATTCCTTTGGCAGAGCTCTCATAACTTTCAGAGCGATCTCTCTGTTAGAATATTCCTTCCCCAGACCATTCAGTTCATTTATGATGCCAGTGACTCTTTCATCAAACTCATTTAGAGTTTCTCCACTCTTCATCTTTATGCTCTCAAATCTTTGAAGAGCGACAATTAACTTGTTTTCTTTGGTTTGGTCGTTGCCCTCACATAGCTGTGCTATCTTTTCCCAGATTTTTTTGGCAGTAGAGCACATTTTGATTTTGCTGAACATGTTCTTGTCTAATGTCTTGAACAAGATGTCTTTGGCAACATTATCGAGATTTGCTTTCTTTCTTTCCTCATTCGTCCAGAGGGATCTGTCCTTTTCTACCATTTGTGGTTCACCACCAGTAACGGCGACTGTTGTATTGACTTTCAGAATCTTCATTGGTCCATCAGTGATGACGAACCACATATCGTCATCCTGAGCTGCCAGATGAGCTTGCATTCTGATTCTCCAGTCATCATAGTCTTCTTTTGAGAACATAGGAATTTTGTTGAATGATGCCATCAGCTCAAGTGTCTTTGTGCTGATTAAGATGACCTGCTCTGATACCACTTGTTAGGATCGGTCCGGAGTGTTTAGAGGGGGGGTGAATGAACACTCCTTGTAAAATTTAATCCCTTGTGATTTCTTTCGGATTAGTGAAAGAAATCTGATTCTTAATCAACTCTTGTATAGAACAGACCACTGAAAGTATAAGTGCGGAACAGTCTGTTCTTGTATATGTAAGAACGGCTCGATGGCTAGAATGAAAGAATGAGTGCAGAAAGATAAGAACACAGAATATGTTTCTGGAAGTTCGAAGGTGGTGTAATCCTTCTACGTCTCCCATTCTTCCAATTAAGGAAGGTTTATACTAGAAGACTTTGATTTATACAATCCTGTTGTACAAACCCGATTCAGGCTGGATTTACCTCACTACCAGTCTGAAACTCCTAGTCACTCGATCTGCTCAGACACACTCTGTCTGACAATTACAATATGTTTCTCACTTCTATTTTCAACACAGAATACACAAGATGCGCACAGTGATCCTAAATGATCAAATGTTACAAAGTAATCGTGCTTAAGAATAATTTCAGCTTGAGAGCTTCTGAGCTTGTAAGCTTGTGCTGTTTTGCTTTCTTGTGCGTTTTTCAATTGATCAGCGAGAGTCTTGTATATTTCTTTTGTTGCATCCTTTTATAGTTGTAAGTACCAACGACATTATTTCCCTTAATGTGCAACTTTGACTCTGCTTAAGCTCTGAGTAAGCTACAGTCTTCTTCTTCAGGATACTTGCCATTCTGGTTCATACTTTCGGCGACTGTCAGGTAGGCTCTTCTTTGTCTTCTTACCTTTTATGGCAATCTTCAGTCTTTGGTCCTTTGTAGCATTAATTACGACATTAAATGCTACAATAAATAGTCGTTAATGATTCGGACTGAGGAGCCATTCTTTATGTATCCTTGACTGCTCTGATCTGATAAAGATTGAGATCGATCTGAAGCATCGATTTAGTCAGTCTAAAATCCATTGATCCGGTCTGATATGCTTTGTCATCTTATCAGCTTGATCTGTTTTGGGCGATCGATCTGGCCAGTCTGATTTCAGTCGATCCGGTCTGATATGTTTTGTCATCTTTAAAATCTCATCGATAAGGTCCGGAATTAAGACACGGAGCACATCACATCTGATTCTGGTATTCTGATTAATGAAAACTTGGATGGGATTGGTTTACCAGTTAAAATTCCCAATGGTTTTAACTCCCAGTGGTGACTCTATTCCTGTTAAAAGTGTTGGTGACACGTGATTGCCCAATGGGTTTGAGTTAAAGCGTGTGCTAAATATCCCTGATTTTAAGTGCAATTTACTTTATGTAAGTCGTTTAACGAAAGATTTAAATTGTGCACTGATATTCTTTCGGGATTTTTGTGTTCTACATGACTTACCTTCGAAGAACTTATTGGAGTGGGTAAGCATTATGATGGTATATACTGTTTGGAGCCGGTAAAAGATGGGGGTGTGGCAATGGCGACTACTATGGACTCCCGGATCTGGCACCGGCGATTAGGACATATTTCGGCTGAGAAACTGAAGAAACTTCAATTTTTGAATGTTGGTAATAATGATTTGTTTTGTGATTCTTGTTTGCGAGCCAAACAAACTAGATTGCATTTTCATGATAGTTCAATAAAGACCAATACTTGTTTGAATTGATTCACTGCGATATTTGGGGCGCTTATAGAACTGCATCGTTATCAGGGGCACACTATTTTCTAACTATCGTGGATGATTTTAGTAGAAGGGTTTGGGTTTTCCTTACGCAAAACAAGTCAGAAGTTAGCCATTTTATGACAATGTTCTGTAACATGGTTAGAAACCAGTTTAAAACTGAAATTAAACGGATTCGAGCCGATAATGGAATTGAATTTCAGTCAAATTACATGAAGAATTTTATAGAGAGCATGGTATTATTATTGAAACTTCTTGCATTCACACACCATAACAAAATGGAGTGGTCGAACGAAAACACAGGCATATACTTGAAGTAGCACGAGCCTTGCGCTTTCAATCAAGTTTGCCTGTGGAATTTTGGGGTGAGTGTGTTTTGACTGCGGTTTACATCATCAAAGATTACCTTCACGGGCCATCCAAAACAAAACGCCCCCATGAAATCTTATTGGGCCAACCACCAACTTATGAACATCTACGTGTCTTCGGATGTCTGGTATATGCCCGTGACAATAAACCTGAGAAAGATAAGTTTAGTGAAAGGGGGAGACGATGGTCTCCATATTTGTTGGATATCCAAACGTGCAAAAAGGGGTATCGTGTGTATGATTTGCAAACTCAACTTCTTTGCACGTCTCGAGATGTCAAATTCATTGAGAATAATTTCCCTTTTGTCGAAAATCCATTTTCATTGGTGAAAGTTGGACACGACAGAAACTTGAACTTTTCTGCTGTTATTGATGCCGCCCAGCAAAAGGTAATTGGGGGCCAGATTCCTTCCAGATCAGTTTTTGGTGAGTGATATTGAAGATGAGCCACCCCCACATACACATATTCCAGAGACTGAGCCAAACAGCATGTGCTGCTCATTCACGTATTCTTCTTCCAATAGTGACATGGGTCCTATACCGCCCAATGAACCCAGCAATCATGGTTCTGGACCAGAACACACTGATCAGAACTTTGGGATTGGAGTTCAGTCCTCCCCAGGCCCGATGAACCATATGCGACACAATCAATGTGACAAAAGGCAGCCCAACCACCTCGCATAGTTTGAAACAGAATTGCCACCCTCCATTGACCATGCACAACCCACGTTCAATTCGGGAACTTCGACGGTACATCCCTCGTCCCATTACGTTTCTAATGATAAGTTTTCTCATACTCACAAGGCTTTTCTAGCGACCATCACTTCACGTGATGAACCCAAATATTTTCATCAGGTAATTAAAAATCCCGCTTGGTGTGAGGCCAGGCAAAAGGAGATTAAAGCCTTGGAAGAAAATGGGACATGGAAGTTGGTGCATTTACCCCTGGAAAAAAGGCGATCGACTCCAAATGGGTTTATAAAATAAAGTACAAACCCAATGGAGATGTTGAGCGATACAAAGCTCGATTTGGTAGCAAAAGGCTTTAAACAAATTGAAGGTATCGGTTTTCATGAAACTTTTGCACATGTCGCTAAACTTGTTACTGTACGATGCATATTAGCAGTGGCTGCCAAGAAGAACTGGGAAATACATCAGTTAGGTGTTAACAATGCTTTTCTACATGGGGACTTGATTGAGGATGTTTACATGCGAATCCCTCAAGGTTTTGCTAAGCAAGGTGATGTCAGAGTTTGTAAACTCCAAAAATCAAAAATATGGCTTGAAGCAGGCTTCTCACAATTGGTATCACAAGTTCACCATTGCATTACTTGCCATTGGTTTTCAACAGTCCCACGCAAAAAAATACACATATAAAATGTGTCACCTTTTAGGATGGCACATTTTATAGGTGTAGTTGAACACTCTATTTTCATACTTCGTCGTGGTTCCATTTACGTTTCCACGTTAATTTATGTTGATGATGTGATTAGGGGTGACACATTTTATAGGTGTATTTGACCACTCTCTTTTCATACTTCATTGTGGTTCCATTTAGTTTCCACGTTAATTTATGTTGATGATGTGATTATTGTTGGTAATGACGGTGATACCATTCAACACATCAAGACTTACCTTGACAAACGATTCACCCTCAAAGATTTGGGGTCATTGAAGTATTTTTTGGGCATTGGAGTGGCCCGTTCGACAGCTGGGCTTAAGCCAGGAAAATACACCATGGATATTTTGGAAGAGAGTGGGCTTCAAGGGTCCTGACCCAGTCCATTTCCCATGGGACAAAACCTCAGAAAGGATGATGATAGGCCGGATGTGGATCAGGCTCAATATCGTCGCTTAGTGGGTCGACTCCTTTATTTGACCGTGATTAGGCCTGATATTGCCTTCTCGGTAAATATGCTTAGCCAATTTATGACGCGACCCAAGCAATCTCACATGAATGCTGCCTACGGGGTCCTACGTTATCTCAAAACGACAACCAGTCAAGGCCTTTTCTTACCCACCACTGGCCATCTCCAACTTGAAGCTTTTTGTGATGCCGATTGGGGTGGTCGTTCCTTCACCCAACGTTCGAGTACTGGGTTTTTTTATTACTCTTGGTGCTTCCCCAGTTTCTTGGCAAACCAAGAAACAAGCTATTATTTCTCGTTCCTCTGCTGAAGCCGAGTATCGTGCTATGGCCACTATTGTCAGTGAGCTCTTATGGCTTCGTTGGTTATTGAAAGATCTTAAAGCTCCTCACTCTGGCCCAACACCATTGTTTTGTGATAATCAAGCTGCCCACCACGTTGCTGTTAATCCGGTCTTTCATGAGAGGACAAAGCATGTCGAGATGGATAGCTATTTTGTTCGGGATTGAGTTGAAAGTGGGGAGATCGCCCCTCACTACATTTCCACCGAGTTCCAAGTCGCAGATATCTTTACCAAGGCTCTCGGTGCATAACGATTATGTTTCTTGCGTAGCAAGCTGGGCGTTTGGGATCTTTACGCTCTTAAAAATCATTAGATTTATATTCAGAATACTTTCTTTCCCTCTTTGTAGATACGCATGCACTATATTAGGAATAATAGTGATGTCATAGGACATATTGATTTTCTCGGGTAAAATCCCCAAGAACCGAACAAGTCATATACCGAACAGGATGACACTGAGCAGATAGCCTCGAGCAGGGTTTTACCGAACAGCTGCTAAACCCTCCTCGGTTTTCTGGTCAAAGACTAGCAAAAGACCCGGGGATAACCAACAAATCAGCCGGCGTGGATAAACGTGCAGTAATGGGACGCGGATTTCTCGGACATGTTTGGCTCCAGTTAAGCCACGATCAGATGACATCATGTTTCGGATCTCCCGCGAACCAATCACTGGGAACAGCCCTATAAATACCCGCAGAGTGTCTCGTAGTAAGGGGTTGGATTTTTCTGGGCAAAAAGACTCCGAAGAGAGCAAATTCACTTCTGTTCGGTCATTTTCATTATTTTTCTGGGATTCTTTTAAAAGTCATTGAACAATTGTAACTTGTGTCCTAAGAGTCTTGTAATCGACAAAGAGCGTGATAGTAATATTTATATTGGACTAGGTCCCGTGGTTTTTCTCTCAATTTTGAGGGTTTCCACGTAAAAATCTTGGTGTGTTCTTCTTTATTTTTCATTAACACTTCATTCTACCTTATACCTAAAAATATCGATTCACATCAAATAGAATTTGGTATAATCTTCTTCCTTATTTTTTGCTAATTTCTTGCTAGCAATCCGGTGTGTATATTTTGTGAACATATTTGCTTTTTTTCTTTTGTATAAATATCACACATGTGTATAAGAGAATTATTCATGTAACATATCACTCTTCTTTGATTTTTACATTGGGAGATAATCAAGCATATTAATTAAATTTTGAAAAGTATATACGGGTAAATTTCAAAAATGGTTCATGGAATATGAATTTTTCAAATAATGGTCTCAAACATTTAATATCAGTCAAATATAGGCCAACATTAATTTTTTTAATTAAAAACAGTCTTATATAAATATTTTTAACAAATTTAGCCTTATATAATTTTTTTTTTTTTAAAATGCTATCATAATTGAATAGTGGCTTTAAGACTAGTTTTGGTAAAAACAAAAAACCAAAAACAAAAAACAAAAGTTTGGGACTAAGTTTGTTTAAAAATAATTTACATGAGACTATATTCGATTATTCCTAAAAATTTGAAACTAGTATTGTAAGACTCATATTCTTTGTGATCATAATCTGAATAATGAATGGATCTAGATATTGATTGACACCATAGATTTTGAATTCATGTTTGATTAAATATATAGAAATTGCTTTATTCACCAAATTAAATAATAGTACTTTCGAATATAATCATATCTTATTCCCAATCCTACCAATCTTTCTCTCTTTTCTCTTACAAGGCTTTTCAAAACTTCCCCCTTTTTACATGCCATACAGACATGCTATTATAGCCCATTGCAATTATTTAGTCCCCCATTTAATTTTCTTGCCCCCACATTTATATTTAATTTTTACGCAAATAATTAAAAGTAACAAATTTTCCCGAATCCCAAAGAACCAAATCCTCCTTTAGTTCTTGCTGCCCGTTGACTGCATGTTACCATCCATTCGTAAATCATTTGGTTACGTTATTTTATAATTAATCAAATATAATCTCACAAAGATTATTTTTTAATTAATAATAATTTTATATAGATGTTTTTAATAAATTTATTTTCATGAATTTTTTTAATAAAAATAGTCTCATAATTAAATATGGGGCTTTAAGATTATTTTTGATTAAAAATAATTTTTATGAGACTATATTTGATTAATTTTAAAAGTTTAGGACAAAAACTCATATTCCACATGATAAATTTGAATTTTACCTCAATCTTGAAATTGTTACCATTTGGTCTATAATTAACCGGCGTGTGTATATATATAGACACACACATCTTTCGCTTTAGTAGTATCACTGTATATCCATCCACATAAGCAAAATAATGGGTGAGCTTAGTTCCATTGCTTTCAGCAGTAGCTTCCATAGCTCTTCCCTAGGTTTTGATTTCCACAATCTTGAAGTTTTCAACGCAGACATGTTTCAATTCAGTACGTATACTATAAGTAATGTATATAACCCTTTTCTTTTTTCCTTTCCCTTCTCCTGGCGATAACTTTTAGCACAAATTTAACATGTATATTATTACTATAGTAATAGATTTGAGTAAAATTTTGAAACAGATGAGATGGAGAGTAGTACCAATAGTACTTGGACTCCGCCTTCTGTTGAAGCAGCTGATTTTTCAACTGGTTATCTTGAAGATGTTTTGCTTGAGTTTAATTGTAAGAGACGACGACTGTTCTTGTTCGGTGAACATCAAAACCAAGATTTAACGGACCATTCTACGGTGGTACGTCTAACCGGAAAAATAGCAAGTTCTTGAGCTGCATTTTTCTTGAATTTTACAGGTTTTTTGTTTATTCTGTCGATGATTTTCATGTTTTTTTCTCTAATTTGCACAGAATTGCCGGAGTTCAAATTTCATGCAGGATTGCTGTGAAAACTTTGACAGCATGAGTCAAATAACCAAGTGTGACACCATTTCAGGTAACTAACTAGTCATGGTGAGACATAATTGTCATATTATTTTACGAGTATAAAATATAGTTTCAACTGATCTCTTTTGCATTTATATAAAATATATATATATGTAAGTTGAAGTATTTATGAATGTAGACATGAAGTAGATTTTATATATGTTTTCTTGATTCTGTCAGACATGAGAACACCTGACGAAGCAGTCTCAGAAACATATGATTCTTTATCTTCTTCTCTTAAAGAATCATTAATGGACTCTCAGTGCACACCAGATAAAGAAAACCTATGTTACAGAGACCCTATAGTTCCTTCTGGTATTACTCTCTCTTTCTCTCTCTAGATTATTTTGATAGAATCCAACTTCAACCTTCAAACTTTTTTTCTGCAATTGTACCTGTTGACACTTAAGAGGGTGTAACTTGTGGCATTCCATGATGCACTAATCAATTATACTACCATGGTAAAGTATATTTCTTAATTCCTCACGGTTTTAAAATGAAGAACTTGATGAGATGAAATTTGGTGGGTCATGAGTGTTTATATATATGTTAAACTTTACATTAATTTCAGGGGCTAATGATAAGAAAGAAAGGAGCAAAAGGGAATTGGCAAACGTGGTAATGTGTCCATTTGCGTTAGTGAAACCAGGAGGATTTGAAGGCAACGTAACATTAAACGACATTAACAAGAGGATCTTAATGCCACCGAAAAGGGCCGTGCGCCACCCCGTTGGGGAGTTTGCCGCCCGGCCACTGGTGTCACCGGAGGGGCCGGGACTGTCTGGGAAGGCTGTGGTTGCATTCACTAAAATTCAGACCCTTGGAAGAGGCACGATAACAATTATTCGAACTAGAAACTAACTAGCTAGCTAATTTATTTCAAATCTATCGCATTACTTGTAAAAAGAGTCCCAGTTTGTATGAAAATAAGTTTTCGTTGGTTCATCTCAACTTGGATGTGTAAATGTGTCTTATGATTAGAGAACATATCAAATACGTACGTAGTTGATATACAAAGATATACCATGTATGCAAAATATTTATAGAAGTTATACCATAACTATAACAAAATGACTATTATTATTAGTAATTAGCGGTGGCGGAGAGAGGGGGGTGAGCGGGCAATTTTTTAAAAAAAATTATGTTTTATTCTTAATTTTTTTAAAAAAATCATCTATCTTAAATTATAATCGTGGTTCTTCCCGCTAGTAGTTCGTTGGTAACTTCATGTAAACCAAGTTGCATCGACATAAATTCCACTTGAAGAGGAATCTCGGAAACTTTGTGAATTGTGACTTCTGCCCGTAATAATTATTTTATACTCACACAAATAATTAATTTATAATTATTTCAAATACTTTGTGTTTAGTGCAAAAAAATATATAAATTACGATCAACTGAAAATTGCATTCTCCCCTATGAGGAACATTAAAGAAAAACTATCGTGTCAAATACTGTGCAAAATACATAAATTCAAGAATAACAGAAGCACATATTTTGAAAGAAAAAAAAAACAATTGAAAATCGATTATAAATCCAAAATAAACAATTTAATTACTTTTGTTTAAAAAAAGTAATACAAGGATACTTAGCAAGATGAAGTTCCAAAGTGGAAAAGGGGTGAAAGAACAGATAACGATGCATGTGACAAAGTTAAATGGATTTGATATGTTCAGACTACTTTATATTTAGTTTCCCGCAGTAAAGCAAATTAGCAGTGGCGATTCTATGTGAACTCTAGATGGGACATGATGCGGGTGTGTAGCGGATGCACGAGTACGCCAATTTTCAAAATATTTGAGTTTGGGTGCTCCTATTACAAACTTACATCATTTTTATATTATTTACGATGCAATTCAAATATTTTATTCGATCGCTCTCCTTCATGCAAATTAGAATAAATGCTTGAACATTATAATTTAATTGAAGTAACGAAGCACACAAGGCGTAGATAAAATTTTGTGTACACAATATGCTTCCCTAGTTGAGCTGTAGAGGTCATAAAATTTATGCGTAACAAATTTATATATATAATCAAGTCATTTTGCATATGAATGCTTAGTTAATTATAAAGAAAATTTGGAGCATTTTAGATACAAAGTTAGTTATTATAAAGTTTCTTAGTTAATAATATAGTATAGAATTTAATTAAAAAATACAGTGTATTACCTATTTTATTATGTCAAATTTGGTACTAAAACACCCTTTTATATTTAAAAATAATCATCAAATTTTATTTATTTCGCATGAAAAGAATTTAATTGTGAAAGAAATTTGAAAATAATTTATAAATTGCTCATTCGATTACATCACATATTGATAATATTTGAAATAAGATATGGATTATGTACAACATTTCAGTAATCATTGGAAATCATGCATAGGAATTATTGCAATGTTCTTTCACCAAATTAAGATCACATGCAAGACATAGTTAATTAATGCGCTATTTCAACACACGATTCTTGCTGTCTCCATAAAAAGGGATATATTGTACATAGTTATGAAAAATATTTATGAATCTCCCAATCACTTTCTTCGACAATTTTTGTGCCTATCTATGTATTTGCTGTCATTTTGTACGTTTCATTTATTTATTTTTGTCGAAAAAATTATGCATCATTATTAGCGGGAAAATTACAATTTTTGACTCTTCGTAATTTTGATCATCAGTATTGTCAAATTTTAGTTTTAGCATGTTGTTTTTCCTCTGTTTTTTTGCACTCTTAGTCCTTTTTCGCATACGCTTGTTAGTCAAAAGCAAATGATCCCATGGAAGTAAAAAAAAGAAGCAAAAGTTGAAAAAACTTTGGTCGGCCAACTACCAAAGAAAAATTGGCAATTTTTTTTGTCAATTACCCGTGAATTATGCGTGAAGAATTATTTGGCCATACGCATGAAAAATCTCTATAAATAGAGATGTAATTTCATTCAGTAAAATAACGCCCGAATATTGTAGAAAGAAAATACAACACGGAGTGCAATCAGAGTAAAAAATAAAAGAAAATTGTTGTATAATTTTCTGATTATTTTTCAGAAGTGTTGTCAATGTTTGTAAACACTTGTATATTTTTCTTCAATAAAAGATAAGCAGCAGCCCCGTTGACGTAGGCTTATTTTTACCGAACCACGTAAACCTTGTATGTGTTTATTCCACATTATTTTTGCTCCCACATATCTGACAAGAGAAAATATGACGTTATTTTCCCACCAACTGGTATCAGAGCCAGGTTGTTAATTTTGTCAATTATTTTTGGCGAGTTACTATTCATGTGAATAGTGAATTTCTGAATAGTAGAATTTGGTCAGCGATACCAAATCCGTCCACAACAGTGTTTTTCAATAACACGGTGATTTTCAAAAAATTGTCAAAACAGCAATCCGATGGGAGTCAGGTTTGAGTGGGAGTAATGGCGGCAGATGAATGAAAAATGAATATTGAAAAGTTCAATGGTTCGAACTTTGGCTTTTGGAAAATGCAAATAGAAAACTATATGTACCAAAAAGACCTTTATCAACCTCTCTCGGGTGTGAAGCCAGAAGGCATGAAAGATGAAGAATGGTTCTAGATAGAAAAGCTCTTGGAGTTATCCGTCTGACATTGTCACGCAACGTTGCTTTCAACATACCAAAAGAAAAGACCACGACAGCTCTTATGGCGGCTCTTTCAAGCATGTACGAGAAGCCGTCAACTTCAAACAAAGTTCATTTGATGATGCGGTTGTTCAATTTGTGGATGGTAGAAGGCAGATCGATAGCTCAACACCTCAATGAACTCAACACAGTGACATCCCAGTTGAGTTCAGTTAAAATTGAGATGATGAAGTACAAGCATTAATACTTTTGTCTTCCCTACGGAAAGTTGGAATGCTACTGCCACAGCTGTGAGTAGCTCATCGGGAAGTAATAAGTTGAAATTTGACGATGTTCGTGATCTAATTCTCAGTGAAGAGATCAGACGGAGAGATTCAAATGAATCATCAACCTCTTCAGTTTTACATACAGAGTCAAGAGGTAGAAAATCAAATAAATGAGGTGGACGTGGCAAACAAAATGACAGGAGGTCCAAATCTAGGAATCCCCATAATTCTCAGAACTCAAAGACTATCGAGTGCTGGAAATGTGGGCAGCCCGGGCATTATAAAAACCAGTGCAAAAATGCACAGAAGAATCAGGATGCGGAGGTAGAAGCAAACGTTGCTTCTAGAGATGATGCATTATTATGCTATTTAGAGTGCAAGGAAGAGTCTTGGGTGTTAGACTCTGGAGCATCATTCTATGCTACTTCGCAAAAAGAACTCTTAGAGAAATATGTCCCTGGAAACCTTGGTAAAGTCTACCTTGGTAATGAACAATCTTGCGAGATTGTTGGCAAATGTATCATAAAGATTTAGTTGAACGGGTCTGTATAAGAACTGAAGGATGTCAGGCATATTCCCGATCTAAGAAATAACTTAATCTCAGTTGGTCAGTTGGCCAGTGAAGGTTATACAATAGTCTTTCACGGTGATACTTGGAAGATCTCAAAAGGTGCAATAATAATTGCTCGAGGTAATAAGAGTGATATTCTTTACTTGACAGCAGGAGCACGCTGTTCAATTGCAGTTGCAGCAGACACAGAAAGTCCTACTATGTGGCACCAGAGACTTGGTGACATGAGTGAAAAAGGAATGAAGGTTATGCACTTAAAGGGGAAACTACCAAGTCTTCAGTCAATTGATATTGACACGTGTGAATGATGTATTTTTGGAAAGAAGAAAAGAGTTAGCTTTCAGACAAACACCAGAACTCCAAAGAATGAGAAACTTGAACTGGTTCACTCTGATGTTTGGGGACCAACAACTGTCTCATCCATTAGTGGGAAACACTACTTTGTGACTTTCATTGATGATCACTCCAGGAAGGTATGGGCTTACTTTCTGAAATATAAGTCAGAAGTATTTGATACTTTCAAAAGATGGAAAGCTATTGTTGAAAATGAGACAAGTATTAAGATCAAATGTCTCAGAACAGACAATGGCGGTGAATACACAGACACCAGATTCAAGAAATTCTGTTTCAAACATGGGATCCGAATGGAAAGAACCGTACCGAGTACGCCTCAACACAATGGTGTAGCTGAGCCTATGAAATCGAACGTTGACTGAAAGAGCCCAAAGTATACGTATACAGTAAAACTCTCACATCTTAAAGTCTTCGGTTGTGCTGCATTTGTTCATATCAGTGATCAAAGCATGAGTAAGCTTGATCCCAAATCCAAGAAATGCACGTTCATCGATTATGGCGAGGATGAATTTGGCAATCACATATGGGATGATGAGAGCAAGAAGATAATCCGCAGTAGGGATGTTATCTTCAATGAAAAGGCTATGTACAAAGACGTACACACAAAGGGCACTCGTGAGTCAATGAGTGATCATGTCTATGTTGAGCAGGATGGTGTGCCATAGAACAGTATGTCAGATCATGAAAATCCAATTTTAGATCCGGACTCGAAGCGCAGAGCAGTGGAGAGCAGTCTGACGAACCGCATGTTCAGAGTCCTACTGCATTGAGAAGATCATCTCGACCTCAAATACCAAACAGAAGGTATATGAATTATCTATTGCTTACAGATAGAGGAGAGCCTGAATGCTACGATGAAGCATGTCGGCAGAGGACGTTGGCAAGTGGGAGATTGCAATGAAAGATGAAATGCAGTCTCTTATCTCCAACAACACTTGGGAGCTAACGAAGCTACCAAAAGGAAATAAAGCCCTTCACAACAAATGGGTGTATCGTGTGAAGGAAGAAAGTGATGGATCAAGAAGATTCAAGGCCCGGTTAGTAGTCCAAGGTTTCCAACAGAAAGAAAGAATTGATTACACTGACATTTTTTCACCAGTAGTGAAGCTAACCACTATTCGGTCAGTGTTGAGCATTGTTGCTGCTCAAGGACTACACCTGGAACAACTGGACGTGAAAACTGCTTTTCTCCACGGGGATGTGGATGATGAGATCTACATGCAACAACCAGAAGGATTCTCAGAGATAGGAAGGGGAAATATTGTCTGCAGGCTTCAGAGGAGCTTGTATGGTCTAAAACAAACCCCTCGGCAATGATATAAAAAATTCGATGGTTTCATGCAGAGGCAAGGATTCCACAAGTGTAATGCTGACCATTGCTACTACAAGAAGTATGGGTCTAGATATATCATCTTGTTACTTTATGTCGATGATATGTTGGTAGCAAGACCAGACATGGTCGATATCAAAAAGTTGAAGATGCAACTGTCAAATGAGTTTGACATGAAAGATCTAGGTCCAGCTAAACATATTCTTGGGATGCGGATTTCCAAAGATCAGCAAAAGGGTACTTTGCAGTTATCTCAGGCGGAGTACATCAACCGTGTATTGAATAGGTTCAACATGATTGATGCTAAGGAAGTAAGTACGCCATTGGGCAGCCACTTCAAGTTATCCAATGATCAGTCTCCAAAGACAGATGATGAGATAAACTTCATGGCTCATATCCCTTATGCCTCAGCCATTGGAACTCTTATGTATGCCATGGTCTGTACAAGACCAGATATTGGCCATGCAGTGGGAGTTGTTAGCAGATTTATGTCAAATCCAGGAAAGGCTCATTGGGAAGCAGTTAAGTGGATTTTGAGGTATCTACGAGGCACTGCAAAGAAGTGTTTGTACTTTGGAAAAGGAGAACTGAAAGTACAAGGTTACGTAGACTCAGACTATGGAGGTGATGTCGATCACCGGAGAAGCACCACAGGTTATATTCACTATTGGAACTACAACTGTTAGTTGGATGTCGCAGATACAAAAGATTGTAGCTTTATCCCCTACATAGACTGAGTGTGTTGCAGTTATAGAAGCCAGTAAAGAGTTGAAATTGCTTCAAGGTTTGTTAACAGAGCTGGGATTTTACTAGGAGAATAATGTTTTGTATAGTGATAGTCAGAGTGTGATACATTTGGCAAAAAAATCAGCATTTCACTCTAGAACAAAACACATTGATCTCCGTTATCACTTCATCAGGTCTCTGCTTGAGGATGATCTCCTAACATTAGAGAAGATCCAATGAAGTAAAAATCCAGCAGATATGTTAACAAAAGTGGTGACAATTGATAAATTGAAGTTGTGCTCAACTTCAGTTGGCTTGCTAGATTAACAGGCCAGAAGAGGCTGCTGTATTGATCAAGATGTGAAGACAGATTGAGATCAGTCTTCAAGTGGAAGATTGTTAGTCAAAAGCATATGGTCCCATGGAAGAAAAAAAGAAGCAGAAGTTGAAAAAACTTTGGTCGGCCAACTACCAAAGAAAAATTGGCAATTTTTTTTGTCAATTACACGTGAATTACGCGTGAAGGATTATTTGGCCATACACATGAAAAATCTCTATAAATATGCAATCTGAGTGTTTTTCAGATTGAGTGATGTCAGTTGTTATATACACTTGTATAGTTATCTTCAATAAAAGATCTGTAGCAGTCCCGTGGACGTATGCTTATTTTTGCCGAACCATGTAAACCTTGTATGTTTTTATTCCGCATTTATTTTTTGCTCCCACATATCTGATAAGAGAAAATATGGCGTTATTTCCCCAACAACGCTAACATGTTCAGTGGCACGTAAGCACTTCCAAGAAAAAAGAAGTAAGATTGCAAAGCAAAAGACCAAACTTGCCAAAAAAATAAAAGTTACATGATTGACTAAATTTTGACAATATATGGAGCCAAAATCACATAGAAGTAAACAAAGGTAACAAAAAATAAAAACAAGTTTCTCTATTATCAGTATGTCCATTTCGGGTTTAAGATCTTGCTCACAGTTATAATATGGTCAATTTTAGGAATCATCAACTATAATTTTGAGTATGTTTGGCTGAAGTTATAAATTGTTGAAATAATTAATAAGATGCTTTTAAGTGTTTACTTGATTTTTTCTTTAAAATAAATATGATCACAGTTTTTCGAGCATGTTTCTTGGGAAAGTTTTTCATGGATAATGTTTCCGATGGGTATTTAGATTTATAAAAGAACGAAACCTTCTCAAATATTTCCACTCAGACATAAATTTATATATAATGTGAATTTACTGATTAAATTTTTTCTTTGTTCGGGCACGCCAAGATTTGGAACATTCCTTTATAAAAGGGTGCAGGCCTTCTTTCTGTGTATTATTTGACGTAAGACTAACACGTTTGCAAACGTACATAACTCGTGCTCATCATGGCATGCCTCCCCTCTGTACATTTCTTGGCTTTAATGTGTGTTTGTAACACAATACTGGGACAGCAAAAGTATGAAAACCGACATTTCAGCCAATTTATTCATGTAAAAAGGTAATGGGTTCAAATAATATGATCATATTAGTATGCCGATGTAACGATAAGGTTTCTTGTTTAGTGAACGATTATCATTCAAATCAAAAATCAAATATTGTAATGTATGAATGCTTGACAGAATTGTTATGGAACATTATATTTCAATATCTAATTTTAGGTTCGAATCATAATAATTGTGTATTTGCCATTGGCGTTGGTCACTCCAGATCCCCCCACGCAACATGTTTAATATGGATAATTAACTTCGATGATCATCTAAGGGACCAAGATTTTGAAATTTCATTGTGGTCACAACAACAATGTTGTCGTTAATTCCAATGAATTGGGGTAGACTAAACTTTATGAAATGAGGTGGTTGAGTTTCGGACTCAAGACCCATTGAAAACTGCACATATAACAACATTTTTCAAAAGTAACTTCCTTATCTTTCATGGAGTATGTTGAACATGGCATTGAATTTTTTAATTCTCAATCATCTGAGAATATATTAATTATATATCGGAAATGAATCCTGATCACAGTCTTGGCCACATCTTGCAGCCACTCATGTTTCCATAAATTTCATGCCAGAGATATAGACATCGGCATGGTTTTGATAGAATTTTCTTCAGTTATATATAATAGTATGTTTTAAAGTGATAAATATGAAGCAAAATTAATCAAGCAATGGGATTCATGAGACTGCTAGGTGAATCGAATCTCACAACATCTTCATCCTCACAGACAGAATCATGGCTCGAGTCATCTTCGGCTGCACGACTTTCATTTGCATGTAATTTTTCAAGCTGCAAAATATGACTTTCTACTTTGCTCTCTGGCATGTGGAGTCTCTTTCGCAGTGTAGTAGACCCTTCCGATTTTGCAGAAACAAGAGGTGGTCGGGGATGAGTCAAAGGAACTGTAGGATACGACTGGCTATGCAACGAGGCTACTTTCCTAATTCTTGGGAAGCTTGGGGCACGTCGTCTTCTAACATTTATCTAATCATTTCGATAACATTCAAACATGTTAGTATCAGCCCATTCCATTGATCAAAATACAAAATTTTGGAAGAGGAATAATTTATAATCATCTCATTTCCTTTTGAATAGAATACAAACACCAGAATCTCTCAAGCACCTCTTTAATTCAAAAACTATGAGTCATAGAAAGATTTCGAAGCAAATAAATAAAACTACGGAATAAAAGATGAGTTATATGTTACCATGCTGCCAAAGATGCCGAGTTCCATAGCCCTTGCAGATAAATTGTTTTCTTGTCGATTCGCCGCTTCAAGATCATGATGTTTAGAATTGAAAAATTGTTCAGGCCAACTCATTAGACCACTATGCTCTCCACCAAGAGATCCGGAGGGGTGATCAGCAGATTGTGATATTCTTGAAGAGGATCTCTTGCAGAAGGTTCTACTGGGATCATATCCAGCAAAATCAAATATGATCACCCTTGCTCTGGTCTCAACTTGATACAGTGACACTTGCTGAGAGAAACTTCCTTCTCGGGCACCTATATTTAAGGGGAATCGGGAATGAAAGTAAGGAGAGAGTAAACTGAAAGCCAAATATGGAAAGTGCTACAATGTGAAAAACGTGAATTCCCCAAATCTCTCTATCCACCCATCTCTCCCTTTCATCCACTTTCAGTGCGAACAAAGGAGTCAAAGCGTAACCAAATGACAGAATCCAGAAGAAAATCGCATCAATAAATGAACAAAATTGCGGAATATGATAAAACTCTGTTGTAACACAATACACGTGAAAGGGAACTGAGAAAATCCATGACACGAACAGGAATATTCGTTCTTCAAAACATTGTTTAACTTCATTCCTAAATCCTACCAACTTTTAGGTGCTTTTGCATATCAGGATTTTGTCATTAATTATAAAAGTCAAATATTTAACATCACCACCTCCAGCGACCAGCATTCACCATGTCAACATGAACAACAAAAAAGATAAAGATGGCATTCAAGGATCTTTGAATGGGGGTGGAGTGATGAAAGATTAACATGAATAAGAATAGAGAATCATATAAATCACCGAGAAGTTTATCCAAAACTTGTATACTATGTATTAACAAAAAAGTTAATTAAGAAACAAGCTCAGTACCCAATATTTCGGAAGGGCGACAGTTTTGATCAACATATGGCAATATGGCTGCAGGAGCTGTGAGCAGATCTCCTTGCCAACCTTGCAATTTTATGAATCCTTCTAATAGGAGACCAACAGAATTAAAAAGTACTTCAAAACTCTCCCCTCGTATGTATATACTCATCACTGATCTTTCGGCCATAAGTGCTCTTAAATCTTGCATTGCCATTAATTCAAACATTTTGAGGAAGCATGAGTTTAGCAAGACCAATGGCACTCTCCTGCAGACAATGAGGTCAGTCCCATCATATCATAGTAACTCAAGGGACCAACCTCCTAATATATTTGAATGACAACTTGAATAAATTGATATGCTTTATCAGCTAATATGAAAAAACTGATGCCACCAAGGACTATATTGCACTGAAATTGATGAGACTCCAGAAATTGACATGCAACAAAGTCAAAAATGGAACACGACATGTGGCACAAGTAATAAGAAAAATATTACAAATCATACCCGCCAAAAAAAATCTTCCACTGCAGGATCAGATCTCAGCGCAGAAAGGACCTTTTCAGTTTCGATAAAGAAGCAGAGTACCACAGAGTCCGTGACAATATCACAGATGTAAGGCTTCTCAGCAATCACTTCATATAAGCCCAAAGTACTTCCATGAGTAAAAAATGGGTGCGATAAAGTCTTATTACTTGTATTTTTACTTGACCACTGCGAAACATTAAATTCCTTCATGAGAAGGTAACAAGACATCGGATGATTTGGGCTTGATATATCACAATATCAGTGTTACCAACCACATAATCGCTAGATACCTTAACTACACCATTTGAAATTAACCAGATACCAGATGGCTTGGCTCCCTCCTTGTAAAGTGTAGAACCACTTAGTTTTATTATTTCTTTGGTAGATCCCACTAGAGTCTCACATACCGTGGAAGGTAGTACTCCCAGTAAAGGATTCCCAGTTATCAAATCACGCAATTTGGGAATTTTCACTAAAGGTGGGTTTCTTAAGAGCTTTTTCAAGTCAGTCTGCATAATGTTTGTATTACTGTCAGTAGGATTTCCAGAAGACAAAGTACAGAAGATAAAGATGAACATAGAATAAATCACCATGATTTACCTGGACAGCATCATGAAGATGGCTCATCTCTTTTTCTTCTAATAGGCCAATCTTCTTTAGATTATGAACATAATCAATCAAATGATTCAACACAGAGTACGTAACTTGTCTTGTTTTCACAACACGCAGCACCTGAAGATATGACCAAATTTAAAATCTTACTGGGAATATACAAACCACTACATGTGCAGAATTGTACAGTCGACGTACCTGGGGAAATGTCAAACGAACATCTTCCAGAAACTTCTTTGCTTCCTCACCTTCCTCCTCACTTTCCCTAGTAACTACGGCAGCAATCTCACTGTCTCCTAAGGGGATTCAATGCATGGGTAAGTAGATTGAGAAAAACTTCAATAAGTAATTGGTACTTGGGCCAGTAGGGTCGACATTTGGCAAGTTCAAAAAAAATTCAGAGCAATTCTACCATTGCACTATTTTTTGTAAAGTACTAACGTTCCTTCCAAATAAACAGATAAAAAAGAAATATGGAAGCACGTAGATCAAAACCAAAAGTAGTTCATGAAGCTGTGGAAAATCGAAATTCAAAAACTCTTCAATTTTCACTTCATAATTCTGGTCCAACAATAGCAAACAACTCATCACGAAAATATTTGAAATCTATTTGGAAGATGATAGTTTTCTTTAAATGCCAAAAATTTTTGGTATTAGAATATTTCATGTTTATTGTGCCATAACATTTAAAAGAATAATTGTAAAAATGGGAAATAAAATAAGGGTATAACAACTTCAACAATTTGAAAAATCAGGGAAAATACAATTCACATCAAGGGTCACGGATAATTTTTACCAATAAAGTCGTGTAGTTGCTGCCTTGCAATTCTATGGGCACGAAGAAAGGCAGCGCAAATATAGCATGCTGACTCTAATCGCTCAACGGCAAACAAAGTGACAAGCTTTTGAGGGATAATGCTTGATTGGAGAAACTTGGAGTAATTTGGCATGTTCACATAAGACTTTAGACCTTTCCAATCACACAAACCCTCACAAGATACCATGTCAATTGCTTCATCAACAGATAGCATCAGGAGATTTGCAGTAGTTTGAGTGATTCTTCCCTCGTCAAGCATGACCCAGTAAGCTGCCTGAACCCCTGTAATCACAATAATATCGAATATTTAGATATCTCATTCATGTTATTATACTTTGTAAATATGGTTTCTGACAATCTCTCTGTTTGATCCGGTTGATCATGTATCACTGTTAAAGTTCATATATTATTTGTTACAGACCAAAGTATAGTAAGCCGCCCAAGAATTAATAGAGTCAAACAAATGAGGCCCAAGTGAGAAATCCCATCGACTTAAAGGGTTCTAGAGGAGCAGAGAGCACACGTGATGAGGGGAGAGAGTTTGTTACGTGAAGAGAGAATAAAATGAGAGGAATGGAGAGATTAGATTTTCATACCAGAATTTACTTTGAGGAGTGTATGCGAGCCTAGTGCTTGGGCAAGGGGAGAGTTCTTCCCTTAAGTAATAGTAGCATTTGAGAGTATTATTGTATTACCTTCCATTTCCATTCAGCAATACAACTCATGTTTTTGCCTCATTTTTGTGTTGAGTTCTTGTTTTCTTTGTTAACTACTTTGAGTGATTATTTGTTCCTAACAATTGGTCCGACCTGCTGATGACACGCGACCGAGGAGATACAACAACATGACAACCAACCATTCCGTTTGCTGGTTCGAGAGGGAGGAGCGAAATGCTGAAGATGTTGAGAGGGAGCGGATATCTGAAAGGTTGAGGATGATTTTGGAGTATGGCGACGCGTAGAGAGGTTCGAGTTCATCAAATCCAGTTCGAACACTTACTTTCAAACAGAAACTGGATTTGTTGCAGCAATCTTTGCAGAGGATGAAAGAAAAATGGGAAAGGCCAAGCAAGGTAGTGGCCGGAAGCTTCAATGGAGTATCCCAAACTAGCTATGGAGACAAGACTTCTGACAATATAGAGAAGGCGAGCGACAATATTGAAGAAGAAAACGATGAAGAACAAAATGTTGTAGAGAAAACTAACAAAGGAGAATTGGAGGATGTAGATTCGGAGGATGAGGTCTATCAAAACACTGTAGAGAAAACTAACCATTTCTTCCCAACTCTCATCCTCGTCAACCTCAATGACCATCATGCCCAGCTCCTGCATCGGCATAACAGCCCCACCAAGGTCTCTCAACCTCCACCTGATCGTCTCTCTTCCATCAGACCCCAAAGATTTCACTTGCGAGCAAGCATGCCTTTGGACCCATAAATCTTGTGCCCTCAATTTCTCCAGCTTCTGTCTCGCCCATTGTCCGACCCTTCGCCACTTCTGATTTACCCGTATTTCCATCTTCACGATGCGATCCCCTGCTAGATCCCTCTGCGATGAAGCGAAACAAGGATGTACTGCCCTTCGTCCACTATATCTTCCGATCAACTCTTCAGCGAGCACTTTCCCATTGATGTAAGGAGTTTTCTTTTTGATTTCCTGGAACCACTGGGTCTTCACTTTCTTCCTCCAGATGTACATATTTGCAGACTCGATGATAGCCTCTAATGACCGTCCAATACTAGACTTACTTACTTGCAAGTCTATTCATATTAAACTTGGTGATTCCACTTGGCTCTTAATTTGCTGCAACTCATATTGTTCTGGCCTCGGTTTCTCATCAGCTTGTCATTCTTCTTCATCCTCCGAATATACGTCCTCCAATTCTCCTTTGTTAGTTGCTTTACAGCATTTTGCTCTTCAGCGTTTCCTTCTTCAATATTGTTACTCGCCTTCTCTATATTGTAAGAAGTCTTGTCTCCATAGATGGTTTGGGATACTCCATTGAAGCTTCCGACCACTACATTGCTTGGCCTTTCCCATTTTTTTCTTTCATCCTCTGCAAAGATTGTTGCAACAAATCCAGTTTTTCTTCAAAAGTAAGTGTTGGAACTGGATTTTGATGAACTCGAACCTCCCTACGCATCACCGCCTTCTCCAAAATCATCATCAACCTTTCAGATATCCGCTCCCTCTCCACATCTTTAGCATTTCGCTCCTCCCTCTCGAACCAGCAAACGGAATGGTTGGTTGTCATGCTGTTGTATCTCCTCGGTCGCGTGTCGTCGGCAGATCGGACCGATTGTTAGGAACAAATAATCACACGAAGTAGTTAACGAAGAAAACAAGAACTCAACACAAAAATGAGGCAAAAAAACATGAGTTGTATTGCTGAATGGAAACGGAAGGTAATACAATCAAAGAACGCTCTCAAATGCTACTGTTAGGGAAGGGAAGAACTCTCCCCTTGCCCAAGCACTAGGCTCGCATACACTTCTCAAACTAAATTCTGGTATGAAAATCTTATCACTCCATTCCCTTCATTTTATTCTCTCTACACGTAACAAACTCTTACCCCACCCCCACCCCACCCCCCCCCCCCCCCCCCCCCCCCATCATCACGTATGCTCTCTGCTCCTCTAGAACCCTCTAAGTTGATGTGCTTTCTCACTTGGGCCTCATTTGTTGACTCTATTAACTCTTGGGGGGCTTACTATACTTTGGTCTGTAACATTATTCTTGTTTAGTTAGACACCATCAACTTCAATGAGCTACCAACTAATACGCTTCGCTCCCAAGTAAGTTAAGCTTCTTCTCTCAAATAGGCACCCAAAGCAGTTTATCCTGCAGAATTTACCCCTTCTCTGTACAGAGCCCCGAGAGTATGAGCTCAAAATGTTTACATTGGGTCCATTTGATATTGTTTTGAACCTAAATATCGGAATTCCATTTAAATGTGAGTCTCCCATTCAAATTTTGTCCTAGATCAATCTTATTAATGTTTTCCCCCTTAAGTTCTGGATAAGTATAAATACAACTTCTCCTGATTCCATTTTTTTTCTCTCGTTTTTTGGCAATGATCAACTAACATGAAAAGTCGTTAACCTTGGGGAATATTGGAAACCTAAATGAGTTATTTGCAAGATTTCTTAATCATAGCTGCGTAATGGATCTAAAGGACTATCCAGTTGAAGTTCATTGACCATTCATTTCTGGACCAACACATGTCAGATACAAAGCCAATGAGCCGTTTCGTTTCATCAATGAATATGCACATAAATGTATATTCATCAAACTTGCCATCCTTTTGGTTATCGGTTGAATGCAACGAAGGACTTCACAGTTTTATTGAGGGTTCTCGAAATCTATGGCATTCTTTGATTCTAGAAATACTAGAGCCAGTGTCGACCTTTGGCCCCTAAAGAAATTCTGTCACTTTCATCTACTTTAATTATGCTTGTCAAAAGAGCTGAGCGAGTTAATCACTCGCACACTAATGCAATCCATTTTTTGTCCAAATTATGGTAATAAATATGATCTTCAATGTTGTTACCTTCTTAACATGTTACCGTTTGTTTATACATTTTTCAAAACTCCCTGGCCGGTCATTTAAAAGAGGAAAGTGTGTTGGCCAAGAAAAAATGACAAGAAACAAGCACACTATTTAAAGAGATAAGATATTGAACATTAATTATGGTAACATTTGTTTTGCAAAATAGATACATTTTGTATGATTTGATATTTGTCGCTTTACCAAAAGCTATAGCTGGTGCTAACAATCCTATTCAAATATTTAAAATCATACAAAAATCACAACAACACATTTTGATCACCGCTTTAGGTATTGACAAAAATAATATAGAAAATATCACACCTTTATGCAATTCATAATTGTAACAACTCTAAGAAAAGAGATTCTGGTGACGAAGGAGAAGGGCTTAGAAAATAAATCAAAATTACGAAAAAAACACCATCATAGGGAAGAAGATCTGAAAAACACCATGTTTTAACTGGTCAGAAAATGTGTAAGCAATAAATACATAACAAAGAGCAAATAAAGTTAAAAGAATATGAGTATAAACTGATTACCATTTAAGAAACGCATGCGGATATCTTTCAAATTCATATGGTCAATGTTATCATCAGGTTCAGATGAGGAATGGGGGTGTATTTGTTCACCATCAACACCATTCAAGCTTGCAATGTATTTCTTGACATTGTCCCAGTCAGCAGGTCCTAATTCCTCATCATCAGCAAGATCACGAAAGGCCTCTAATGCTTTGTTCAGCATTTCATACTTTGTGTAGTTCAATATTCTTTTCTGCCATAAAATGTGAAAAACTAAAAAATTGTAAGTAGTTTACATGATTCATCAAGAAACCATTTATGCTTCATCACCACCGACACATAAGACAAGATAGACATATCATGCATACAAGTCCATTCATACAGTCAATACTGCTCACGCATGTATAAACATTTCACTATGTACAATTAGAAATCCAATATATTACAATGAGTACCCTGGAAATGTAGTTTAGAGCTTGATTACATAATGGTGGTGATAGAGACGAGAGAGTGCGTGAAATTTAGAATTTAAAATATCAGATTTGCCCTACAGTATGGAGCTGTTTCAAAAGCAGTTAAACATCAATGAAGACTTATTAAATTGAGTAATGTATATTTAGTGAAATATTTTCAAATTTAACATCTATAAATAAATTGAGGACTTCATTCCATCGATTGCTAGTTTTAATATATTGTGTAACTCCTATTTTTGTAATTTAGCAATACCATGCAATAAGATGTCGAATAATTTATTCAATAAATATTGAATTTGTTTGCAATTCATGACAAGTTTGTGAAAACAAACATTTTTGAGTTGACAGATAATGTGGAAGCGCATTTAGAGCTTATGAATCATGACCCCCCGGTTTAGGAGATGAGATATTACAAAACGAAACTGGACCAATACATGGCATTACAAAAAAAAGTGATACTTCGTACCCATTTGTTACGCCACTTTTGTCCAGGGATGGTATGTAATTGGATTACAATGTAATTAACCTAAGCAGGTGGTCAAAATTCCTCGAGAGAAACCAGAAGCTACACTTATGAGAAGGTGAGCTTCATCATGGTTCTTTCCTGCCACACTTTTTCTGGCATTAGGATTATTGAGAGTTTCCAGGAAGAAGTTCCCGATAAAATTTAATTTCAGTAGAGTAATTTCTTAAGGTATGGAATTTAAGTATAGCATTATTAAACGTAATAAGACAACACTTTTAAGATAGAAGATGACGAATTACCTGTAAACAAAAGGATAGAGGGTTGATAGAGATGTATTTTACAAACGATATAACTAGGATGGCTGAAATGGAAGAGGGTGTCAAGTGTTCTTTGTAATGATAAGGTACCTCTAAAGCTTAAAGGGAAGTTTTACAAAACGATTTAAATCTGTTATATTATATTGAGCTGAATGTTGGGCTATGAATCGAGGGCACGACGAGAAGATTAGAGACGCAAAGATGAGGATGTTAAGATGGACGTTGGGATATACGATGATGGACAAGATAAAAAATGAGAATATTGGAGAGAAAGTTGGGGTTGCTCCTATTGTAAAAAAATTCGGGAGACGCGTTTAAAATGGATGTACATGTACTCAGGCGACCAATAAACCCCAATTAGGCGATGTGCGAGCATGACAGATACACACATTAACCGATGAAGAGGGAGACCAAAGAAGACTTGGTTAGCAACGATAAAACAAGATAAAATTCATTTAAATATATAGATGATGATATAGTAGGTGGTAGGAGACAATGGCGTATGATGATTCATACAGCTGACCTTACTTAGTGGGATAAAGGTTTGTTTTGCTATACAACGTGAAAACCTAGATATCAAGTGAAAACTTTCATAAAAGGAGGCTTCCCCATTGATGTTCTAGGAATGTGCAATGTGTCAAATGTACATGTGACATTTGCTGAGATGAAATCCCACAAAACTATCAGCTAATTTTTGTGCATCCAAGGACACTAGCAGCGCTGCATGATTGATCTCAGTTCTACATTACTTTTAAGGCATTACTTCAACAAGTTTAAAAGGCCACTCCTATTTATACGCGACCTGTAGCTGGATATTTTTCATCTCACGTGATCGAGTAAATATAACCTTGTGACTCCCATTCACGCTATCAACATTATCAGATGAAATTTACTGTGTTTGATCCAGAATAGCACATATGTCAGCGAGAACATTACCTTAGCTGCCGATAGCTTATCCATGTTAAGAACGCTTAAAACAAACTGTGTTGTTGAACCATTCACAATAAGTGTAAGGAACACAATTCCACCAGTTAAAAATACAAACTGCAATAGCAATAAAAAGTATGATTTATTAGAACTCATGCTGATACGTACATAAATAAAATCATTTACGCTTATGAATTATGATGTATGTGTTGAAGAAGTAAAAGAGGTAAGAATATATTCCATTGGATATAATCAAGCATTCATATGCTCGAATTTGCTGATAGTTGATATTGAATTTTATATAGCATACCAGATTTCCAGTATCCGAATTGATAAATGGAGAATGATCACTGGTACGCTGAAACACCAACAAAGGAAAAACTTAGAAGAGAACAAAAAATTAGGTACCAAAATTCCATACAGAAAGTAGAGGAAGAGGTGTAAATAAAGAAGAATAATAACTTCATTTCGGAGCATTATTACAAAACAATATGAAGAACTAATCATGACAAACACCCCCTAAACATATGATTCTCCCATCACAAGTGGGAAAAAAATTGTCTCATGCAGAATACACACACAGATAATTGAAATAATAGAACACAATCAAACAAACAGGTTCTGAATATTAACTAAATTCATTCCTTTAGATTATAGAGAGAACATCATAACAGTAACAAAAAAATGGCATGAAGAACCTAAAATCCTTGAGCCCCATCTCAAACAAAGTGCTAAGAACTAATTTTTGCAAAACGTTAAATAAATGACTTGTCTACTAAATAAAAGCACCTAACAGGTTCGGATGTTGTGTTTTGAATCTAAGCCCTTGCAAACACAACCTAGCATAAACTCATTGTATTAGCATTAAAATATTTCGTGGACTATTATTGAGATGTATGATCAAAGGCATGATTGATCACAGTTCTACATTGCCCGAGCTTTCAACAATTTACCAATTGTTGTGCTCATCTGCTAAATCATTGGTCTGCTACGTTTTGTAATTCTTCTAATTGTTCATTTCCGTGTTCTCTATCCTTAGATTCTTGGACATTAAACTTCCCAACTGCTTAGTCCCCAACTACTTACGACCACAATGTCAATAATCTAAATCTCAATACCAAACTCAATACCCTTTCAATAGAGTACTTAGTCAATTTATAGTATAACATGTCGAATTCCCAAGATTCTGCCAAATCTGCTAATTACCATCTTTATTACAATTCAAATAATATCATATCAAATCAACTCAAATATTATTATATATCTCTAATATCCTTGACACTTTGAACTGCGTTCTGGAGATTATTTCTACTTCGTGTAACTCTACCATTTCACTTGTCACTGCCGGTTGACTGGCCTCCAACCAACTACTTCACTTTTATTATAAAAATTTAGGACGTAACATGAATGTTTCATCTTAAATATTCACAGTATATTTTTAAAATGGCCAACCACAAATGATGCACGAGCAAACAAAGGTAATGCTTATGAAATCTCCAACCACTTGGATTGTTTGTATGACAGCCTTTTTACACAAATTAAAAAAAAGTACTTGAATAATTAAGTACGAATGATACCAATTATACAAAATGAGTATCCAATACAATCATACCACTCGTAAAGAAAAGGATATAAAATCCATACAAAAAAACACTAACATATAAAGTAGACAGAACAAAAATGTCATGTAAATTTACGGCCCATTTATCTTTCAACAAGTTTTTGACCTTACAAAGGAATAGTGAAAGTCTGAATTTGAAACCTATGTACCTCTCAGGCTAATGGTGCCATGGGATAATTCAAATTTCGGCATTTTTTCTTGTGTCTATATTACATTTTTATAAGACATTCGTTCTTATTAGACTTGTTATCTTACACCATCCTTTTGTCATTGAAAAAATCACTAATATGAGATGGGGGCAGTGCTCATGAGAAGAAATGAAAGCAACATTTGTAAACTTTCCTGAAGTGATTAAAAAGTGAAATTTTACTACAATTACATAATTACGAAGGAGAGAACATGAAATAAAACATGCTAGATTAACGTACTTTAACAGATAATGAAAGTGACAATGCTACAGCCCCTCGCAAACCAGCCCAAACAAGAATGACAGCTTCTTTCCAGTCCAGACCATAACCAAAATACTGCAGAAATGGGAATAACATTCCAACTACAACAACCCGAGCTACTTGAACAACCACATACAGAAGGAATAGATAACCCCAAGAATGATCTGTGAAATAAAACTACATTAGCAGGAAAAGAACAAGAATAAAAATACATCACTCCACAGGTCCTTGCTTTGTGTGCATTTATTGAAGAAAAAGAAGAGAATTTACCATTAGTTTTAGCTATGCCATCACTTCCAATAAAACTCTCAGCTATGACTACCCCGCTGCGAAGGCAAAAAAGGAAAGATGATCTCTCAAGTCCAGTCAGCAATTTCAGGAGCGTTTGATGCAAAAGAATTTTGTAAGTGTCAACCTTAATCGGTAAAACAAAATCCGTGATCTTAAAAAAAGCTGCTTATCAAAGATGAATATTCAACTTTTACCTTAAGATGAAGATTAATGTATTGGCAATATAAGCAACCATTTCCCTGAAACATATTTCATATCTGCACATTAGATAACTTAAATAAAATCTATGTAAAAACTCGTTAACAACGTTCAATTGATAAGACCAACAAAATCCATGAGGGATGATGATAATACTATTCTCATACAAAAATGCCAGTCATAGAGCACTTTACCTCTGCTGAATTGGGGCAACAAGATATCATGTTTCAAGATAGGTTGTATCCACCTTTAACCAATGCAAAACAGAAAAATTATGTACCATGATTTTGTTATCATCATCATCAGACAAGTCTTAGTCCCAAATTAGTTTGATTGGCGACGATCGATGATCACGTTTCTCAATTTTACTCCGTTGAAAATCAAGGTTTATGCTAAAATAAACCAGAGACACATAATAATTCACGCCAAGTTAAATTTGACCCATTCTCCTCGTCATGGTGCCTACTGTTTTATCTTTTCTCCCCTCCTCGCAAATATCTTAAAAGTTCAATGTTCAACTTGCACAACCTCTCTTTAGACGTCTACACTAAATCCGACTCTTCAATCGCTTCCAATTCCACATCTTTTCTAGTATATACATTTTTAACTTGATCCATTTTTGTGTGAGTAGTCATCCACATTCGCTTTCCCATCTTGACTACTCTTGAGTCTTGTCTATCCATGCACAACAACACTCATCGTTTAACTTTTTGTCTTTCTAACACAACACTTATTATATAGTTTTTACCCTAGTCACTACTCTGTCATAAATATCTTGAGTTATCGTCGTATAACTAATAAAAGCACCTCTGTTTCCCTAATATCACCATTTTTTCGGAACTCTATCATGTGCCTTATACAAGTCAATGAATATTATACAAATCCCTACACACTTCCGTCATCATTCTTATAATAAAAAGCCTTAATCATATCTTCCTAGCATAAATAAAAATTGAATTTTTTAAAATGATGTATCGTGATCTATTCTTTGCTCAATTAATCTCGCCCAAAAGCTTTAATTGTCAATTATAAGCTTAACTCAACTACAGTTGTTACAACTTTGAATATCACTCATGTTTATAGGCTGCATCTAATTTACCTTCCTTCACTTTTCAGGCATTCCAAGTATATTGAAGAGCTCGTATGGAGCTTATCCCAAATCTCCCAAACACTTTCACACCTATGTTCAAACCTCGTCAGTTCCACAATTTTTCCATGGTTTGACAGACAAAACTAGGAAAGTCATAGGACACAGTTACTTACTTTTCAGTTCAAGGGACCCTACTTGCCAAGATTGGCTAGGAGGCTGTTTCCTCCAGGCAAAGGAAGCTCATTATGCAGTATGTATCTTCAGGTAATTGTGAAGTCACAAACAACACAAATAATCTTTCCATAAGAAGTCACTAGATGACTAGCGGAAGAAGTGGAAAAGGAGGACCTTTTATGTGGTCACTGATAAAAACAGTTTGCCACTTGCTTTAATCTATGTATTATTCATGAGTAAAATTCAAAAGTCAGGGTTAATTCCATCTCTGGAAATGAAATGACACATCACCATCTCATCTTCATTTTATTTTCCAAATACATATTTTATTCCATTTTTACATCTCACAACACAACAATATATATATATATATAATATAACATTATTAACTTGTATCACTAAAAAAATCTTCTTTCGCACATCACATGCAACTCCCGCACTTTTTCGGCGACGTACACTTTAATTTTCATATGTTCTAATGTTGTCACTTTGATAATTGTTATGATACATCGACTTCACATTACATATTCTCAATACTTTTAAGAATGGAAATAAAACAACAAAATGTGGTGCAACAAATAAGTTGAACATGAAACTATATTTGATGATAGAAATTGACCAGATAAAAAATACCAAAAATGATGCAAGCTTTCTTGACTCTCTCCCTTGAAGGCGGTTCGAGCCACGGCAGAGAAGAACCTACCAACGCATGTGGACTAGATAATCATTAATGCAAGTACGGACTTTAGAATAATCATTAATGCAAGTACTATCATCATTCTGATGCAAAAAATCAAACCTACATCCCCAGAGTCATGACGGTCAAAACGCCAGAAACATCAGCTCCTTCTTGTGCCTATAGTAAACTATTTGACATCAGCTTACATCAAGAAAAATAAAGCAACACAAAAGCTGCGTCACATTGGAAATAGGGATGCTTAAGGAAATAGAATTCTAAATTTGGTAGAAGATTATTATGATTGAATGATATTACCATAATAAATGCTCAAAAAAACCTAGAATTAAAGGGAGAACAGTCGACACACTTGTCTAAGAACGAAGCCAAAGAATATATTGGTTGTGGGATTTGTTTCTTAATGTTGTTTGTTCAATTGCAAGTCTTAACTTTCATTAGATTTTGTTGGGATCAATAATTCCCGGCTCTAAGAGGGCAATTGAAACGTGACGCCTACTGTTTGAAATACTTTATTTGCATTAGTACCGTCAACCATAAGTTTTGGTAAAGAGGAAAACGTTCGATCCTACAATTGGTAGTAGGTTCACATGTCAAATTCTCATAAGTTACACGGTGGTGCAATTATTCGGAAACAATAATTATCCTGCTACGAGAGCGATCAAATTGTGGAGTTTAGGCTACTATACAGTTTAAAAAATTTGAGTTGCATCATTACCACCAACTATAGGTTTTGGTAAAACAGTAAGCGCTCGATCCTACGGCTTTAGAGAATATTTTTTGTTGACCTTAGATTTGCTTTAGTCTAGAAATTATATTTAGTACAAATTCATGGTTTTCTTATGTGTACTAGTATATACACAATTTATATATATATATATATATAGAGAGAGAGAGAGAGAGTTACTTACAACAATAATGTCAAAGTAGCATATCACTGTTTTCAAAAACCACAACGATAAATCCTTGATGATCTTACTTGAATAAAAATCTCTCAAAACAAATAACATAGAACTCGTTATTGAATGCTAAACATTTCAATTATGTGTTTTGGATGTAAAATGCCTGAATAATAAGTATTGAACTCGTAAAATGCACGAATAATAAGTATTGAGTAGGAATTAAAATTGGAAAAAAGTAAGCAATATCCTGAAGTGAATCAATACCTAGTTTTGGCCCTCTTAATTACATTATTTTAACTGCCCTTCTTTATTTAATTTTGATATAATCTTTTCAATATCAGTTGTTTATTTATTGTTCTTGAATGTGGTGTGATAACTATTCAACCAAAGGTACTAATTTCGAGCCATAGCAGCCCTGCACCCCCTATCTTAACTATTCATTGTGAGTAATGTAATAAGCCGACTTGTAATGCAGAATCATAAAGTTAGCATTTGTAGATTTAGTTGGGTACATACAACAA
The DNA here is from genome assembly GCA_907163345.1 of Haberlea rhodopensis. Classification (NCBI taxonomy): domain Eukaryota; kingdom Viridiplantae; phylum Streptophyta; class Magnoliopsida; order Lamiales; family Gesneriaceae; genus Haberlea; species Haberlea rhodopensis. The sequence continues at coordinate 7,258,552 of CAJQUN010000002.1, read as the reverse complement.
AGTAGGCGATGTAGCTCACAGCAAGCGTCAATGTAATTTCAATAACTGTGTCGTTGAATATGCATCTCAGCCACAGGACAGCCGTTATTCCGAAAGCAACACCCATGCCCACACTATTCCATGAAAAGAACCAAATAAATTACATATATAAGTTATGATGATATACTGACATGAGGTAAAAGGACATACGCCCCGAGAGAGACTTGTGACAAAAATTTAACTATGGCTCCCCATTTGAACCTCCAGCCGAGAACCATCCGATAAAAAAGCTGATAGACCACAATTGCTGTCCTGAAAGAAATATCGAATACTTTTTAAAGAATGTGAGAACACCTGATAATGAGATTTCCAAAGAAGAAAAATAAACTGCCAACTCTGTCGACCCATTAGCCATGTTAGAACTCGAACATTCAAGCAGATATCTGTAGTGATAATCAAATTAATGTCAGCTATTAGGCATCAATTGCTGATTATACCCGTCATTCATCAAGGACTCTCCTTCAATTATAGTATTCAATTTTTTGCTAGCTCCCAGCTCTTTCAGGAGGGCTACAACAGCTACAGGATCAGTAGCACTGAGAAGACCCCCAAGCAACAACGAGGTTTCCCAGCTCCAGTTATATGGAAAAGCAAGCTACAATTACAGAATGTATCAGAATAATGAAAAAAAAAGGTCGACAGATTAAACAGCAGAATTCTGCAAACCTTTATTGCAGACCCAATACAAAAGGTTGAAATCAGTACTCCAGGGCCGGCCAGAAGAAACATTTGAATCATACACCTCTGCATGGAATGATATGGAAAATATGCAAATGATTCGTATAACATAATCAATCATGCAAATCTCCAGTATGTTGAATTATAATTGAGTTATATATCACAAGTTTACAAAAATAATTAAAGTTGCAGGAGAAAACGAGAGCTAAATAGTATGGGACGAATGGGATATTGTAGCTAAGACTAATGATAATAGATATTTAAATTAAATCATGACTATTTACCTTAAATACTATCATTTAAAACCCCACATCTTTTCAAATTATCTGACAAAGGATAAGCATATGTATCGACAGAGATATTTGAACAATTGTAACATAAATATTGGATTCTCCATAAAATTGATTCAGAAAAATAAAGCCCTTTGTGTCTGAGTCTGAAATGAGGCAAGCAGCTACAAGGGTTGATCGCCTACCAGGACAAATACAAAAAAGTAACTCACAACCTTATGAAAAAATTGGATGTATAAGAATATAATTAAAAGCCTGTTCTGGCCATTAAATATTAAGAAAAAAACTAATATAACAGCATTTTGCATTGGTAGCAACACATCCACATTTATATCTATCTCTTAGGTAAATGGGATCCGGAATACATTATATATAGTTCCAGGATTTTCCAGCCAAATGTTGCAGTTCAAATTTTATAAGCATCTATGCTAAGTTCTATATGGTTTTGATTGGCACTTCCTTGATTCAAGTATATAGCCTAGCTTGTAACTCATATAAATGGATATCTGCCCCAGAAATAGTAAACTTGGAACAATATTCTTAATCTACCTTTTTTTTTTTCTTTTGATGTTTTATCTCTCAACAACTGCAGCTGGGTTTTAATATGTACCACAATGACCATAACATGATAAGAAAGCTCTCAATCTCAGTAGGTACGAACCAAGATAACAGATGAACTGCAGCCTTACGCGTCAAAAAATGAAGTGTAGATAACAAAGACATTTTACGTAATCTTATAATAAGACAGAAGCATAGAAAAAGAATTGAAGGATGTAGAGAGTAAATTCGGTACAATATCTATGCTGAATATCATAACTATCAGATAGTGCTCTATCATAAAGAAGAGTTATGAAAATGATTAAGCAGAGCTAGTATTGAAATTTGATTAAACTAGAAAATACATCTTCTGCACATGAATATTTTAAATGAACCAAAAGATTTCTTTGAATAGAAAGGATGGGCGAGCCTGACCAAATTTACAAAACAAAATCTAAATACTGTGGAGACAAGAACCTCAGAGGTAAGTATTTATGAAATCAAAGCGAAAGAGTAAGAAGTCTATCTAGAAATACTCAGATGTGTCAACTATGAAATTAGGCTGGGTTAGCATTAAATGACTTCAAGCAGCTCAATTTCTTTGCACAAAAAATATCAACCAACATTAAACTAATAAACAGGAGAGATGGAGAGGAAGAGAGAAGAAAACAAAAATAACAAATAACTGAACTTGGTTGTGTCAGAGAACCTTTATCTGGTGTACTTCCATCAAAAATGAACTCTCAAAAAGAAGGGCAGGGAGGAACAAAGCCAGGAGAAGATCTGGATTGATATTAGCCCCTACAAAAGGATGATGTGACACCAACATTAACTGGTGATTAGAACAATGAATTCGATTTGAAAATGTTTCAAGTAATCAGTTTTAGAAAATTTACGAACAGTAAATCCCTAACTTACAAATACGAATCCCGCTGCCAATCTTTCCCAAACGATGATTTGTTCCATATTCTGCAAACCAGTTCACTAAAATATCTAAACTTGACCAAATCTTGTTCCATGGTGGATTTGCAGTAGAGCAAAATATTGTATCAGTGGCAGTAACCAACATTAAATCATTCACCAGAATTTTAAAAGAATATCAGAGGTTTCCGGTAAATGTAATCCAGACAGTTTATCTAATGCACCTAGACTGCATGAGAAGACTAGAACAGCTGAGATCATCTATGACTGAGGTTATATCGTGCCAACTGATCTGAAAGGCATTACCACCATGGGAATGATTTGAAACTCGAAATTCAATTGACATCAGACAATTCAGCAGCCAATTTATTAGCATGGCTAATAAAGCTGCGGGAAATACTTCCCAGCATTTTCTCAGTAAACAACAGTGCAAGATAGCTATAACAGGCACAACTTTAGGCGAGAACCATAAATAATTGTTGGGTTTGTGGCCCAATTGTTAGGCCTCAATTAGTTAAGCCCATTAAGGCTTTAATCCCTTAATTAACCTACCCTAATCTCTTTGTTATAAAAACCCCACCCATTAAGTCTGAATTTTGCTAGCCTCTTTTCTCTCAGACTCTGAATTCGTCCGCCTCCTAGAAAACAATCAGTACGTGTGCCTCCTTCTCCTTTGAGTATCTGAACGTGCGCCTCCTTCACCACTCTTCTCTCTCGCCTTTCTTCCTGCTTCTGTTGTCCGTGAGCTTTGTGCTTCGTTCGGTTGTTTGGCGAGTGGCTGAGTGGTTCGGGCGAAGAGTGTTGGCCGTGGCTTTGTGCTGTGCATTTTAGTGCTTTTTGTGCTTGGTGGGTTCGGTTCTGGCGTGAGTGTTGTGTGCGCTTCGGGGTGAGTGAGTGATGGTCTGGCCGTGTGGTTTGGCTTCTGACCGTGAGTGCTTGGTGTTGCTTGGGGAGGTTTCTGGTGACTGTTGGTGACTGAAGGTGCTGGCCGTGTGTGCTCCTTGCTGTGTGCTTGGTGCTTCCGGCAGAACTTTGGTGTCGAGTGGTGTCGACACCTTCTGGCCTTTACCTTGGATTCTCTCCGTGACGTAGATTGGGAAAATAGCAGATTTGAGCCTGACTCGATATCCTTTTGAGTTTAGTATTATAATTGCATATTGTGTGCATTTGTATTTGTTTTGCAGGTACACATGGCGATGCCGATACCCTCCTAACAGTGGTATCAGAGCGGCTATCCGCGCCTGGTGGGTGAACAGCGACGCTCGGGCAGCGGCTGTTCGGCGGCTTAGTTTCTGCGCCAGTTCGGCTTTTCGGTGGAAAAACCCTAGAGCGTTGGCCTCTGGGTTGTAAGTGATTGGCTTGAACCCTAAAACTTTTAATGCTTTGTTGAGCGTCTAGGTCATAGGTTCTGAGGCTTGCTTTATGTAGAAAACTAGGAATTTGTGTGATTCTGTGTTTTCTATGATTTTCAGTGTGGCTCACTGAAATTTTAAAATTTTCTAAAACTTTCAGTTTTTCATTATCTGTGCCTATTTTGTGGTCCTGCTTCTGCTGCTTACTTTGTGTATGTTAGCCTGTGATTTAGTGTGCCTTATTTTGCTTGTGTGCGATGGCTTCTATTTCTGGCTATAATATGGAACCCTTTAATGGAAAATCAGATTTTTCTATTTGGCAACAAAAAACGAAAGGAATTTTAATTCAACAGAAAGTGTTTAACACCCCTAAAATCTCAATTACAAAATTTGACAAAAATAAATTGAAGCTATTTGAAATGTTAATAAAATAATCGTCTTAATATATTAAATATTCATACATCAAAATAAATAATAAAAGAAAGAATAAACAATATAACTATTTGTTGGAAATTATATATTTGTGAAACATACCAATAACTAAAATCATTCACAAAGTGAATCCGTATATTACTTGTAATATTAAATTTACATACAGAATTATATGAAAATATCTTTATATTCTTGAGTATGAATATTTGATTTTTGGACCAAAATATTATTCATTAAAAAACTTTACAAATAAATAAATAAATAAGTGTATGGATATAACTTGTACTAATAGACTTTATATCTAAATATGCATACCAATAAAATAGATAGAAGCATAATAAATAACTTAAACAATTATAAGTACCAAAAGAATAATCAAGAAATTATTAATAAAGTGATTTATAATTTTTATTTTCTACTCTAATATATTTACAAGTAGAGCATAGATAAATAAATTTATTGTAAAACAACTTGAATATTATTAATATAACAAAATATATCAAATAATAATAATAATAAAAAGAAGAAAATAAGAAATCATGACAAATGATGATAACTTTCACCATGGTTACTAGTACACACTAACCTCACACTTGGCCAACCACAAGACACCACCCCCTTGCACATTTTGCCTATAAATAAGACCCCTCATCCTCATTCTTAGGCACAATTTTCGTGCCCCAACATCTGAAAAAGCTTAGAGGATAGTGAGAGATGAGTGCCAAGTGATCCAAAACTCTAAATAAATCCAGAATAAACCCAAATCCTCTTTCAAAAATTCTAAGAAAATTCCAGTAAATGCTACTTCCACCCAGAAAACATTTCGTGCAGGAGGTGTGTCAAACATCACCACCAGTTTCGCCCTGAAAATCAAAATCTTGAAGAACACCTACTGAAAAATCTGTCCAGAAAGTTATTTTGAGGTAGCAGATTCAAGCTTCGAATTCACGCGTTTTAATATGGATTTCGAAAATGTTTTATAAACAAAAGTGTTCCAAATATGTTTTAATTTACACCGATGCCGGCCGTTTGTCCTAAAGATCATCGGAATCACTATTTTCCGGCGACTGAAATACATTAGTAAATCATTAAAAACCGAAATCTGGGCACAATCGGCTGGGAATTTCAAAATGGTTTCTAAATAGAAGTCGTAGATCGGAACAAGGCGGACATCCTGTAAAACTTTCAGCCGCGCGTGGTTTCCGGAGAATTCCCACGCGCCGGCACGGTGGCGCGTGTATCTCACGCGCCGGCAAGTTTATTGAAATTTCGAGCTCCGAACGTTGCTGAACTGATTTAAGACATTTCTGGAAAGTTTCGTGAAGTTTCGACTTAAACTTGATTTTTAATGAATTTTCAAATGTTTGCTTAAAATGTTCCGGATAAGTTTCGTACAAAAATGATTCTTAAAATGTTAAACCATACCTTTAGGTTGATAATCATTATAAATTACCTTATATTATGTTCATAGGAATGTTATTGCCATTTGAGTTCAAAATCGAGCCAATCAAGTCAAGATAGCGTAATGAGGTGAGGTGTACTACCGATTTCTTTCTATATAACATCTTTGGCATTTGGCCTGGAACTTACTGTAAATGTTTATTCAATGTCGTACCTTCCATTTATGTTATCATGTTGTTCATTATAATGTTTCATTGATCATATTGCCTGCATATGAAAGTACTGTGTTTATCACTAATCTATTCCCTTGAATGAACGAATGAATGAATGGAGCCCTGGACATGAGTCCACTGGACAACGTGGCCTCGGCCCGGAAAGTGAGTCCAATGAACAACGGATGAGAATCCGGGTATATGGTTCATCTGAACAACGCGCAACGCATCGGTCCGGAGAATGGTTCACTTCGGCTCGTAAATGAATGTTTGTATTGGATCGTATTCGAATATGTGGGGAAAAGTGCTACATCTAAATGTCGGTTGGGAGGGACCTCTTTAGCCCACGATATTCATTCTATTGTCCTAATTCGTCTTTGTTTCGTTGATCATATTTCCTGATCCGGATACGTGGGGAAAAGTGCTACACCTTAATGTCGGGTGGGAGCCACCTCTTTAGCTCACGATATTCCTTCTCAAGTCGTAAACATCATCGTTTCATTGAAATATTATTTGATCGCAGTGTTATCTCTTGTTACATGACATATCATATCGACATATTGCATTATTTGTTATTATATACATGAAAAGCTATTGTTATTCTCTCACTAAGTCCTTAAAGACTTAACCTCTGTTTTCTTTTTGTTATTTATCATGAGTTCTAGATACAGGAGAACGGGATCCAGGATCAGGGGATAATAAGGAAAATGGAAAATATTGGACTGATAGTATTTCTTCTTTGGTTAAGTATCAGATCATTAGAATGAGTTTGTTGGGATTGTATTTTGTTAATAGATATTATGAACGCTTCGCTAACGAACTATCTTTAATTGTTTGAACACTTCTGCTAACGTATTATGATTAATTATTATTTATGGATTGTTTTCAAGTAATACCCTACAAATATATCTATATTTTTATATATTAGGGAATGTAGTGCCAGATAAGGGTTAAAGTAATATGTGCCCGAGTCGGGTCCCACAGGTTAACTACAAGTTCATCCCAAACGAATGCAAAATCCATCACTGTAGCTAACACGCAATTTGAACGCTTTAGGCAAAACTGTAATCCACACTCCTCAGTTTCATCCAAGCAAACCAAATTTTAGACGCATATGGTCAGTAAAGATACTTGAATACTCCAAAAATGTGAAATTTTTGCATTCAGTTTATAAAAAATGAAGAAAGTTAATCAAAATATTCAAACTGCAAATCAACGCCAAACCTAAGGCACCCAGGCTAATGCCGAGAACGAGCAAAGCAAGAGTGTACGGCACTCGGGTACCCCGGAGCGCATGTCGAGACGCGATTCCTAAAACCAGGCTGATCCCAAAAAATATCACAGCGTCAGTCGGACTCGAAGATGAAGAATTCTCTTCTAATATTCTGAACGGAACCGGCAGTCTATCAGCTGTCAGAATAGACGCCATGATTCAGCTTTAGCACGCACTTCAGAAGATTAATTCACACTCTTAAAACGAAATAGGATCATGGTTCGCCCGTGATCGTGGCGGCCAAATTAAAAATAAAAATAATCAGAAGAAGACATGATCGGTTGATCTCAAGCTGATGTTTGACATGTACCTCTTTCAGGTACATCACGAGAAAAACAAAAGTCTTATCCGATATCAATTAGGAGCTAAGAGCAAATAAAATATCTTTCAAAAATATCAATATTGTGACATAAATAGTAAATACATGAATGTGATGTATCAAAAAATCAGCGACGAAATAGGCAACAAAGACAATTTTTTTAATTAAAAAATCAATATAAATTGGAAAAAAGTTTCAAAAAATTTTAAAAATATTTTGTAATGGCCGTGATGGCCGTGAAATCGTCATTTCAGGCAGCGAATCATTGTTTGTTCCGTGACGGTCGCGATCTGTTTTAGCCTGATACGTTACCGTAGCAGCTGATGTTCTCATTACGAAAGGGTAGTTCCGACCTTTCCACGATCGATATTGCAAACAATAACCTAAGTTACATAATCTCCATACCTCCTTACTGCATTAGCGCTCCGGTCGCGAATTGACACATTGAGTATTTGTGCAGTGCTTTAAGACGCACTAAATTTTACTAATTCGAGCATTGACGCTCCGATCGTGATCTGTCGCATTAAGCATATATGTGGCGTTTTAACTAAGTTTTATCAAGTCACGTATTAAGTTTTACTAAGCCGTGAATTTTAATATTAGACACTCTTAATTCTTTGGAAATAATATAAGCTATTTTTAATAAATTTATACAAAATATGTTGAAACGCAGAGTGTTTGGTTCTCTAAAATATATTTTTCGAAGAATAATAATTATTCTTATTAAAAGAGCGATCAAATGAAATATTCGAATTACACCGTAAATAATATAAAAAAAGAAGTAAATTTGTCAAATGTAATATGTATTATGTATATTTAACTTTATTTGATTATTTAATAGTAGCATTAACTCAAATATCTTTAAAATTGACCCGTCCATCATCCGTACCCACCTATATATCGGTGACCATGACTCGTATCAATTCAAGTTTTCCTGTATCGAGCGTTTAAAAGCAGGATATAAAGCGACAGGGGATTCTCTCAATTCTAGGACTGCGATTGGTTAAAGCAACTTTTTCATCAAGCTTTTGTTGCAAAAGGACGACTAAAAGTTATTTGATGATATCTCAACAGATCTAGTTTTACAGATTTTTAGAACATTTAAAAATGGAAATTACGTCCTAAATTATTTTTTGTCCAGTTCTGAGTTTCAAAGTCCTAGTTAACTAAACAATTATAGTCAAACTCACTCTTGATTCAAAAGTTATTGTACAACAAATGCATATAATTAATGACATATTGGGAAATTTGTCGAACTAAGTGTATCGACCCATTGATTACAATAAATAGGTTTTATAGTAACTAAAAAAATACTTGTAATATAAAGGGTGGTGAGCTGTCAATTCATTATTGTTGATTTAATTTTTGTTTTAGTTGGATAACACAAAGTTTTAACAAGGAAAATGAATGATAAATTTATTGTTTTGTCATTTCGTCAAGAAATTTTATAACAAATTTGAAGCATAAGATAGTCAATCATAGAAATGAACAGACATTTTTATTATTTAACACTTGGGGAAGAAATGGAAGGTTCTCTAGAAGATTTGTTTCAGTGTTTTTCCTCCAGCTCCTGCTTTTGTTATTCTTGCTGCTGAGATTGTATTAAAAGCTGATTTTAATCCATGACCTTTTTATGGAGTTATTGTATTCGAACTCCACTAAAAAAATTGGATTTATATAGTAGACATGAATGATAGATCAATTTGTCGATGGTATCTTATAAATCATGGGACATTTATTGAAATAGTTCTGACACAATAATAATTGCTCTGATAATATCTAAATAAATCATGGGAAATTTATTGAAATAGTTCTGACACAATAATAATTGTTCTGATAATATCTAAACACGTAAATCATATCATTATCAAATTGCATCCAAGTTTGAATAAATAGCAATATATTCGTGTACTATTAACGTGACATCCAATTATACCAATCTATAAAATATCTAACACTTTGTTCTTTTGTAGATCATTGCGTCATTATTGGTCATTTTACAACTCACGAGAATAGCTAGTAAATGACTACTTGCAATGACTTTGAATTATTGAGTTTTATTGTGACGTATTCTCGAAAGTAATTTCATTAAACGTTTGAATTATCGTAGTCATCATAGTTTTAATTAAACAGTTATTGTCAAGGATGCCAATTGACTCGATAAATTTGTCAATCCGAACCGATCAAACATCCCGACTCGATTATCTTGGAACTCATTCTTCGGACGGAATCTTATGTTCGAATTGAGTTATTTAGATGGGCTTTGGGTTTATATAATACAAGTGGGTTTCCAGTGTGGAACGGGAGGTCCATTTGTAGTGAATGGATTTTTAAATATAAAGCATGTGTAAGCCCATTTGAATGTGATAATTTGTTTCGGTCAGTTCACGAGAGCGAGAGGACGATCGAAGAAGATATGTCTTGAAGTTATATGCAAAGACTTGAAGTGCAAATGGATTACAGAAGGTATGTTGATCGATAGAAGCGTTAAGAGAAGACTAACGCGTGTGTCCAACATGACTTGATTCTATCTATTGTTCATATAGCCTGCCTTAATTCATTTGGGATTAAATGATTAGTTATTATTATTGTTGTTGTTGTTCTTTTTGCTAAGGTTTGGAGGGATAAGCGAGTATGATCCAGTGTTTTCAAAACTGGACCGTAAAGGCCGGTTTAACCGTTTTACAATTGATCAGTATCATGTCCGATCTGGTTGGAATTTATCGTGTTGATCAGAACAATACATTTGCCCATCAATGGAATAATTGAGGAGGGATCGTGAAATTTTAGAAATGTTAGAATGATGATCGCTTTTCCTCTTAAAAATGAAAAGTTTGACTATGATAGCTTTCTCTTGCTTTTAGATTTTATTCACATTATGCATTGGATGCCCCTTTTAAAAATCAGAACAAAGATTTTAAGAAACCGATAAATCCATCGTTGATTAATTGGTTTAGTTTTACCCAATTTATATATAGCACGTGTGAATAAATATATTAATAAGATACCACTAAAAATAATCTTAAAAAAATTAGATTATCTACTATAAATTTGTTGTTAAGTTCTGTATGGATGTGTTGTATATTCATCACCCTAGTGTCACCTTTAATTGCGATATGATTGATGGGTCTTTTTGGTTTTGTTGTTGTGGTGCTGCCATTTGGAACCATCTGTGATGGTTATTTTGTTTTGCATCACTGTTGGGAGGCAATTGGCTTGGACCAAATGGCTTTTCGATTTTATACGTCATATAGTGGTGATCAATGATTGATTGATCTCAATGAGGTTTCGGGATACGAGGACTTGCTTCTTTTAGACCTTTTTATCATTTTATGTCTTTCGGTAATCCTTTTATGTTCCTTCATATTCCTTGGAATTTAGCTCCTTATTTTGACTACACTCTGAACGACATGGTTTGAGAGGGTCGGAATTACCTATGGCGGGTCATGCACGCTTCATATCACGGTCTTGTAAATCACTTGTGATTTACATTACCTTTCGTCCATCTAGTTTACATTGTCGTTTGTGTGTTTTTATTTATACCCACATATGTGTGTTGTATTTTCTGATGTTGTCGTATTCTGCAGTTCATGGCTGTCTTTTATTGTACTTCTCGATGTTAATATATTTCATGTTCATGTTATATATATATATATATATATATAACATAAATTTAATCATATATGTTGAATTATGTAAAATTTTATCTGATAATAGAGAGAGATAAATATTTATATTTCAGAAAAGACTAACAAGATATTGTGTCGAAATCTAATATAAAATTTTAAAATTTAACAAAAATGTTATGTTTTTAAATAATATATTGTTGTCATTTTTAATTATAGTTTGATATTATTAAGTAAAACAAATACTTAACGTTATTTTTAATAGATATTCACGTTGAACTCTTTTTTTTTTTTGATCGGACACGTTGAACTCTTTTACTTAGACAATAAATATATTATTAATTTCCTATTTTGTCCTATCATAATAACTTCTTTAAAAAAAATCCCATCGATTTTTCATCATATTTTAGAAATATGTGTAATCATGAAATAGTATTAAACATTTCGTTATTACATTTTTTAAATATGAAGAAAATGCGCAGAGTTTTCATCGTTTGTTTTGGCAAGTCGAGAGATTTCAAATATAGGTTATATTAAAAAAAGATAAAAAAAAAATTGGATTTCGGATAGGATCCAGGCTGGCATTAGTTGTAACAGCCGCAAAATTGATAGGGAAAGAATCTCGACATGTTTGAAAGCTCAAGCCACTTTCATATATATGATTTGTTTGATGATGACCTTAAGGGTAGTGCTTTTAGGGGCATCATCACCATTCATTTGAAATTTTTTTAAAAAAAAAAAAATTCTAAATGGATGGTGGATGATGCCCCTGAGGGCAGTGCCCTTAAGGGCAACAACAATGAAACCCATATATCGATAGACCACGAATCTTGATATGTGATGCACATACTGACATACATTCATGCATACATAACATGAATACATACGTATATTGCATATAAAATTGTAATATAAACGTATAATTTATATGAATATATTTTTCTGTAATAAAATTATATTTGAGTACTTTTTCTCTTTTATTTTGTAATGAAATATTCTTCTGTTATGTTTTGTCATAAGCGTAAGAATAGTGTGTCAATGGTTATTTAGGGAAAAAATTGATTGGTTTAAAAAAAAACAAATTTAATTGTTATATGAATATCATCTGTTTCTACTTAGTGGGTGTTTGTAAATGCTTTTGCAAACTGCTTATCAGTTTTTCAGATAAAAAATAGATTTTGAGTGTTTTATTTCCTTGATTTTGTCATTGCTTCTTTAAAAATAAGCAGGAAAAGCAGAAGTTGAGAAGCATGTCATGACATGCTTTTGACCGCTTTAAGTTGTTTGGTGGCAGTTTTTGTAATTAATTGAAATTTATTAAGCTGTTTTTTTTAATAGCAAACACTGAATGATTTTACTTAATATCAACTTGTTCAAACTTTAAACAAAAGCAATATAAAAGTGATTTGAATAAACAATTGCAAACACACTCTTAATAGTGTATCTTTTTTGCTTTTCCTTAAAAAACCCAACTTTAAGCTCTATTTTTTTACTAGAAATTTAGGTTCTATTTTAAAGAATAAAAGATTGATAATTATTTTAAATATTTTAGTTTCTTTCTAATATATAATAAATATAGTTTTTCTTCATATTAGTTAGGGTTCAAAATATTAAATTATTACATATAAATTTATACTTTATTTATTATTTTGTACACCCAGCATGTCTGCTCGAGTGTTAGTTTCAATAAATAGCCAATGTTGGAGAATTAAGATCAAAACAGATCCTTGTTTCCAACATCCAAACTCTCCCGGTTAAAACTTGTTTGATCTTGATTCTGAAAATAGGCTACCTGTTAGGTGAAGTATTTTTTTAAAATACATTAATATATATATAAAAAATTGGTAAAGTAATGATAAAAAAATGACTCGTGTTTTGTTTTGCAAAGCAGAATACCTCTTTGAACTGACGATCAGGGTATTGACTTAGTGACCATCACCTTTCTTTTTATAAACGGCTCGAGTTTGAGTCCATCATTCACTAATTTAGGAATTGTAAAACAAAAAAAGAATAACCCGAAGAAATTGATAACGTCAAGAAATTTGTAATTTTGTCGCCTTTATTTAAAAAAATATTATTACCATACTTGGGATAATATATATAATAATAATAACAATCTCAATAAGGAACGGACGTTGACTATTGACCAATGATTGATATACATGATGTGTTTCTATATATGGTAGGTAGAGTCACTGTTTTTAAAACCGGCCCGGGCCGGCCGGTCCAACCGGTTCAACCGGTGACCGGTGCTTGGTCCGGGCCGGTTAACCCCATAAAACCGGCAGCGTAAATAACCGGTGCTAACCGGTAAAAACCGGTCAAAAACCGGTCGAACCGGTGAACCGGTCGACCGGGTTGAACCGGTCGAAACTCTTTTTTTTTTTTTATTTAAGTTTTCAATTTTTATTTTGTTATCATCCCTTTTAAGTTTTATCATTCCTTCCTAAATACCTAAATAAAATGTTACAGCCATTATTAGAGGTTCCATGTAGTTTATTTATATATATTAGATTTAATTTTGTATTGCATCAACTCCATAAACTATGAGTTTTAACATTTACACATTATATGTTTTTGATATTTGTATCCGTCTTATATATAAATGCAAAAAGTAATATATTGTATCAAAAAATAAAAATCTCTTAATTTTGATAATCAATACTAAAGTATTTGTAATAATATAGTAGCTCATATTGAATAATATAATACAGATTTGGTGTATACATGACTAATTAGTGTATTTGTAATTAATTCTTTTTTATATAAAGTTTATATTTACAAAAAAATAGTTATAAACTTAAATAGATGAAATTATTGAAAGAGTGTGTAAAATATTGGTCTCCATGTTATATTACTACAATGATATTTCTTTTATTATTATGAACGTTTGTAACTTTTGCAAATACATGTTATAAATATTTTATAAAAATTAAATATAGATATTACATCATGCTGACGTCACACCGGTTGAACCAGTGGTTTAACCGGTTGAACCGATCGAACCTGTAACCAGTAAGGGCACCGGTTTTATGTCCGGTCCGGTTTTGAAAACACTGGGTAGAGTGCCCATTTTATCAATCAAATTCGACTATACATTTTTCTTTCTATTATTTTATTTAATATTAATAATTATGAAATCAATGACTTAAATCCTAATTTAATCCAAAATAATTAAGTACCGAAAAAAAATAAAGGCAACATAAATGGTGACCCATAGGCACGTATTACTATTTTGTTGGCGGGGAGAATTACCACCCCAAAGATATCAAAACGAAACTATTGTATTGTTTTAATATTTAAAATATTTGAATTGTATCGTTATTATCGATTATGAACTTTTATAAAGATGCGCACGTATCCGACTCGACTTGATTATCTATATTGATCATGTAGCTTACACCAATTTATTAAGATTAAATGCTTAATTGTTGTTGTTATACAAGTTCTTGAATTTGCAATACGAATTACGGTCGAAATATAATTTTTACTCGCCTGTACAATTTTAAAAAATTAAGTTACACCATTTATAGTATACTTGTTATAATTTTTAGTAAAGCAATATATCCCGATCCTATGCTATTATAATAAATGCCAAAGCCTTATAATAATGATATTTGAATTATTTTGCATGTATTGGCACCTATTCCAGTGATTCCGCCATCTCTGCTTCGATCCTCTGTTCCGTTGCATAGTGGCGGTAGTATATTTTTCCTTTGGCTTCTTCCAAGCCTCTGGACTCTGATGTTGCTTTGGGTCGCTCTTGCCTTATTTCTCTTGGCCACTTATAGTCTCCAGGGCGTGCTTGTGCATCACCAATGTTTGGTGGAGGTTTCCTCTTCCTTCCCTTCCACGATGCTCCTTCGGGAGCCTACGGTATATTTCTTCTGTCTTCTGGCGGTGGTTGTCTTGCAACCCCACCACACACTATGAGTCTTTCTTTTGAAATGCTCAGGAATTAGGAGAATCCAGAGCATTCAATGGCTTTTGGATGTCTATTCGTGAGTTTTCTCCACTTTTGGTGATCCTGTATACATATATTTATTTTACAGTCATAATTCCTGTTGTAGTGGTTACGCGACAACCCCGTCACTTGGTATGAGGCAAACCTGGTGTAATGCGCGGGATTGGGGAGTAACTCGTGCATTTGTTAGTGTGTGAATAGCTTCTCGTGCATGTTTCCCCATTTTGTTAAGTATATATCTTTCCCTAATATCTAGTGTTGCCCAGGCTTTCAAGCAATTTTTTTCAATGTCATATATGCATATTTTGGATTTGTAATGTTTGTGGGCTACTATTTTTGGTTTTTGACCGGTGATAATATTTGGCATTTGTGGTGGCTGTTCTTTAGTGCGCGTTCTTTTCATTGATGGGGTTAGCTTGGTTTTGACTACTGGAACTCTAGGTTTCGTGCACCATGGAACGTTTTTCTTTGGTCGAGTTCTTTTCAGTTGAACAATTCGGATACATGAGCTTGCGCATCTGATGTCTTATATCAGTTTTTCCCTCATGTGTTATCCGCAAGTATACCTTCAGATTTCATTGAAGACAGTTTACTTCCTCGACCATCCAGTGGCCTGTTTGATTTTAGGGGACCCGTTTGGCTCTGGTGGACCCTGCTCTCTCTAGTTCGCGGTATTGCGCTTCTGATGCTATGCACTCTATCAATGGACCTTTTAGTATTACTCTTCCTGGTGTTTGTATTTGTCACACTCGGCACCTGTATCTATCGATGTTTCGTTTTGAGTCATCGTGTATTTTGGTCTTTGAATGGGTCTTCATTGCTCTTGTTGTTACCAAATATAATATTTGTCTAAGCTAAAAAAAAAAAAATTGCAATATATTTGTGAATACGTACATATACACATTTATTTATTACACTTAATATTATACAAGTAGTTTTGCATCCAGTCACATAGCATCAAAATATGTTTCACTTGGTGTCTTCATATATTATATATTTTATTAAATTTCAAATCATTAAAACATTTCGCTACCAATAAGGGGTTATTTAAAAAAATAACCTATATTTAAAAAACATTTAACAAAATAACCTAAAATATAAAAACCTTCATTTTTTGACCCAAAACGCCAACTCAGTTGGCGTGTTCAGGGGTCCCGCCAACTCAGTTGGCGGGTCCAACTTGAAAAGTTGGTCACGCCAACTGAGTTGGCGTGACCAACTTTTCTTTTTTTTTTTTTAATATAAAAGTTGGACACGCCAACCAAGTTGGCGTGTCCAACTTGTTTTTTTTTTTATTTTTTTTTTATTTTTTTTTTATTTTTTTAAATATATAAAACATAATTTAAAATAAAAAATATATATAATAAAAATATGTCTCACCTTATCATTGTCCAATATATCAACTCAAATATAATTTGACAATTTTACACAAAACCAAAAATGTACATGATTTTGTAAGTTAATATAAATTGTTCCTTCAAAAATATATTACCAAACATACTTTTATTCTTTAAAATCACTTCTCAAGTTGGCATGTCCATCTTAGTTTTTTTTTAATAAAAAAACAAACAATTTATAATAAAAAATATAATAAAAATATGTCTCATCTTATCAGGTAAATTGTAAAAATATTGTCCATATTTTAAAATTTTATTTAAATAATTTTTTTATTATCAAATTCTAAAAAAAATTGCGGCACGGAATGGCCGTCGCGGAACATTATTAAATTTTTTAAATATAAAATTTATATAATTATCCCATCACCTTCCTTGTAACAATTGATGACGTGAAACATTGCACATGGTTTCACTTCAAACCAAAGAACAGATGCAGCATCATCGTAACGATGATTACTCTTAGGGATGTCAATGAGACGGGTCTAAACTCGTACCCGTATTACCTGATAAGATGAGACATATTTTTATTATATTTTTTAATTATAAATTGTTTGTTTTTTTATTAAAAAAAAACTAAGATGGACATGCCAACTTGAGAAGTGATTTTAAAGAATAAAAGTATGTTTGGTAATATATTTTTGAAGGAACAATTTATATTAACTTACAAAATCATGTACATTTTTGGTTTTGTGTAAAATTGTCAAATTATATTTGAGTTGATATATTTTCTGGACAATAATAAGGTGAGACATATTTTTATTATATATATTTTTTATTTTAAATTATGTTTTATATATTTAAAAAAATAAAAAAAAAACAAAAAAAAATAAAAAAAAAAAACAAGTTGGACACGCCAACTTGGTTGGCGTGTCCAACTTTTATATTAAAAAAAAAAAAGAAAAGTTGGTCACGCCAACTCAGTTGGCGTGACCAACTTTTCAAGTTGGATCCGCCAACTGAGTTGGCGGGACCCCTGAACACGCCAACTGAGTTGGCGGGACCCCTGAACACGCCAACTGAGTTGGCGTTTTGGGTCAAAAAATGAAGATTTTTATATTTTAGGTTATTTTGTTAAATATTTTTTAAATATAGGTTATTTTTTTAAATAACCCATAAACCAATAAGCCTGCAATAAATGTAATGCATCTTAATACTTTTTTTAAAAAAAGACACTTTCTATTTAAAAAATTGTACTTAAAAGTTACCTTTTTTAAAACATGATGTTTGGATAAAAGCTTTTTTTCAAATGTTATAAGACATCTGAAATTTTGCTTTAATTTTCCTTAAAAGCAAAAAAACAAAGACTATTATATTCATTTTTTTCAAAAAAAAAAAGTCTAATTTAATAAATACTTTATTAAATTTATAACTCTTATATTCCAAATGAACCTATGCATTAATTAATCTTTCCCCATTTATATAAATCGTTGATCCACGGCGATTTAGGGCCTCTTGTCACTTGTCGATTCTTTAAACCGAAACACCGTGCGGCACTTGAGCAATCTTTGCCTGCGAAGATGCTAAGTAAGCCTAAAATCACACAAGGAAACTAAGACTTTGAAAGAAAGCTTGAGAGAATAAGTGTATTGCTAGAATGCTTGAAAACTTGGTGTGGAAGACTTAGATTCAAACTTGGATGATTATAAATGAGGAGAGCAAACCTATTTATACAACTCTCCCTACAAATAAATGGCTATGATGTAATCTATTATATGGTAACTCTCCATAATGTTCTAGGCTATTTTACAAGATGTAGTATTCTAGATTGTACCATTCTATTACGTTCTAGAATACACTACAATATAAAAGAATGTACAAGTGATGTTCAGAATTTTTCGGGTTATTCCCAAGTATTCTCCGAGCTTCTGGAATCTTTCGGGGTATACCAAAGTGTTTTTCAAGCTTTCGGAACCTCCAAAGCCTCTAGATGGAATCTTCTCGAGAGTCACGGAACGTGACACTATCCTCTCGTTGCTTATTCATTTTAACTTTGGACACGGATCGAGTTTACGCCATTATTATACCGTTAAGATAACTTAAATATGGATGGTATATTTTGTTGTATTTGCACAATTTACAATAAACAGTTAACTTAAATTTTGTTTATGACGAGGGAACTCGCAACCATTACCCAAGGGTGTGCACTGAGTAAACTCTGGGCTGATGCAGTAGCCTGCAAACCACACTAACCAGGTAAACTGGTCAAGACAAGCCCGGTGCACATGCTCAGATCAAGAAAGTGTTGGCATTAGGAATTGAACTCATGACCTTACGAAACCGAGCTCCCCAGCTCCAGCAACTCGAACACCCATTGAGGGGCAACAATTAACTTAATATGTGATGCTAGGATCGGTTGACACAATAGAATTTAATTGACAAAATATTTTCAAGAAAATGTTTCAGGCATAGAAAAAACGAAACCTACGTAAAACAATTTTAACAACTTGCATAAATTTACATAAAATGAATAGATTAAAAATTAGTTTTAAAAAAATATAATGTAAAAAATCACTAGGGGGATATTCCTAAAACAAAAGGAGAAATCTCATTTAATAAAGTTTAAAGTATATATAACACTCTGTTCTACATTGTCATTTTCCTGCATGGCTGACACCAGATACGCACTATGAACAAATTTGTTATGATGACTAATGTGTTGGTTATTTACCTTTTGTTGAAGAAGACGAGAAAACTCATAAGATGACATACACTGTTTTATAAATAAAAGAAAATACTTGAAAGCAGTAGAAACTTACAACAAACAGTTTAAATAAACTGGGCAGAAACTTTGTTGTTGGACGAGGCCACAGTAAACCGTGTGCCCGTAAACTCTAAATTGCCCGCCTACAACTTCTGGCCTCCTGGACAAGAGAGTTCCAAGGTACAACGTCCCAAACACCTCTGTATGGGTTGAAGCAGAAACCCAGACAGACTCACTCGAACACTGAACAGTGTGTAGTACTCTCAAGATAATATGATATGATATGAAATGCAATTTCGGGATGAAGAAAACATAAAGCTGAAGCAGCTTATATAGCTGAGCAGCAGACCACTCCAAAGGTCTCAGAATTAAGTGTAAAGATTAATGGGGTAGATGAAAAGTCTCAACACTTAAACATCATATCCATTTCGGATTTAAGTCTCACACTTAAATCTGACATCAATTCTGCAGGTAGGTGAAAAGTCTCAAACTTAATACTCAGCAGAATATGAAAAGTCAGGCAGATGAAAAGTCATTTCAGAAATCCGTGTAGTAAAAAGATAGGACTGCCTTCGCGGCAGCGACACGCGCGGCGCGACGCGGCGAGGCGAGGCGAGTCGAGTCGAGACGAGACGAGACGAGACGAGACATGACGTGACGTGACGTGACGTGCCGTGCCGTGCCGAGCCGAGCGGACGGACGGACGGCGCGCGAGGGGCACCCATCTTTACTACTTAACTACACTCTAATGATTTGTATCTCAATATAATCAAACCATAAGTGTATTATAATCTCAATGTGGGATTTCTTTAGCCTAATTACCTTTCATAATAACTTACCATAATTTTGTTCT
Organism: Haberlea rhodopensis; assembly: GCA_907163345.1. NCBI lineage: Eukaryota > Viridiplantae > Streptophyta > Magnoliopsida > Lamiales > Gesneriaceae > Haberlea > Haberlea rhodopensis. The sequence continues at coordinate 7,238,557 of CAJQUN010000002.1, read as the reverse complement.
CATTAACAAAATATAACATAATTATTGGGCTCTTATTATTAACCCAATAATATTAATCCAACAATCCCCCACATGAATGCAATATGGCGAAAAAATTACACAATGCACCTAAATGAAGATTTGAGAGTACTTTGAGAATCCACTGCATCAGGATAGGTGGTGATTAACCTTGAACCTTCCTTAGTAAAATATCATCGGATATACTTGTCAACCAGTGGACGCGATGCCTTGAACTGTTCGACGTTTTATGTATAACAAGACAACAATACTCACACAGCTTCATCTCCACACTATTATTGGTTCTTTCGTTGTTGTCCATTTTGGCCCTGGACTGCCTTGGATGTTTCATCGAATGCTCTAGAGATTTAGCCCTCAGGTCATCTCATAGAAGCGGCCCCTTCACATTCGACATAGGTGATTTCTCCTAAAGAGTATCCTGTAATACCCCACTTTATCATCTCGAGATAGAAGAATCATTAAGAGCATGAGCTCAGCCTTCCCAAAGTACAGGTCTATCACTCTTTCATCACAGGAATAGGTAAGGAACTCAATTTCCCGAGTGCTTTGTTCGATGCCCCCCCACAATTCGGTTTTCCCATTGAACCTGCAAATTGGATTTTACAATTCAGGTTGGGTTGCCATCATGGTTGGAAATCAATTTCATGGGCTTCAACCCCATTCCCCTCGATGAAATCTCTACTCGGTCTCTCGTCAGACCTTTCGTAAATGGGTCTGCAATGTTTTCTTTAGACTTCACATAATCTAAAGAAATGACACCGGTTTTTAGTAAATTTCTCACGGATTTATGTCTCCGACGAATGTGTCGTGATTTCCCATTATACACATTGTTATGTGCTCTTCCCATAGCTGACTGACTATCACAGTGCAAACTAATGGGTGGCATTGGTTTTGACCACAATGGAATATCCTCCAAGAAACTCCGAAGCCAATCAGCTTCTTCTGCCGCAAGATCTAAAGCTATGAACTCAGATTCCATAGTTGATCTAGCAATGCATGTCTGTTTGCATGATTTCCATGAAATAGCAGCACCGCCAATTATAAATATATATCCACTCGTAGATTTTATATTTTTGGAGTCTGATATCCAATTCGCATCTGAATACCCTTCAATTACTGCTGGGTATCTCGTATAATGTAGTCCGTAGTTAGAAGTATATCTTAGATATCTAAGAACTCGAACTACTGCCTTCCAGTGCTCATAACTGGGATTACTCGTATATCTGCTCAATGTATTGACAGAATTAGCTATATCAGGTCTAGTGCAATCCATGAGGTACATGAGACTGCCTATGACTCTAGAGTACTCAAGTTGTTGCACACCTTCTCCGCGATTCTTGCAAAGATTTGACACCACTTCCATAGGTGTTCTAGCGATGGTATTATTTCCCTTGTCAAACTTGTCAAGTATCTTCTCGACATAATGACCCTGGGAGAGAAAATATCCATCTGCATGTTTGGTGATCTTCATTCCAAGAATCACATCTGCAAGACCTAGGTCTTTCATCTCAAAATTTCGTGACAACATTTTCTTGGTAATTTTGATGTTATCGTTATTACCAACAATTATCATGTCATCTACGTATAGACATACTATCACATAGTTTGTATTGTCTCCTTTCACGTAGACACACTTATCGCATTGGTTTGTTTTAAACCCATTTGAAAGCATGACGCTATCAAATTTTTCGTGCCATTGTTTAGGTGCTTGTTTTAATCCATACAAGGATTTCACAAGTTTACACACCTTCGTTTCTTTACCTGGAACTACAAACCCTTCAGGTTGTTCCATGTAAACCTCCTCTTCTAACTCTCCATTTAGAAAAGCCGTTTTAACATCCATTTGATGGATCTCTAGGTTATATAATGCAGCAAATGCAATTATCAACCTTATAGATGTTTTCCGGGATACAGGAGCGTATGTGTCGAAATAATCAACACCTTCAGTTTGTCTGTAGCCTTTGACTACAAGTCTAGCCTTGTACTTATCTACAGTACCATCAGCTTTCATCTTCCTCTTGAAGATCCACTTGTGTCCTAGTGGTTTACAACCTGCAGGAAGATCCACTAGTTCCCAAGTATGATTATGTAAGATAGATTCTATCTCACTATTTACCGCTTCTTTCCAAAGATCAGAGTCTTGTGAAGACATTGCTTCCTTGAAAGTAGTCGGATCTTTTTCCAACAGATATGTTAGAAAATCCGAGCCAAAAGATTTCTCTTTTCTCGCTCTTTTGCTTCGTCTAGGCGATTCTACATTCTTTTGAGATTCTCTATCCCCCACATTTCTCTCAACATTGGTTTCAGGCATTGTCGGAGTTTTGTGGGGAAAGATTTCCTCAAAGAACGAAGCATCCCTAGCCTCAATGATAGTATTTACATGCATTTCTGCATTATCTGATTTATGCACTAGAAAACGATAGGCACTACTATCTTGCGCATATCCGATAAATACACAATCTACTGTCTTAGGTCCTATCCTAGTCCGCTTAGGAGGAGGAATTGGTACCTTTGCTAGACAGCCCCAAACCCTTAAAAACTTGTAACTAGGTGCACGACCTTTCCACAATTCATAAGGCGTTTTATCCAACTTTTTATGTGGTACTCTGTTTAGCACATAGTTGGCAGAAAGCAGAGCTTCTCCCCACAAATTCGTAGGTAAGTCGGAACTTATAAGCATTGCATTCATCATTTCCTTAAGCGTTCTATTCTTCCTTTCAGCAATACCATTTTGCTCGGGAGAATAAGGCGCAGTGGTTTGATGAATAATGCCACTTTCAGCACATATTTGTGCAAATGGTGACTCATATTCACCGCCTCGATCACTTCGAAGAATTTTAATCTTTTTATCAAGTTGATTCTCAACTTCATTCTTATAGTGAATGAACATATCAATTGCTTCGTCTTTACTTCTCATTAAGTAGACATAACAATATCTTGTACAATCATCGATAAATGTTATGAAATAATTTTTACCGCCTCTAGATTGTACATACTTTAGATCGCATACATCCGTATGAATCAAGTTTAACGGTTCGGTGCTTCGCTCAATTGAGTGGAATGATGACTTGGCTAATTTGGCCTCTACACAAGTCTCACACTTGTGTTTATGATTGATGTTAAATTTAGGCAATAGATTAAGAGACATTAGCCTTTGTAAGGACTTATAATTCACATGTCCTAATCTACCATGCCACAAATGTAAAGACTCGCAAGAATAATCAAACTTTAAAGTTTTATTAGCCACATTGGCAACAGTCATTACATTATTTTTGCTTGTGCTAGCCTCATTTGCTGCATTAACATCAACCTCAACATCTACACTAGACTTAGCCTTAGGAGCTAAAGTCATTACATTCATCTTGAAGAGGTTATTGGCCAAGTAGCCTTTGCCCACAAACATACCACCCTTGGACAGAATGACTTTGTCGGACTCAAACACAAGCCGGAAGCCTTTCTTGTTCAGCACTGCTCCGGAGATGAGATTCTTTCGGATCTCTGGCACGTGTAGCACCTCGGTAAGAGTCAACTCTTTTCCGGAAGTCATTTTTAGCACAACCGTCCCTTTGCCTTCAACTTTTGAGATTGCTGAATTTCCCATATAGCAGTTCTCATCATTCACCGGTTGATAGGTCTTAAACATCCATTTGTTGGCGCAAATGTGGCGAGTAGCCCCAGTGTCCACCCACCATTCTTTGGAGTTCCCTCCAACAAGATTCACCTCCGATACCACAGCACTCAGATGCATGTCATCCATGTCAGAGCTCAGATTGTCCTCAGCAATGTGGGCATGTGCAGGCCTCTTGCCTTTGCCTTTGTAAGGGACTATCTTCCTCTTACCGTCATTGTTTTGACGTTGAGTGCAGTTGTTTTGACGTTGAGTGCAGTCCTTGGCCTTATGGTTAGGCTTACCACACACATAACAGTCACCGGTGAACCTCCTTGTCTGAGTATCTCCCTTGGGTTCAAAAGTACGTTTGCGCTTATTCCCATGGGAGTTGTCCCCAACTTCAACCACGTTGGCCTTGGAAATCATTCCAAATGATTTCTTGTCAACTTTTCGGTTGTCTTGCTCGATGCGCAGCCTCCTGATAAGATCCTCTAGACTCATCATCTTTCGCTTGTGCTTTAGGTAGCTCTTGAAGTCCTTCTAAGATGGCGGTAATTTTTCAATCATCATCGCCACTTGGAGAGCATCATTTAGCCCCATACCTTCGGCAGCAAGTTCATGATATATCAGCTGCAGCTCTTCGCATTGCTCAACAACGCTCTTGCCATCTACCATTCGATAGTCATGGAATCGCCCGGCTACAAATTTCTTTGCGCCTGCGTCGTCAACTTTGTACTTTATCTCTAACGATTCCCAAAGATTCTTAGCAGTCTCCTTGGGGGAATACACATTAAAAAGTGCATCGTCAAGAGAATTCAGTATGTAGTTACGACAAAGGTAGTCGGCACTCATCCAGGACTCAACTATCACAGCAGATTGAGGATCCTCTTTGTCCTCCACTGGTTTGTCCTCTTTGAGAAACCTGGTCAAGTTCAAAGTGGTCAAGAAGAACATCATCTTCTGTTGCCAACGTTTAAAGTTGGAACCCTTGAACTTTTCCGGTTTCTCAAATTGAGAGAACGTCATTGGGTTTCTCAGAACTGGCATAACGACCTCAGCGCCGCTAGCTTTCACCACTGGAATCTCAGTATTCTCAGCAACTCGGTTCGGAATCTGGTCAGCCATAAGCTAAAACAGAACAGAAATAGAAGAGCACAAATAATATCAAAACAGTTTTTTTGAAACAGTAGGATTAAACCTTTGAACAGTACATAAACAGTGTCTGAACTAAATATGAAAATTGACAGTAACAATTTGTTAAAGTGCAGTAGATGAAAAACAATTAGGTTTGACAGAACAACAAAAGAAAAATACACAAGGCCTTAGAGTTTACGATTGTTGGTTATTTACCTTTTGTTGAAGAAGACGAGAAAACTCATAAGATGACATACACTGTTTTATAAATAAAAGAAAATACTTGAAAGCAGTAGAAACTTACAACAAACAGTTTAAATAAACTGGGCAGAAACTTTGTTGTTGGACGAGGCCACAGTAAACCGTGTGCCCGTAAACTCTAAATTGCCCGCCTACAACTTCTGGCCTCCTGGACAAGAGAGTTCCAAGGTACAACGTCCCAAACACCTCTGTATGGGTTGAAGCAGAAACCCAGACAGACTCACTCGAACACTGAACAGTGTGTAGTACTCTCAAGATAATATGATATGATATGAAGAAAACATAAAGCTGAAGCAGCTTATATAGCTGAGCAGCAGACCACTCCAAAGGTCTCAGAATTAAGTGTAAAGATTAATGAGGTAGATGAAAAGTCTCAACACTTAAACATCATATTCATTTCGGATTTAAGTCTCACACTTAAATCTGACATCAATTCTGCAGGTAGGTGAAAAGTCTCAAACTTAATACTCAGCAGAATATGAAAAGTCAGGCAGATGAAAAGTCATTTCAGAAATCCGTGTAGTAAAAAGATAGGACTGCCTTCGCGGCAGTGACACGCGCGACGCGAGACGAGACGAGACGAGACGAGACGAGCGGACGGACGGACGGCGCGCGAGGGGCACCCATCTTTACTACTTAACTACACTCTAATGATTTGTATCTCAATATAATCAAACCATAAGTGTATTATAATCTCAATGTGGGATTTCTTTAGCCTAATTACCTTTCATAATAACTTACCATAATTTTGTTCTCATTAACAAAATATAACATAATTATTGGGCTCTTATTATTAACCCAATAATATTAATCCAACATAATGTATAATAATCTAGTACTCAGCAAAGAAACATCAAATTTAATATCCCTTTTCGCCAATAATTGCTGTACCTAATCCATCAATTGCAAATTATTTTATAAATACAGATAATTGTTGCAGCTGGTGAAACGTCCATAAATGCTATATTTTTTTGGAAAAGAAAATGTTTACATTTATAAAGTCTTGTCGACCCTGTAAAATGTGGGTTTGATGTTGTCCCCTAATGACAATATCCTTAGGTGCTCTTATATGCAAATCAAACTCTTGAATAAGAATATTATCATAAAATGGTGGTTACATCCTCAGCATTGTCCATGGAGTACCATCCATACAACCCCATAAAAAGGTAGATTTTCAAGAGTTTTTCATTTGATGTAAGATTTATTAGTAAAATTTTAGTTTAAATAGAATAAATTGACCCCATGGACGAATCTAGTCTAAAAATTGAAGGTTGTCAAAAAATAATAACATAAAATGGATGGTAATTTTTTTATAGGGGGTCAAATATAATTTCAGGGGGGCAAAATCCATATTTCGGGAGACAAAATATAATTTTTTGGGGGTAAAATATAAATTTATATATATATATATATATTAAAACTAATAAAGTTTTTTTTTTTAGGGGCAGTCCAAATAGAATCGCCCTTGATGATCATCATATTTGGGTCTAAAGATCGAATTTTGAGATACATTTGTCTGGTTTTATGCTAAACAATTTTTACGTTCTACAAAACAAATGTATGAATTAAATAGCCACGTATTATTGAATATAAATATATTAATATTCACAATTATATTGAACGAAAGAAAGAATTTATACTATCGCAAATCAAAGTGTGACTATATGTTATGAATAAGTAATATTTTGGAGCATATAAAAATAATCGGTATATTGAGATATTAATATGAAAGGAGAAATACCGCCTCATTACTCGTGTAATGTATTGTTATTGTTCATTATTCTACTAACTAAAATATTAATTTTATTTTTATTTGTACCAAACTTCACCCTTTTTTTCTCTATTCATTTACTCCATGCAATATCATAAAATGTTTTAATAATCTGTACTATAATAATAATAATAATCATCATCATTATTATTATTAATATTATTATTATGTAAAAGTACATGATAAGTTTAAAATGTTTAGATACATTTCAATAATAATTAAACAAATAGACTTTCAATTTACTTAGAATTTACCTTAAGCGTTCAATTGTATGTTTACATTTACTTCAAATTGAAAAGAAAAAAAATACTAAAAAATAATCCAATTGTCTAAACTTTAATAGCAGCCAATAATGTAAGTTGGACTTTGGTTGAAATTGGAGGTTGAGGCATAAGTGTCCTCAAAGTTGTGCAACATTTGACATCATCATTATTAAATGAGTGGGGATTCGTTGTGGAATTCATGATGTTAAGGTGCCTCTCTAACTTTTAACATTTTCCAGCTTTATATTCAAATTTATCTTCTTATATATATATATATACCCTATTCGATTAATTAATAATCTCATTTAAATAATATTTTTAACCAATCCTGACATATGTACAATATGTTAAATTAATATTTCTTTAAATTTATAAGATAATAATTCATATTAACCTCACACAATATATAAATTAATAATTTCTTAACATATATAAAATCATCTCTAGATTTATTAAGAACTTCTAGATTTCCTAATAGCTCAACAAAAAAAAATATTCAATATCAACTTTATCATCGTTATTAGGTTCCCATGGTGCTTTTAATCTTCTGCTCGCCAGTCAACATCTCTGCAATTGTGTTATGTTTTTCAAGATTGTTATAATTCAACTATGTGATTAGATTTTGCTGATTTTGAGTGTCTTCGCAATCTAAGCCAAATTTTCTGAAATCATGTTATTCATTGATCGAAATTTATAATGATGAAAGTATTTGTATTTGTATGAACATCTATAGTCCAATATGAAATTACAAGATTATTGCATTTAAAACATTTATATTATCTTGATTTGGTTCCCATACTTCATTAATAAAAAAAAATATTTTTAATAAATTGATAAGTTATTGAATTCATGGTTCTATAAATTAAATAACGATTAGTTTATCTATTTTTAATATTTGTTAATATTTTAATATTGTTAAATTAATAAGATTTTGTCAGTCTTAAACCTATTAATTTATAAAGGATTATATATATATATATATATATATATATGGGTGTTATCGGTTTCGAGACCGGTAGAAAAAATCATCCCCCCTTCCCCAATGCTTAAAGAAAAGACATTTTTAGAAGAACTATGTATAAATTTAAAATTATTGAATCAAAGGAACTACTTATAATATCATCTGAGGTTACAAAATATATGCAGAATAAAGTAAATGAAATTTGAATTTAACAAATATTCCATCTCATCCTTTTAAAGGAAGTTAATAAATTATTCTGCAATAAATACTGGGGAGTCACTGGACCCATTTCATCTCTCACCAGTAAACCATGGAAACTAAAAAAGAATGGACAAGTATGCAGTGTAGATCCACCTGCATTGGTTCATTTTAGCCCCACCACGAGAAAACCTCAATTTGCTAAACCTTGGTTTTCTTTTTTTTAATCCATTTTAACCTGTTGAAGAAGCAAATTCACCACTGAACAGTCCGTATGTAATTGGGTTGGTGTTTCTCTCTTTTCTTGTATTATATGTATATAATTTTTGGCTCTCTGTCTGCTGTACCTAATCTTTATTGGCCCATTTGTTTCTTTAAAAAAGAACATAAACAAAGAATTCCCAGAAAATTTAAAAGCAAGTTGTTGTAAATTAAGGGTTGGTGGTTGTATGTTTATCTGCGTCGAAAAAAAATGTTTTTTGTGTGGATGAAAGAAAGCAGCTGCTGCTGAGTTTTTTTTTTTTGACAACCCAAGTAGAGAAATTTGGAAGAAAAAGGGAAAAAAGTCCTATTTTTTAGTTTTTAGCTATGCATTGTGGAGGTTTTGTGTTTTTTCTTGAGAAGTGTACTGCTTAAAAGCCTTGCATTTTTGTTGGATTCGCCTTTCTCTTTTGTTCTGCAGTGAGTTGAAAGAGAAACAAAAAAGAAACGGAAAGAGAAAAGGGTCAATTAATTGAGGGGAAATAATGCTAGCTCTTGGGAGTACCTGCAGCAGTGATCGTACGAGCAACAACTGCAATGCGTTAGTCAAAGAACTTCAGGTCTCTTTTCTTTTCTTTATAAAGTCATAATGATTCCTTTCACTCTTCTGAAAATTTGAAATATTTGTGCGCATCATTTCTCTCGAGTATTCTTTAGGGTTTTTGTGAAACTTTCTTTGGAATGTAGGAACTCGGGTACTTGGCTTTCTAATTGAAGCGGTTCTTGAGAAACATGGGATTAAAGTGGCTTTTTTTTTTTTTTTTTCTATTTTCAAATTTGGGTGGATTAGACTCGGATTTGTAAAAAAATCGTTCCTCATGATTTTAAGACATTGCTATTGGCAAGTGTTTTTTTTTAAGTTTTCCATTTTTTTTAAACTTCAATGGAGCCTAATTGAAAGTTATACCCTTTGAATTTACTTTGACTTTCTGTTAGTGTAAAGAATGCTGCCTATAACCCTGTAGTGGTTGAAGTTCAAATGGGATTGTGGCAAAAATGAAAGAAAATTCTGTTTATTTATGTTTATTCTGATTAAATATGAATATGGGCGTTAGCCATTATATGGTGGAGCAACATCGATATGAAAAAAAAAAAAGTACTGCTTTATCATTTTAGACTCATGTTGAGTGGTATTTTCTGAGATTACTCGACAAATGAGCAGCAATTATGGGCTGAAATTGGTGAAACTGAAGCTGATAAAGATCGCATGTTGTTGGAGCTTGAGCGGGAATGCTTAGAAATCTACCGAAGAAAGGCTGAGAAGGCTGCAAATGAAAAGGCTCGCCTTCATCAATGTATAGCTGCCAAAGAAGCCGAGGTTGCCATGCTTATGGCGGCCCTTGGAGAAATTTATATGAACTCGCCGGTAATGAAGTGTCATTTTCCTTCTCCGGTTGAATATGTTTTGAGAATGAATTGAATCTGTAACATTGTTTTTTTCTCTTTTCCTGCTTCTATATTGTCATAATCAGAACAAGTTTGCAAAGAGTTAAGAAACTATGTGGGAAAAGTTTGGTTTAGTGGTAAAAACTTTGAACTCTCAGTCACACGACCCCAATGTTCATTTGAGGCCATAAATTTTTCATGATTGGTTCATGCTTCTCTAAAAAATGTCAGGTTTGTGATTCACCATGATGTGTGAACAGTATTTTTGTTGCAAACTTTGTTTCTGCTTCTTTTTGAGGAGTTAAGAAGCGAACTTTGTTTCTGTTTCTTTTGAATTTGTTGTGAGGCCTGCAAAATGAAAAACTTCAAGAAACATATATCAGAAGAAAAATGACTTCAGTGCTGTTTAATAATTAAGTTTCTGGAAATTTAGAGTAATTCAGCTGAAAAAATTTGATCCCTTAAAAGGTATAAAATTCTCGACAAGAATGATGTCCAAAGAGAATATCAGTGTTTATCTAGTCACTATTCTCGGATAGCTGGTTATTTGTCATTTACTTAGTAATGATGGTTTTGTTGGACGAGGTTAGACAATGTCCTATGAAACATAGTTTCTTGTTTACGCTTATTAGTAAAAAATATAGGAAACATTAAAAAATACTTCTCTGCATCTAATATTCATGTGACTAGTGTCTGAACGGCTTTATCGATCTTTTGTATTTTTCGTATATCTGATGGGAGATCAATGTAATTTCCCCTTTGTAAAATGGATTTTATTTAAATGTTTGATGGGTAATTTTTGTATATGCTTATGGATGTACGTCATGTATTATTGTATCTGTGTTTGCCAACTTCTTTTCTGAAAAGATATGATAGGAAAGGTCGGCAGATAATATAGAACATGGTGTCATCATTAACCACGACTAAGTTCAATGATATTTCTCTAGGGGTTACATCATATTGTTTGTCAACTTACTAATTGTGGATGCTACAGGTCCAGTCAGAGAAGAAATCAAAATCTTTGAAATTACAACTGGCTTCTGTCACACCAATTGTAGAGGACCTGAAGCTTAAGAAAGAAGAAAGATCGAAACAATTTTCAGAAATTAAGGCACAAATTGAGAAGATCACAAGTGAGATTTCAAGATATGGTCATCTTGAAAGTGCTGCAACTTCATTGGACCTGGAAGAACAAGATTTGTCGCTGAGAAAGTTCACGGAATACCAATCACTTCTCCGTGCTCTACAGAAGGATAAGGTATGCAATATTGTCTCATGAAATTGTAGTCAATTCAAAATGGTGCATATCTGTTCCTCCAGAATCTCAGCTTCTCTGTTTATGGGCCATCTTGATTGATGACGTCCGTGCCAATCCAGATATGGCTTAGGTCAATGTCTCACGATTATCCATTCCATTCCTTTTCTAAACTTGATTCAGTGATATGAATTTAACAAATCTTGGAGAAAGGACGAGCTGGCATAATAAGAATTAGTTCCTCAATCCTAAGATACACGTCACATGACATCAATCCAACATCAAACTGATGTCTCTTTTACCCGGAAAACATTAAGCATTGCCACATGCTAGTGTCATACATCCACTATGATGACCCATTTCTTACAGCAGTAGAACCGTTCAACTTGGCTACATCGGGGTGTATACGCTATGCCAAACCTTCATTTGGGATGGATGCCTTGTTTGGTTAGGTTCCAATTTATAGTTTTATTTCTCCTTTGTAGACTATGACTCCAAACTAGTTGATTCCTCGTTCATGTCCTCAGTTTCCTCTTGTGAGGCTTTTCATGACATTCTTGGTTGTTGGAGGCATGAAATGATCCCTTTACTCCCTGCACTGAGGAATGTGCGGTGGACTGGCCAACTCCTACTTTGAGCAATGTCTTCAGTAAATGATTTTGTAGAAATATAAGACCGATTGACATATGTTCTTTTTTTTGTTCTGATAGCTTGATTTATGCCTGTTTGAATGGCTTATCTGATGGGATATTGTGCCACCATGAGAAAGATTTTAAATTATTTGGTATTGGCTGCCAGAGTTTTGCAAATTTTTACAGGCTAATATTGTATTATAGTTCTAGAACTCACTTTTTGCATTTTGTAAATGATTTGCAGTCTGAACGTCTTCAAAAAGTCATGGATCATGTGAATGAGGTCCATACTTTGAGCAGTGTGCTAGGTTTAGATTTCGGTAAAACAGTGAGCGATGTTCATCCTAGTTTGCGTGAATCTAGCCTGGAACATGCCACAAATATCAGAGACAGCACTTTAGAGGGTCTGGATCAGGCTATCCTAAGGTTGAAAACAGAGAGGAAATTTCGATACCAAAAGGTATCATTTACGTATAATAAATAGCTGTTAAATCTCTCATGTTCTCTTTCATTGAAACCTAATGGTGTGCTGCAGCTGAAAGATGTAGCTGGATCTCTCTTCAAACTCTGGAAATTAATGGACACAAAACATGAAGAGAAGATCTACTTCTTGAAGATTACTTCGATTCTCAATTTGTCAGAATCTGAAATTGTGCAAGCAGGCGCTCTTACAGTGGAGATAGTTGAACAGGTATCTAAACAAGATTATTCCCTATGGTTTGCAGCCCTCCCTTTTTAAGTGAAACTAGATCAGGAAATGTAATGTTATCATGGGCAGGCATCTGCAGAGGTCGAGAGACTCAATAAGCTGAAGGCTAGCAGGCTGAAAGAACTTGTCCTGAAGAAGAGGTCGGAACTCGAAGATATATGCCGTAAAGTTCATATTCAACCTGATGCAAGTACTGCTGCTGATAAAACTAATGCTTTGATAGACTCAGGTAGATAACACAGTCCTCGAGAAGAACTCTGTAGATGTGATTATTTGCGAGGTACTGACTGGTTTCCATATTTTTTGCAGGTTTGGTGGATCCGAGTGAAATATTAACTAACATTGAAACCCAAATATGTAATGCCAAAGATGAATCTTTAACTCGCAAGGAAATAATGGAAAAGATTGACCGATGGCTTTCTGCTTGTGATGAAGAAAATTGGCTTGAAGATTATAATCGAGTAAGCTAGAAAGTGTAGTTTGATGAGATAAGGATGAAGAAAATGTTTATCGTGTACCTTATGTGCTTATTTGTAATTATGGTCCGATTTATCAGGATGAGAATCGTTACAGTGCTGGGAGAGGTGCACACATACATCTAAAACGTGCAGAGCGAGCAAGAATTATGATAAGTAAAATACCAGGTACTTAATTAGAGAAGACTAAGGATTTTTTTTGTTTCTTGATTAAGCTGGTACGTATCTGGAGGTAATGTGCTATGATTTTCAGCTATGGTTGAAAACCTGATTAGACATACGCTGGCATGGGAGGATGAGAAACATAAACAGTTTCTCTATGATGGGGTTGGTTTTCCAAAACTTTTCATGAGCAATTTCAAGTTTTTCTTTCTTCTCTATGATTTGAGTAGTTGGTTATTTATTTATTTATTTATTTTTATGTCATTTGACTTCAGGTTCGTTTGGTATCATTACTGGAGGATTACAAACTAACTAGAATACAGAAGGAAGAGCAGAAAAAGCGTGCCAGGGTAAACTAATTCAAAGGATCTGTGTAAAGTTTCTTAGTGTTTATATTTATGCAAAATAAAATGTAATGTTGCTAAGATGTCCTTAACAACCACTTACCATACATGGCACACAATATATGATCATGCCAATCGTATGTACAATTCGTTGCATCATATAGTTGTAAAAATAACCATGATTATCCTGTGCCTCTATGATATGAAATTTTCTGTTCAGGATCATAAAAAACTCCAAAATATTCTACTTACTGAGAAAGAAGCGATGTATGGTTCTAAGCCAAGTCCTAGAAGAAGCAACAGCTTTAGGCCTACAAATGGGTACCACGCATATGGTAATGGATCTGTAACCCCTTCACCCCGTCGTAACTCTGTTGGCAGTGCAACTCCAGAGGTCCATACGCCACGTTCTTATTCTGGCCGACAAAATGGGTATTTCAAGGAAATGAGAAGACTTTCCACAGCTCCTCTAAACTTTGTGGCGATCCCCAAAGAAGATACAATGTCATTTTCATCTGTTTACGGTTCAGAGCCAGAGTCCCCCCAAAGCTAAGAGTAGAATTGAAGTGGTACATTTTCCCTTATTATATTTTATTTGCCTCTTAATATTTACTCCACTATTGATGTTTCTGCTAAAAAATAAGAATTTAGTTTCAGTTTTGAGAGATGGAATTGTATATCCAGCAGCTAAAGAAACTGTTTTGAACCGGACACGGATTTGTTAAAAAGAAAAAAAAGAATCGTTTCAACTTTGCACACACTGCTGATAGTGAAGTTTCTGCAAATTTGATCCAAGGGTCCCAGTTTTTCTCAACTTTTTTTCTATATATGTAAATAGTTTTATGCTGTAAGTTGTTTTGCTATCCACTTTTGATTTATTTCAGATTTTTAACATGCCACTTTTGCAGAAACACGTGTCTTTTGATTAATATGGGATGCTATGCTGAAAGGACCAGCTAAAGGTTGTGAATATAGGTGGATTTATGCTGTACTAGCTTTAGCAGTAGGCAGTGGCAACTGACATTTAGACATCCTGTTATTCAATGATGGATTGAGGTACCCGATGTTGGTAGCCCTACAACCTAGTGTTGATAGACAAGTGCAAATACTGTTTTCAAGTGGAATTTCTTACCGTTTGACTCAATCTATTCCTCTCTACTTTATGTTTGTTTTGTAGATATTTCTACCATGACAATTCTATTTGTTGACATGATTTGTTGTGTAAGTTTTGGAGTTCTTATGCATGGTTGAATGTGTTTAGAATGCTCATGTTGTGGATTGTGAGAATAGTAGCAACGAGGTCCACAAACTAGTTGAAAAGAGTATATTATTTATATTTTTAAAATTTGAGCTCAAGCTCAATCTTTATTCAGAATTAATTTGGGCTCGGGTTCCTTTCGAATTAGGATTTGATTCATCTGGTATGATCTAGCTTTATGAAATAAGACTCCAGCTCATGACCTTGTTTAATTAATATACTTATAAACATATTATATTAAAACTCGTAAGTTATTGAATAAAATTGTCCCGATTTTGAATTCAGATTGAAAATGTATTTGGATATGTTCGAACTCAGTTCTGAGTTCAACAATTTAAATGTAATATCGCTCGCCAATATTTTGCACCCTTAATAGCACGCACTATAAGTGCCAATTTTGATCAACGGTTTTGTTAACAATACTTTTTCATTTTCTTGGTTTATCTTTATGATCCCATGTGCAGAAATATGTTGGATTTTGCACAGACTGATATATTAGGAAGATTAATATGCAACATCCATGCTTGCCAAAAAAAAAAAAAAAAAACGAGTAGACTTGTGAAATTGCGGTAACATAGCCTTTGATGTGCCAGCAAAGTGATTGTTCTTTCAAGATTCAAACTTCGTTTACACCCTGGTGCTGAAGCATTTGATACATTTTATTACACTGTGGTGGAAGAGAGCCCTTCAATAAAGGAGCAAGTTTTTTGATATGGTCTTGATCATGACGAAGGCTGTGATGCCTCTTGCGCCTTGTTCCAAAACGAACTCTTTCCTCCTGCAATTTAACATGACAGATGCAAAGTCATTGAAAATTGGAAGGTAGATGGAGTTATCAACGCTGTAATAAAATATTATACGGATTTTTATTTTGTTTGTAGGAGATTTTTGCAATTTTTTTTTTTGTTAGGATGCTTGTATGAAAAAATTAAAAGAGGAAAAAACCTTTTAAGTTTTGGATGCTTCTTAAGTCTTTGATGCTATAGCATCAAACCATTCCAACATGGATGTTAATATTCCATCCAAGTGTTGCTACCCTTAAGGGCCTATAGAAGGCAGCGATCAATAAACCCTTGGAGTCACTTGCCTAATTAGTGAAGATAGATATGCTTCACTCAATAATGGGCATCCGTGTGATCTATATAGCATACCTAGTTCATGTAAATAAGAAAGAGACGCTCACTTTTATGAAAGAAGAGTGAGGCAATGGGCAGTTCACTGGGCAGTCCTGGTGTTCAATTGGATGCTCAATTGGCCATAACCCAAAGTGGCTCTTCTCTCTATTTATCCCAAAGTCTGTACCAGAATCTAAGGTATCCTCCTCCATTGCATCCATGATTATTTTGTCCCCCTATGTATTCAACCAAAAAATTGTCAAGTCACTGGACACATACAGAGACAGTGGCGATTCATGTATTTTTTATATATACACACATATATTTGTCATTTCAAAATTAAGTATATGATAGAAGGGTAAAGAGAATATTACATGATCTTCTTTTCTTGGAAAACCAACGTAGGAGAAGGAACGTGACATTTGATTTCACCACTCCCTGTAACCTCTACAAAACAAATAAAATTAAAGAAAACAAAATGAACTGAGATGCATGCACGTAGCAGAGATTAAGAAAAAACAAATTTAGAAGGGGTTGTATATATCGTGAGTAGGAAAGATTTGGCATGATGGGATTTCTCCGAACAGTGAAAAGAGAGGAAAGATTCCCACCACTTGGCTCCACATAATAATACTTTTCCTTTGGTAAAGATATAAATAAATTAAACTAAAGTTTATATTTTCATTCTTTAATCATTAATGGGTCCATGTTTATGAAATAGCGTAGCTTTTACTTTCCCCTTTAAGTTTGAAAATAGAGACAAACATCCCACTTTTCATTCTGCTTTCTTGGTTTTTGCAGAAGCTGCAGAGAGAGATGGGCAGGCATGGCATCCAAGAAAAGCGTGGAAGAGTGGTGAAAGCCAGACGGCGGCTTGTCTAAATTTTTACTTTTGGGGCCGCCCGATTCATTGCCTACCATTTTTACTTGGGACGATTTTCACAGCTAACCAAGTATTATTATTATTTTTAATTAAAGAATAATAAAAAGAGGGAAATCTATTTAGCGAGCTTAGCTCCGAGAACATCCCAGCTACAGTCCGACTCAAATGGGGCATGCCAAACTTGATGTCCAAAAATGGGTTGAGCCCGCCTGTTAGGCAGTTGGATAACCTACCCAACCCAATAGGAGGAGTGTCGCCTAACGTGGGCTAACCCGCAAAAAATAAAAATATTATTTTATTATATTTTAATGAATTAAAATTATTAAATAAATTATTAGTAAATCATATTTTTATTAATTAATCCAAATTTAATATAAATTATTCAATTGATTCAACAACAACTCATCCAAACTACAAACCCAAATGGGATGATCCTTTTAGGCCCGCCTCTAGATAGAGTGAAAAATCTTTGGTCCAACCCATCTATTTGTCTAGTCGATTTGATCCAACCCGACGACCTCAACCCATTTTGACAACTCCACGTAAAGTCTTTGATTAGGTTGATCAACTTGTGAGTGAAAAAGAGCAAGCTCCGTAATTCTTTTTTTTTTTATCAGTAAATAAATATATTATAGAATAATAACCCTCACAGATTACTGTAGCACGTGCACTCCATACTGTAGCACGTGCACCTGGTACATAGGGCGCACTTGCTACGTGCACCGGTTACTATAGGACGTGTACCAGTTACTGTAGAAATTGCACTGATTTCTGTGTAGTGTTTTGTGACTTTGAATTTTTACGTGCATCTTTGAATTTTTTACGTGGACCTTTAAGAAATTTATATCTTCATATTACGTGCACCGCATTTTTTGTTTGTTTGCCCTTTCAAATTCACAATTATTCTGATGAAAAGACAAATAATAGCCCTACGTGCACCGATGTACTTGAGGAAGTTTATCGGTGCACTTGTAGCAATTGCAATGGTGCATCCGGTGCATTTGCTACAAGTGCACGTCATTTTCACCAAACCCAAAGCACGCATTTGAGACGAAGTGAAAAAGAAATCAGTAATTGTACACAATAATTTACAACCCATATTTGAAACAACAAAACTAAGGATCCAAAATTTCATTCAAACAATTTATCAAACACCTCATGATCGGTGCACATCCTCTTGAGTGGTGCACGTAATAGTTCATACCAGAGCCCTCTTCCTCAGCTCATCTTCTATCACTCGCAATACAGACTCCTTTCGTCTGGCCCATGAAGGGAGGGGGAAGACAAGGCCCAAATAGACTAAAATACCAAACAAGTTAGAGAAGCCAAATAACACACTTTGTGGGCACTGAACTATATTGGATCAATCTGGGAGCCGAGCAAAAGCAAAACCACGTGAGAAGCGTACCCAATGAAGTAATATATGGAGAATTATCATAACAAAACACCACCCTGTACAGAAACCCTCACCTCAACCCAAAGTATTTGCACAACACAGGAACCCTAGCAATGAGCATAAGCAATGTGCAGAAACCATGACCTATAGCAAACGCAACCAACAGTGAAGGAGGTTGACGCTATTCCGATGACGGATTCAGGTCTCGGATACGGCGCCGACGCCCGAGCTATCGTGTTGGCGATAGGGCGGCGAAATCATGACAATTACTGATATCAAAACCTAATTTTGGGTGAATGAAACTTTGTTATTGAAATTTAAAAATTAAACTTGGTTCTTCGTTTCTTAATAAGGGGTATTTTAGTCCAAAAAAGTTGTCAATAGACTTAAGTTCAAAATTTGGACCTATCTGAAGAAGGTTTCTTCAAAATTTGATTTTTTTTGCGATGTTGAATTTTTCCCAAATTTAGTTGAATTGTTGCTTTGCGGCCCTTTCTGCAACTTTCTCGTTATAAAATATCAATAAAATGATAAATTAAAGATTTCGTAAAAATTGGGGTCATACATTATTATCTATGAATATTGTCACCCATGTAAATTGATAACCATTATAAATGAAATTAGGAGACAAAAGATAAGAAAAGTTTTAGCCTCTGGGGCATTTTTCGGCGAGTATAGACTATATGCTTGGTCTGATCCTGCTTCATTTTATTAGCTTTATTATTGCAACTATCCATTCAAAAACAATATAAGAAAGATATACAAAAGTTGGTTAAATATGCAATACTTTGGAACAAAACATGATGTTGGTGGGAACAGTCCAATAATATGACAAATTTAAAAGTTATATAAATTTAGAATTATAATAAATAAATAAAATTATTTGCACTTCACAAAATATTAACAATATTTCACATCAAATTTTTTTTTGCTACTTGACAAAATTACTCTTAATATGACTTTTGTTATAAACTTTGCATAATAACTATTCATAGTTTAGAAAAATATTCATATTTTTTTATTGCATACATATAAAGACTCACACACACATTTTAATCTCAACTTTCATATTCTATCCAAAACTTTAGTAAGATGTACAAAGATTTGGTCAAATGAAATTAATTAAACAAAAAGAATTAACCAAGCTCTACAAAAAATTATTTTTTATACATTCACATATTGAAAGATTTGAAGTCCAAAAGGGATCAACGAGGATATTCTGACCAAAAGAAGCCCTTGAAGAAAACTGATGCACGTGCACAACCAGACTTGATTTGTTTTATAGTTCATGTAGCATTCCTAAATGCATTGAGATTAAATGCTTGGTTGTTATTGTACTTGTATCCATTCACCTATTCATGATTAGTTACGTGTTTCTAATTCACTTTTATTTTCCTCCCAAGAACGACTCCTCTGCATAGTACATTCCAATTGCTACTTCCATGATTGGGTTCCATGAATTTCTTTCAGATGATCCACAACCTAAACACCTTCACCCGACCATTCAACAAGCATTGCTCCTTTAAGCAGAGTTGCTTTGAATGCATTCTTACTATCAATATATTGTGAGAAGAAACTTTAAGTTTCCACTCAGTGCATTTTTATAGACAAGATAAGCGGTCAGCTGCAGTTGCAGGAATTAAGATTGATCATCGAACATCGCACGAACAAGAAAAAAGGTAATGGAAACATCCTTAAAATGCATTTCAAGATCAAAATAAACACCGGTCACGAAATATCAGCATGAAAAAGATAGTAAACTGTTTTTCAAAATTTGTCCATGAACCAGAATAGAAGAAAGATTTCAGAATCCTACTCTCAATGGCCAGAAAAATGTTGCTAGCCGATGAAACAAATATAAAAGAGAATTATTCGAAAATTCAAGAACTTTGAAGGATCGAGGAAACCTCTGCCACAGACCACTGAATATATACATCGAAAACATACCAGATGGGGGTGCCAATCCAGCCGTGGCTAAGAGGAATTAAGGCTATCTGATTGTTACGAACTTGTTGGTACCGTGTTTTGCCCAGTAAGTCCTCAGGTCGATCGAATTACAGAAATCATAGCCTTCGGATGCAAGTTTTTCCAAGACTTTTTTGAAAGCTCCCTGACTCATCTTTCGTCCGGAGATTCTTGTTCCTCGCCTTTTGGTGCTCATAGGCAAGGGATACATAGATATAGTCATCGTGCAACAAGCTGACTGCCAACCTCCACATCCCCAACGATAGCATTGCTGGGGAGTACCCGTACAAGAGCAAATAGGAATAGGTATACCAGAAATGTCGAAATCAACTCCATTTATCACAACATCCATGTTCTTCTTCGAGATTTTTGCACGATGAACAAAGGATTTACCATTTTCCTTCAGCACGGGACCTTTTCTTGGCTTCTTTGATTTCGAAGTTTTTGGGGTCGCAGGAGCTGCTCTCTTTTTTGCAGGAGCATGTCCCTTCTTGACACTTGGCTCTTCCATGTTCAACTCGGTATCTTTTGTTGGATCAGGTTGGTGGGGTGCTGCCATAGCATGATGAGGCCCAGAAGTTTCAGAAAGAACCGGGTCAAAAGTGTTTGTCGGGAACATATGCAAGAATTTTTCCCGATGGTTTATCCAACTATCTCGAACATAGTCCATGTGCGTGGCAGGAAGTTCTGTAGCGACACGATCCCGTGGATAGTAGGTTCCATTAGGTGAAACCATTGAAGGGTTGTTATCGTGTCCTGATAGTAAAGGTTTAGTATGTCGATCCACCATAGAAGACATGAGCTGGAGACTAAGATGCCCTTTAACGGAAGGTTCATAATAACCCCAATTTCTCAAGCTGTCTTCATCCATTACAACTATAGAATCAAATCAAATAACACCTCATCAATTAAGTCCCCACATAATGCCACTCAACATTGCATTCTTGGCACACAAAATCAACAATATAATAACCAAAAAACTCAAGAAATCCATGAAGCACACACATTCAGCTAATGAATCAATATCAGTCCTTAAGCAGCTCAAGACCGTAAATTGCTCAAACGATGAATTCACAAACGGCATAGCTAACTACATATATGGCCGGTTATTAACTTTTTCATGATTTGTATTCCACATTTTCATAGAAAAATTTATATCAAAATTTCTTAAATCTGAAGACATGACAACGAAAACCATAACATTGCATTGGGATGCTTAGTGTTGACCAATTAACATGAGAATTCGTTACATAAATTCAACAACGAACAGTTCCAATTCTAAGGCAAAAATCAATCCTAAAATATCAAAATTCCTGCACAATTCAAGCGATTCTGCAGAACTAAACAGAACCCGTATGGAAACACCGATCGAAATTTACTATTACCCAACCTACAAAACCCACAATTTCGAAACCCAAAACACCAATAAGATCTGGACAATTTAGAAATCATAGACGACAAGGTTTTCATTCAAAACCCAAAGGAGAGCCAACAAAATTAACGAAGTATCAAAGAACTCTCCAAATCGAGAAGAGCACATCGAAAATCGCAGAAATAATCTATTTGATTCACAAACATTCATGAAAACAATGATTCTCAACAAAAAGCTTCAATCTTTGGGTATCTGTCAATTCTAAAAATTTAGACAGAAGAGATCCACAATAAAAACGAAAAGAAACAAAATAGAAAAATCAGAATACAAATTGCATGCCAAAACATAAATCCAAATCTTGGAAAAAACATTCAGCTTCTAGATGGATGACTTGAGATCACATAGCATAGCCCGTATGATATATTTTCCAATATAAAAAGAGAGAGAGATAGAGAGAGAAGAGAGAGAGGCTCACTTCTTAAGGCAACACCACTTTTATTTTACTGTTTTCCTTGAGGGGGAGAGAGATTCGAAAGAGAGTTAGAGAGACACGAAGACGTGAGAGATGATAGAGAGAGAGAGAGATGAGGGTAGGACCATGCGAGAGAAATCAAAAGAATAAAATTCTAAAAATTCAAAGAAAAAATGGGAAAAATCTTGAAATCAATGTTTTTTTAGCAGAAAAGAAATACATTAGTTAACCGTGAACCTGAAAATCATTAGATTAGTACATATTAATAAACCAGAAACGGCTATAAACAGTAATAAGCCACAAGAAGGTTACTGTTTATAGCCGTTCTTGACACCACACTATTTCATTGATCACAGTTGAGATATAAAGCAATATGAGCCTATTAAATTCACTCTCAGTCGCTTCTATGATTTACAATTAATCTTTCAAGAATTCACACTTTCAAAGCTCTTATGTATCTCAACCTCTTCTTCTATTCCAAGCTTTTTAGAAGAATGGCTCTGTAAAGACCCGGATTTTTAGTCATGAGTTAACTAAACCATAATTAAATCTTGAGGGTATTTAGAATTCTTGTTGAAAGAGTTTGCAAATTTCAAAACTCTAGCCAAGAGATACCAAGGCATCATAGAGTCCTTAACCATCTCTAATTGCTCAATAATTTCATGTCTTCCATCATCTCATTAACCGAAAACTCTTTGCCATAATGCACCTAGATTTTCGGAGATTTCTAAGGAGAAAAAACCATCTCAAACTCTTCCCAACTTCCACCCGATTTCAGCATCATGATCGAAGCTTATCTACTTAAAATCCTTCATGATTCTGCGCAGATTTGTTCCCTGCAAGTTCGATAGTTGGCACCTCTTAAACTCCTCGTTTTCCTCCTTATTGCCCTCGAAGAGATTTGCCAGAAACCTCATCAAATTTAGCCTAGTAATTTCGATTCTCTCCACCTCTCAAGCAGCAGCTATGATCGAAAGAAATCAGCAACAATCTGCACAGATTTGTCCACCTAAAATTCGAAGATTTCATCACTAAAAACTCCTTGAGTCTTGGCCAACCATCACCTATATATATGCACCAACCATGAGAGATGCTACATCACAATTACATCTCCTTCTCAGCCTACAAGTCCGGAGAATAACCCTCCTTATTGCCATAGCATTCTGCACTTTTCCAGAATCCTTCCAGTACCAATTTCTTTGAATTAAGTCCATCAATCGTTAAGCCATAGTTTCTGCACTAAGTTCGTTAGTTTCCAACCTATAAACTCACGACGATAGCCTCACTCTCAAGCCTTGATTCTGCCCTTTCTGTTTCCAGAAACATACATCCTTCAACCTTCGAAATAAATCCAGCAAACATCACCGAGATCAAGCAATAGTTGTTGCTGTGTTGCCATAAACCTTTCAAAGCAGAATCTGTGTGAGTTTTGGAAGCGAGTTACAGAAACTTCTCCACAAATTCTGTTGGATTCGAAAGTCTGAACATCTCGATTTTTAAACCACCAAGTTTGGATACAAATCTGTCCAAATCCCTTCCCTTTTTCCAGCAAGTTTTTGAGAAACAAACTTAGTATATCTTAGCCAATTTTCAACAACCTGTGTCATCGAGTAAAGCTATCAACGTGTATTGAAAGCTTTAAACCCGCAAGTTGTTCGAAGCCTCCTAGAATCTGATTCAAGGAAGGTTAAGTTTGGTCTTGGTTGTTCAAGTATATAGCGAGCCAAGGGAAGGATATAATCCGTTGTTTCGCACCTCGATTGATCAAATACTCTTCAAGCTGTAAGTGGGTTTTTGCTATTTATTCGTTTCGTTTTTGAAAATAATATGTATGTTTTTAAGTTCCCAATCGATATGAATTATGTGAAACTAAGTAAAGTATTAATTTCTAAGCACTTTAAACTTTGAAATCTGATTGGAAATGATCCATTTATGACCCTGATACGGTGGGAAATAACCGTTTACATGACCTTATACGATGGTTAACCGTTGTTTCTGGAGTTTCCAGACCCTTTATTCGTGGGTAAGCCGATGCATGACCTCTTCTCTATGATGGATAATTCTAGAGACTGATATCAGTACCAAGAGGAAACTAGATGATTTATTGTGCTTAAGTATAAGAAAAATTATGAATGATATGAGATGTTATGTTATGGCTCGACGGAGCAATTATGTCAAGAGGCATTCATATCAAGATTATGCTTTGATTACGAATTACGTTTTGGAAAATTATGAATATTTATTATGTTATCATATCGATTGCCCCCCACTTGCTGAGTGTTTTTCAAAGCACTCAACCCCTTACTCTACATCCCCAGATAAAGCTGAGGAAGAAGTTGAAGCCGAAGAAGATCACAAATTTTGGGGTTGGTGATATATCCGCTGCGTATTTCTAAGAATTAAGATCCCCAGACTTTATTTAAGTACGATTTTACTATTTAAGATGTTAAGTTTTAATTTCGCGTTTTTAATTCAGTTGTAAAGACAATGATTTCTTTATTTATGGAATATAGACTGGTTTTTGTTTATTACGATATTACGAGGCTTATTGATTTCAAGTTGTTTATGGAAATCAATGCCGGTGTTATTGACCCCGGTCTGGGGCGTGACAGGCTCTCTCTTGAAATGACTCGCTATCCAATCAACTTCCTTCAGTCCCTTTTATATTGGTTGCTCTTGGTTACCTGATCAACAGGTTAATTTCTTGCTCTTTAGCCAGTTAGTTCTGATCTCAACTAATTGCCTTCAACAACCTACAACAAGATTCTTGGCTTCTTGGATTGATCTCGGACTTCTCTTAATATTCTGGATTGAATAAGATGCAACCGTATGATAACTGCTCAATATCCATTTCTTCTTCTTGAAAATCTTCAGGTGTTTGTACCATTTGAATAAGTAGATATTTACTCTAATGTTGAATACATAAAAAATACATAATTTTAAATTTATTCAGTGCAAATATCTCTCGTTTTTTTTTTCTTTCCAAGATGCAAATATATCTCTTTTAATGAAACATCATAGCTTCATTCATTAATTTTTCTATTATCAATATCTTTTAATTCGAGTAAAAGGAGTTCGATTTTCATTCACACAATGGTTTAAGGTAATTATGTTTTTAAAATTGTACAAAATTTAGGAATACTTAGACCCAAATATACTGCAATCTTTTCTTATATAATGATGTGTAAATCTTATAGTTTCAATCCACGTTAAGAACTACACCAAAGTAACTTTTTTAAAAAAAATATAGTTAAGCTAAGGAAGGGAAATGCAATATATCTTGCTCACATGTGTTGCATAGAAATATGTTTGGAATTTCTTGATTATTTGGGATTTGAACACAACGAGTGTGTTGCCAAACTTGACATATATCACAAGATACCATTCTTTCACCGTCATCGTCTTTAGTTCCACAAGGACAATCCACAACTAAATTTCTCTTCATCCATCCTTCCGAAATCCCATCATGATTAATCACTCCTCGAATACCCTCGAATGCTATTCTACTACCAGATTTAACTTTCTTGAACACCAAATCCGATCCTTTTGAATCCATATTTATCATCGATCGTGCGACAAAGTCTCGTAAGCCCAGATAAATTTCTCGGAATGTCTTCTCAACTTCAAACTTTAGCTCGTCGAATGTAGCACCATGTTTCAACTCAAAGCATTCGTACGGTGTTATCAAAGCGTTTTCTATGTCTGATACCGTCTCGTATCCGTGCCTATCAGCTAATACCACCGTGCAATAAATCTTTTGTTTTGTGGTTTCATCCTCGGATGGCGTGTCCCCACGATAATCCTTAAGAAAGTACTTTGCGTCCAGTATAATTCTTGATGCCAATGGAATAGTAGCTAATGTCCCATTGGTTGTAATTGACTTGTCTTCTTTAAGAATGTTTCTGTACATGTAGAAGATGTCCCTCGTGATTTGAGCCCAACAAATCTTATGTTGAGGCTTCAATTTTGGTGCTTCAACAACGAATGGGGAACCATCTTGTTTAGGAAATGCGCGGGAGACATCTTCTAGACAGTACTCTAAAACCTTAGTAACCGGATTCAGGCAGCGCCGTACGAAATACTTCCCCACGACGTGGTTTCCTAAAGACTTGAGCACGAAATCCAGCAAACCCGTGTCCCCAATGTACGCCCGTGCCACATCTCGTACTTGTTGCCTAGAAACCCACTTAAATTCCGCTCTTTTCAAGGCCTCGACCACCACATGAATAGCCATTTCCACCCGCTTAGGCGACCATCGACACGATGAATCCGACATTATTCCGCTATAGTTAGAATCCTTGCTGCTTTCATTGGGAAGTCTAGATTTTAGCTCGATCATGAAATGGAATAGATCGCCTAGTGTGACGAGGGAATGCCCCGAGAAAACCTGATATTGTGCCAAGATAATTTTGATCTCGGTTTTACAAAATTCCACTCCTATAATATGAGCAAGCAGGCTGAGGGGAATGCTTTGGATTGCTTTCAGAGCATTTTGATACATTTCTTGAGTAACTCCAAAGGTCCCACGCCCATATTTGTAGCCCCAACGACCAAACCATGGTTTACTATAGGCCACTGCATGGAGCAGTCTTAGATCCATGCTTTTCTTCTGCGCCGTATCTTTTAAACTCACCTCCCTACAACATTAAACAAAATCTTTAAAAGATTAATGTATCTTGGTAATATATAGGTGTATTATGATACTCCCATTTGGGGAAAAAAGAATCAAATTTAAACAACTAAACTAAAATGAAAGTACGTAAAATCCAAGTAAAACTCATATAGTCGCTTCTACAATTTGCGGATGACACAATCTTGGTGGGCGAAGCATCTGAGGCGAATGCTTGGAGCCTCAAGTGTCTATTAAGAAATTTCGAACTGGTTTCGGGTTTAAATACCAGTTATCACAAAAGTAAGTTGATTGGTTTAAACGTGGAGGAAAATAGATTGCATCAAATGGCACGGACTCTTCACTGTAAAGTTGGGAAAATTCCATTCTCTTATTTGGGAGTGCCGATCGGAGTCAACCCACGGAGCAGAGAAGTGTGGAAACCAATCATCCATAAATTAAAATGAGATTGAAGTCGTGGGGGGATAAACATGTATACTTTGGGGGTCGTATAACTGTGTTGCAAGCTGTGTTATCATCCATACCTTTATACTACCTATCCTTTTCTCGAGCCCCTAAACGTATCTTGAGGGACATCAAAAAACTTCAAAGAAATTTTTTATGGGGGAGGAGGGGATAACACCAAGAAGATAGCATGGGTGAGTTGGGATAAGATTTGCAAACGTAAAGAGGAAGGGGGATGGGTATTAGGGACTTGTAATTATTTAATCTGGCCCTCCTAGGAAAATGGGGGTGGAGGGTTCTTCATGAAGACGATAGGTTGTGGGTAAGGGTCTTGAAATCAAAATATGAGGGAGAGAATAGAGGGTGACCGAGGGTGACAGGGGAGGGTAGGGAAAGGGCATCTTCTGAGTGGTCAAAGGAAATCAGTAGGTTGATAGCATTAGACAAAGATGGTTGGTTCGAGAAAGGTCTTGCTAGGGAAGTTGGGAATGGGGAGAGTATTATTTTCTGGAATGAATCTTGGATAGGCTCTGAAACTCTGAAAAATAAATTTCAAAGCCTTATTCCCTTAGCCTTGATAAAAATGCTACAATTGCAGAGATGGGAGAATGGATTTGGAGTTGGAATTGGAGGTGGAGAAGAAGGTTTTTTTCTTGGGAAAATGATATGTTTCTTGTTTCTCTTGCTCTTGTGAACAGGTTGAAACTATCAGCAGACAAAGCAGATTTTTTGAGATGGAAACCGGATGCTACAGGCATATACTTAGTCAAGACAGCTTATGTTTTGCAATCTGCTTTTAGGTTTCAGGAAGCAGATAACGTTGAAGTGTTCAAGCTCGTTTGGAACAGATTGACACCAAGCCAGGTGGGAGCTTTTGGATGGAGACTTCTTCTCAACAGAATATGAAAGAAAACAAGAGGAGCCGCAAAAATTCTTCATGGACCTGAACCAGATTGCTGCGTTATACGTGAGCAAGATAAGGAAGACACTAATCACCTTTTTTCATTTGCGAGCTTGCTCATAAGGTCTGGATGTGTTTTTTATCATTGGTTTAACCTCTCACTGTAGTTCACATGAGACCGGCGGAACACTTTACTCAATACCTTGGCTTAATCAATTCAAGCAGCCGTAAAGACATTTGGACATCTCTTTGGTTACGTGTGGTTTGGATCATTTGGAAATATCTTAACAACATAATTTTCAAGAGTTTTGCATATATCAGCTGGTAGAATCTTTGAAGAAATCCAAGTGATTTCTTGGATTTGGATTTCTACAAAGGAAAAAATGTTGGTTCGTACTCACTAATGATTGGATTATGAACCATAGGATTTGTAGTACATTGTATTAATGTTGTTGTGGTCAGTCTTTAATGTGTTTGCTGGTGGCTTGTTTTGTAGTTAGCAGTGTTTGTTGGGTGTTTAGTTATCTTCTTTTTATCGACTGTGGTGATATCTCTTGGTGTCAATGTTAAGGGTTGGTGCACCCATTGTGCCCAAAAAAAAAGTACAACTCATATAGCTACAAAAAACTCGAGTTGGCCTACCATCGGCGGATTCAGGATTCAGAATTAACTAAGGTCGACTGAGCTAAATAGGGCTAAAAAGCTATCATGATTTAGACGGTTGGTTGGGCTAAAAATGAAATCTTAACACTACTGTTTTTTTTTTGGATTTGAATAGGGCTGGACCCCTCCTAGCCGATAGGTTAGCTCTACCCATGTGGCCTACTACTAGTCATATAGCAAAATAAGATAAATCCAAATAACGACATTTAAATAAATAAATTAAAGTGGAAAATAGAGTGAACCTTGCACGTAGACTAGAGCACAGACGATCCCAAAGTTCCAGGATCTGGTGACCGTGTACATCCGACCCGGTTTCTAACCCATTAATGCACAGAAGATGCCCAAACCCATTGGAATGGAATACGCCATGCATGCAGTGGCTTTCCCCTTGTAAGTCGATTACATTTGTATCCTTTGATGGCAACACAAAATGATACTTTTTATTGCAAATCATATGATGTCCCCAACCTGATCTAAATTTCAAAAATAATAATTATCACTCATTCAATCAAGAGAAGATAATAACAATAAGTAAAAGAAATTGAAAATTAAACCAGAAAGACACCTAACAATTAGGACACCTTCAATGCTAAACTTCTATTTTGTAATATATAGCCTATAACTCTCGTAAAAAGGCTGATCCGTTGCACGCAGCTCTCGTCTAAAACTTAAATATACGTTTAATCAAAATTTTGAAAAACCAAATACTGTGTAATGATTAAATTAGTGCATAATGTTTTAAAATTTCAAATTTCATCCCTAATTTCTCTATTAAGTCATCCTAGTGTAATTAGAACATTTACCCTACTACTCTACCTATATATTGACAGTGCTTGCAATGAAGCCCCATTGATAACTCAACAGGCTCCTCAACAATATACAGAAACAGATGTAACAATGGATGCCGACGAACTTCGAGTTGAAATGACCAACTCGCCATTCCTCCACACACACCAGTCTTAAACTCCCCAAATTCCAAAAGGGCTCTCATATTTTCATGGAATAAACCATTAAATTCGGCAGGATACCCTCTTTCACCGAACGTCTTGAATTTGAAAATCCTTTCCCCTCTCTTCCTTTTCTTGAATCCACTTAAGTCTAACTGAGACATTTTTTATCAAACATAAGATGTAACACAAAAGATTTAAAGAGTCCTGATATCATCTTATATATATATATATGTATGTGTGTTGCTTGGTCACACATATGGTGCAAGGAATTATACAAACAAATCACGATAGAATCGGGTTATCAAAATGGGTCATTTTCCATGCATGAGCTGTAGAAAAAAGTGGCAGGGTGAAAACTTTTAGGGTCCTGTGTGTTAATTAATAATGCCATGCATCTGATCATGTTGGTATTTATGATTTAAATTCATCATATCCCGGCAGTTTTTGAGAGACCTAATTGTTAAGAGGGATTATGTTAATGAAATGTTTCTTGGCCAACTACCTAAGTTTTAGAATGTGTATATTAATTCGTAATTGCTGATCTAGGTTTCAACACAGGTCATTTAAACGTGAAAAGTGTGTTTCTATGTATGTGTGTATATAAAAATATGTTGGTTATTTTCCTTTTGTTGAAGAAGACGAGAAAACTCATAAGATGACATACACTCAGTAGAAACTTACAACAAACAGTTTAAATAAACTGGGCAGAAACTTTGTTGTTGGACGAGGCCACAGTAAACCGTGTGCCCGTAAACTCTAAATTGCCCGCCTACAACTTCTGGCCTCCTGGACAAGAGAGTTCCAAGGTACAACGTCCCAAACACCTCTGTATGGGTTGAAGCAGAAACCCAGACAGACTCACTCGAACACTGAACAGTGTGTAGTACTCTCAAGATAATATGATATGATATGAAATGCAATTTCGGGATGAAGAAAACATAAAGCTGAAGCAGCTTATATAGCTGAGCAGCAGACCACTCCAAAGGTCTCAGAATTAAGTGTAAAGATTAATGGGGTAGATGAAAAGTCTCAACACTTAAACATCATATTCATTTCGGATTTAAGTCTCACAGTTAAATCTGACATCAATTCTGCAGGTAGGTGAAAAGTCTCAAACTTAATACTCAGCAGAATATGAAAAGTCAGGCAGATGAAAAGTCATTTCAGAAATCCGTGTAGTAAAAAGATAGGACTGCCTTCGCGGCAGCGCGCGGCGCGGCGCGGCGAGGCGAGGCGAGGCGAGTCGAGTCGAGACGAGACGAGACGAGACGTGACGTGACGTGCCGTGCCGTGCCGAGCCGAGCGGACGGACGGACGGCGCGCGAGGAGCACCCATCTTTACTACTTAACTACACTCTAATGATTTGTATCTCAATATAATCAAACCATAAGTGTATTATAATCTCAATGTGGGATTTCTTTAGCCTAATTACCTTTCATAATAACTTACCATAATTTTGTTCTCATTAACAAAATATAACATAATTATTGGGCTCATATTATTAACCCAATAATATTAATCCAACAATCCCCCACATGAATGCAATATGGCGAAAAAATTACACAATGCACCTAGATGAAGATTTGAGAGTACTTTGAGAATCCACTGCATCAGGATAGGTGGTGATTAACCTTGAACCTTCCTTAGTAAAATATCATCGGATATACTTGTCAACCAGTGGACGCGATGCCTTGAACTGTTCGACGTTTTATGTATAACAAGACAACAATACTCACACAGCTTCATCTCCACACTATTATTGGTTCTTTCGTTGTTGTCCATTTTGGCCCTGGACTGCCTTGGATGTTTCATCGAATGCTCTAGAGATTTAGCCCTCAGGTCATCTCATAGAAGCGGCCCCTTCACATTCGACATAGGTGATTTCTCCTAAAGAGTATCCTGTAATACCCCACTTTATCATCTCGAGATAGAAGAATCATTAAGAGCATGAGCTCAGCCTTCCCAAAGTACAGGTCTATCACTCTTTCATCACAGGAATAGGTAAGGAACTCAATTTCCCGAGTGCTTTGTTCGATGCCCCCCCACAATTCGGTTTTCCCATTGAACCTGCAAATTGGATTTTACAATTCAGGTTGGGTTGCCATCATGGTTGGAAATCAATTTCATGGGCTTCAACCCCATTCCCCTCGATGAAATCTCTACTCGGTCTCTCGTCAGACCTTTTGTAAATGGGTCTGCAATGTTTTCTTTAGACTTCACATAATCTAAAGAAATGACACCGGTTTTTAGTAAATTTCTCACGGATTTATGTCTCCGACGAATGTGTCGTGATTTCCCATTATACACATTGTTATGTGCTCTTCCCATAGCTGACTGACTATCACAGTGCAAACTAATGGGTGGCATTGGTTTTGACCACATTGGAATATCCTCCAAGAAACTCCGAAGCCAATCAGCTTCTTCTGCCGCAAGATCTAAATCTATGAACTCAGATTCCATAGTTGATCTAGCAATGCATGTCTGTTTGCATGATTTCCATGAAATAGCAGCACCGCCAATTATAAATATATATCCACTCGTAGATTTTATATTTTTGGAGTCTGATATCCAATTCGCATCTGAATACCCTTCAATTACTGCTGGGTATCTCGTATAATGTAGTCCGTAGTTAGAAGTATATCTTAGATATCTAAGAACTCGAACTACTGCCTTCCAGTGCTCATAACTGGGATTACTCGTATATCTGCTCAATGTATTGACAGAATTAGCTATATCAGGTCTAGTGCAATCCATGAGGTACATGAGACTGCCTATGACTCTAGAGTACTCAAGTTGTTGCACACCTTCTCCGCGATTCTTGCAAAGATTTGACACCACTTCCATAGGTGTTCTAGCGATGGTATTATTTCCCTTGTCAAACTTGTCAAGTATCTTCTCGACATAATGACCCTGGGAGAGAAAATATCCATCTGCATGTTTGGTGATCTTCATTCCAAGAATCACATCTGCAAGACCTAGATCTTTCATCTCAAAATTTCGTGACAACATTTTCTTGGTAATTTTGATGTTATCGTTATTACCAACAATTATCATGTCATCTACGTATAGACATACTATCACATAGTTTGTATTGTCTCCTTTCACGTAGACACACTTATCGCATTGGTTTGTTTTAAACCCATTTGAAAGCATGACGCTATCAAATTTTTCGTGCCATTGTTTAGGTGCTTGTTTTAATCCATACAAGGATTTCACAAGTTTACACACCTTCGTTTCTTTACCTGGAACTACAAACCCTTCAGGTTGTTCCATGTAAACCTCCTCTTCTAACTCTCCATTTAGAAAAGCCGTTTTAACATCCATTTGATGGATCTCTAGGTTATATAATGCAGCAAATGCAATTATCAACCTTATAGATGTTTTCCGGGATACAGGAGCGTATGTGTCGAAATAATCAACACCTTCAGTTTGTCTGTAACCTTTGACTACAAGTCTAGCCTTGTACTTATCTACAGTACCATCAGCTTTCATCTTCCTCTTGAAGATCCACTTGTGTCCTAGTGGTTTACAACCTGCAGGAAGATCCACTAGTTCCCAAGTATGATTATGTAAGATAGATTCTATCTCACTATTTACCGCTTCTTTCCAAAGATCAGAGTCTTGTGAAGACATTGCTTCCTTGAAAGTAGTCGGATCTTTTTCCAACAGATATGTTAGAAAATCCGAGCCAAAAGATTTCTCTTTTCTCGCTCTTTTGCTTCGTCTAGGCGATTCTACATTCTTTTGAGATTCTCTATCCCCCACATTTCTCTCAACATTGGTTTCAGGCATTGTCGGAGTTTTGTGGGGAAAGATTTCCTCAAAGAACGAAGCATCCCTAGCCTCAATGATAGTATTTACATGCATTTCTGCATTATCTGATTTATGCACTAGAAAACGATAGGCACTACTATCTTGCGCATATCCGATAAATACACAATCTACTGTCTTAGGTCCTATCCTAGTCCGCTTAGGAGGAGGAATTGGTACCTTTGCTAGACAGCCCCAAACCCTTAAAAACTTGTAACTAGGTGCACGACCTTTCCACAATTCATAAGGCGTTTTATCCAACTTTTTATGTGGTACTCTGTTTAGCACATAGTTGGCAGAAAGCAGAGCTTCTCCCCACAAATTCGTAGGTAAGTCGGAACTTATAAGCATTGCATTCATCATTTCCTTAAGCGTTCTATTCTTCCTTTCAGCAATACCATTTTGCTCGGGAGAATAAGGCGCAGTGGTTTGATGAATAATGCCACTTTCAGCACATATTTGTGCAAATGGTGACTCATATTCACCGCCTCGATCACTTTGAAGAATTTTAATCTTTTTATCAAGTTGATTCTCAACTTCATTCTTATAGTGAATGAACATATCAATTGCTTCGTCTTTACTTCTCATTAAGTAGACATAACAATATCTTGTACAATCATCGATAAATGTTATGAAATAATTTTTACCGCCTCTAGATTGTACATACTTTAGATCGCATACATCCGTATGAATCAAGTTTAACGGTTCGGTGCTTCGCTCAATTGAGTGGAATGATGACTTGGCTAATTTGGCCTCTACACAAGTCTCACACTTGTGTTTATGATTGATGTTAAATTTAGGCAATAGATTAAGAGACATTAGCCTTTGTAAGGACTTATAATTCACATGTCCTAATCTACCATGCCACAATGTAAAGACTCGCAAGAATAATCAAACTTTAAAGTTTTATTAGCCACATTGGCAACAGTCATTACATTATTTTTGCTTGTGCTAGCCTCATTTGCTGCATTAACATCAACCTCAACATCTACACTAGACTTAGCCTTAGGAGCTAAAGTCATTACATTCATCTTGAAGAGGTTATTGGCCAAGTAGCCTTTGCCCACAAACATACCACCCTTGGACATAATGACTTTGTCGGACTCAAACACAAGCCGGAAGCCTTTCTTGTTCAGCACTGCTCCGGAGATGAGATTCTTTCGGATCTCTGGCACGTGGAGCACCTCGGTAAGAGTCAACTCTTTTCCGGAAGTCATTTTTAGCACAACCGTCCCTTTGCCTTCAACTTTTGAGATTGCTGAATTTCCCATATAGCAGTTCTCATCATTCACCGGTTGATAGGTCTTAAACATCCATTTGTTGGCGCAAATGTGGCGAGTAGCCCCAGTGTCCACCCACCATTCTTTGGAGTTCCCTCCAACAAGATTCACCTCCGATACCACAGCACTCAGATGCATGTCATCCATGTCAGAGCTCAGATTGTCCTCAGTAATGTGGGCATGTGCAGGCCTCTTGCCTTTGCCTTTGTAAGGGACTATCTTCCTCTTACCGTCATTGTTTTGACGTTGAGTGCAGTTGTTTTGACGTTGAGTGCAGTCCTTGGCCTTATGGTTAGGCTTACCACACACATAACAGTCACCGGTGAACCTCCTTGTCTGAGTATCTCCCTTGGGTTCAAAAGTACGTTTGCGCTTATTCCCATGGGAGTTGTCCCCAACTTCAACCACGTTGGCCTTGGAAATCATTCCAAATGATTTCTTGTCAACTTTTCGGTTGTCTTGCTCGATGCGCAGCCTCCTGATAAGATCCTCTAGACTCATCATCTTTCGCTTGTGCTTTAGGTAGCTCTTGAAGTCCTTCCAAGATGGCGGTAATTTTTCAATCATCATCGCCACTTGGAGAGCATCATTTAGCCCCATACCTTCGGCAGCAAGTTCATGATATATCAGCTGCAGCTCTTCGCATTGCTCAACAACGCTCTTGCCATCTACCATTCGATAGTCATGGAATCGCCCGGCTACAAATTTCTTTGCGCCTGCGTCGTCAACTTTGTACTTTATCTCTAACGATTCCCAAAGATTCTTAGCAGTCTCCTTGGGGGAATACACATTAAAAAGTGCATCGTCAAGAGAATTCAGTATGTAGTTACGACAAAGGTAGTCGGCACTCATCCAGGACTCAACTATCACAGCAGATTGAGGATCCTCTTTGTCCTCCACTGGTTTGTCCTCTTTGAGAAACCTGGTCAAGTTCAAAGTGGTCAAGAAGAACATCATCTTCTGTTGCCAACGTTTAAAGTTGGAACCCTTGAACTTTTCCGGTTTCTCAAATTGAGAGAACGACATTGGGTTTCTCAGAACTGGCATAACGACCTCAGCGCCGCTAGCTTTCACCACTGGAATCTCAGTATTCTCAGCAACTCGGTTTGGAATCTGGTCAGCCATAAGCTAAAACAGAACAGAAATAGAAGAGCACAAATAATATCAAAACAATTTTTTTTTGAAACAGTAGGATTAAACCTTTCAACAGTACATAAACAGTGTCTGAACTAAATATGAAAATTGACAGTAACAATTTGTTAAAGTGCAGTAGATGAAAAAACAATTAGGTTTGACAGAACAACAAAAGAAAAATACACAAGGGTTTAGAGTTTACGATTGTTGGTTATTTTCCTTTTGTTGAAGAAGACGAGAAAACTCATAAGATGACATACACTGTTTTATAAATAAAAGAAAATACTTGAAAGCAGTAGAAACTTACAACAAACAGTTTAAATAAACTGGGCAGAAACTTTGTTGTTGGACGAGGCCACAGTAAACCGTGTGCCCGTAAACTCTAAATTGCCCGCCTACAACTTCTGGCCTCCTGGACAAGAGAGTTCCAAGGTACAACGTCCCAAACACCTCTGTATGGGTTGAAGCAGAAACCCAGACAGACTCACTCGAACACTGAACAGTGTGTAGTACTCTCAAGATAATATGATATGATATGAAATGCAATTTCGGGATGAAGAAAACATAAAGCTGAAGCAGCTTATATAGCTGAGCAGCAGACCACTCCAAAGGTCTCAGAATTAAGTGTAAAGATTAATGGGGTAGATGAAAAGTCTCAACACTTAAACATCATATTCATTTCGGATTTAAGTCTCACACTTAAATCCGACATCAATTCTGCAGGTAGGTGAAAAGTCTCAAACTTAATACTCAGCAGAATATGAAAAGTCAGGCAGATGAAAAGTCATTTCAGAAATCCGTGTAGTAAAAGATAGGACTGCCTTCGCGGCAGCGACACGCGCGACGCGACGCGACGCGACGCGACGCGGCGCGGCGCGGCGCGGCGAGGCGAGGCGAGGCGAGTCGAGTCGAGACGAGACGAGACGAGACGTGACGTGACGTGCCGTGCCGTGCCGTGCCGAGCCGAGCGGACGGACGGACGGCGCGCGAGGAGCACCCATCTTTACTACTTAACTACACTCTAATGATTTGTATCTCAATATAATCAAACCATAAGTGTATTATAATCTCAATGTGGGATTTCTTTAGCCTAATTACCTTTCATAATAACTTACCATAATTTTGTTCTCATTAACAAAATATAACATAATTATTGGGCTCTTATTATTAACCCAATAATATTAATCCAACAAAATATTAGTTCGTTTGGCACCGCCGTGATCAGGCTAAAAAGTGTAGAACCTAAGTTTGACAAGTTAAAACTCTGGTGCAGGTAAACAAAGCACAAAAGAAAAATATATATAAACTTACCAAAACTGAAAGATCCATTTTCACTTCAGTCAGCTTGCGCGTATGGATTTTATCCCTTGATTTGAGGACCACAAGGCATAGCATGCCCTTCTTTTCCGATTTTTTTTTATACGAGGAATAAGGGAATGAGCTTGAAATTTACTACGCACAAATTGACGCACATGAAATGGCTAAGTACACAACTGAGCGTAGACCCGACTAAGGGTCATAAATGACTTGAATCGGCCTGTTGTCAACGGTTTGACGGTTCGGGCCCTTAACTGGCCAGTCTATATGCGGATATGTTAAGGACCATAATTTTATAACCTGTGAACAGTTGGTTAACCTGCGGTTCAAGGGTTTATTTCAATTTTTTACATTTTTAAATTTAAAACATATATATGTTGTAGATTTGAACTCATGATCTCCAACCTGAATAGGTAGCTTCAACCACTAAGTTATAAGCTCATTGTTGATCTAAATAGAGTGTTATAATTTATACATATTAATCAAACAAATATATCTTATACATTTTGATTATTTGAGTTCTTAATTCTATGGAAGAAACACATTCAAATATTTTTTACACTTTCTTTTTCAAATTTTAATAATATTTTAATTTTTTTAAAAAAATAAGGGTCAAATTGTAATCGTAACTATAAACAGAACCGTCAAGTAAGGTTAATGTTCAGGGTCGATGTTTTTGAACCATCGAACCGACGATTCTAAAACGTGATCAGGTCTAGCTGGGAGGAAACAAATCAGTTAATTGTGATGCCCCCATGCATGCGACAACAGGGTAAACCTGGGCATTGTGGCAATCACAAATCCCCGCGGACACTGTGTCGTGCACATAAAGGTTGAGATATATGCCCGAATAATCTTCAAGAGTGTCGCCAACTCATCTACCTTACTTGTGAGATCAATGTAGCACCGAATGCGGCACCGACGACGTTGTTGATAGGCATAAAATGACCTATATATTCAAATTTTCTTCGCAGCTTAGAATTGCTTGATGATATATATAATTTTACAAAAAAAGATATTGGAGAACCTAAACATAGAAAGAAAAAATGATTTTTAAATATAAGGAGAAAAAACATATTTTATTAAATTAGAACAATATTATAAGAGACGAAGGCTTTGAACAGTAACATGTTCCTATTTTCCCGGATAATCAATGTAGCATGAACAGTGTGATGTGTAGGAATGGCAACGGGTCGGGTATGGGACGGGTTTGGCCAATCCCACGACCCGCCCCGGTTTCAGTTTTTTTTTAAAAAAAATTTAGCTAGAAATCAATTTTGAAACACAAAAGTTGAGTTTTGTGATTAAATTTCATGTTTTCTCTAGTAAATATTTATAATAAACATTGTAAAACTATCTTTAAACTACTAAATATTTATTAATTTGCTCTTATTTCCTTCAAAATGTCCAACTTCTTTAACATGAACACATGAATTTTGATATAAAATTAAATAATAACACTTTATTGTTCAATCAAAGAAGTAAAATGTATAATCAATATCATATTTTTTTTAAAAAAAAATAAAAAATGTATAGCGGGGCGGGTTCGGCTAATCCCAGGACCCGCCCCGCCCCGCTTCCAATCCCGCTTCCAATCCCGGTTGAAGCGGGTCCAGACCCGCCCCGGCGGGACGGTTTCAATGCGGGTTCGGGTTTGAACCCGTCCCATTGCCATCCCTAGTGATGTGGTCTGGGTCTTGCTTTCATGCATTTTAATTAACTGATTAATTAAAACAATATTATAAATTGGGCTTTCGTTGGTTCATTCACATGTGGGCTGGGTTTATGCATTTTAATCCATTGGGCTTTGGTTGTTTTTGTGGCCCTTTTCATGCCATTGTTTATTCGTCATTTCATCGTTAGGTATTTTCTATCTTCCATTAGTCATCCCCGCCGCATCCTCACTTCAGTCCAATGGTCCGCTGCAGCCTGACAGTTTATTGTCCGTCAGTCACCCACGCCGTATCGCGTCATGTACATGATTGCAGCCCCACCATCGGCCCGTCGGTCCGCTCCAATGTACCAGACTTTTGTCCGTTGGCCTGCTGCAATCATAACATTTTATTTAATGCTTTCCATGTTGTCTTCTTATCTGTGGCTTTTCGCCAGCTGCGGTGGGCGGTTTCCTGCCTCTTGACACAACCGTCATAGTTGACTTTTTCTCAGTTTGTGGTGGTAGTTTACTCTTTCTCTGTTTGTATTTATATTGCTTCGGGGATTATGTGTTTTCATTCTTGCAGAGCTTCTACTCTTGCCTACAGGTCATCACGGTTAATCACTAAATATTTTGTTTGTTTTGTGAAATTTCCGATGACTTCTATGCTAATATTACACTGCTTTCCTTAGAAAAGCATAATAACAGATTTTTCAGAGGGCACGGACGAGGCTCATTCAGACGAGTTGGAGGAGGACTGGTTTTCTTTGGTCATCTGCTCTTTGAGGTTCTGCTTTCTGTTTGTGCATTGTGTAATGCTTTTTTCCGGGTTTAAATTTTACTATTTTATGTGTTTAGGATGTTCTATGCTATTTGAAATTGTCCATTTTATGGTTTAGGTTGTTCTTCGGCTTCGTGCTCTGATGTTTCTATGTTTTGATGATTTTAGGCTTAGTTCAATGATATTTGTAGTTTTTGCTTGCTGTTTGTGTTTCTATGTTCTTTTATTGTTCTAAAAAGTAAAACAATTTGCTGACACACTGAATTAATCAAGAATTATACCTTCACAAATGCTTTATTTTCCATGATTTTGTGGGACCAAAAAGATATCAATTTTTCCTTAAACAAAGATAAGAAGTATGGACTCATAGGATAATCTGTGGTGGTCGTTGCCATTGATGAAAACAATGGTAGTATGATGAACAGATTATGACCTGTGGGAGAAGAAACATTACAGCGAAGAGTGTGCGAGGAACTCTTATTGTTTCTCTGATGCCATATTACGAAAAAGGAATAAAAGAACAGATTGAGTGGAAGATATAAAACTCAATTAATTAAAATGAGTGTACATCAATCTTATATACAAATAAATCTGCTAATGGAAATGCTAAAATTATTGGACAATGATTGACAAAATTAAAGGCTAATTTCTAGCTTACAAATTACAAGATAAAGGCAGCTGTACAAATTAAATAAAATCATATCATATCACCAAGTGATAATATCAAATCATATCACTAAATGATAATATCAAATAATATCACTAAGTGATAATAGTTTAGATCTGCATATTGCCATTTTCAAGCGTTTTTAAGATTATGGCTTTGTTTTCGCAGGGGTTTGCAAGGGTTGCTTAAGATTTTTAAACTCGAGTTTAAAGCCTTTGCCTCTACTGAGGCTTGGTTGCATTTGAAAACACTACTTCCCAGATTTTTAGTTACAAATAATCTAGTTTATTCAGTCAATTTAAATGAACGAAATCTTGCATACATATACCTCTACACATCATCACCACACATATCACATCTACGATATTAGTTGTGTGGTTGTACTATTTTCAGTCAACACTAAGCACTTCTTCCTATGCTATGTTGTAGATGTTGCTGGGCAAATACCAGATCCGAAGAGATCCACAAGGGCGAGGGTCATTAAGCCAAAGAAATTCAACTAAATATTCAACCACATTCTCATTCTTACCCGTGTCTATTGTTTGCCAAGTGCTTTAAGAATTGGGTTTTTTTGTTAAAGAGTTAGAGATTCGATAAAGTTATTGGCTTAGTTATTGTCTGCCATATATTGACACTTGAATTTTATTTACTTTATCTCCTCTCAAAATTGTAGCTTAGTCTGTATGGTGTTCCAGTTTATATTAATTGGTTTCAAGGTCAATTTTTACTATTTTATTATTATGTGCTGTTGCATTATAACTTGGGATCTTTTGGCTGTGTTATCTAGGCATTTTGCATTAATTAAAATAGCATCATCTTGTGTTTCTATTTTTCTTATTGCTAAAAGGATTTTCTCACCTTTGTGTTTAATTACTCCAACAGTCTGAATTTGGTTTCTATGATTGAGATGCCCTATGGTCTGGATAACATGTTAATAGGCTAATCCTTCATGTCCAAAATAAAATCTTGTGGTTCAATATTTTGCATTCGGTTTTTAAGTTGGTGAGGTGAAAAAAAGTGCTTATATTTTTAAGCATTGTTATTTAAGATTGTTTATCGTTATTTTATATACACCAAATCAGAATATCGCTCGTACTTGTGCGTTGTTGCAAAAACTATTATTTTTATAAGAAATGAAAATTAAAGTTTATGGTGATGAATAAAATAAATTTCTCAAGATATAATAAAATGTGTGAAAAGTAATAGTATATATTACAACTATTATATAAGTGTGGTAGAGTTACTATTCCTATGAATAGTAACTCTACCACATTTATTTTTTTTCTTTTTTTATCTATTATCTAAATTATTTTATATTTTGTATTTATTTCTTATTTATTTATTATTATATTAGTGTGGTAGAGCTATTGCCCTCATTTATTTTTTCTCATTTTTTATCTATTATCTATTTATTATTTATTATTTTGTATTTTGTATTTATTTATTATTTATTATATTATACACTGCCACCAATTTGATATTGGCCGACTTTTCAAGCTTCTTTCCCATCTCCTTTTCCCAAATTGGTGTCTGAACCTTAGGCTTTTTTTGCCTGTCACTTTTGAAGCTCATTTTCCCCTCTTCTTCTTGTTTACGCTTTTGTTTCTTTACACATCCGTGG
Organism: Haberlea rhodopensis; assembly: GCA_907163345.1. Classification (NCBI taxonomy): domain Eukaryota; kingdom Viridiplantae; phylum Streptophyta; class Magnoliopsida; order Lamiales; family Gesneriaceae; genus Haberlea; species Haberlea rhodopensis. The sequence goes on along the minus strand of CAJQUN010000002.1, from coordinate 7,196,802 downwards.
TGTTAGTTTCTGCTCGAATATCCAGAGAAAAGATCGAAGACTCTTGGAAAATTGATATCCTTCAAGCATGGATCGAAGGACACTTCGCATATTGAAGATGTAACGATTTATTTCACTACCAAGCCTAGAATTACAACTATTATATAAGTGTGCTATGAACAGTAACTCTACCATATTTATTTTTTTTCTTTTTTTTTATCTATTATCTAAATTATTTTAACCTTTGTATTTATTTATTATTATTACAACTATTATATAATGAACAGTAACTCTACCACATTTATTTTTTTTCCTTTTTTTATCTATTATCTAAATTATTTTGTATTTTGTATTTATTTCTTATTTATTTATTATTATATAAGTGTGGTAGAGCTAATGTCCTCATTTATTTTTTCTCCTTTTTTTATCTATATCTATTTATTATTTTGTATTTTGTATTTATTTATTATTTATTATATTACACACTGCCACCGATTTGATATTGGCCGACTTTTCAAGCTTTTTTCCCATCTCCTTTTCCCAAATTGTTGTCTGAACCTTAAGCTTTTTTTGCCTGTCACTTTTGAAGCTCATTTTCCCTCTTCTTCTTGTTTACGCTTTTGTTTCTTTACACATCCGTGGTGTTAGTTTCTGCTCGAAGATCCAAAGAAAAGATCGAAGACTCTTGAAAATTGATATCCTTCAAGCATGGATCGAAGGATACTTCGCATATTGAAGATGGAACGATTTATTTCACTACCAAGCCTAGAAGGAGGAAGTTCTCTATTTCTTAGGTCTGGGAATGTTTTATTTTCTTTATTTTTTCACTTTATAGTTTTATGATGTGGGTTGTGCTTATGTGTTGAAATTATGTAAAGGGTTTGGTGTGTATGTTTGCTTGTGTGCATGAGACATCAATGTAAAATATTTTGGCTGTATCAAACTGGTCTTATGTTTGCTTTCTTGCTATCTTTTTGGGATTTTTGTTGTCGGCTTCCATGGCTTTGGCTGAGAGTTTTGATTTTTTTAGTTGGACGATTTTTATCTCGTTTGGTTTATTTTTTAGCTTAATTCATCTTGAGTCGGAATATTGTATCGATTTTCATTGCACTTCGTATTCCTATTGTGCGTGCATGACATTGATGCTGCTCGTGAGTTTTGATTCTTGTTAATCAATTTTTTTACTTGATGGGTTTGTGTTTTTGCTTGGTTAAATCGTGTGTTATATGATTGTATAGATTTTCATTTGCATTCCAATTTTCTTTCCTAACTGTGTTGATCGAAATGTGTTGCTATTTTGGGGAAGAAATGGTTGTCGACTTGTTGGACCCACCTTCCAACGCCTCGTGGTACTGCCAAGAACGCGACCGAGCTCCGTGAAAAGATGTGAACTTGTTTCTTAGTTAAATAAATTACATCTCGAATTGTTGTGTTTACTTTGAAGCATGAGGTTGTTAGGAATTTTAATATTTCTATGGGTCCTAATAATTGGACCTAGGCCCAAGAGTCCGAAGTAGAATGATCCAGAAGTGGGGGAGAGGGATAAAAACTTGAAAAAGGAGAAGATATGCATTCATTCTGTTTTTTTTTTCTTTAGTATTGTAACTAGCTTAGGCTAGGGATTTACTAACACTAGGCTAGTGTTATAGAGCATTGCCTTTGGGATTATTTTTCTTATTTCAGCTATTTCAATTAATATTAGTACATACCATCCTTTGTATTTTTGTTTGGTGTTTGTTCGATTGAATTCACTTGTTGATATTCTACATTGATGTGGCCAGAGAACCAATAGACTAACATAGGTAGATTTTGTTGGGGTTTTTTCAACATAATGTCATCATTTTAGTAGGATTCAGATTCTGGAATTTCTCATTGTTTCATGATATATAAATTTGAGAGTTGATTATCGTGTCTACCTGAGTTTTAGCCCATGGGGTTTTGCTTGTTTCCCCGATGATGCGTTATAAATAATTTGTATCATGTTCTTTTGTCTATTAACATTAATGAATAAGGTTTATCTTCGTATTAAATTTGTAATATTTTGGTTCTTTTATGTCTTTTTATCATTTTTATGTCTTTCTATCATTTTCATACCTCTATGATGCACATATACTTTGGTGCTAACATTGGAAAGGGCACGCAAGTTGCTAAAACATGAGCAATCTATTTTGCATCTTAGATCCACCAACTTTATTTTCAGAGCTTGAAAAAAAAGAAGAAGGAATAATGTATAGTTAGAGCATCCCAAACAAAAAATATTCAGTACTAAGACAGGCCTTGTCATTATCTTCTTTTGTCATGTATTCTGTTTGGTTATTATATTAATCATTCTTAAGTCGTGAATTTCTCTATGATGTAAATGACTTTGGCTTTGTTTGGATTATGGGATTGAAGCCTCCTTGGTAAATTTTCTTTCCTTTTTATAATCCATCACCAAAATAACCTCTAAGTTTCTCATGAAGACAAACTTGTTTTTTTGCCAGAGAATCTTTATTTTATTAAACATTCCTTTGTATGCAGTGGTATTTGCTAATGTGATACTTCTGGACCGCCATGTCTTGTTGATATGGAGATTAAAAAAATTAAAGCTTTCAAAAATGACATGTCGGCAATGCATTATTGACGTGGCTAAGATGTGAGTTTTATCTTTTAATTTTTTTGGGAATTTACATATAATAATTTGCATGTCATTATATTATGGCTAATAACCTTGTTATACTTATGTTTTGTAGTGTAAATCATACATATATTCCTGTCAAATGGATTAAAATTAGGTGCAATATCAATCTTTGCGCTTCATGCATTGACATCATTTTTTGTATCACAAATCATAACTACAAGCCAGCCAAGTTACTGGGCATTAGGTTCACTATCACAATCATTGCATGTTACGAACTCAAATATTATTGTTTCTTTTTTGTGTATGAATTCTAGAATCTTGAACTCATTTCTGTTGCATTTACGAACATCATTTTGAGGGATTTGTTATAGACCACTTCAGTATTTTCATACCAATGGTGAGAAACTCAGTAATAAAAATATATAGAGAATAATATAATTTTGTCATTTGATTGCTAAGTTGGTGGAGCACATTCTATCTTTTACACCAATGAATTCCACAGGTGATAAACAAGTTGCTCGTAAAGATTTTGTATAGGTCAAAATACAAGTTTAGCTCTGGAATCTTGCAGCAACTAGACTATAGTATGGTTGAATGACAGGCCTTGGTTATAAGATCTTGAAGTTCATTGATAACCCCTTATATATTATTGTGAAACATGATGAGTTAATCATCTAGTGCAGAAAGCAATTTTATTAGTCATATCATCTGTTCACTGGCACCACGCCTTGCGTGGTGCCAAATAAACTAGTATATATATATTTCACGCAATTTGAAAAATATAAAAAATTTATGAGTAAGTTATACGAATTTAACATTAAAAATAATTTTATTTTGTTAAATCTCATGAAATCCTCTTTCTTTTGACAAATTTGAATTAAAAAAGTGTCACAAAATGTTCAACAGCCTGGAAAAGCTACCGTTACAAACAATACAACGGCACGGACAAACATTTCACTCTATTAAATTCAAGCACTATTGCCCATTAGCTCTCTCAACATGGCCACAACTTGCAACATATTTGGCCGTTTCGACGGAAAATCATCGACACATTGCATTGTTATCTCCAAATACTTCACCATCTCTTTAACTTCTTCAACCTCGGATTCGTCACTACCTTTAGTGACGGATAACAATTCCGTATCTATAACATCCATACCTTTCCCTTCTCTCACCTTAGTTTTCACCCACCCCACCAAATTTGTGTCACCAAAATCCTCCTTATCAGTTGGCCTTTTCCCTGTCAGAAGTTCCAAAAGTATGACTCCTAACGAATAAACATCCCCCTTCGCTGTGCAACGGAAGCTCTGGTAATACTCGGGAGGAACGTATCCAGGCGTCCCGGCTAGCGTACTGACGCTTAAATGCGTGTCAAGAGCACTTATAAGCCTTGCCATTCCAAAATCCGATACCCTTGCCTCCATTTCACGATCTAGTAGAACGTTGCTGGATTTCATATCCCGGTGAATGATGTGAGGAATGCAATTGTGGTGAAGGAAACATAGCCCTTTGGCTGCACCTCTGGCTATCTTTTTCCTCTCATCCCAAGTTAGAATCCTCTTTTGACCATCTCTAGGCCTTCCATGAAGCATTTCTTCAAGGCTTCCATATTCCATGAATTCATATACTAGAAGCCGTTCTTCGCCGATTTTGCAGTACCCCAAAAGTGGGACAAGATTTTTGTGTTTGATCTTGCCTAGTGTCTCCATTTCAGCCATAAATTCCCGGTCACCTTGGCAGCTTAATCGTATGAGTTTCTTGATTGCTACACTTGATCCATCCTTCAATGTGGCTTTGAAAACTTCACCAAATCCTCCAGATCCAATCAGGCTAGCAGCTGAGAATCCATTTGTAGCCTCAATCAGCTGTGAGAATTTGAGTTTCCTCAGTTCCCTCTGAAAAGTTGCAACATTGATACTCAGTGGCTCTTTCTCCTTCTCGATTTTCCATGTCGTCGGCGCATGTGATGCTTGTAAACTACCGAGCATTCTGGCTCCCTCGGCCTCCTTGCGCCTTGCACGGATTGCTATTGCCCACACGATCAATATGCAGACAGAAGCGATTGATATAAGAATTCCCATTACCATGCTGTTAGCCCAAGAGGCGCCAGAAGATTTACGTCTCTTTTCACCATTTCCTGTTGGATTCTCGGAAGACGGGTTGTCATTGTATTGGCACTCGGGCAATGGAACCCCACATAGACCTGGATTATTTGCATACTGAGTTGCTGGAAGTGTACTAAGCTGGCCTCTCGATGGGATTTGCCCTGTTAACTCATTGTTAGAGAGATCGATTTGAACCAAGAAAGAAAGATTCGAAAATGAGTCGGGAATGTGCCCTTGAAGTCTGTTATATGACGCATCAAACACTCCAATATTCTTGAGCTGGCCTAGAGAAGCCGGTATTTCTCCTGATAATTGGTTGTGGGACAAAACAAGAACTTGCAAGGCTATCATTTCGCCGAATCCATCTGGGATTTTCCCTCTGAGCTGATTATAAGAAAGATCAAGATATTCCACGGTCTGATACCGAGTGAAAAGACTCAAAACTGGACCAGAATACAACCTAGTAAAGTCACAACTTCTCAATGATGGAACCTGTAGCAGCCTCTCAGGACGAATGCCTGAGAATTCGAGCAATCCTCCAACTCCTCTACAAGAGTTCCCTACATTTCGCACAAACACAAGTGTGTTGCCTGAAAGGATTCCACTCAACGCCTTTGCTCCAATCTGTCTGCCAAGTCGAGGTGGGATTTCACCACCTAGCTGATTACTGTTAAGATCTAGCCAAACTAAGCTGGTACAATTTGCTAACTCTTTTGGGATCTGACCGGTCAAGCTATTGTTTGCAAGTTGAAGAACAGCTAGCCTTGATAAAAACCCAAATTCTCTTGGAATCTCACCACTGAGTTCATTGCTAGTGAGGGATATCCATTCTATATTAGCACAGTTAAACAATTCAGTTGGGATCTTGCCGCTTAAATGGTTGTTGTTCATTATAAGATTCTTGAGTTTCTTGCAATTTCCCAACTCTGCCGGTACATCTCCTTCCAAGCTGTTGTACCAGGCTATAAGCTGCTCAAGATTCTCAAGATTCCCGAGCTCTTTAGGCACCGATCCATTAAGGTAATTTATGCTGAAATCAATGATCTTTAGTTCTGAACACTGAGATAACTGAGGTGGGATTTGTCCGAAAAGTGAATTATCTGGTGCTCTCAGCTCTTCAAGAGAGGCAGCTCCAGGACATAAATCCGGTGGAATATTCCCAGAAAGCACGTTGGAGCTAAAATCAACTACTCTTAATTTCTTGCAAAATGAAATGGAAGAGGGAAATTGTCCACTGATCATATTGTTGCTGAGTAATAGTGTCTCAAGAGATCCTAAACTCTGAAGGATGGGATCAGGGAAGGGTCCGGTTAAGTTGTTATTGGACATATCAAGAACTTGAAGCCAAGAACATGATGAAAATGATGCTGGGATCGATCCAGTAATGTTGTTATTCGAAAGTTTAAGTTCCAAAAGTGAGTTACATATACTGCCTAATTCGCTCGGGATCCACCCTGTGAGATGATTGTGTGAAAGATCAACCCTTTGCAATTTCTTGAGAGAACCAAAAGCTGAAGGGATTTCCCCAGTGAGTGAATTTTCGGTAAAAATAAGCTCGTTAAGATTCGTGCAATTTGAAAAGGACGCTGGAAGGGGACCAAAGATTTGGTTTCCGGACCAGTCAAGACTCAACAAAGAGTTGCAGCTTTCGATTTTCAAGCCCGATATCGAGCCTGTGATGTTGTTATATGATAGATCAAGAAACTGCAACTTATCAATGTGCAAGAACAGATTTTCAGGCAAGAAACCAGTTATATTATTGAAAGCAAGATTCACATATTCAAGATTAGGACAATTTGCGAAGAAATTTTCAGCAATATGGCCTAAAACACCAGCAAAAGACAACTCAAGTTGCTTCAAACCATAAGGGATTTGCAGTAAAGACGTGGTAGCATTTATAGATAGAGAATTAGCAGAAAGATTAAGTGAGGTTAGCATATCTAATGAAGAGAAGGGATAGAAAGAAACTTGGCCAACGAGGGACGATTGAGCAAGATCAACAGATGACACTCTGCCAAGAGTGCAAGTGATTCCATGCCATTTACATGTATCTTTATTAACTTGCCATTCTACAAGAACTCCATTTGGATCCTTCTGAATCATCTTCTTGAAAGATAAAAGAGCCGAAGCATCGGTTTTTATCGATGTAAATGATGCCTGTTCTCCTGCCATAGCCATGACTAAAAACACCATAAAAGCAAGAGTTGTTTGAATGATCATTATTACCTCCATTGATGGAGTTGAGCCAATATTCAGAAGGGAGATTTTTAGTGTGTGTAAATATGTGTTTATCTGTGAGAAATAGTGGTGAATATGATGATGATACACTTCCTTTGTGCAAAGGGGCAGAATGAGCTTTACAAAAAGGGCTTGTTCCTTGTTATGCGTGTGATTTTTATATGGAGAAAAAGGAGGGAACATGGATTGGAATGTGAACAATAAGAAATAATAGGAGGAATTGTAATCAAGTCTTGGTGGGGTAAGAGTTAAAAGGGAGAATTTTATTATTACTATAGTGCCTGTTTTATGCATATTTTGAACTAGAATAAATATCGAATCAGAACTGACATTCACACAGGTTCTTCGAAGTGCAGTTGGATTTTGGAACTATTTCAGGCAGAACTAATTTCTTAGTCATTTAATAATGTGAAATTTATATTTTAAAAAATGTCAAATTCTAACATTAATAATCTTTATGAATTGTTGATCATAGACAATGTGCGCCGAGCGGACTCTATAAATTTCGACCATTTCATGAAAACAAAAGGACGAATGAAGAAGACATGACTTGAAATTATACACAAATATTTGGAGTTTAAGGGGATTAAAGATGATATTATGACCGATAGAAGCATTTGGAAAAGTCTGAAATACGTATCTGACTTAGGAATGGCAACGGGTCGGGTATGGGACGGGTTTGGCCAATCCCAGGACCCGCACCGCTACACATAAGACCCGGACCCGCCCCGCCCCGCTTAGACCCGCGAACCCCGCGGGTTTACCCGCCCCGCCCCGGTTCCAGTTTTTTTTATTTTTTTTAAAAAAAAATTAGCTAGAAATCTATTTTGAAATACAAAAGTTGAGTTTTGTGATTAAATTTCATGTTTTCTCTAGTAAATATTTATAATAAGCATTGTAAAACTATCTTTAAACTACTAAATATTTATTAATTTGCTCTTATTTCCTTCAAAATGTCCAACTTTTTTAACATGAACACATGAATTTTGATATAAAATTAAATAATGACACTTTATTGTTCAATTAAAGAAGTAAAATGTATAATCAATATCATACTTTTTTTAAAAAAAATTAAAAATGTATTGCGGGGAGGGTACGGGGCGGGTTCGGCCAATCCCAGGACCCGCCCCGCCCAGCTTTCAAACCCGGTTGAAGCGGGTCCAGACCCGCCCCGGCGGGACGGGTTCAATGCGGGTTCGGGTTTGTACCCGTCCCATTGCCATCCCTAATCTGACCCAACTTGATTCTCTCTATTGTTTATATCACCTACCATAAGTTATCGGGATTAAAAAGTTCAATAGCTGTTGTTATAAGGTTTGAGTTGATCAAAATATCAAGGTCGAAGAAAAGATTAAATGTATGAATTGGTCAAAGATAAAAGGACAGGCCCACAGACAAAGTATATCTAGCTAATATCGCTACTTTGAAAAGAAGAATTAATAAAATCACAAGCGTGAAAATGAAACAGGGTTGGAGGCTTATCGAAGTATAAATATTTTAAGACTGAAAAGGTTTTAAAATATGGGAAAAAACATTACATTTGCTTAATTAATTGAGTTTCTTTTTTAAAATAAAGTTCTGTAAAAATTACTTTTTAAAGGAAATTAATTCTCAGCCAGTCAAAGATATAATGCTCTTACTTTGAAAAATCAAAACATAGTAATATGGGTATTTCACTATATAATCACGAAGACCAATTCATAATCTTACCAAAGTTTTTAAGGCAATGGTATGAAAATTAAATGATATCTGATTTCGCAAGTTAGGGAATTTCTAATTCAAATGACATTCTATATGCTATTCAATACATATGTTATGCCATTTTGCAGGAACTCAAGTTTTTTAAACAAGCGGATTCAACTTTCAATAGAGTATTAGGCTTCATTTTTCATCGTATCTCCCTTTGGGACGACTCAAGTTCGAGTCTGAGATTTGGTCCAAAAATCTTGTTTAAAAAGCTCCTTCATCCATATATATATACAAAAAAAAAAAACTTACACATGCACATCTTAGATATTGAATTATTTAGATTTATTATCCGATTTATACAGGACATATTAATTGATATATAAAACTATTGATTATGATAACTCTCACGAGCTCGGGCATTTAGGCAAGTAGTTTTGACAATGTTATAGGTGACACCATAAATTAATTTTTTTGATTGGTCACAATACTTTCTTTTCGCATTTTATATTGATTTATTGCTAAAGGAGAAATGTATTCAGTGTACTAAACATCAACTCTCACATATCATTTTATACATATATATACATATATAAGGGGTTTTTCTTACATGAGCCGCGTGTTTACAAACACCAAGACACATAAATGAATATACATACATATACATACATATTTATGTGTCTTGGTGTTTGTAATTTATGTGTCTTGGTGTTTGTAAACACCCAGTTCATCTAAGAAAAACCCCATACATAAGTATATGTGTTGGTGCTTTGATACACCGAATTCACCGAGTTCATCTAAATATTTTCCCAAAGCAATTGCAAACATGGACGCCCTTGTCACATCTCACCTTGTGGATCCAAGACTACGGTATCATCAATTCCAAGAAGACGGAATATAAATAAATGTTATCCCAATTTATAATTATTACCATTCTAAAAATCATATTTATCACAATTATATGGTCCCAAACTTGCAATGATCGCCAACATAGATCCATCTTTTCTAGTGTACACGATCTAAAGCTTAGGTGTTAACAAAGAGGGGTGTTTTGTCCATATTCATAAATCACATGATAAACTGTCTATTTTTAAATCAAATTAGTCTAAACTGCCTGTTTTAAAAACAACAGTGGGCAAACTGTATTTTCAAACCAAAATAATGTAAATCGTCTATTTGAAAAATCATAGGGATCCAGAAAAACCCATTTCTAAAATTGGAAGCCAATATTTGTGTATCATATAAAATTAGAAATACTTGACCAATGTTTGAGCTAAATGTAAAATGTAGTTTTCATCAAGTTGAATTATATAAATGGTTACATAACTTAAATTATATATATCCCACTTAACATATGTGGAAAAAATTCGTCAATATATAGAAATTATTTTGGAAAAATATTATGATTACATACGAAGGATTTATAACTGTTATTATCAAATTAATTATTGTTATCAATTAAATTTCCATAAATTTAATATAAAAATTACTTTAATAATAATAATAATTACTCTACCAATAACATGAAACAAAGGGTGTTTTCCAATATGGGGGCGTTGATTGTGGGGGAAACTTTGGATCAGGTGCTTTCTCAAAATCATGCCTCTTCAACTATGGAATATTTAATGATTTGACATTATTAATAATTTTTTTCCTGATGGTCACAATTATTAAAGAGTAAAGTGGATAGAAGAGAGAGAAAGGCCCACCAAAAATTAATGAACAAATACATCGATTATCCCTAGCTGGTTAGTGGTAAAAAGGTATAGGGTATAATGATGCTCCCATTTCCGGCAACTGTATATATTCCCCTTTATCATGCTTCGCTGTTGAAAAAATATTAAACTTTATTTATTGCACCACAATTTTATTTTATTTGTTTGGTCACGTTTGACGTAAACACAATAATATACTTGTATATTGAGTGGAGTTCATGGATTTAAGCCAGTTCATGAGAGCGAAATGACAACTGAAAAGACATAGTTCAAAGTTATACTCAAAAACTTAGAATACAAGAGGATTATAAAAGATTTTGACTGATAGAAATGTTTGGAAAAGACTGACGCATGTGTCCAACCAGACTTGATTTTCTCTATTGTTCATGTAGCATATCACAATTCATCGGGATTAAAGACTTACTTGTTGTTATTCTTGTTAACCAAAAAAATCTTTTTGAGCTACTGGGTCTAAACCAGTTGGTAATAACTCACATCTATTTTAAAAAAATTCAAGTTCGAGTTCCATAATATGAAGACGGTAGCTCATCCAAGTTGGGTTAAAGTTGCTTACGTGTTAAATATTAAAATAGGGAAAGAGCATCATCCAAGTTTTGATTGTTGAGTGGTAATTTTAAGCTATAGCATCCGCAGCAGAGTGGGGAGACTGAGTGGTGGAGACGGTACTTGCTTCATTTTGTAAATGGATTCAACAAAAAAATGGAAATATATTTGAATCTGATCAAAGCTTGGATCAAATCTACTGGACAATGTCATAAAAGATTCAACGTGGGTACATGAAAATATGGTCAGATATAATATTTACTTTTTCAATACTAATTCCAAAATTTTAAAACTAATCAAATATAATACCATTTGTTTTTAATTAAAATAATATCATATAATGTTTTTAACAGTTTTATTCTCATAGAAATTATTGTTTAATAAAAGTGGTCACATAATTTTTAGGAGGTCAACTTTTGATTAAAAACAAAAGTTTGAGACTATTTTTTATTTGGAAATAATTTTCATGGGGCTATATTTGATTAATTCTAAAAAATTGGGATTAATATTACAGAAAGATATATTCCATTGGATCGTTTTTGAAATTTACACCACTTATAATTATACATATTTGTGTGTGTTTGTAAAATACTTAGAACTATGATAAGTTAGAACAAATATGCACATTGCAAATTGAGTTCTGATATGAATGTAGCCATCGCTGCATGCATTTTTTGTGACTAAATAAACTCTAACTTCAAAATTAATACACGATGTTTCACTTGCACAAACATATATGCATGTACTCATGTTGCACCATATATGATGTTCCAACTCAAAACACATTTATGTGAGTGAAGTAGCTCATGTATCTTACAAAGAGCTAATATGACTTGTAAATTCTCAATGCTCTCAACACGCCCCCCTCAAATGTGACATTATATAAGTCAAAACAGGGCAGAATAGTCAATTACATCAAAAACCTAGTCTGATATCATGTTAAGAATACATGTGATTCCAACTCAAAACCAATATTTAGGTTTAAAGATCTATTCTTCGTAACATAAACATAAAATGGATATTTAGCAGCGTTTTGTTGAAACTAATTAGACATGTAATTGGTAATTGATACACATACACTCATCTTCTCATATTCCAAGATAAAGAACCAGAAAAAACATATCAAGCTCCACTCTATCCAAGAACCCAATAGATACATAAAAAAACAATATTTATGGCTATTAACAATTTATACAAGAAAAATAAACGAAATCAATGAAATTGTACAAATTCACATCCCGATGGGTACAATGTAGTTTGTGCTTGAATAGACCGATGAAGTTGGTCTATGGAGGGGTTTGTCTTGGGTGTACCCGGTGTTTGGTGCACCCAAGACATATACATGTGTATTTATATGTATGTATAGATACACATGTGTCTTGGGTGCACCAAACACCGGGTGCACCCAAGACAAACCCGTCTATGGAGTGATGGAGTCAATCATTAAGTTGCGTTAGTCTACTCTAATATCATGTAAAATCAATTACCAACAAAATGGATAAAAAAAGTTAGTCACGCTCATAATAATTTATCAAGGGTTAGGACTTAGGTCAAATAAACTTTTAGTAACCAAAGCCAAGTTGTTGGGGTTGGGCACGCCTTGGGGGTCGCATCCCACTACACTACATACAAATGATTGGCTAGGACCTCAGCAAAGAATATTATTGCTTTTGACTCTCCCTGGTACTTACTACTTGCGGTAAACAAATACTTTTTTTAAAAATATATATTTTAAATAAATAAATAATAACACAAAAATTAATTATTATGTAATTTTACCCTGAATAAACTGATTGATAATGAAACTGCACTTCAATATATAATACTTTATATAATTTCATATTCAAAAATCCTTGAAATAATTAAAAAAATTAAATCTAAAAACCCATTTTCCATATCGCAAAACCCATTGTATCAAAATAAGTAGTTTTTTTTTCTTCTAAATATCCACAATTTTAACTAGAATAACTTACTTTGGTTGACAAAACTTTTTAGGTTAGTAATAATAGTATAGACTATTTTAAACTGTACGGAATTCCAAATAATTATATATTATACTTACATAATTAAATAAAAAATTAAAATTAAATGTTTGATGAAATTATTGCAATATAAGGTACCTTTTCGATTTAAAATAATGAGATGATGATAAATAATATAGTGTGATAAGTTATATGGTGTTTAGTTGGATGATAAGATAATGGATTAATTTTATTGTTTGATATACCCTCGAAATTTTAATTTCAAATTTTGACGTGAATTTCAAATTTTGGAGAAAATTTCAATTTTTGGGATGGTAGAAAATGTGGGACATGATATATATGTCAATTTGCTACAAAGTAAGATTAAATAAGATTTGATACTTTTTTTTTCTAAAAACAAACCATGGGATTAAAAATTAATTCTAAGATAACTAATCTCAATCCTTCAAAGCAAACATGGCCTAATTAGATCAATCATTTACGAAGTATTATAATTATTTTGTTATTATTGAAATTTCTGTTAGATTATTTTTAAATATGTCAGTTAAACAATCAACCATAATAAATATTTTAGTCATGAAAATTTGTTTTAACATATGTATATACATGATCATCCCATAAAATTTATATTTCAATTCAAAATATAATATCTGAGTTGTATATATATTTAATACTAGCTTACTTAAAAGTGCTAAAATTCGGGGTTAAATTTATATAGTAAAAATAAATTAAAAATTACTTTATTGTCATCTGGGAATAAAATCTTAATTTTGAAAAAATTGGCCTCTTAAAAAAATATATTTTTTAATGAGTTTATAAAACTGGAATTTTTTAATTAGGCTTTTTTACAGAAAATTTAGCTTAATAAGTTTTTTTTTTTAATTTCCTTGTTAATTCAACCATAAAAAGGTATTTTTTAAAAAAAATAATTGCAATGGAGATAGTGAATACATATGCGTTTTCGACTTTTCGTAGAGTAGATTGGATGAACAAATGCGTCTATAGATATTTGATGGATATAAAATATCTATATATAAAAATTAATAATAGAATTGTTAACGTTATTGCCACCACTCATTGGGTTGCATTGATACATACCTCTCGAGATCCTCGGTTCAAATCTAGATGTTAGCAATACAAAAACCCGTCCCCACTTATACTGAAAAAAAAAAAAAAGAAATTCAACTTTGTCAATGATCATATACAAACTATATCGAATATTATGAGCATACTTTTATCTTAATGTAGAATCAGATTGGTTGTAATTTTTTTCCTTTATGAAGTTTTTCAGATTAATATATGATATAGTACGGTAATAATTTTATAAAATATTCATTTATTTATTTTTTTTTAAAAAAGAAGCCTATCGAATGCCCTGTCATCAATTTTGCCGAGATAAGCTCTGTTGCATTAAATTGCGATGTTGACACGTGTCATTTTTATTTCGTAATTTGAATTCAACATTGATACGTAACGGTTTCACTTTTTGTGGGTGATTCGCGGAGAGGAAAGGGGGGGGATCGAAGATGGCGACTCTGAGTGTTGCTCCGATGTTAACTTCGCCTCGTGATGATGCTATGCAATTGCACCGTGCTTTCAAGGGTAAATTCTCTGTTGTTTTATTTGATTTTTCCCGTTATTTTTACATTTCACCATGTAGTTTTGGGGAAAAAAATTCTGACGACTTTTCTCCCTATGATTTCGTCTGTTGTTTCGCCTTAGTTTTCATGGTTATGATTTTGCGCCGATGTCTCTTGTTCTTTGGTTCGAGTTTGTTTAAGTGAATCGTGGATATATGGACACAGATAATCGAGGGTTAGTGGTCGAGTTTTTTATATTAAAAAAGTTGTATATATACAATTAGGGAATAACCGTTAACCTCCTAGAATAAATAATAGATTGTCCAATCTCTACAAGCTTAGACTTTGGGCTTTTATGACGACAATTCTTCATGGTATCAGAGACTCTGATTAACGCCAATGTCCTGAGTTCAAAACTCACAAACAACAATTCCATCCACGTTAAATATCCACTTGATGAGCCTAAAAAAAAAAGGAACAAATCGGCCCACGGGAATATTAGAGAATAAATAATAAATTGTCTAGTCTCTCTACAAGCTTGGGCTTTCAGATATTCTCTAACATAACCCAAACCGGAACCATATGTAAAAAACCAAAATCGAAACCGGTGATCTTAGCAATGGAATCATGTGTTCCGTGACGGAGTTATTTGTCCGTTACAGAATTTTGCGATGGATTATATCATTTCTGTCGCAGAGTAGAGACAACATTTGTGTTCCATCGCTGATCTTACCTGGTTGTCATCCACCAAATTCTGTTTACACACACCATTCCACGAAAACAATATTTGATCCCTTACATATCACCATTGATTCAATAGATATCAATTCTACACACACCATTCCACAAAAATAATTCACATATACCATTAAATCGGCAAAATATGTCATAGAAACCAATATTTTCACGAATAAACTATCAAAATAGACATCAACAAGCCCAAAAGTAATTCAACAACTGCATGGCCAATCTCATACTCAACCCTTACAATTCCACGTCTGTATCCCATAACAAAACAAATATATATAATGAAGGCTACGGGGAAGGGGGCTGGGTAATATCATCGTCACCACTGCTTGAGAGGGAATGGACTCGAGGTTGATCAGTGCATGCAACATCAGATATCTAATAGGCCACCTTATTAATTCTTTTAGAGTCATACTAGAAGCTGGTTTGTGAATTTTGTTTCTGATTTCGGTCAGAAATTGGCCGTTGTTTTTGGTTCTCACTAATGTCGTCCAGGTACTGCACAACTAGGGAGTGCATTGTTTTAAGTAGTAACGCATGAACAGATTCATGGGAAATTAGTTAGTTTCCCTTGGCGTTTGGATGGGCTTAATGAGCTAGAAAATTTACAGACGAATTTTGTTTCACTTACTTTCTATTTCGGTTAGCCAAGAATCCAGCATTTCTGACTATTAATTGCATCTTCTAGGTTTTGGATGTGATACTACTGTAGTTGTTAAAATCCTCGCGCATCGGGATGCAACACAGCGAGCACTTATTGAAAAAGAGTACAGAGCTATGTATTCTGAAGATCTAAATAAACGTCTGGCTTCAGAGCTTAGTGGTGATGTCAAGGTACCAAAGAGAATCGGCATGGCTTTTAAAAAATTTCTGCGTATGCTTCCATAGAGGAATGCTTTTTTTAGCTTTATTATATAGTGCAACTATAGTAATAATACGTTCTAACACCAATCTACAACATTTTCTAGATGATTCAACGAGGCAATACTATTTACAGTTTTTTTATTTCTAATTATATACGATTGTTTGTTTGCCAAATGATTTTAGAGAGCTCTGTTATTGTGGATGCCTGATCCTGCTGGAAGGGATGCTACCATTGTAAGGCATGCTTTGACTGGTGGTAGCATCGATCTAAAAGCTGCTACTGAAGTAATATGTTCCCGAACCCCATCACAGATACAATTTTTTAAACAAGTTTATCATGTACGATTTCATGCTTATGTTGAGCATGATATTGAATATCAAACATCTGGTGATCACAAGAAGGTACTCTCTCTCTCTCTCTCTCTCTCTCTCTCTCTCTCTCTCTCTCTCTCTCTCTCTCTCTCTCACACACACACACACACACACACAAATGCATGCACTCTCGCCAAAACCTCCTGAATATTTATTTGAATATACTGACTTAACCCGGGAGAAATTCAAACGATACCTACCAGGATAGTATTTCTTGCTAAAAATTGTCTTATTCCATTTTGTTTTATCGAAATGAGTTATGAGGACCTGGATTTTTCACCTATTTGAATATTGAGTTGAATTTGAGTTCTCAATTTATTTATTTTATTTATGTATCTTCGGAATCCGAACTCTTGTTTTTTAGATTACACTAGAACCTTTAAATTAGTTTGTAAGCCACCTCTCTAGATGCTCTGCTCTTCATATTATCAATTTTTTTGAACAAAGTGGATGCTTGAAAGTTAGGATTGAGTATTTTCCAATCCCCGGCGTACCACTAATGTGCTTCTTTCCTGGAAGAACGTTTTGTTCATTTACTGCTAATTCAAGGTAGGGCATCAAGAAGAAAGGTCAAGTGGAATGATCATGTGTCAAGGAGTGGAAGATAATTGGTGCAATGAGTGATGACGAATGAATTGAGGGGATGGAAGATTATTGATGTGTCCAAAAATCACTTATTTTTTTTGTCTCTCTTATATTCTGAGGTTGTATCAGAATATCTTATGCAACAACTGGACTTGCCTCAACTAAGTTATGTAAGGAGCATACTGCGTGGACCTTTCAATTGTTTAGGGTCTGGCTGTGCGTAACCTATATATTTTTCTAAAGCCAGTTAGCTCCAAATTGATTTTGTGAAGATTCTGATAATTCCAGGAGCCCAACTGTGTCACAAAACAGATAATGGCCATAAAAGTCTTCTGATGCATCAATCTAGCCCACAGTTTTATCTCAACCAGTGTATGGGTCCAGGATAAGTTTGATTTATAAATCAGGCACAAGTTTGATTTATTAGTCTGGTCTTTGTGCAATGAGTATGAATACAAAACAAGCTATCCACAACTACTTTTTGAAGAACGAATTCTCTGTGCGAGTGGAATATGTAGATTATTCTCAACACAAGGATTATACTCACAAACCCACCTAATTGTTTCTGTTCGATTCCATTTGGCAGTTGCTACTTACCTACATGAATACTATACGGTATGAAGGTCCTGAGGTAGACTGGGTGATGGCAGAACAGGATGCTAAATCTCTTTACAAAGCTGGGGAAAAGAGGTTTGGGACTGATGAGAATACTTTCATCCGTATCTTTTGTGAGAGAAGCCGAGCACATTTGGCTGCAGTCTCATCTGCTTATCACAGATTGTATGGAAGCTCGCTGGAAAAGGTGAAACTTATCATTTCGACACTGTCCTTAAATTTTCCTGTCTGTTGCCAAACTGAAAATCTTCTTGCAGGCCGTGAAAAGTGAAACCTCAGGAAACTTTGAGTTTGCTCTCCTGACTGTTTTACGGTGCGCTGATAACCCTGGAAAATACTTTGCAAAGGTAAACTATTTATATTTTGTCGTAACATTCTCTTATCGAGGAAAGGGTTCTTTCCTTAAATTCCTTGCTCCCAGATTCATGATTCTCTTTTGCTTTCTTTCACTTTTACTTTTTTATTTTACAATTTTGTTTGTTCCATTGTGCCACCTACCTACATGGATTATTTTTTTGGTTCCCGTATGTTTCCAACTATTTTATCGTAGATTCGTAGTCCTTGCCAAATACTTGATTTTTTGCAGTTTGTCTCGTAAGAAAAAATGATACACTGTAGTGGCTATAACTGTGAATGCTAGCTAAACCGTTAGTGAAAATTTTAAGGTGCTACATAAGGCAATGAAAGGCTTGGGGACTGATGAGTCTACGCTTACTAGAGCTATAGTGACGAGGGCAGAGATCGACTTGCAGTATATAAAAGCGGAGTACCATAAGAAGTATGGAAAGTCATTGAACGATGCTGTTCACTCTGAAACATCAAGATATTACAGGACGTTTCTTCTTGAACTTCTAGGTCCCAATCACCGCTAAACGAGTTGATTGCTTCGGTGTGAATATCTATCTATGTTCTGTAAATACTGATTTTCGACATGTACATGAGAGTGAGATTGTGTGTTTGGAACAGTCAAGATGTCCAGTTATTAGTTCTAAAGTGTGTATCAAGCTGTCTGAAGCAGTGCGGAATTCTTGAATAAATCAACTTCTGAAGTTGGAAAGGGTAAAAATGATGTTGCTTTTTGCCACCTTGCAAGTGTTGGATGGCTTATTTCACTGGGAATATGCGGTAGTGGCAAAATCATAAAAGATATTATCCTGTTTAATATTTATTTCGCTATCCCACATGCTTTGTGTTTAACGTGATTCAATTTGTGAAATAGAAGTTGGAACCCGAATCATCATCATTAATTCAAGAACATGTATTTTCGAAGCAGGCAACAAACCTGGCCTGTACAACATGAGATGAATCAAACTCCCAAGAATCAAGAAAAATGTCACAAATTCCAGAACAAAATTGGTTTACAGTTTCAAATTTAGATCAGGAAGAGATGAATCTGTCCTCGAACCAGGTGCCACAAAACTTATGTTAGAACTTTGTCCTGAATCAAATCCCTGATTTCCATTATACCCCTTGATTTGACGAAAGCTTCCAGGCCATGAAGAAATATCAGCATCATCATACTCCAAGAACACAGCAGGCATATTCCCAAAATAGCCTTGGTCAACAAACCTTGCCCCAACTTTTATTCCGTGAATTGGCCTCTGAATAGGCCTCATGATTTGTTGGTGCATTGCTGAATGAGCTTCAATGCCTAAAGATTGAAATGCAGAACCGTGGAGCGGAAGAGACGCTAAGATAGCGTCTCTCTCTGATAACATACCCATTCGCATGGCCCTTTTCGCAAGTGTTCTTTCTCTCTTGTGTGCATTCTGGTGTCCTCCCAGTGCCTGTGAGCTGTAAAACTTCCGGCGGCAGTAATTGCACGAGAAAACTCGGGTACCTGCTGGAGGGCACGGGAATTCATCGGTGCCTTTTGAATCGGTATTGGTGCTGTTGAAGAAGCCGAGAGTGAGGTCAAGAGTAAGAGGTGTTGTTTCGTGAGAGTGATTGGTTTCTTTGGAATGGGTGGGGGATGTCTCTTGAATGGATGTATTTGAGGCTACACGACTGGTGGATTCGGATTCGTCTTCTGAGTCGAGATTGAGATTCGGGGACTTCATTGAGGAAGAGTGGAGGAGGATTTTGCGTCTTTTTCCAGGTAAAAAATGGAGATTTTCTGGTAAAATTAACTCAAGTCACCTGAAAAATAAAAAGAATACAATTATTTAAGCAAAAAAAGACAGCCGACTAAATGGAGAAACTCAAGCAAGAGCGTTTCTGAATTCAAGGAAACATGTCAGTGGTACGTTGGCTTGGGGTAATTAGATACCGTTAAAACACAAAATATTGAAGGCCTTGCGTATTTACAGCTTAAAATTTCTAGTGTCTGGCATATTCAATATCGTTACTAGAGCTAGCTAGGCAAAGTAGAAAGTTAAGGGCTGGAATAAAGAGTTTTCCATGAAAGAACGTGATGGGAAGGGTTAGAAGCGTAAACTTTGGATGAGGTGGTAATTCAATACAGAATGAGAAATGTTATTGTCAAAGTAAATATTATTGTTGTCAGAGCAATTTTCATAAATTTAACATGGAAATTACTATGACAGCGACAATATTTGTTCACGATATCATAACACATACATACAGATGCCCGGTGTTTCTTTACACCACTCAACTGAACAAGCAACCAATGATCCACATCATGTCGACTACTGGTTGTTCTATGAGGATTATGGAAAATCGAGATTCTTTGAAAGGGCATACTCCAAAGGTCAAAGATTAAAACTCTCAATTAATGAGCTTAATAAAAGACCCACATGTTCAAGAAACACATATACTATGGATTTCACTGACAATAATCAACAAGTACAAGAAATCAAAGCTAATTCTAACTAGATCAAGAAGTCCAAGAAAGCCTACAAGCCAAATCCAATTTGAAGTTAAAAGTACTACAAAACCAAACAACGAACCACTTAACACTAACTTTATGATCCAAGACTTCACATAAACCAATCCACAGCTTTACTAAGTCACGAGAAACAACAAAGGAATCACAGGTAAAAAAGCAACCCAAAAAGAAAAATATAATGAGACAACAAAAAGGTTTAGGGATTTTCACAGTAAGTACCTTGAAACTGCAAGAGTCTCAGATTGTGAGATGAAAAGACACATAGTGCAAGATTCTAGTTTTTTACCAAAAATGGTGGAATTCAGAAACACAAGAATAACATGGAGATAAGATCATTGACAGAAGGGGTGGGTGATGATACGTCAGAGAAATAAAGCAGTGTGCTAGCTATTTATGTTTTCTTCGCTTGCGAAAATGCTAGTCCCACTGCCAACCAGACCAAGTGTCTGGCCAAATTAAGTGTAGAAATTATTTAAAACATAATTGAACTATGTTATACTTTTTTATCAAAACAAAATATTTTAAAATATGATTCTGACCATTTTAACATACGCTTAATCATTATAGTTAGATTAAAACCTCGAATCCGATAATTTTTAAAAAGGTATGTGAAATAATATGTTTCAGAAATGATTTTGTTTTTGTCTGTAGAATTAGTTTATTCGTGACTTTAACCTGTCTCGTCAGCTGGCAAATTAAAATATCTTAAAGATAGCCACAAGATAATATTCTCTTTATAAAAAGTCGAATTTAAATAGAATAAGTCGGCACCGTAGGATCAAAATAATCAGTGTCTCCCATCCCTTAAAATCGGGGGTGGAAGGAGAGGGGTGCAGGGGCGATAGTCGCACCCTAAATTTTTTGTGTGTTTTTTATAGATATATTTTTAAAAAAATATTTTTACTCTAAATTTAAAAAAGAAAATTTGTTCCTCTTAAATTATAATTATGGCACCGCTTCTGCTTAAAACGTAATCGTCATGTCTGGAACATACGATCTGATATCAATTCGTCCTCCCTAACTTACAGGCCAGTTCACGGAATTTGTCGACTCGGATCTGATATCAATTCGTATAGGAGAGTTCTTATTTGAGCTGGAAGAATAGGAAGAACCCGGTTCTTTCAAATGCTAGTGCCCTCATTGTAGCATTTATCTAACCAGAGGAATCCTATCCTTCCTAGATTGGTGCTCTGCAGTTGGTTTTGATTTCAAAAATAAATAGCGGAATCATTTTAAATTAACATATGATAAAGTATGTGTAACTTGTATAGACGAGAAGATACAAGAAAGTCGTTTACATTGGTTTGGCCTACGTACGACGTATGTCCAGTAATGTACATGTACGTCGAATGGAGTCCATGGGTTTCGACAATTTCATCAGAGCAAGAGGACGACCGAGGCTCGAAATTATACTCAAAGACTCGGAGTTCAGTGAGATTAAAGAGGATATGACAAATAGAAGCGTTTTAGAAGACTGACGTACGTGTCCGACCCTATTTGATTCTCTCTATTGTTCATGTAGCCTCCAATTTATTGAAATTAAAGGATTACTTGTTGTATTGTTTTAAATTAACATATATGTTTTAAGTATTGATAGTATTTTATATTTAAATTATTAAATTGCACATTTTTCGTCTCATGTTTTCTTTATTTAAGATAAGATTCTTTTAATATTGTTTTAAATTTAAGATAAGATTGTTATATTACATCAGGTAATTTTATAAGTTTTTGTAATATTAAAGAACGTAAAAGATGTGTTTTTTTTTAAGATTCATCGACACATTCTTTTGTAACTCTGAAAAGTAAGTAATCTCAATTTTTTTGTCAACATAAAATATCGAATATGTTCTTGTTAAACAAAAAAGATTCCCATTTATGAATGTTTTCACACTCCAAAGCTCCTTAAATTGCTTTCGGCTATTATAATTAATTATTTAGCCATTTTGGGATATTTTTTTAAAATATTTCAAAATGTCATTATTTTTAAAAAAGAAAAATTGAATTATATTTAAAAATTCCCTTAAATTGCTTTCCGCTATTATAAAACTTTAATAGAATTAATTTATATTAATTGAATTAAAAATAATTTATTCTATAAAAACAATTATATGAGGTCGCGTGACAGATACAGCAATAGCGAGAAAGCTATTAGGTTGTATTTATGTTGAAAGATTTCATTTTAACAACGGATCTGAAATTTTAGATTTGAAATGATTTCAATAATTTTGAATTTGAATACATTGCTATTGTTAAAAAATGTTTTAAAATTGAAGATGATGGTTTTAAAATCCATAAATTTCAAAATTAGCCAAAATATTTGACATCCATCAAATTATTTCATCCAAATGGAGTCTTAAATGCGGAATTTAACTATTCAAATAGACAGTAGATGGGACCAAATCAAGATTTGGTTAAGATCCCTCCATATTGTTTTGTTTATTTTAATGACATTTTTAATAATAAATCATGCAATTAAAATATTATTTGTGGAAGGAATGTTGAGTTGCATCGATTGCCTAATCTTTCAATTTTTTATTTAATTTTTTTTAGCAGAAACTTAAAATATATTAATAGATGAAACAGGTACAACAAAGTTCAAGCTCAATCACAGCTAGACAATCCATAGACACTAACAGAGATGAACACAGATCAAATACACGGAGGAAAACATTATGAAAAAAGGGATAACACAAAGGCGAGCGGGGATCTAGAATCACCGAAAAACACAAAACCTTATCCATGAAAATACAGAAACACTCGGATCATACCATGTTTTATACACTTTTTGACGTTTGTTAATTATTATAATAATGAACATTGGGCGTACCATGTTTTATTATCTTAATTTTTTTATAACGTTGTACTCTAGTATTTGTATGCACGCGTGCTTTGCTGGGAATAAAAGATTCATGTTTTGGTATTTTTAAGAATATGTATCCAAAGCTTTTGATTTAAAATAATACGACATATTTGTATAGTTTAATGATATGTATGTAACATATTACACGATTCAAAATTAGAGAAAACAGATTAATTTTTCTATCGACAAAGTACTTAACCCGAAGGCACCAAGAGGTCAAGGGAGTTGCAGCTCCCTTCAGGGGGCAAAGCCTCCTGCGGGGGGTCAGGGTGGGAGGCGGACACTAGCCACAATTTCTTCTAAGCTTTTAGATCTCTAAACATTCATCATTTTCATATGGATGATCCAGCATGTGATTGACATCTATTTTATTGTGGTAACCGAGATTATTAATCACATTTTCAAGCTCATGAATGCCTTCTTTAAAAGTTTGTCCATTTAAGTTCATTGAGGATCCTTCACTCTTTAAATTAGTAAATTATTAATTTATCAATTAATTACTCTCTCAATTAATAAAATTTTATTGTCCCAACATTATTAATTTATTGATATTTTACTATATAGAAGATTTAAAAAAAATTCTTTTTTTATGACTGGGGACCCGCAACTGCTACCCTTTTGGGCGCACTGGGTATACCATATTGACGCAATAACCTGCAAACCACGTCAGCCAGGTAAACTTCATTAGGCAAGACAGGTGCGATAGGCTGAACAGAGAAAATATTGGTATAGGGAATCGAACTTATGACCAAAGACATCCACATTCACCTACCCTGCCACCCATTAAGGGCAAACAGAAAACTTGGTCTAAGTAACACATGCGTATCCAAGTCTAACAAACTATTAAAAAAATAATGGGCTTCAGGCTGACCCGATTTAAAGGGAGCCTAATGGGCTCTCCTTTCTATTTATTTTGAAATAAAATATTATTAAACCCAAATAATGAACTGGGCATTTATTAATTAATTTATATGTATACATATGGTTAGTTTTGTGGTTCATCTTCTTTTTCATTTATAGTATTTGACTCTCTCTAGCTCGTTCATCTTTAGCCATTAATATATCTCAACCATAGATTTAATAATGCTATAATTAAGATGTTCCACATCACATATAGCATGAACAAATTTGCATTGTTTGATACTTACTATATGGGGATGAGTGGATGTTGCTTTCTAGGTCAGAATATGGGTCAAAACTCAAAAGTCTGAATAGGTCATCCATATGGTTCATTATATAGTGGAGGAATGATCAATCTCCTTATAGGACACAAACTTTTCAAAAAGTAATCGAAAATTCCGCGACTGGCGATAGATCTTCATAATCCCGCGATTGATCGCGAGATTAAAACTTCATTTTTTTTCAAGTCACGGCACGCGGCAATCGATCGCGGATAAAGTCCCGATCGATCACGTGATCTGCATTTTTGTTGCCCAAGTCACGCTCCTACGCGATCGATCGTTGTAGATGTGGAGATCTATCGGGGCTTCAACCATTCTCCAAACTCGAGATTTCGGTCATTCTTTCAACATGTTCTCTCGGTTTGGTCTTTTTCATCGTTAATTAGCTCACTTCCTCCATTTTCAAACACTTATACCTAGATTCCTGAAATCAACAAATATATACAAAAATCGTAAAATCGTCCAGGAATCAATACGAAAATCACATCAAAATAAGTGTAAAAACGACACTTATCATATCGCTTCTGGTAGTAGTCGTGCTTGGAGGGCCGATCGATCATTCCTTGCAGCACCATTTTTCCCAACTTTTGATGCTTGAATTTTTAATTCACCAAGATTTTTTCCAACAGTGTACTCTTAGCGATGAATATATAGTAACCATAGATATAAGAATGCTATATATAATTAAGATGTTCTACATTATATATAGCGTGGACAAATTTACATTCTTTGTTTTTTGTTTTTTTGAGTGGCAAATTTGCATTGTTTGATACTTACTATATGGGATGAGACCAGTGTTATTAAAACCGGCCCGGACCGGCCGGTCCGACCGGTTCAACCGGTGACCGGTGCTGAGTCCGGGCCGGTTAACAGTATAAAATCGGAGGGGTAAAGAACCGGTGAGAACCGGTCAAAAACCGGTCGAACCGGTGAACCGGTCGACTGGTTGAACCGGTTCTCACCTTTTTTTTTTTTTTAAGTTTTTCATTTTTTTTTGTTATCCCTTTTAAGTTTTATCATTCACACAACAATTCTTCTTCTACAGGCAATGTATGAACTTTCTAATAAAAAGAATCAATTCTTGCATTTTAATTGGTGGATTACATGACAATTGTATTGCCATGATTGAAGATTTTATGGAGTTTATTATATATATTAGATCTAATTTTGTATTGCATCAATTCCATGCAACTATGAGTTTTAACATTTACTCATTATATATTTTTGATATTTGTATCAGTCTTATATATAAAAACAAAAAGTAATATATTGTATCAAAAAAGACAAAAAATCTCTTAATTTTGATAATCAATAATAAAGTGTTTGTAATAATATAGAAGCCCATTATTGAATAATATAATACAAATTTGGTGTATGCATGATTAATTAGTGCGTTTGTAATTAATCCTTTTATATATAAAGTTTATATAAAAAAAATAGTTATAAACTTAAATAGATGAAATTATTGAAAGATTGTGTAAAATATTGGTCTCCATGCTATGTTGCTACAATGGTATTTTTTTTATTATGAACATTTGAAACTTTTACAAATACATGTTATATATTTTTCAAAAATTAAATATAAATATTACATCATGATGACGTCATACACCGGTTGAACCAGTGGTTTAACCGGTTAAACCGATCGAACCTGTAACCAGTAAGGACACCGGTTTTATGTCCGGTCCGGTTATGAAAACACTGGATGAGACTCTCGTAAAATATGAAAATACCTTAATAATAACATATTAAATTTAATATTCCTTTGATTCTAGCGATCCATTTTTAATAAAGTTTTCATTAAAATATATTTAATGAATAAGTGCCTCTGAAAATAAAAATGCTAATGTCAAAACACTTTTACGCACTTTCTACTTGCAGCATCATATTCTCTGCACTATCATGACAAAGGAGGGAGGAGTCGTGTACCCTTTGGGTTTGTCTAAGAGCCAAACTTTTGAGCTTTTTTCACTGCTAAAATGATTACACGTTTTTTTTTTTACTTTTGGCACAAAAATTGTGTTACGGTACAAAATAAATAATAATTTTTTTAATTTTTTAAAAAAATTAAATTTTTATATGAGACGATAATTCAACATAACACTGAAGTTCTGGGTTCAATATTTATAAACAACAAATCTACCACATTAAATATGTATTTGATGACCTCCCAAAAAAGATGTACAAATCGACTCACATTTAAGAGAAAATATTAGAGAATAAATAATAAATTGTCTATATGCTCAGATTAGACGGCAATTAAACACTTGATAGATATATATTATTTGTTTTCTTTAAAGCAAATGTTCTTCGTTACTAAAGTAACATCCAAATTGAATTTCTTAGTTATTATTATTATTATTATTGGAATCTATGAAGTACCATAAAAATGTAATTAAACTGTTCAAAAAGGAAATTTGTCGAGGCACTGCGATAGACTACATAACATGAATTTAATTAATACAATATCAATAGAATACACAAATTAAATATAAATTTTAAATAACAATATCACTGTGAATTATATGTACAAATTTGGAAATTTGGTAACTCAATATTATTTTCATATTGGATAAAATTTATTATATTAGCTAATTATTATTAATATCTTATTTTTAAAAAAAAATTAGAATTATATAATTTCAGTCTTACTTTCAATTCAATAAATCAAAAAATGAAGTATATTTAATTACCATAAAGCTTTCATAATATAGGAAATAAATTGCATTTTGAATTTATGAAATTTTACTGATTTGGAAGTATGTTATTTTTTATATATATAAGTTGTTCTAAAAGTTAAAGTTAATGACAGATTATTATTATTTAATGGGGAATTTTAAGTTAAGAAATTAATAAATATGACATGGAGGGATAGTACAGTTTGTTTGTCTTTTTGTACTTCATCTTCCGTTTCGTTTATTATTTTTCTAGGTTTCAAGTTTATTTAAATTTTGACAG
This sequence comes from Haberlea rhodopensis, assembly GCA_907163345.1. NCBI lineage: Eukaryota > Viridiplantae > Streptophyta > Magnoliopsida > Lamiales > Gesneriaceae > Haberlea > Haberlea rhodopensis. Next base: position 7,169,303 of record CAJQUN010000002.1, on the reverse strand, counting down.
AAATTAATTGAACTCTGACAGAATTTTTGAAAAATGGTATAAGTTGTGATGTAATATGAAAGAGACAATTGCCTGCCATGCATGTAGAGAGTGTGGTACGTTGACCGCCGTACGAACCCAATTCCATAGGCCAAATTTTTATATATATATGATGTATATCTCATTTATATAACAATTTAATATTAAAATATAATATATTTTAAATAAATAAACATAGCAAAGATTTGTCTATATGAGTTAGAATTATCAAAACGAGCAACTCCAGCTCAAATTGGCTTGATACATCTAACCCATGATCCAAACAAACATAGTCTGTTTGGGCCCACCTCTAGGCCGGTTAGAAAAACTCCAACCCAACGCGAGACGGGCCGCGGGTTGAGGAGGGCCAACTCCTCCGAAAATAAAAAAGTTTTAAAAAAAACTTCAAAAAAGAATTCTAATTGTACTTACCGAGCCTGGAATTGATGCTAGGAGATAATAGAAATTGTTTCAGGTTTTATCTAGACATTAATCATGCTATTAAAAATAATTGACTTGAGAATTGATATTTTACTCAATTTTGAAATGCATGTTGCAACTTTCAAGCACGACCAAGTGAAAAATATAACGTGGATCGAATTCTTTAATGTGATATTGAGTTTTTATTTATGAATTAAGACTAAAAAAGAATAATCATTTAAAAAAAATGATCAACCCGTTGGCCAACCTACCAACCCGTGGCCCAAACAGATTGGCCTGTAGAGACCTTCCTTCTGGTGGGCCCAAAAATCTTAATCCAGCCTATCTATTTGACTGGTTTTGTTGAGTTAACCCAACAGATCTAGCACAAAATAACAGGTTTAATTTCGGTTCATACAATAATTTTTAATTCCATACCTAGTATGGCTGAGAATTAAATCATGTAGTCTGCTTTATATAATATTTTCAGATATATAAATATATATATTTATTATTTACCAAAACAAATTTTATACATTATTAAAATTGTTATGCTTATATATATACGTAGCAAAAAAATATTTGACAAAATGCAAATAAAGGATTATATTAAAGAGATTTCATAATTTTTTTTTCTGCGCAATAGGCTTCCCCATTTTGTTTATTCAGAAAAACATATTAAAAAGCGTGGAAAACAAGGCATGATGAGTGCAAAGCGTAAAGAACCTGCAATTTGAACAAAAGTCGGGGAAAGCGGTTAACCTCAGGTTGCCCAAGTTAAGCATTAAAAATTGCAAAAAGAGCGTAGTTTTTTAGATAAAATTTTAAATGGAAAAAGGCACAAAAAAGTAAGTTTTTCTAGATAAAATCATAAATGGAAAAAGGCACAAAAAAGTAAGTTTTTCTAGATAAAATCATAAATGGAAAAAGGCACAAAAAAGGCATTGGTCGTGGCTCTTCATGTGAAGTTGCGGTTTTTCATTATATGATGCCTCTAAATGGTGTAAATTGATGACACCTTATGTTAAATGTGTGTCACGATATACAAATATATGTCACTAGTAAACTCGATGGCTGCACAAAAACTCTTTGGCCAAATATAAACTAACATTTGGAATAACTCAAGAAAGAGCAACTAAGGGCTATTAAATTGGATAAAAACGGTTGGGAAACAAGTGAAGGGGTCAGTTATAGGATGACCAACCCAGCTATATATATCTGGGATCATTCAGAATAGCGGGGGACTTTTTGATTGAGATTTTACATATAAAAAAAAGAAGAGCTTCTAAGGGGGATTGGCAAAGCAGAAGAGTAAAATTCAAAGAAGGATCACATTGTAATTCATAGGAGTGTGTATCGATGAGTGAATTCTGATCTGTGTAAATGTATATTGAGTTTTGGGTGATCAATAATATATGGAGTCTCCCGTGGAGTAGATCGATTTGATCAAATCACGTAAATCATCTTGTCGTTGCATTGCATTTCATTCTTGACTCATGTCTACTGTGTATGATCATATTCATGATTGAATTGGTGATTACTTTTTGTGGTTGATTATCATTAGAGTAAATGATAGAAATCATAAGTCTTATTTGCGTAAACAAGACCAGAAGGTGTGTGATCGGGAAGAGTTCATGTCCGTGTTATTGTATTTATTTGGTATTCTTGATCAGTTGGATTCTTACAAGGTTCATAATTTGATAGAAAAAAGCAAGATCAAAGTTCATTCTGCATTATTTCATATCTTGTTTTTGAAGAAGAGATTTTGCAACATTTATGATTGTAAAACTTGTAATTTGTAGTGCAACAATCACAATTAGAAGTCGTTGTATCTTGATAGAAGATTATCATATTCCGTATGCACCGTGTGTCACGCCCCGAGACCGGGGTCAATAACACCGACATTGATTTCCATAAACATCTTGAAATCAATAAGCCTCGTAATATCTTAATAACCAAAAGCCAGTCTATTTTCCATAAACAAAATAACCATTGTCTTTACAACTGAATAAAACGCGGAATTAAAAACTTAACAACTTAAATAGTAAAATCGTACTTAAATTAAAGTCTTGGATCTAAAACTTAAGATAACGCAGCGGACAAATCACCAACCCCAGAATTGGTGTTCTTCTTCAACTTCAAGTTCTTCCTCAGCTTTATCTGGGGATGTAGAATAAGGGGTGAGTGTTTTGATAAACACTCAGCAAGCGGGGGCCAATCGATATGACAGTAATATATTTTTCAAAATTTTTCAAAACATAAATCTTAATCAAACATATATTGATATGAATGCATCTTATCATAATTGCTCCATCGAGCCATAAACATAGCATATCAATCGTTCATAATTTTCATATACTTAAGCACAGTAAATCATCTAGTTTCCTCTTGGTACTGATATCAGTCTCTAGAATTATCCCTCCTAGAGAAGAGGTCATGCATCGGCTTACCCACGAATAAAGGGTCTGGACATTCCAGAAACAACGGTTAACCACCGTATAAGGTCATGTAAACGGTTATATCCCACCGCATCAGGGTCATAAAAGAATCCACTTCCAATCAGATTTCAAAGTTTAAAGTGCTTAAAAATTATTACTTGCATAATTTCAAATTAAATTCATATCGATTGAGATTTAAAAGCATACATACAATTTTTAGAAAACGAAACGAATAATTTAACAAAAACCCACTTACAGCGATTATAGATGATTGAACGATTAAGGGTGCGAAAACGACACGAATCCTTCCTTCCTAAGCTTAGTGGTGCTCGAATTATTGGTAGAATTTAGGCTAAAGTTTCGGCTCTTAGTTGCTGAATTTCGAATTAAAAGGGTGATGGAGGGTAAAGGTTATGCTAGGTCAATATACTATGGTGAACTCCTATATATAATTACAACTAAAAATCATGAGACAAAGGTGCAAGAATTCGAAATTATGGTATGGAATAAGTGCAGATTTTTGTTGCTAAAACATGCTGATTTTAATTACAAAAAGGATGCATATTTTCGAAAATAAGGAGTATGAGATTCTTGAATTTATGGTATAAAATAAGTGCAGATTTTTGATGACAAAAATGGTGCCTAATATTCGAAAATTAGGAGATTAATATCCTTGAAAATCATGGTCTACAATTCTTTCCAAAACCCTTGATTTAAGAATGGAATTTTCGATTTATTTGGTGTCCAACAAGGTGTAGATTTTGTTGAAAATAAGGTAATGATTTCCATGGTAACAAAGTGTAATTAAAAATCGAGATTCCCATCCAAATCCTTTGAGTTGCTTGATGATTAAAACTTTCCATAATTCTTGGTTCAATGATAGATTTGGTTTGGTTATGGTGATGCTAAAATAGGATGGAAAATCCTAATTAATTGCCTTAGATCATGATAACAATAATGGGTAGCTTGAGTTGGTAGGAAAAGATCCTAAGAGTATTTAATCCTACAAGGAAACTAATTAAAAGAGTTTAAGTCATGCTAACTCATTTAATAATAATTTAATAATTAAAGTTTTAACTTGAACCCAAAATATTAATTTAATTAATACCTCAAATATCCGGGTCTTTACACCGTGAGCAGGGTAAAATCTTCTTAAAAGCCAAAGTATTTATCACTTGCCTCGACTTGATATTGTGTGTCATCATTTCCAATGTCCGTTGTTTTTTAGAAGAACGCATACAACGCACGCCCGATAACAACAATTTTAAGAAGGTTTTGGTTGTGAAAGATGCCATCCATAAACGCTCTTGCGACATAAGGAAAAAAACCACAGAAATCCAAGGTCGTCTACTTCAACAGATGGTAACAAAAAATGATTTTCTATCTCATTACCTTGCATTTGGCAAGATTCCTAAAGGATGATCCTCTTACCGTTGTAGGATATTAATATGATCCCGAGTGAAGGCATCTGTAGTGGCATGTAATCAAAAAATTTCCCATGCAAGAATTACATCTTGAATGGTCTGGGGTGGAGCCACACATAAGATTGGGTGAGACTCCAGCCCTATGTGATTAAGAAAAAAAGATTTAGTTGTGTAAATTTTTAAATTTTGATATTGTTGTCCAACCATATTTTACATATTCAAGCCTATATTTTGATATATATTTCGATCAGCCCTAGATAATTTTAAATGCTAATCCCACCTTTGTATATGAAATAAAATATCTATTAACAGTACTATAAGAGATAAATTGTCACCGACTCCTAGAGATTAGTTGGACGCAATTCGTATATCCGGGTTTTAAAAAAATGAGGTACATTCCAAATACGTTTTGATGCCTGGCCATGTGAAAGATATATCAGAAGGCAGAGGGCAGGATATGTATGGTGGTGATGCATGGATCATTAGTTCAACTACAAGACACTTTTTTTCCTGAGAAAGTAATACACTGTACACCACCCCAACATGGCCGACATAATACACAATCATACAAAAAAATAAAAAAAAAATTCTTTTTTTGAGGAAATCATGCAAAAATTGATGGGTAGCAATGCATATATGCAATTATCCATCATAACATTTATTAATTTGAAATCACTATTTTGGAAAATTACATAAAATGTCGGAATCGAACATATTTTATATATATGATATTGAAATTTTATGAAAGTTAAAACTTTATCGTATTCAACAAATCGTTGAAAAATTAGTTTAAAACGTATGTGATAAGGGTACTGTTTTTAACACGTCAACTTTATATTTCTTTACCACATAATGTTTTTTTTCTTCATATTGTGTGAGTGTCGAAAGTTTTTGTTCATGTTTATGCAAATATAATACTAATCTCCAAAAGAATATAGAGTCCGACTCAGATCTGCTGTTTCTCCAATCTACGTCATCGAGAATCCAAGGTAAATACCGAAAGGTGTTGACAACACCACACTCCTGCCCGACCAAAGCATACAACAACGGACAGGAACCCCAATCTACCTCCCACCGGACAGAACCACTCAGCACACAGCACTCAGAACGCACAGCACCAGAAGACTCCCCAATTAAGATTCCACCGGAGCACAAAGCAGCGTACAAGGAATCACTTGGACGAAACCACTGAACCCAACGGAGCTACTCACACTCTGAGCCTAAAGCACAAAGCACACGGCCAGCAATCCCCCGGACAGAACCCTCACAACGCTTAACCCGTTGAACCACAAAGGAAGAGGCGGGAATCACACGGAAAAGAAAGAGCAAGAGAGTTTGGAAGAGAGGAGGCACTCAAAACCCGTTCAAAAGGAGCTGGAAAGGAGGCGCACGTTTATCGGTTTTGAGGAGGCGAATGTATTGAGAGTGAGGGGATTAAAGGAGGCGTGCGTTTCGGACTTCTCTTAATTGGGGGAGTATTAGTTTAAGTTTAATTATAAGGGGTTAAAGAATTAATGGACTTAAGTAATTGGGTCACAATACCCAATAGTTCACATTGTACAACTCGAACTCGAGTCATCCCTAAATGAGAAATGAGTGGCCGCGCGCGTATTTAGTTTCATTTTGCACATATAAAAGCAACAAAGTTTTGCGACGATTTAATGCCTTCGTTGGTCACAACTTTTGTAAAGCAATTTCGGAAACTGAATTTGATGTCACTATTGAAAAGTATGTGGGTTTTACTGTTAAAGGAATGTGGGCGTACCCAAAAATCTTTAATCAGATGAACTAAAATTTGTTTCGAAACATATATATATATAAACATAAAAAAAATTAATATGCAATATATTCTTAGTTCGAGGAGCAAAATTTCAAAACATTGAACTCTACAAATAAAATATATTAAAATATTATTTAAGTCGCAGCCTTCAATTTTTTTTAAATATCAAACTTATCGATGATGAACTATCTATCAACGTGAAGGGCAATATCCCTTGTAATATAAAAAAAATGATATTTGTTAGAAATTCATTTTTATTACGAATTGGTATTTTGATGAGTTTCATAAAAACTCCATTTATGATTGTCGTAGAAGTTGCAATTGCGACGTGTTAAAAATTATTTTTTCTCGTTCTACCAATGCCTACCATGATATAAGTTTTGCAGATTTTTAAATATAATTTATAGAAGCTGAATCAAGAGATGTTATTAATACTTGGTATATTTTCAAAAGAGTGTCATTTTTCACTACATAAAATTATGTCATGTCAGAAAATATTAGAATACGTAATCTTTTAATTAAGATATTATTTTAACTTTTTTATTAATTAATCATAAAATTGATATGAAAACTTGTATTCTTTGTCTCCAAAAAAGTAATAAATATTTGAGAAGGAAAAATAAAGGAAACATTTGGGAATTATATAAAACTGTAGTTAGGAACTGAATATTATATTATATCACTGATGTAAAAATTAATTTTAATTTATAATATTATATGTAGAAAAAGGTTTCTATGGACAATGAAAATCTATTTTAGTAGTCCTACACTGACCTTTTTATTGTCTGATATTTGTATTTGTTACTCTTATCAAGGCGTAACTACGTAATTTATTCATAGTTTTTTATTTTATTGTAAAAAAATTAAAGAAATAATATATTTTCCTTACTATAAATTTTATTTGGTTTTTGCCCACTTGATTTTGAAATGCTAGTTGCCCCTGCTGTTTGTCTATTGATTGTACTTATAGTTATCTTAACATAATTCCGGTTGTATGCTTACAAAAATGTTAGTATGAGAAAATGCAAGTGGAAAAAAGATGAGGGTGTTTTGGTCAAAATAATATGGGATGAGATCTGCTCCTTGTCGCGAAGTCATCATCGCCAAGATACGAGAAAGTGACTTGCAACATTGAATATTTTATTCAAACAATAAATTATTTAATTTAATAATCAATTTTTATAGGGACAAACTCATCCAAAATCCCTAAATCTAAAGTTTTTATTAAGTTCAGTCTCTATGTCAGAAAAATTGATGTTTGGACTCCATACTGTCAAAATGTTATTTGTTTATTAAGTTCAGTCTCTATGTCAGAAAAGTGTCGAACCAATTTCAAACCAAAAAACAAAATAGTTTTAATTTGCACAATTACATATTTTTATGTATTATTATGTTTTAATATCAATTTTGTACTACTTTAATATCGATTTTATATGGATTTAATACAAACTTTATACATAGTTAATACTGAAAAAATGTTGAATTGGTATTTGTGTTGTTTGGAGTTGGTATTGTTTATTTGTTCGATATAGAATATTAGTATCAATATAGAAGATTCAATATAAATATTGTTGTTACGTTTGAAATTGGTGTTTTTTTAAAATTGACATCGTTTGTTTGTTCCTTCCATATAGAAGACCAACATCTGTTGGAAGATTTTTAAGTTTTGGTGATAACAAGGTCTACTGCATCAACCAGCGTCTACTGCATCAAAACAGTTAACGTTATCTATGGAGGACTGGAAGTAATCGAGCAAAAGCGACTATCACTATTGATAAAGAAACCTACTGGTAGAAGGCTTACTGGAAGTAATCATGTTAAATGTCTACCGTAAAGCCAGCCGAAGTATTTTTTTTATTTTATATTTTTAATATTATTAATAATTCATTATTAATATATAACTAATAACATATATAATTATTTTATTATTATTTGTTATTTATTAATTATATGTTAATTATGAACCATTAATAATAATTAATAATATTGTAATTTTTGGTAAAACGACAAGTAGTTGATCATACAACTGATATCATAGCTGCGCTCATATGTTCAACTCTCATTTGTTGCAAGAATTACAACTTATTGGGATATGTGGGTACAACAATTTCATTTTGCTGTGTTATTGATGTGCTGCTGTACGATTTAAAGGATTTGAGTTGCACCGTTACCATTAGCTATAAATTTTGGTAAAGATGTAAGCGCTTGACCTTACATTAAAAAAATTAATATATATAATTAAATAATTAAATATATTATTAAAACATAACGAGTTATCTATAAAACTTAATAATATTATTATATATAGATTATTAAATATTAAAACAATAATTAATTTTTTTTTTTAAAAAGGAAAAGGTAAATACGTCTCTTGAAAAGACGGATTCCCATTTTGTAAAAGCTTTTTAAGCTAAAGTATTTTATGAATTACAAATTGTTTTTATAATATTTTGTTAAAAGCCCCAAAAAATTTCATCACTAATATTTATATTTTTAACAGATCAAGAGACTCTTAATTATATTATACAAAAATATAGCTTTATTTATAATAAAAAAATAGAGTGTATTACCTATATATTGAACAATAACGAATTTTACATCTCTAATTTAAATAATAATGCATACCTCTCATCCTATGTATTTCTATGTCAATTCATAAGAGAAGTAATTTAATTTTTTCTATATGTATTATAAACTAGAGAGAGTGATATTATAATGCAGCTATTCCACAATTTGTTATAGTTCCAACTAGGGGTGCTTATCGGACCAGGTCGATCCGGACCCGGTCCGAAATCGGACCGGTTAGTCACCGAAACCGGACTAACCGGTCAGGAACCGGTTTGATACCGGACAGGATCGGTTCTACCGTTTCGGATCCGGTATCTTACCGGTTCCGGACCAAACGGATCCGGTTCCGGTTCCGGATTGAACCGGAACCGGATCCATTTTTAAAAAAAAAAAAAAATTCGATAAATCATTTCCTTTTTTCCTTTTTTTTTAAAAAAAAAAAAAGGAAAAAATCCGGTTCCTTACCGGATCGGATCGGTTCCGCCCATAACGGGTCCGGAACCGGCTGGTTCCGGTCCGGACCGGACCGGTTCGAAGCGGTAACCACCCCTAGTTCCAACCATAGATAAAAAATTGCTATAAATCCTTTCTTCCGGATAAACAATAGTAATTATTTATAAGAAAACATACAACAAAATTTATAGTGTTTATTTGTTTAAATTTATTCATTATCTAACATAACTGTCACGTTATCCATTCCTAAATTATCTGTCTAGATTTCATTCAATAGATCATAACTTATTTAAATTTAAGCAACTATTATCTCATGCATTAATTTTAAACTGCTTATATCATTAATTATACAAATTTATTTATTTTTAATAAAAATGTTTTGTATAAATAAATAAAAATGTTTTGTTAATATAATATACAAGTAAATGTAGTTTACTCTCATTCTCAATTTAGTCACTCCTGTTTATCCAAATCAGATACAGTCCCTTAATTTTCCTAAGTTATCACAAAACAGTCCTGGATGTTTAAAGCTATGTTAAATGCTAACAGAATATCTCAATTAAACCCATCTGAAATCTAAATTTTTTAGTTTGGCCCCATTTTCTATCCCCCAAATCAAATTACGCTCATTCTCTTCCCCAAAATCGACGTACACTCCCATTTTCATATCTCAAATCCAAGCAGAAATCAATCATCTAAGCCCCATTTTATCTTCCAAGTAAAATCGATGCCCTAATTCCAACCATTAACTGAGCTATTGCCCAAGTACAATCGACGCTGGAGCACAAACGCAGGAGGCAATATCGGGATTGAAGAAATTAAAAGCCTTCTCCGACTGTTTCCACAAGCAAGACTGCACATTTCTGGCAACCCATTTCACCACTCAAGCAAGTTTCGCGGATTTGAGTTTCTCGAGTTTCTGTCATTTGATTTTGTCAATGTGGGAGTAGGTATTCAATTTCTGTGTATAGACGTGTGGCTATGACGTTGTATTCATGTGATGCTGAGGTTCATAAGTTTGTAAAAAGCTTCGAAATCTTTTCTCCCTGGGTAGATTTTGGTTTTTGTCTCCTTGTGGATTTGAATCCAATTACTCTAATCATCTGAAACTCAATGCTTTCGCCTACGAGAGCTGTTAAGTTTGTAGCTCAACACCATCATGTGAAAATTGAATGAGCTAGCAACGAACAACTTCAGATCATCATCTATGGAGACTAAATTACACAAACATCCAATTGAACTTTCCTTAGCTAAAGCAGTACCAGAATTACACAACACTAACAAAGTTACGACAGGATTTTCCTAGAAAAAATCTCTTTAACTTTCCGTAAAAATAGCTAAACTAAACAAAACTCCCGGAGTCCATTGTTCACAAATTTCCAACAAGGACTAAATCCCACATCTGGACCCAATTGCCCGCGCATTCTCCTTCGAATTACTCATTGCTTTAAGGGTAATGCATGATTTATCTTTCGCGAAAATACTTCCAGATTAGAGAATCCGCAACAAATTATCCAACATTTCGATTCCGGCGTCCAAACACCATCTTCGACAAAATAAAACGAAATGGAGTGATTTTGGGGGTGATTTTGTCGTAAAGCTCGAGTGTCATTCGAGTTTGGGAGTTTAGGGTACAAATCGAAAATGGGGCAACTTGAAAATATTTGGTTTTAGTTGGGTTTAATTGCCATACTCTGTTAGTATTTAACGAAGCTTTTAACATTATGACTGTTCTGTGATAACTTATGAAACTAGAAGGACTAAATATTGTTGGAGCAAACAAGAGGACTAAATTGAGAATGTAGGTAAACTACATGGATCATCCTATGTATTATCCCGATTTTCCTAGTTTATTCTTATGCCATCAATTATCTCTCTCTGTATTAAAGAATATTAAATTTATCTTTTAAATAGAATATAAACATTTTATTTTATTTATTTTATTTTCTTTTAATTGTGAGTGAATCATCTCCTCTTACTTATTCAATGAATCATCTTCTTAATCTTTATAAAAATTTCAATAATTTATTGTATTGTTTTAAATAATGAGATGAAATCGAAGCACACCAATTTTTTTATTAGAAGATTTATCTCATCACAAATAGCAAGTGATTTAAGTAGAATAAGGAATCTTATCTCTATCAACCTGATCATATTTTATGTTTTTGGAAGGAGTGGCTATTTTTTTTTACAAACATTAATTATCTCTCACATACTTTTTTTCTACGAGATTAATTACATGAAAAAGATAGCTGGAAAATTTTGATGGGAATATAAATAAAGATGTATTAGAAATGAATATGTGCAGACATCAAGATTTTAGCCAATTTGTTATCACCCCAAATAACTGCGAAGACTCAAATTCGAATCCTACAACTCTCTTCACACAAGATAAAAAAAAGAAATTAATATGGGCGTAAGCAGGTGGACTTATCCTTGGGCAAGGGGGCACTTTCCTCCATTGCCAATTTTTTTTATTACCTATTTTATAAAAAAAATTAAAATTCCACCCTAAAAATTACAATTTGTTGTCAAAGATTATTTTTGTCTCCATAAGTTTTATATTTACCCCCTAAATTTTTTATCTTGTATTTTGCCATTCCTTATAAAAATCATGCGTCCGTCCTGTGTGTACGTATATTTACAGTACTTTATGATATTTTTAAGTGTATACACTAAGATTTTTCTTAAAATTTTCATAAAATGTTACATAAAGCAAGACTATTTAAAAAATAAAGAAGTATATAAGATATGTATTTTTACAGAGAGGGTGCTATGATGCAGGAATACTCTTAAAAATTATTCGTACAGTGTTGGACACTTTTAAGACATCGACACTCTTCAGACACTCCTCGGACACATTTATTTATATGCCTTTTGAATTTGGTAAAAATATTTTTGATATTATATTTTATTTGGATGTGTTTGTTAAACTTTATTTTAATTTATTTGGTGTTAACATGAGTAGTATTATAATGATTTAAGTGACATACATTTATTTATATACTTATTGAATTTTGTAAGAATATTTTTGTTAATTTCATATAGTTTTAAAATTTTAAAAAATGTGAATTTAAGTGATTTTAATATAATACATGTATAATATATATAAAAATATACAGAACAATATCTATCTTAAAAATTTTGGAAATCCATTTTTCTTGTCGTGTTAATGTTTGCATAATAGGGATGGTGTTTTGAGGTAGTTTAGTCAAGAAGGGGACCAGAGCGTATCTGCAAAAATCCTCAAATTCGATTCAGTTTGCTTTTAAAAGTAAGCTATGCTATGCTATACATCCTTCTCTCACTTATTGTATTCCTATAATTTAATATTATCCCCATTCCCAAATCTCCATTAAACAAAGCCTAGAATGGCAGAAAATAATTCCAAGAGAGCAACTCAACAAAAAAATAGTTCATTTATATCTCCAAAAATAACATCTTTCCTGCTAAAGATGGTCAAAAACGAAATCTTGAAAAAACCCATTAAATTTATTTGATAGATCAACTTCTCCATTACTCTGTTGTATCCAAAAAGGGGTTTCTTTTAATCTAAAACTATATTTTCTGTTTGCGTCTGTTGGTTTGTTTCGAGAGTGAGAATGTAAAGCAATATTTTTAAGAGAGGGGCAGTGAACGTGCTGCTGTTTGTTCTTGACACTTGAACTAAACTTCACGCTTTGCAGATTATAAAATCTATATATGATTGGATTTCATTTAATATTTCATTTTTATAATAATATATAGAAAACCCATTTGTAGTCTTTGAGAGTGTTGATTGCTTCTTGAAATTTGGGCTCTCTTTCGTCTTTTGAGGCTTGCACGGCCATGCTTTGTTCCTCCCATCATGGACTCTGTGAAAAAAAGTAACCTATTGTTTTGCTGTTAAAGATTCTTTCTTTTTTGGGGGTTACTGTTTGGGTGAAATGCAGATGGATTTTGCCATTTTGGCTCGCACAAGACAGTCATTTCTATTGTAACGATAAAGGAGTTGTAGTTTGAGGCTAATCCTTTTCTTCCTATTCCATGAAAAGGTGAATCCTGAAAAGTTTTTGCACAAGCTCGAGCCTGTGTACTGCATTTGATTTCTCGGGTTTCTATGTTCTTTGTTCTCCTGGAGAGGTTGGCATTTTTGATTCTAAAGTGAAGCAAAATGGGGCAAGTTTTCAAGATGGGTGAAAAGAAGCATGGCTGTCGCATGGTGGCTGTGAGGGTGAATGAACAATTGAGCACAAAGAAAAAATATTCATTCATCCATAAAGCCTCGAATCCCACAATCTTGGGACTCTGGATCATGGTAATGTTGTTCGGTAGCAAACGAATTTATGATCACATGGATGATGAGCAGAAAGAGAGGAGGAAAGAAGTGCTCGAGAGTATGTGTGATCAAAGGGCAAGAATGTTGCAGGATCAGTTTAGTGTTAGTGTTAACCATGTCCATGCCCTTGCAATTCTTGTATCTACTTTCCACTACTTCAAGAACCCTTCAGCAATTGATCAGGTTTCTTGTGTTTATAGTGTTTATTTATTTATTTACTTATCTTGGTTCTGATTTGGTGAAATGTGGCGAGGATTTTTTCTGTTAATGCGTGATTATCTTGGGAGAAGAATGGGGGCCCTCTGTTTTGGTCGATTTTTGGCGTTTGACATTTTCTTGGCTCTTCAATGTATGTATATAGTAGTTCCACTTCCAATATCTAAACTCTTGACAATTGATTAGGCTCGCGTCGTGTTAAATGATGTTCTTTTTCATTTTTGGTGCTGAATTTCTTTTGTTGGATATGATAATGTCCATTCCTAATCTGCTACGAGGTTTTATAGTTTTGTGTTCGAAATACAAAATGTGGCGTTCCTTGATAAATTAAATTTTAGTTTATTTTCTTGTTTGCAACCTTTTTTCTTAGAAATTTTGTGTTGGATAAACTGCAGGAAACTTTTGCTGAATACACAGCAAGAACTGCATTTGAGAGGCCATTGTTGAGTGGGGTTGCTTATGCCCAGAGGGTTATGAAAACTGAGAGGGAAGAATTTGAAAAGCGACACGGGTGGACTATAAGAACAATGGAGAATGAGCCTTCGCCAGTTAGGGATGAATATGCGCCTGTTATATTCTCGCAAGAAACTGTATCCTACATTGAATCACTTGATATGATGTCCGGGGAGGTGACTAAAATTCTCTGTTATAATATGCGTTGCGGTATGATGATTAAGTATCCACTTTTCTTTTTCTGATTGCTTAGTTATTTCTGTTGAGACAGGAGGACCGCGAAAACATATTGAGGGCACGGGCGACGGGCAAAGCAGTTCTTACTAGTCCATTCAGGTTGCTAAATTCTCATCATCTCGGGGTTGTTTTGACATTCCCAGTTTATAACTCCAATCCCTCAAATCCGACTGTCAAAGAACGTATTGAATCAACTGCAGGGTGAGTATTTGGGGTCCAACTACTGTAAGATTTTCGTGATCTCAATTCTGTGGAAAATATACATATTTTATTTCATCGAATTGTTTTTAGTCAACTAGAATCTTCTGCCAATTGGAAATGAAAATCTCCTGGGGAAAGATGTCAAAAATTGTTTAATTTCTTCCAAAGCTGCATTTTGTTTGAGTAAGATACAAACATTATCCTGTGAGACCAAGTGGAGTTTGATCTATCTAAGAAAATCAGTCATTACTGTATCTTGGACATTGGATACAATTTGTCAAGGATTTCAATCATTCTGTAGGTGATATGTTGTTACATGTGTGGACTTATTTTATGACTTTGTGTGTCTCATACAATCCGAAACTTCAGAGTTCTCAAGTCCCTGTTTAATTTACACCAAGACTCAGCCTGTATATTTCAAATACATCAATTTGTACCTTTTGTCTTTTGCATCCTTGCCTCATCTTGTAATTGGATTCTTTTCTGTGCTGTTTTACTGTTGATTTCAAGCAGTTACCTCGGTGGGGCCTTTGATGTTGAATCCCTAGTTGAAAATCTACTTGGGCAACTTTCTGGGAACCAGGAAATTGTGGTTAATGTATATGATATCACCAACTCTTCCGATCCTTTAATCATGTATGGACACCAGTCGCAGGATGGCGATATGCACCTTAAGCACACCAGCAGATTTGACTTTGGCGACCCATTTCGTAAACATGAGATGATATGTCGGTAGGTAAACAAACCAACCAGCCTTGTTATAGATGAATAGATCACAAAACAAAATGACATTTATCAATTTGATTATTTTATAGGTATCTTCAGAAGGCTCCAACGACGTGGATTGCACTCACAACAGCATTTTTTGTCTTTGTTATTGGATTTCTTGTTGGATACATGATATATAGTGCAGGACTTCACATTGTTAGAGTCGAAGACGATTTCAATAAAATGCAAGAACTGAAAGTTCGAGCAGAAGCTGCTGATGTTGCTAAATCTCAGGTTTTGTTTATGAATGATTTCTCAAGTTACACTTTATCACTTAATTGCAAGTTGTTACCACCTGAATCTGATCTCTCATATTGTGCAGTTTCTTGCCACCCTTTCTCATGAGATAAGGACCCCAATGAATGGCGTCCTTGGTATGCTGACGCATGGCTTATATATATATATATATATATATATATATATATATATATATATATATATATATATCAAAATTTTGAGTTGGAACCAACATGTATAGCACTTGTTTCTTATGCATTTAGGTATGCTGGCACTACTACTGGATACTAAACTTAGTTCAACCCAAAGGGACTATGCACAAACAGCTCAAGCATGCGGGGAATCCTTAATTACCTTGATAAATCAAGTGCTTGACCGTGCAAAGATCGAAGCTGGCAAGCTAGGACTTGAGGCAGTCCCATTTGACGTGAGGTTGATTCTGGATGATGTATTATCTTTATTTTCGGAGAAGTGTCGGCAAAAGGGTATTGAGGTAAATTCACACTTTTGTTGGGTCAGGGAAGCCAAGAAGTACTGGTTTATCATGTTTTATTGCTTTTCTATTATTTCCAACCTCTTTATGTGCTGACTGGAAATTTACAGTTGGCAGTATTTGTTTCCGATGAAGTTCCTGATATTGTTGTGGGAGATCCAGGAAGATTCAGGCAGGTGATCACCAATCTAGTGGGAAACTCTGTGAAAGTAAGTGAAGATTATCGAACCTAATCTTTCATAGAATTTTACAGCTTCTGGTCTAACGTATGATGTAAATTTTTTTATGTATTTAACAGTTCACTGAGCAAGGACATATATTTGTTAGAGTGCATTTAGCTGAACAGTCCAAACATGTAAGGGATGTGAAGATCGACACCTGCTTGAATGGAGAATCCAAGTGTATGTCACAATCTTGTGGTCGACATTTTAACACCTTGAGTGGCTATCAAGCTGCTGATAATCGAAGCAGTTGGGAATCATTTAAGCATTTAAAAGACGAGTTCCAGTATGATTCCTCCACTAATATGATGAACGATAATGCGCGTCAGAAAGTAACTTTAATTGTTTTTGTTGAAGATACGGGGATTGGTATCCCTGAACAAGCACAAGAACGAGTTTTCAATCCGTTCATGCAGGCAGACAGTTCAACTTCTCGAAATTATGGGGGAACGGGTATTGGATTGAGCATCAGTAAGTGTCTTGTTGAGCTAATGGACGGTCAGATGAACTTCACTAGCCGTCTCAATATTGGAAGCACATTTTCATTCACAGTTGAGTTACTACGATGTGAGAAAAGCGCAGCTCTTGATCCAAAGATATCCCTTTTCGATGATTTACCCACGTCATTTAAAGGGTTCAGAGCCGTTGTCGTTGATGGGAACCCGGTAAGAGCTGCTGTCACACAGTACCACCTCAAGAGACTTGGAATTCGGGCTATTACTGTATCTGGCAAATTTGATCCCCTTGTTTCTAGGTAAGCAGGATTCGTTTTTCATGTTTTCTTACATCTATCTCAAGTCGGATGCCAAATTCTTCTCAGTTGAAAAAGCGATAAAAATATGTCTGTTGTTGTACGCTGCATATAAGCTCGAACTATTTTGAAAATTTGAACATGTTATTGGAGTGGGGGTGGGGGGATAACATTTAGAACTTCTTGTTGACCCCAGGTGCGGCATAATGAGATAGAAAATAGCGAAAATTAAGAATAAAATGGACACTAGAATTTACGTGGAAAACCTCTTAAAAATTATTAGGGTAAAAACCATGAGCAAAATGAAAATATTCCACTATAATATTTTGTGGGTTACATCCTCTCACTATCTTTCAAAGAGAACAACACTCACTACCTCACAAATATTATAGAATACACACTCAAATTTAGAGATATGAGAGAACAGTCTGAAAATGGGATCATTGAAATGAAATCAGAAGAGCTCTATTTATAGGGTTGAAGATGTGCATTAAATGCACATCCTCCAACCGCCAACTCCCATCCGCCAACCACTAACTGGCCTCATTAATGAGGACAGCCGGTCAACATTTCTCCCACTTGGAGATTTGATTGAGAATCAATCACATCTCCGCACCCTTCAATCTTGTCTTACCCCGCTGCTTACGTTTTTGCTAGGCCACTTGATCTACACCACTCAAACTTATCAGCATTAACTGTCTTTGTCATCAAATCAGCTATGTTCTCCTTCGTATGGATTTTCTGCATATCCACACTTCCGTCCTCACGAACAAAGTGAAATTGAACGCCAATGTGCTTAGTCCTGGAATGAAAGGCTGGATTCCTTGCAATGTGCAAAGCACCCTGACTATCACAAAACAGAGGAACTTTCTCTTGTTTATGTCCAATCTCCTCCAGTAACCTTTGAATCCATATCGTCTCCTTGCAAGCTTGAGTAGCTGCCATATATTCTGCCTCCATTGTAGATAATGCCACAACTGTTTGCAGTTTTGAAACTCAGCTTATTACTCCTCCTGCAAGTGTAAACACATATCCAGTAGTAGATTTTCTTTTATCTGGTCTTGTACAGATCATGGCGAACATTAAACTCCCCACCGCTGATGCATACGGTACTCAAGACATTTCCATCCTCTCTGCTTCACTGTTAGGACACATCTCGGAGGATAACTTGAAGTTAACTGGAAGAGGGGTAGAAATTGGCTTACAATCTTGCATGTTCTGCCTCGAATCAAAACGATTTATCCTTTCTTTTCTACGCTACTTTGCTTTCTTATCTTATGAACGACCAGTCGGTCTCACAGTCAGGCAGGCTTATACCATTACGCGAACGAGCAGAATCTTAGCTTGAGCCTACCTTCGCACACCTCCGTTACTCTTTAGGAGGCATCCGCCCCAGATAAACTACCCACCTCGCAGTGTCCCGCCCCCCTTTTCGCTCCGCTTAGCTTTATCCCCTCTAGGGGGATTTTAGTGATATGTTTTATAGGAACTGGACGATCCTATTTGGTCAAATACCTACTGAAAGAAGGAAGACCCGAACTCGGAAAGACCTTAACTCACTTCAACAACTGGCTTAAGCGATTAGACAGTCAAATAGTTTATCCGGGAAAGCCAAATCTTCCTGTTACTTCTATCTCGGCGAACTTGCATCCCTAGAATCTTGTTTGCTGGTCCCAAGTCCTTTATATCAAATTCCCTACAACTGTGCCTCCAATTCTTGGACTCGATCATTGTTGGGGCCTGCGACCAACATGTCGTCCACATACAACAATAGAATTATATAATCATCATCACTAGATCTCTTGAAATATGCACAAGAATCTGCATTAAGTCTGTTGTATCCAAGGCTCGTGATATGGGAATCAAATATCTTGTACCAACACCTCGGCGCCTCAAATATCTAGTCGATGAAACAGCTAGTTCTGCCCATTTGTGTGTTTCCCCCAAAAGTATATACAGATTTGCAGCAATCTTTTCCGCCTTCATTACGACAAGTGCTCCTCTCACGATCTTCATGATCCCATTTTCGATACGGGTCTTGCACCCGATATCATCAAGTTGTCCCAAAGACAAAAGATTCTTTGTCAGGCCCTTCACATGTCGTACCCCTTGTATGATGCGAATAATACCATCAAACATTTTTAATTTGATGGTTCCAACCCCAGCGATTTCCAAGGGATGATCATTTCCTATGAATACTGATCTTTCCAAGACTGGTTCATACTGATCGAACCATTCTCTCCGAGACGTCATGCCATGTTGCTCCTGAGTCCATTATCATGTATCACAAACTTTTGTCTGCCTTCCACGACAGTTGCTGCTTCACTGAATATTATTTCTCCACTGTTTGAGGTACTGACAACATTTCCTTGAGAATCTTTATCGAGACTCTTCTGACTTGTACAATCTTTCTTGAAGTGCCCTTTACCGCCAAATTTATAGCAGTAAAAATTCTTCTTCTTACTTCTGGATTTGGATCTACCATACTTGTGACTCCCACTGTAGTCACGCTCAGTCGATCCTTCTCTCATCATCGGCAAAGCCTCTGCATGCTTCGAACTTGCCAACCTGTCTTCCTTGTTCTTGCGCCTACTTTCTTCTTCAAGAACCACGGCTGCAACATTATTGAAGACTAACATATCATTAGTGATATTGTTGGTCGGATTGATGATGAGTTGATCGTATGAATCCGGTAGACTTTGAAGTAGAAGCTCCGCACGTTCAACTTCCTCTATTTTATTGCCCCAAAGTAGTGAGTTGGGCAAATAGAGTATTCAGTGTATTGCTATGGTCGGTCACCGATGAGGATTCCGACATTCGAAAAGTATAAAGACTTCTCTTTAAGAAAATCTTGTTGTGTAGTGACTTGGCCCCGTATAGGTTTGTCAAAGTATCCCAAATATTTTTGGCATTTTTCTTTCAGCAATACTTGACAAAACTTCATCTGCTAGAGCCAAATGCAGATTGGCAATTGCATTACCGTCCATCTCATTCCACTTTTCATCGTCCATGCCCTCCTTTGGCCTATCTCCAATAGCCGCCAAGTGACGATCTTTTCGTAGAACTGCTTGCATCTTTATTTTCCACAACATGGAATTACTTCTATTGAATTTTCCAATCTCGAACCATGCCGCCATTTTAACAACAATTAAATTGCCCCAATAAAAAAAAATATCTCAAAAATCTTTTCAGTCAAGGCTGCAACCACAGAGCATACTTAGAATTTTAAGATTTTTACAACAAAGCTCTGATACCACTTGTTGGCTCCATGTGCGGCATCATGAGAGAAAATAGCGAAAATAAAGAATAAAATGAACACCAGAATTTACGTGGAAAACCCCTTAAAAATTATTAGGGTAAAAACAACGAGCAAGATTTCACTATAATATTTTGTGGGTTACAACCTCTCACTATCTTTCAAAGAGAACAACACTCTCAGGAGAAAAACTATCTCACAAATATTATAGAATACACAATCAAATTTAGAGATACGAGAGAACAATCTGAAAATGAGTGATTGAAATGAAATCAGAAGAGCTCTATTTATAGGGTTGAAGATGTGTATTAAATGCATATCCGCCAACCGCCAATTCCCATCCACCAACCACCAGCTGCCCTCATTAATGAGGACAACCGGTCAACACTTCTGGTGTACAAAAAACTTCTGTGTACAAAAACCTTATGTTTCTAGCTTGGGTGCGTATTTATATGCCTTTGTTGCCTAACAACTAACTGACGTGTACATGTATGACTTATATTTCTCAACCTTCGAAGCGTATACGTGACCGAGTGTGTTAAAGTATAAAACTATTGTTGCCACCTTCCATGAGCTTCGGGGAAAGTGGTCTCTAGTAAATTCATTTTGCTTATTTTGATTTCTTATTATTTTACCTTGGCAGAAATGAAAAGCTTCCTGATATTCTTCTAGTTGAAAAAGATTATTGGATTTCAAGTGAAGAAGATGGCTTTACATCGTTATCAAACTGGAGACACAATGGTTACTCGCGTAAGTTTCCAGCTATGATCCTTCTGGCAATCAACATAACAGTTGCCGAGTCTGATAAAGCCAAGGCGGCTGGTTTTGCCGATACCGTGATCATCAAACCACTCAGAGCGAGTATGGTTGCAGCATGCCTTCAACAGGTACTGGGAATGGGCCAGAAAATCCATCATGGAAGAGATGTCTCCTGCCGATCTGGTGGCCTTCGTGGTTTGTTATTTGGCAAGAAGATATTGGTGGTAGACGATAATGTCGTGAACCGCAGAGTTGCTGCTGGTGCGCTGAAGAAATTTGGGGCTGACGTGCAGTGTGCTGAGAATGGCCAAGAGGCTCTTAAATGGCTTCAGATACCACATAGTTTTGATGCCTGCTTCATGGATATTCAGATGCCTGAAATGGACGGGTATATTCACTTTCTTTTTGGATTACGTGCTGTAGTTCTGTTTCATCAATCTCTTTTCTCCCTTTTTATGAGAATCAACAATTAATGTTAATGAAAGAATTTGATACATATTTGATCTGAAGACAATTTACAAACATATTCAAATAGAAATCTGTATTTTCTTGAGATGCCTTTTCCACTTATTCCTATTATTTCAGATTTGAGGCTACTCGTCTTATTCGAGAGATGGAGAGCGAAGCAAATATGCGTATGAATGGAGGATGCGCGACCGAAGGTGTAGCTGAGTGGCACATGCCAATACTGGCCATGACAGCTGATGTTATACATTCTACTTCAGACAAATGCTTGAAATGTGGTATGGATGGATACGTATCGAAACCTTTCCAAGAGAAGACTCTATACCAAGCTGTTGCCAACTTATTCGAATCCAAACCCGTCTCAGAATCGGTGATTTCTTGATTCTGGTCTAGGGAAAATTCCAACTGATCAAAATGCTTACTCAATTAAGCCTGCAATTTTTTCCACGTTTTGCTGGTTTAGAATTCTTAAGTTTTAATCAAAGGGGCGTGTTTATATTCATTGGTGGTTAAGGTTTGTAAACACGTTGCTAACCGAGTAGGCTTTGGCTAGAGCATCGTGTACGCAGTGGTCAAGAAACGGTTTGTTTCCCCTGCTGTATGTATTTTGATAGGGGGAAGAAGCATGAGTTGTAAAATCCATCATCTTATAAAATTCTTGACAAGTTGAGTTTGAGACGATTTGTTCCTAAAGCAAGTGTCGTTCCTTCGATTATGCATTATCCAATAAATACAGTCATTGCATGTTTAATAGTTTTGTATCCAAAGATTATTATATATATACACACACACGCATTATAATTGAAAGAAATCCTAGTGGCGCCGCCTTTACATGAGCTTCGGATAACTAAGAACAAAAACAAGTAAGAAATAGGACCGAATGTGGTCCGGAATTAAAAGATAGTTTGTTGGACAAAGCATATGGTTAGGGCCCTTTTGAAAAGTGACACTACATGTAAAGTTGGCCACCTTCGTAATCCTCTCATTCACCACTTCTCCCATCTCTTATATTATATCTTCTTCTTTTCTTTTAAATCAAAATTTAAAGTGACACTACCAAGTGGCCAGGCTCTCTTACAAGAGCTAAGAGGTTTCAGGTTCGAGACCTCCTATTTTTCTACGAAAAATTGTTGCATGGATCAGGTATGGGGCCCGATTCATACATCAACACACACAAAAATATTCAATCATGATTGTCAAGGATTTGTGTGTGTTGCTGGGAATTTCTTGTCCCCTCCTTAGCTTCCTCCTCTATTGTAGTGTTAGTGTAGTATCGACTAAAAAAATATTATTTATCTTAAAATAAATAATATTCATGGAGTTTTGGAAAATTAATAGTATGGTAAATCTATACATATTTTCCGTTCAAGCTGCCTAACTTTACTTTTATTTCTGGTTAGTATGTATTCACGTAACCGGTATAGGATTGAAAGAGTATAATTTGCAGAAGAAATTCTAAATGGGCTCACCCGTATGGGTCCAAAACTTGCCAAAAATTAAAATCCTGGAGACCCGCCAACTCCCCGCCTCCCCCCCCCCCCCCCACACCCCAATGTGCCAGCTGTATCCCATTCCTCCCCCCCCCACCACCCCCTCCACACACACGCACACACACACACACCATTAATGTCTTAATTCTCTCCTCCTATGCAATTAATAACACACACTATTTCCTCCTCCTATTCAAGAAATCACACACCCACTCCCAAATTCTCACCTTTCGCACTTCCCAATTCATAAAAACACGCACACTGCTTTGCTTTCTCCTTTCTTTTTAATTTCCTTTTTTCCTTTCTTGAAAAGATAGAATCATAGCGACCGATCAAGGCAAAGGTGAAAAGAATATCGGAATAGTGAATACAATGAAGATGTTTGCTGTAATGTAAGATTCTGAGCCAGACCCAAGAATTTTCTTGATACCCATTTCATTCTCACCCATTCTCGATGGCCTCCAGAATGCTTTTCTTCGCTATGTTTTCGGTTTTAGCCGCCGTTGGCCGCTCACAGTCACCTGATGCGGCGGTTATGCAAGACCTCAAGAAGAGCCTCAATTCACCTAGCCAGCTCGGTTGGGTCGACTCGGACCCTTGTAATTGGAAGAACGTGCAGTGTTCCAGGGATAAACGGGTGACCCGGATCCAGATCGGGAATCTGAATCTTGAAGGGTCTCTCCCTTCTAACCTCAATAATCTTACGTCTTTACAGGTTTTTGAAGTTATGAAAAACCATCTCACTGGATCGCTGCCGAGTTTTGCGGGGTTGAGCTCGCTTCAGACCCTTTTGCTAAGCAACAACAATTTCTCTTCAATTCCCTCGGATTTTTTCAATGGTATGAACTCGTTACAAGATGTTTACTTGGATTACAATCCCTTTGAATCGTGGGTTATCCCTGAAAGTATCAAGGGTACGTCTACTTTGCGAACTTTTTCAGCAACTGGTACTAATCTTTCTGGATTATTGCCTGATTTTTTTGGGCCTGATACGTTTCCGAGCTTAGTGACTTTGCATTTAGCGTTTAATTATCTAGAGGGCCCGTTGCCATCTACGTTTAAGGGCTCTACCATACAGTCTCTGTGGCTCAATAGTCAGAAGGGTAGTGCTAGATTGAACGGTTCGGTGGATATTTTGCAAAATATTACTCAGTTAACTGAGGTTTGGTTGCATGGAAATTTATTTTCGGGACCATTACCGGATTTCACTGGCTTAACTCAGTTGCAGAACCTGAGCTTACGGGATAATAGTTTGACCGGTCCCGTGCCTGATTCTTTGATTGGATTGAAGTCACTGGTTATGGTGAATTTAACGAATAACAAGTTACAAGGCAGGACTCCGAACTTTAGTGACACGGTACTTGTGGATATGAGGGCCGATAGTAACTGTTTTTGTTTACCTGATCCTGGTGTGAAATGTGATCCACGAGTTGATACGCTTCTTAATGTGGTGAAGGATTTTAGCTATCCTGTTCAATTTGCTGAGGTTTGGAATGGGAATAACCCGTGTCCTTCTTGGAAGGGGATTACTTGTAGCAATGGGAATATTACTGTGGTGAATTTTCATGGAATGAGATTAAGTGGAACTATCTCTCCTAACTTTTCTCAAATCACGACTCTGCAAAGATTGATTCTGTCAGACAACTTCTTGACAGGGGTTATTCCGAATGAGTTGACAAACCTTCCCGATCTTACAGCCTTGGATGTTTCCAATAATCAAATTTATGGGCCAGTACCAATTTTTAAGAGTATTGTAGCCGTGAACACTAAAGGAAACTTGAATATTGGGAAGAATGCTCCGCCTCCACCACAGGGTGGGAGTGGAGATTCTTCTGGGTCCCCTTCAGATGGTGATGGAAGATGGAATGGCAATGGTAAAAAATCTTCAACTGGGGTGGTTGTAGGATCTATTATTGGTGGTGTTTGCGCCCTCGTCTTTGCCGTAGCATTGGTCTTTTGTCTTTATCGAACTAAACAAAAGCGTTCTGGTAGAGTACAGTCTCCTCATACAGTGGTTATACATCCTCGTGACTCTGGATCCGAAGATGCGGTTAAGATTACTATTGCCGGTTCAGGCATTAATGGTGGGACGAGTGAGACTCAGAGTCATGTAAGCAGCGGGACTCGTGACATTCACATTGTTGAGGCAGGTAACATGGTGATTTCAATCCAAGTGCTGAAAAATGTGACAAACAACTTTAGTGAACAAAATATACTAGGCAGAGGGGGATTCGGAACGGTTTATAGAGGGGAGTTGCATGACGGGACGAAGATCGCGGTAAAGAGGATGGAATCTGGAGTGATGAGCGAAAAGGGATTAGATGAGTTCAAGTCCGAGATTGCTGTTCTTACAAAAGTCAAGCACAGGCATCTGGTTGAACTTTTGGGATATTGCTTAGATGGAATCGAGAGGCTGCTTGTCTATGAATACATGCCTCAAGGGACACTTAGCAGGTTTATTTTTAATTGGAAGGAAGAAGGGTTGAAACCCCTGGAATGGACAAAAAGGCTGGCTATTGCATTGGATGTTGCTAGGGGTGTCGAATATTTGCATGGTTTAGCTCAACAGAGTTTCATTCATAGGGATCTTAAACCATCAAACATTCTTCTTGGAGATGACATGAGGGCTAAAGTTGCGGATTTTGGGCTTGTTCGCCTCGCGCCTGATGGTAAAGCTTCAGTTGCTACCAGATTGGCTGGAACTTTTGGCTATCTTGCACCTGAATATGCAGGTATCTATTTCGTTCGATTGTAGGAGCTTTATATATTTGTTATAAAATCATGATAATTGTTTCATGGACGTTTTTGTAAATTTTTGCTGCTGATTTTTCCTTGATTTGCTCCATCAAATTTTACCTGTCAGCAAGAAGTTCCTTGATTGCATTGACATGGTTATTTTTAAGTAGAAAAATATTAGCACATAATCTTGAAGAGATTGGAACGGCCCACCTCTTTTTATGTTTGCTCTTAACGCTACTTCCCTTGAAGAGATACTGAAGTTTATGTGAAATTTCGACTCTATATTTTCTACTTGCATGTGCATCTTGTGAATTTGTCGACAATACCAGGAACCAAGCATGCTAAGGAGATATATTTCATGCAATTTGTTTCCCATATAAATGAACATTGAATCTAGATTTGTGGAATCTGAAGATTTGACATTCGTTCAACCTATGGACAACAGACATTCAAGTAACAAGAAAAGTCCTTTTGGTTTAACATACATGGTATTCATCGTATTTCCTAATATACATTGTAATATTGTATGCGGTTGTTTTGCATTTTGGGAAACAAGACCCATAAGTTGTAAAACGTTCTCGCTTGCCTCATCTGAGGGTGGTTTCTTTGCATAATTGAATAGTAACCGGCAGAGTGAGTACCAAAATCGACGTATTCAGCTTTGGGGTCATTCTAATGGAACTTATCACCGGAAGAAAAGCCTTAGACGAGTCTTTCCCAGACGACAGCCAGCATCTAGTGCCATGGTTTCGCAGAATGCTCATCAACAAAGACACCTTCCGAAAATCGATTGATCCTACTATCGATCTCGATGAAGAAACTCTTTCTAGCATCAGCACCGTAGCAGAACTGGCCGGCCACTGCTCCTCAAGAGAGCCGCATCAACGTCCTGATATGAGCCATTCGGTCAACGTGTTGTCGTCTCTAGCCGAACTCTGGAAACCATCAGAACCAGCCGATCCAGATGACTTATACGGGATTGATTATGATATCACCTTACCTCAAGCAGTCAAGAAATGGCAGGCTCTCGAGGGAATGAGTTCCATTGATGACTCTTCTTCTCACCTTGGTAGCAACGATAATACTCAGACGAGCATACCGACTCGGCCATCTGGGTTTGCCGATTCGTTCACATCAGCGGATGGACGTTGAAGTTAGGGCCGAGGTTTGAGTTTCTCCTGTGTATTCTGTCTGTTAAATCGCCTTCCCTTCTTAGCTTTGTATGTGTGCACGAATGGTGCTGGAGTGATTAAAATTTCAACTGGTTAGTTGAAGGTGGTTAATCTTAAGTTAGAGAAGTTTCAACCCCTGTTCTTTCTTTCAATGATTTCTTCAAACTCAAAGATAGTTTTAGTTAGTCCCCCATCCCCCCCAACTCCCTCTTTTCTACATTTTATTTGGGGAGTTGTTATTAAACTCTAATTTCGTCCCTTGTTGATGTTTGTTCTCCTGATGTCTATTATTTCATGCATGTATATACTTTGATATTGGACAATATGTGTGACTCTCACAAGTTGTTTAATTGGTTCCCTCATTTTGATTGAACCGAATCGAATAGACGAATTGATTTTCTACAGCAGATTTTATCAACTTAATGGAATTATGAAAAAACACCAAAATAATAAAACTAAATAAATGGATCTGAGATATGTATCAAAAATATATTTTCCCCTGAAATTAGGTTTCTTGATTTGTTTGATGTGGGGAGAATAATATTTGATAATATATCAGATGGACTAAATTTTTTTACCATTTTTTTTAAAAAAAATAAGAAAGTTATTAATATATTATATGCCTATATAATATGTGTGGAAGGATTTATTTATTGTAATGAATAGCTAATTACTATTTATATTAAATTTTAAAAAAATGAATTTTTTTTAAATAACCTCTTTTTTTGTTAAATAAAATATTGTTTTGTTGATATGTGGATTTGAACCTGAACCGATTAAGAAAAAATGTATCTTAATCAGTTGTTGATGTATAATTTAAAATATTATTTTTTTTATTTTATATAGGAAGATGAACATTATTTGTTGAAAAAAGTGTCTGATGATATCATATTTTGTGCGATATCAACAAAAATAATATATATATAAAAGTATGATGAACACTGTTTGTCATGAGTCGTAACAGTCCCTGTTTGACCTTTGGATAGAAAAAAGATTTAGAAGTTAGCATATTCCCGTAATCATAGCCATTGAATATATATATATATATATATTATTTGGTCTGTATGTGATAATTAGAATGTTGTCACATAACCTTAATTTATGGTATCCAGATTAATTATTAAATATGTAAGGTAACAACGATACTTGTTTATTATTCTTTTTGAACTGATATTACGTATTGTTTATTTTGATAATATAGTATGGGACAGATTACAGATAGAATGCCGGATTTAGTGCAAGGTTGTTGGTTTTTTGATGTAATGGTGTCCTTTTGCTGTCCATTTTGTTGTAATTAATTACTTATAATTCAATGCATCTATGTCTTTGCAAGATTAACACATTGTTTTTGTTTGTCTTTAATAAATAAGTATGTGACAAGTCCACACATATATGTTACGCGAAATTAATTTTGTATGGTCAATATACTAGTATACATAAAGCATTATATATATATATATATATATATATATATATATTTGGTTTGCAAATTCTTTATTGTTTTAGATCGAATTAGAGAGAAGCAAAGTAAATATTTATGAAAATATGAAAAAATTGTCAATTACTTTCTGACTATATTTATTGTATTCATTCATCAATCAAACTAAAGCGACGTAAACCACATTGATAACTTTGTTGAAAGGAAGAAACGTCACTGAAGTTTTATACAATAGTAATATCCTGAGATTTTTGGGCAAGTTTTATAAAATGGCCATCAGACTTGTAATGTTGTGTGATATGAATGTTAGACACCCAAGAGCAATCATGTCCAAAAGATGTGTAGCAGGATGCGTAACCTCCGTAGGAGGTGTGGTAAGACCAGAAAGGATAAAATAATGAACAATATATTCGAGCTAACGTAAGTGTGACTTGTATGGAAAAAAATATGCAATAAAGCCATTTATGCTAGTTTGATTATGTACATCGATATACATGTACGTCGAGTGGAGTTCATGTATTCGGTCCTTTAAAAAATGCAGATGAACGACCGAAGAAGACAATGATTCGAAGTTATATAAAAAGATATGGAGTCCTAAGAGATTAATGAACATATTTCGATCAAAAGAAATTCTTGGAGAAGAATAACACATGTGTGCGACTTAACTTGGTTCTTTATTTGGTTCTTGTAGCCTACCCAATCCATTGAGATTAAAAAGTGTTGTTGTATTCATTAACCAAACTACATTTATTGTTTGATAGTTTGATTTGATTATTTCAATATATCTATTATTAACTTTTGTAAATATTGTTGATTCTATTTTTTCTATTAAATTTCATTGTTTTTTTCAAACGTAACAGAGCTAACAAAATAAAATAACTAAAACCTGGGAGGAAATTTTTTTCATGCATATCTTTTTAGATAGTTAAAATTATTTTGGTTTTATTAGTTTCATTTTTATAAAAAGATCAACCTTTTTAACTTTAATTTCATCAAAGTGATCCATTGGATTATTTCAAAATACCTTAAATCTTCAGGTTTTATGTGGTCAAGATTTGGTTTAATAAATTTAACATTGCCATAAATGTTTGAAAATATGCGTTGGGTTTTAGACTTTTAGGTGAAATTGGGTGACCAAATAAATATTAATTTAAAGACTGAGATAGGGTGTCCCGGGAAGTACTTAAGAATTAAGATCAGACATGGCAGCAGGCAACGCCAAATTTAATATTAATAATGTCTCAATTAAATAATGTTGTCCGACCAAATTAGTTGGACTTGACTCATAGATTGAATAAAACAAACATCGA
Source organism: Haberlea rhodopensis (assembly GCA_907163345.1). Lineage (NCBI taxonomy): Eukaryota > Viridiplantae > Streptophyta > Magnoliopsida > Lamiales > Gesneriaceae > Haberlea > Haberlea rhodopensis. Next base: position 7,139,678 of record CAJQUN010000002.1, on the reverse strand, counting down.
GAATTAAAGAATGAGAAAATTTCGGGCCGATATCATGTGGAGAAAGTTTTTTTGGCCTAATTTATTTTCAACTAGGTCTATTTTATATCAAAATGACCAAAATATTCGGTGCATGCAATTTACATGCACCACAAGACTCATATGATACATGCATATTATATTTACATACATCGTGCACTCTATGATCGTTAGACACTAGCGGTATATGTATATTATATTTATGTTAAATTTCAAAATTAGTCACGTATGATATGTGTTTAACCAATAATAGTTTCAAACGTTTATGACTAATCAAAATTGTTCCATAGGATATGAATTTAATCAATAGTTGTCCCAATCATTTATGACTAATCAAAATTGATCCCACATAATTTGTGTTTTATCAAAAGTTGACACATAATTGAAATGGACTTCGAGACCACTTTTGATTAAATATATAATCATATTGGATCAATTTTGATTCGTCTTAAAAGACAACTATTGATTAAACTCATATCATATGTGACAATTTTGATTTATCATAAATATTTGAGACCGCTATTGATTAAACTTATATTTTATGGGCAGTGGCGGATGCAGGATTTTTAGGAAGGGGGGGCAAAAAAATTTAAAATAGAAAATTTAGGCCAAAAAAAAATTTAGAGGTCAAAATATAATTTAAGGGGAGGCAAAATATAATTTTAAGGGGCAAATTATACTTTTTTAGGATAAAATCACAATTTTTAAAAAACAAATTATTTTTTTTCAAGTAAAAAAAATTATTTTTTTGGGGGCAAGGGGGGGAATTTGCCCCCCCCTTGCCCCTTAATAGATTCGCCCTTGCTTATGGGGTTATTTTAAAATTTCCCCTTATATTTGCATATACTGTATGAGTCATATATGCTACATGATTCTCACGATTGCATGTAATTTACATACGGCGCTAGATACAAGGATACTAATGAGCAGATTCACGACTGTAAAGACCCGGATTTTGTTAAGGGGTAACAAAAAGATTTGATTAAAAAGAGTTTAAAAAATTTCTAAACTCTAGTCAAGAGTTGCAATTCATCAAGGAGTCCATAACCATCACAAACTCTTCCATTACTCTATCAAAGTGCAGCAGCTTGGATCAATCAAAAATCAGATCTATATCATCGCTTATCTGTTCAGATTTGGCCCCAAAATTTCGATATATTCCACCTCTTCCACACTCCTCAAATATTCAGCATCTTGATCGAAGTTATCCACTAAGAATCATTCATGATTGTGCAAAGTTTTTCTCTAAATTTCGAAGGCTCAACATGTCAAAACTCCACCCAAGATAGCAGCTAGCAAGATCGAAACAGAATCGGTAATCCACTCAGAATCTGCACCAATCTTCTCCTATAATTTCGATAAGGAGTCCTACTCCAACACCTATCTATCCAAGAGTCCTTCCATCCTTGGGTATCGGTTTATGCCTCTATAAAAGCAAGGTCCCAGCCTCACTTTCAATCACCAAATCACCTCCAACCAGCAGCAAAAGCCGAAGCTTTCTGACCACCAAACCAGAAGCAGAAACCATCGAAATTCTGCACCAGCAGCAGATTTTGATTCTGAAATATTTTCTCATCCCTTTCAGAAGCTGTTTCATTGTGTTGTGTCTTCAAACCAAACCGTGAGTTGATTCCATAATCTATCCAAGTAATCCATGAAGGATTAAACACCGAACCAAGCCAAGTTTCGAACCAAAACCATCGAGTTTCCAAATTCTGTTCTGTCAGCAAGAGTGTGCTGTTTCTGTTGGTTTTGACAGCAACGTTTGAGTGTTGTTGGTTCCAAATTCGAACCTTCGAGTTACCAGAAACCTTGTACATAAGATCCTCTATTAGTGTGTGAAATTCGAGCAAAGTTCAAGCAAGAACCATCGTGTTCTAACCATCATACCACCAGCATACCAACCTGAAACCAAGTCTGCCAAGTCGTGTGCAGCAGTTTCCATCGTGAATCCAGAAGTAATTCAAGGGTTGAAACGTGGTGTTTCGAGTGTTGTTCGAAAGCCAAATAAGTTACGGAAACGTGTGTTTCAATCCCTTGATCAAGCAAGCAAGTACCAAGCACTGTAAGTGGGCTTTTGTTAAGTATTCGTTTCGTTTTCAAAAATACTATGTATGTTTTTAAATTCCCAATCGATATGTATTATGTTGAAATTATGAAAGTATATTTTGTAAGCACGTTAAACTCGAAATCTAATTGGATTTGGATCGCCATGACCCTGATGCGGTGGGGTGTAACCGCTAAAAGAACCTTATACGGTGGTAATCCGTTGTTTCTGGATTATCCAGACCCTTTATTCGTGGGTTAGCCGATGTTATGACCTCATCTCTAGGAGGGTTAAGTCTAGAGACTGATATCAGTACCAAGAAGAGAGTAGAATGCTTTACTGTGCTTAAGTATATGAAAATTATGAAACGATATGTTATGTCATGGCTCGTAAGGGCAAATCAAGTATGTTAAGATACATTCATATCGGTTTATGCAAGTTTTATGATCCAAGTTTATGAAAATTATGTATATGTATGATATCGATTGTCCCCCACTTGCTGAGTGTTTACCAAAGCACTCAACCCCTTACTCTACATCCCCAGATAAAGCCGAAGAAGAATTAGAGCAAGAAGAAGAGCACCAATTTTGGGGTTGGTGAATCAAGTCCGCTGCGTAGTTCAAGATATTTTATGTTTTAAAGTTTTCCAAGTTTTAAGACAATTTTATTTATTCAGTTGTTAAGTTTTAGTTTCATGTTTTTTTTAATTCAGTTGTAAAGACAATGATTTCTTTATTTATGGAATATAGACTGGTTTTCAGTCGTTATGATATTACGAGGCTTATTGGTTTCCTAGTTGTAATGGAAATCAATGCCGGTGTTATTGACCCCGGTCTCGGGGCGTGACATTTTAGTGGTATCAGAGCTAGCCAAGTTCCATAATCCCGCTGGGAAAAGTATTCTAGTTAAGGAAATAACTAGAAGAAAATTCCGGTTGAAATAGACCAACTGGAGAAATAAATACAGTTGGGTGAAAATTGTCGTTTCATGATAATTACGATAATCAGGAGTCCAATCTGATTAATCACATGAATACGAAAATTTTCGAATTTTTAAAAATCTCCGGTTTCTGTTTTTAAAATTTTATTTTCGAAAAATTGATTTTTAAGAATTATTTTCGGATTTTCTCGATTTTCGTCCAGTATACCCTAAGCTCCAAGTCGTCGCAGCCGCCTGCCGCCACGATAGCCGTCGACGAGGATACCATTCGAACCGTATCTTCCAGTCGACCATACTGTCCAAGTTTCGGATCGATCGGATTCCGTTTGCTCTGTCAATTTCGCATTCGAAATCTAAGAACCCTAATTCCCAAATTGGTTCGTTTCCCCGATTTTCTGAGCATATGTTGATCGTTTTGAAATTAAAAATTTTCGTGTGATTACTCCAGCAAGTCGATCATTAACCCTCTGTCAATTTCTGATTTCGAGCATCGATTAGGAAGAATTTCGAAACCCTAATTTTCGAACTATGAACCCTAATTTCAGATTTAAAAAAAAAAAAAAATTTCAGATTGCAAAAATCGAAGAGTTTAAGCGCAAGCGACTCTCCACCAGTCAGCATACCTCTAGCAGTCAAAACTTCAAGAGGCCTAGTCCATTCAGCAACCAGCAAAGGGGACCCACAGTAGGCCCAACTCAACAGAGGTACCCTAAATGTTCGAACTGTGGATTCAACCATCTAGGAGAATGTCTCAGAGGAAAAGGTGCATGTTTCCGATGTGGGAAGACAGGCCACCGAATTGCTGAGTGTCCCGAACCTGATATGAGGGGGACGACTGTAAGGAATAACGGCCCTCCTAGTAAACCAAATGAGACTAAGCCGAACGCCAGAGTGTTTGCTATAACGCGAGAAGAGGCCGATGACGCAAACGACGTTGTGGCAGGTACCATTTATTTAAACGAATTACCCGCGTATACATTGTTTGATTGTGGTGCCACTCACTCGTTTATATCTAAGAGGTTTACTAAGAAACTAGCCCTTAAGCCTGAACTGCTTAGCGAACCATATAACGTAGCAACACCAGCCAATAAGACCCTTATAGCACATAGCATACATCGAGATTGTAATCTTAGTATTAATGAAATCAAGTTTAATGCTGAGCTAATTCAACTCAAAATGGTGGATTTTGATGTTATATTGGGAATGGATTGGCTATCCAAACATCATGGAGTAGTAGACTGCCGTAACAAGAATGTTAAACTACGGACTCCAGACGAGAAAGAGATCGTATACCACGGCAAAACTAAGGAACGAAAATTCCTTCCGTCAGCAGCACAAACGTGGAAAGCTGTGAAGAACGGTGAAAAAGTTTACCTAGCTACAATAAGCGAGGTTAAAGAGGAAGATGAACCCAGGATAGAAGACATACCCGTTGTACAAGAATTTCCGGATGTCTTTCCTGAAGAGCTGCCCGGTTCTGTTCCAAACCGAGAATTGGAATTCGATATTAATTTGGTGCCAGGCGCTACACCAATTTCTAAGGCACCATACCGAATGGCTCCAGCCGAACTGAAGGAACTTAAGGAGCAACTACAGGAGTTATTGGACAAGAAACAAATCAGACCAAGTGTATCCCCATGGGGAGCTCCAGTGTTGTTTGTGAAGAAGAAAGACGGGATCATGAGATTGTGCATCGACTACAGAGAGCTGAACAAGATCACAATCAAGAACAAGTACCCTCTTCCAAGGATAGATGACCTGTTCGATCAACTCAAAGGCGCTAAAGTGTTTTCCAAACTCGATTTAAGGACAGGCTATCACCAACTAAAGATTAAAGCAGAAGACGTGCCGAAAACCGCATTTAGAACACGGTATGTCCATTACGAGTTCACGGTAATGCCATTTGGCTTAACAAACGCGCCAGCCGTATTCATGGATTTAATGAATCGTGTATTCAAGCCATTCCTGGATGACTTTGTAGTAGTGTTCATCGACGACATACTCATTTACTCGTCGAGCAATGAGGAACACGAACAACATCTTCGCCTCACTCTACAGACATTGAGAGAGAAGGAGCTCTACGCCAAATTTAATAAATGTGAATTTTGGCTAGAAAGCGTATCTTTCTTAGGACACATCATATCAAAAGAAGGCGTGTCAGTGGATCCTAAAAAGGTAGAGGCAGTTTTGGATTGGCATAGGCCAACGACAGTGACCGAAATCCGAAGCTTTTTGGGATTAGCTGGCTACTACCGGAAGTTTGTCGAAGGATTTTCGTCAATAGCAGTACCTCTTACCAGGCTCACACAAAAGAACGCAAAGTTCATATGGAGTGAAGAATGTGAGAAGAGCTTTGAGACTTTAAAGGAAAAGCTCTCATCTGCCCCTGTACTGGTATTACCAACTGAAGACATGAGTTTCACTATTTATAGTGATGCATCTAAAGAAGGACTAGGATGTGTACTCATGCAGGAAGGAAGAGTGATTGCTTATGCTTCAAGACAACTCAAGCCCCATGAGCAAAACTACCCTACACATGACCTCGAGTTAGCCGCAGTAGTGTTCGCCTTGAAGATTTGGAGACACTATCTGTATGGCGCCAAGTGCGAAGTGTTCACGGACCATCAAAGCCTCAAGTACTTGTTCACTCAAAAGGAACTCAACATGAGGCAGAGACGATGGATCGAACTTCTAAAAGACTACGATCTCACTATTAGTTACCATCCCGGCAAGGCAAACAAAGTAGCAGACGCTCTGAGCCGGAAAGGCAAAGGAAAAATGATCTTAGCTACGGTCGCAGCTCAACCTTGTCTTCGAGAGACCATCAAACTAAGCCAAGATCAAGATCCGAGCCTAACCAAGCTAAAAGAACAAGTCAGGGAGAAGAAAATTACGGACTTTGAGATCGATAACAATGGAATCCTGTGGATGAAAGGACGATTATGCGTGCCAGATGTGAACAACATAAGACAAGAAGTAATGTCTGAAGCACACAAGTCAAAGTTTTCAGTCCACCCTGGGAGTACAAAGATGTACAAGGATCTGAAGGAAAGTTTTTGGTGGAACGCAATGAAAAAGGACGTAGCTGAATTTGTTGCCCGATGCTTAGTATGCCAGCAAGTGAAAGCTGAGCATCAGAGACCCGGAGGACTTCTCCAACCTCTGGAAATCCCTGAATGGAAATGGGATCACATCTCCATGGATTTCGTCGTGGGACTACCAAAGTCAAAGCAGAGCCATGACGGAATATGGGTAATTGTTGACAGACTAACCAAGTCAGCACACTTCCTACCAGTCCGCATGAACTACAACTTGGACAAATTGGCAACTCTATATATGGACAATATAGTGAGATTGCATGGAGTCCCAGTAAGCATCCTATCCGACAGAGATCCTAGATTCGTGTCGCGTTTCTGGAAAAGCTTTCAGCAAGCTATGGGAAGTAAGGTAACTCTTAGCACGGCTTATCACCCACAAACTGATGGCCAGACGGAGAGGACTATCCAAACCCTCGAAGACATGCTAAGAGCTTGTGTATTGGATTTTACTGCAAATTGGAGCGAACTATTACCTCTAGTCGAGTTTGCTTACAATAACAGCTACCACATTAGTATTGGGATGGCGCCGTATGAAGCACTCTATGGGCGCAAATGCCGATCACCATTGTATTGGGATGAAGTAGGAGAAAGAGCTATCACAGGACCGGAGTTAGTACAAGCTACTACCGACAAGATAGCTATTATCAGAGATAGACTTAAGACAGCCCAGGACCGACAGAAAAGTTGGGCTGATCTGAAAAGGAGACCCGTGGATATAGAGATTGGTGAGAAAGTCTATGTAAAGATTTCACCAATGAAAGGGGTAATCAGATTTGACAAAAGGGGAAAGTTGAATCCAAGATATGTGGGACCATTTGAAGTTCTAGAAAAGGTGGGAACGCTAGCATATAAAATAGCACTACCGCCAAATCTGTCGAGAATTCACAATGTCTTCCACGTATCACAACTAAGGAAGTACATTACCGACCCAAGTCATGTACTTGAAGCAGAATCCCTAGTAACTCAAGGGAACTTAGACGAGACATTGAAATACGAAGAAATCCCAATCCGTATTCTGGATACCAAGGACCAAGTTCTGAGAAGAAGGACCATTCCTTACATCAAGGTCCAATGGTCAAACCATACGGAAAGAGAAGCTACTTGGGAAATGGAAGAATCAATGCGGGAGAAATACCCCTATCTTTTCCTAAATCAAGTCGACTCGAGTTTCGAGGACGAAACTTCCAATAAGGAGGGAGGGATGTAAAGACCCGGATTTTGTTAAGGGGTAACAAAAAGATTTGATTAAAAAGAGTTTAAAAAATTTCTAAACTCTAGTCAAGAGTTGCAATTCATCAAGGAGTCCATAACCATCACAAACTCTTCCATTAATCTATCAAAGTGCAGCAGCTTGGATCAATCAAAAATCAGATCTATATCATCGCTTATCTGTTCAGATTTGGCCCCAAAATTTCGATATATTCCACCTCTTCCACACTCCTCAAATATTCAGCATCTTGATCGAAGTTATCCACTAAGAATCATTCATGATTATGCAAAGTTTTTCTCTAAATTTCGAAGGCTCAACATGTCAAAACTCCACCCAAGATAGCAGCTAGCAAGATCGAAACAAAATCGGTAATCCACTCAGAATCTGCACCAATCTTCTCCTATAATTTCGATAAGGAGTCCTACTCCAACACCTATCTATCCAAGAGTCCTTCCATCCTTGGGTATCGGTTTATGCCTCTATAAAAGCAAGGTCCCAGCCTCACTTTCAATCACCAAATCACCTCCAACCAGCAGCAAAAGCCGAAGCTTTCTGACCACCAAACCAGAAGCAGAAACCATCGAAATTCTGCACCAGCAGCAGATTTTGATTCTGAAATATTTTATCATCCCTTTCAGAAGCTGTTTCATTGTGTTGTGTCTTCAAACCAAACCGTGAGTTGATTCCATAATCTGTCCAAGTAATCCAGGAAGGATTAAACACCGAACCAAGCCAAGTTTCGAACCAAAACCATCGAGTTTCCAAATTCTGTTCTGTCAGCAAGAGTGTGCTGTTTCTGTTGGTTTTGACAGCAACGTTTGAGTGTTGTTGGTTCCAAATTCGAACCTTCGAGTTACCAGAAACCTTGTCCATAAGATCCTCTATTAGTGTGTGAAATTCGAGCAAAGTTCAAGCAAGAACCATCGTGTTCTAACCATCATACCACTAGCATACCAACCTGAAACCAAGTCTGCCAAGTCGTGTGCAGCAGTTTCCATCGTGAATCCAGAAGTAATTCAAGGGTTGAAACGTGGTGTTTCGAGTGTTGTTCGAAAGCCAAAGAAGTTACGGAAACGTGTGTTTCAACCCCTTGATCAAGCAAGCAAGTACCAAGCACTGTAAGTGGGCTTTTGTTAAGTATTCGTTTCGTTTTCAAAAATACTATGTATGTTTTTAAATTCCCAATCGATATGTATTATGTTGAAATTATGAAAGTATATTTTGTAAGCACGTTAAACTCGAAATCTAATTGGATTTGGATCCCCATGACCCTAATGCGGTGGGGTGTAACCGCTAAAAGAACCTTATACGGTGATAATCCGTTGTTTCTGGATTATCCAGACCCTTTATTCGTGGGTTAGCCGATGTTATGACCTCATCTCTAGGAGGGTTAAGTCTAGAGACTGATATCAGTACCAAGAAGAGAGTAGAATGCTTTACTGTGCTTAAGTATATGAAAATTATGAAACGATATGTTATGTCATGGCTCGTAAGGGCAAATCAAGTATGTTAAGATACATTCATATCGGTTTATGCAAGTTTTATGATCCAAGTTTATGAAAATTATGTATATGTATGATATCGATTGTCCCCCACTTGCTGAGTGTTTACCAAAGCACTCAACCCCTTACTCTACATCCCCAGATAAAGCCGAAGAAGAATTAGAGCAAGAAGAAGAGCACCAATTTTGGGGTTGGTGAATCAAGTCCGCTGCGTAGTTCAAGATATTTTATGTTTTAAAGTTTTCCAAGTTTTAAGACAATTTTATTTATTCAGTTGTTAAGTTTTAGTTTCATGTTTTTAATTCAGTTGTAAAGACAATGATTTCTTTATTTATGGAATATAGACTGGTTTTCAGTCGTTATGATATTACGAGGCTTATTGGTTTCCTAGTTGTAATGGAAATCAATGCCGGTGTTATTGACCCCGGTCTCGGGGCGTGACAACGACTGCAGAAATTGTTAATGCGAGCTTCTTAAATAAAACGGCCGAATACAAGAAGTCAAGAACAGAAACAGCTTTCTAGATTAAATGATTATAAAGATGAATCATCTTTCCAAGTTGTATCAGTATATCCAAATCGAGAGGCAACAATGGAACCAAGAAAACAAGTAGACATTCAAGTAAATACACTGGAAAAAACTGGGAACCGGGGTGGAAATATCAGTTAACAAATACATGCAGAGTAAAAAGAAATTTTTTTCACTAGATGTATATAGCCGATTGGAACTGATTATACAAATTAACAGATCCAAGGACTACAATACTAGCAGTGGGTTCCATTGAAATTATCATCGTTTGAATCTGTTTAACCATGTGAGTAACTTATACTCCAAAATCAACATAACCCAGATGAATTCTTACATGAGATTTCGATATTAAAAAAAAAAAACCGAAAAGGGTTCTTAAAGAGTGAATTTTTAGAGCAAATAAAATGTGAGCTGGATACAATAATTATATATGTATATATTATATTAATTTTTTATATATAATATATTTTTTATCTCAAAATTTTAAAAAAGCTATATTGTTTACAATAAAATTTTAAAAAACACATATTTTTGCCTCCCTCAATAAAAAATCTATAATTTTACCCCCCAACATTTACCCTAGATACGCCCCTGGATGCATCTAAAAAATTCAAAAGCATGTGGAGTTGAAGAATAAATGAAACTTTCATGTAAAAAAACCAATTAGGACCTGGCTAGAATGTGGTGTAGATTCTGGAACATGTTTGATGTTTAATTTATTTACTTTTCTTCTTTGTTTAAATTCCATTATATTAGGGTTTATTTTCACTTCATTGCATTAGTTATAATTTTGATACATTTAAATTTAATTTATATCTTCTAAATCATTCTGTACTGCTTTGATAAATAACATTCATCTAATTTATTTATCAGGTATTTGGCATGTACCTCGCTGAATACATAAATACTGAATTTTTGTTTTTTTGAAACACATACATAAATACTTATTAGAACACGCGAAGACGTTGATCACCACGAGTAAATCAAGATGCAATGCAGGATGAGAGGTGCAACGGCAGAGGTAGAGACTAGAGAGCGTAAGCTGCTGCCTGCATCGGTACAACAGCGTAAGCTCATGTCAATGTGGATAAGTCGGGCTCAGACGTGAAACGAGTGAGTTCTCAATAGAAGTAATGTCGTAGTTACTTATTTTATGGTACCATTCATTTCCCGAATACGTTTTTGCTTGTTTGTGGAATATGTATAAACACGACAGAAATTGCCATTTGTTGAGTTTTCACTGTGTTTCAACATTGTTTATCATCTAATTCATCTGTATATCATGGACAAAGTTGAATGGATCCCTTATCAGGCTTGGTTTGTGCTCGAAATTGAGTAAATTTTCAAATTATGGTTAAATTCTGGATCTGTTAATTCAAATACTGATCAAATAGTATTTGATCTCATCAGGCCTCTTGAATATTCTTTCCCCTGCCACTTTGTTATGTAAGTTACAAAGAAAGACAACCTGAAAAATTAATCAACATAGCCACCAAACTCACCACTTAAACCAAATACAGGCTGTCTAAAACTGCAAAACCAGCTGCAACGCCACCTTCGTTTGAAGATGAGACCTTTGTTCGCATCAAGTAACCACAATGCTCGTTCATGATAACGTTATTCTTGTTCCTGCAAAAATTGTCAAGTTATATACTCATTCAACTGTTCTCTTCTGCAGACATTATTGCTAGAGTTTTCACCTTAAATACGTAGCATACACCCCAAGTTCTGATACAACGTTATCTTTAAAAGAAATGCTTTCTCGCATTAGAATTGCAGGAGAAATGGCAGGAAAAATCCTCTGCATAAGAATATAGGCTGCATTTTCCTCGTTGCCTTCCTTCTCCATTCTTTCGAGTGCTAACTTCAAATCATCTCCATATATATTGTTGCCTAAAATGCAAAGTTGACAAATTGTCAATGATTAAGTCAATAGTGGCATTCGTCTTAATAACAAGTCTGAGCACATACCTCCCCCTTCTTTGGGGCTTCATGACGTAAGATGCAGGTCTCTCAAGTGCATCCTTGATAATGTTCGAGTCATCAAGACTCCATAACCCTGCAAAGCATTTTTGTACTTTCGCAATGTCATCTTTGTTTTCGAGAAACCTGCTCAGGAAAACAAAGAAAACTAATCCGAGAAGGTACATAATATAAAAATTTGAGCACACCCGCAAAATCATTGTGAACTCTCTCTCCCTTGATTCAAAAGACAAGGTTACAGATTGAATAAGCTTGTAGTTTCTAGTTTCTCTAAGATACACATTTCATATTGAGGATCCAATACCTTCACTACTAATATATTTGCTAATATTTTACATTTACAGAACTGTTGTAGATGTATCACCGTTCGAGTATATTGGGTGGTTTTGCCAGCTCTTGTTGAATCTTCTTGGTGCCAGCCAAATGATAAGAAATTGAAGGACATTTGACTGCCGATGATTGTTCCATCAGTAGACGAGCTTCCCATTCCTACGTGAGAACTTTAAATCAGGCGGCTAGAATAAAAACTGGCAATATTAGCTCACGGATTCTAAAGGGGAAATACAAAGCAAAAAAAGAAGTTGATCCACCGATTCTGAAGGATAATCAGTTGGAGCATAGCCGGCTCTAAAATAAATCACTGCAACTGCTTCACCATCCCTACGCGCGTAGCACTAAAGGTTCAAGCAGACAAGCTAATACACCAAACTTGAGGTAATATTTAAGTCTCATTTAACGCTTACACAATAAGTGTTCCACCTGGCAGAAGCTTTCCTTGTGCATCAATCTCTGCCAACGTCTTTCTAATGCTTCTAACATGGTATGTATTATCTAGCTAAGGATATATCTCCAGAAGAAATCTCAAGAAAAGAATAAGAAAAAAGAGGATGATAATATATAAAAATGTCATAAATGGTGAGTGTAGCATTCGTGGTATGAAAATGGATATCTTTCCTTCAATACTGTGCAAAGCCAATGTTGATCATACATGTTCCGTTCTTCAGTTTGAACCACGACCATAACTACAGCACTGAATAGCATGTTAATTAAGATGGTGACAAGAAAACTCGGGGAGAGAAACAGCATATAACGAGTTAACCAACCTCGGGTTGTTATACTCGATCCAAGCTTTAGCCAGTGCCTCAGCAAACTGACCGACGGCATTGTTTTGTGGAATCCGTCCGGGATCTAATGTAAGGTGCTGCTTGAACTGATGAAGCAGGCTCCTGAAAATAAAAATTCCCCTCTTTGTATTCACCTAATTTAAATGGTGAATAATTTGTGGGTAATGGATAATTCAGACAGAGAACTAAAACTATAAGGGCAATATTTTCCAATACAAAATGGGTAATGGATAATTCAGACAGAGAACTAAAACTATAAGGGCAATATTTTATAACAGCATCCAAAAGCTGTAACACTGACAACGTAGAATAATGCTCTTTAGTTCTATCAAACTGCTGCAACAGTTTGTTTAATAGCGATCAAAACGAAAATGAAATAGAAACCACCACATGACTGTAGACGATCCAAATTATCCTAAACTTTCAAATATTACAAAAATTCCATTCTATACGTTATATTATCTGTCTAATTTATTTTCTGTTCATCATAACATTTTAGATGTTCTATAACAAATTTACCAGGAAATAATAAATACAGTTCTATAAGAAGAAACACGTTTAGAAGATCCAGAAAATTTTTTATGCCATATTCTAGCTCAACAAAGAACCAAAAAATTGTACGCATTACTTCAGACAACCTTGAGCTAGTTAAATGAAATTACGCCTTGGGAGTAACTTTTAGATGCCATAGACGTTAATATGAATGTGAAGAATGGAGAGAAAAATTCTGTGTATTTTCTTGCAGACTTAAACTCCTATCCAAGATATAGTTCCTTTATGTACACAGACTCTAAGCAACCGACTCAATCTCCTAAATCTAGGAATATGATTAGATTATTCAAGACACTAGATTATCCTATCTAATCTCTATCAAATATTTGGTTTACAACAATTTTATCCTAATCTACAATGAATACATGATGGAAAATGACGATACATAAATAAAATAAGAATATTATCTATTATACATGAAGGAAATAAGAAAATCTCCTGAATAACCTGTGAAGTTCACTAACAAGACAGCTCAGCCCAGGAAAGGAAGATGAAATTGTGTTGAGCTCTATCTGGAGAAGTAAATTTGTTTTTTCGTCCAGCATATAGTCTGAACGATGAAGTCCTAAGCGTATATCTTATACATAAAGTATGTAAAAATCATTACTCTTTCCAACAAAATAGACAAATACTATCTACACTTCCATTTAAGGTCTGCAAGAGATCTCATCAAAATTAGTTTACAGATTGCAATAAGTTGGAAAAAATAAAGTTGAGCTGTGAGTTACGAATATTTTAATAAGTGCAAGGAACAGACGATTAAAAATAATTATTAACAGAAAAAGAAAACAGCCCAAAAAGAATAATAGAAACACTGATAGCCCTAAAAGTCTGACAATTCTTCTCCCCAAGAGTAATTAGGCCCTTCGAGTACTGAGCTAAGTCACACAAATCTGATGCGGGAGCGGATACGGATGCGGATGCGTGGGTGCGTCAATTTGCAAAAAATTTGAGTGCGGGTGCGCCTTAATGCGCTTATTAAAATTAATAAATAAATAAATATATATACATACACACTGATGAAATGAAGTTAAACATACATAATATACATCATATTTAACAAACTCACATCATTATTATATTATTTACAAATTTACAATATGAAGTTCTTAACAACTTTGGTGTTTGCAGCTTTACCATTCTTAAAAAACATTAAAATTAGATTTTATTGAAGAATCTAACATTTGCAGCTTTGCAAAAATGTTATAGCCAGTGATACAACGTAATTTGAATCTTGTATTTAATCGTTCGTCTAGTAAAAATTCTCCGAAAAATATATTGTAGAAATAGAAATGAAGTATTAAAGTTATGTTTTATTTTAAGCTATATAAAATAACGAATTTGAAAAATGAAACCAAATTGTTCATATTTATTTCAACATGTTTAGTAATAGTATGAATTTATTAAAAATGACTCATATTATTTCCGGAGACTTATATTATTACTTTATGAAATGACTAATATAAACATTTAAATTAACTCAATAAAAATAAAAGTTTTATTTATAAAGTCCATTCTATTAATTTTCATGCAAAAAACTAAGATATCAAATTTATTATTATTTACTCCGCAAAAATGTTACAAAATCACAGATTTATCATACTTTCTTTTATCACATATTTTAATCTTTCATATGTTATTATGTCTTTACATGATTCATTATCTATCTATTTACCATATAATATAATTTTCTTACCAACCCGAAATACCTAGAAACCATAAAAATTCATCTAAACCTAAAATCGAATTTTTTTTTTTATAATTACAAAAAAAAAAAAAAATCGGAGAATGAAGGAGAATTAACAAGACTTAGTAACTTAGTGCGCGACTTAGTAAATCCTAGTGCGCGAATTAGGAAATCTTAGTGCGTGAATTAGGAAATATTAGTGCGCGAATTAGGAAATCTTAGCGCGCGAACTAGAAATTCTTAAAGCGCGAACTAGAAATTCTTAAGTCGCCTTAATGCGCCGCACGCGCACCGAGTTCGCCAGTTCGCGGTCGGAGCGCCAGTGCGTGGAGGGAGGTTGGAGGATTATGTGACTTAGGTACTGAGTAGCAGATTATGCAATTTGAATATAACATGAATTCAAACATCAGTTTCTGTTCACCATATTTAAGTTGCGGACATTTTTGTTCGCACGACACATGAGTTCCAATAATACTGCCACAAAACCAGGGAGTTTCATTTCTTAATCTCCCAAGTCCCAACAGAGGCATATTGGATAAGGAAACATAGTTCATAAAAATTAAATACGTCAATTACTCGAATAAAAAAGGAAAATTCTAGTAGTTTCTAAATTTGTGACACAAAAATAACATTTACGCCAACTATCAGTAACCATTTAACTATTTTACACAATACTATTTCAATGTAATCAAATGAAACTAAAACAAAATAGCAGAAAGAACCTGAATGAACTGAAAAGTGAAAATTTAAAATCTTTGATAGAGTAATTCTTTCCAACTAACTATATGTCAACCAAACCTGTTGGACTAGTTTGTACTTTCAACTTTCTGATAGAAGTCTACTTTTCCACACAAATTGCACTCTAAACAGATATATTACTCTAAAACAAACATCATTATCACAAACCTACTTCAATTAGTTTCGGACAAAGTAAATCCAAACAAGAAGATACCTCTTTCTTGTTGCCGTCTAACAACTTGGTGTGAATATCCAGGAGTCTAGATGTAAAAGCATCCACGTTTTTGGTTCTAGAAGGAAATGTGATCAATGCAATTAGTGCAGCAAACAAAAAAAACAACAGAAAAGGAAAAGAAACACATAAAAAGATCAAATTTTGCATTACTTGATTCGACCAAAACTTACCAAAATTATATTTAGAATCAATTAGGACACTCAGTCACTTAAATATTATGGAAAACCACATCACTAAATATGCATTTGAGTCATGCATCAATTGTCGGTAATGGTGAATGAATGGATGGATACACAAAGCATAAATGTTTCACTTAGAGCAGGAATGCTTCAACCTAGAGAGTGAATCCTGTAGGAATTTCCCATCCAAGCTCACACGGTCAATGAGTTCATTGAAAATCGGAGCAACTTCACAAGCTTGTTTCCAATGTTTTTTGGGAAACAACATAGGCAGCAAAGATATTGGAGCATGAACCAGGCCAATACCGGGAACTTTTGCTGATCCCTGCAAGTTCATAAGCATTATAACTGAAACCAATTAATGATTCAGCTCAAGAATTAAGAGTAAAAGACGTATTCAAATCCGATATCAAAGCGAAATTTAATTAGAAACATGTAGCTGAATTGATCTGAACTAGCTAAAGTATATCAGACATCAAATGATTAACTTCAGACTGAAAAGCAAGACGATCAGATACGCTTCACAATTCACTCCAAAAAATTCACCAAAAGACTAATACGGGAAAATAAGAATAAAAACAATGAAAATAACACCATTTCTTACTCGGATTAATACCAGTTAATGACAGCTTAAATAATAATAAAGCATAATTTATTATCACTAGGTATTCAAGCAAACGAAAAGGATAATGCAAAAAAAAATAAAATTATACTGTCAGCTCTTTACTCAATTTCAACCTGCGAATTCCTGTTCCCAACAACAAGCCCCCGAAGAGAACTCCAAACAAGAGCATCATAAGCCATTTCCTGAACCAACTTTGAGTCAATTTTGTGAGGATCAAAGACTGGTTTTTTATCCTCAATATCTTCATTTCTGCCGCATTTCAATGGCGGCGCTGATGAAGGCAAACTCTTCGCCATGAAAATATTCAAGGGTTCTACAAAATGAACTTGAAAAAATCCGATCCTGTGATTGGAAAGATAAGACAATTTTGATTTATGATTAAGAAGAGCGGTGGGTGAGGATATTGTGATATCTGAAAGCATGAAGATATCTTAATTTACTGCCTTTTCCTGGATTTAACCCCGAGCATGGAATAGTTTGGTGTGTGCTTGAGTTACTTTGGCCGCCGCTATGGAGGAATTCTGCATCCCAACGAAAACGTTTGGTGGAGGTGTTACCAATAAAGGAATTATTATTATTATTATTATTTTTAAAAAATAATTAAAGGAATTATTTTAGTTATTAATATTATGTATTTTTTTTTTGAGAAAATATATTATTTATTTTTACATTGGAATCATACCTCAATCTATTTGAAATCCATTATAAACAATATTAAAATAAATTTGAAATATCTTTAGTCATATTTATACAGACAAGTAAAATATGTTTGAAATTATAAATTTTTAAATAATTCAATGCAAATAGCTCTAAATAATGCTATTCAAACAAGAGATGGGCCGATTTGAATAATTTGCGCCGATGAATTATCCTAGTCGATATGGTTCTCTTGTGTGGCTGCAGCTTGCTTTTCGCGGTGTCAATGGGGATTGCATGTTCGATGTGGGAGTTGACACATTCGAGGACGACGACTGATCAGTGAAGGACCACTTCCCATTGACAAATGTTTCGAGTGCTTGTATTTGCATTTCTGGGATTTCTTCAATTAATAGGATCCACAATATCCCATAGACTTGCAAAAATCGTGAAATCTGGAGAGTTTTTCAGCTTGACGTGATGCTTTCTTGTAGATCCCAAATACTGCTAAGCTATTCCGGTACAGTAATTGCATCAGATTATCTAAGACAATAGAAATCTGACTTTTGAAAGTGGCGTAACTCCTAAAACTATCATGGATTATGTGATTCATGGCGGACTGTATGAGGAAGCTCCTCGAAGCTGCACCCAAGGGATGACAGTGGATGCAACGGTCCATTAGACTTTGGAGTTGGGCAAGGTTTCTATCATTCTTCCCATGTCTTTGATTTTGTATGTTAAGTGTTTCTTCATCTCGAGAACTTTGTTAAAAACATTTCTGGAGAAACGCAAGTGATGGCTTCATCGAGCAGCCTTACATATGATCTTACAAAAGCAGTGTAATATTTAGAAACGGAGGAGGAGCAGTCATGGAAGGTACACGGGTAGAGAGATGTTGATACCGGTTATTTATAATACAAATGATCGAATCAGTTTAAACAATTGTGATGAAAAAAATACATTATACTGAATATAAATACAGAATACTTACAGAATAAATAAATCGAACTATAAAATCAGTAGACTTACAACAACATTGATAAATTTAATAAAGACTTAAGAACAAGAATCTGGAAACGATTCTGGACGAGGTCACAACAAGCCGTGTGCCGTAAACTCAAATTTTGCCCACCTAAGCTTCTGGCCTCCTGGACAAGTGAGTTCCAAGGTACAACATCCAATAACCTCTGCTCGGATTGAAGCAGAATTTCGAGCAGACTCTTTCGAACACTAGTAGTGTGCAGTACTCTTAAACATTATGAAATGTATGAATGAAGAATGATTTCAGAATGATGAAACAACAGAGCTGTAGCAGCTTATATAGCTGAGCAACAGACCTCCCAAATGTCTCAGAGATTAAATGTAATGTTTAGTGGGGTAGATGAAAAATGTCAACACTTAATATTAAGTCTCACACTTAATCCGGAGTTAAGTCTGAGTAGAAAAAAGATAGAGATGCCTTCGCGGCAGCGACGCGAGCCGAACGGAGCGGACGGACAGACGGTACGCGAGGGGAACCCATATTTTTCTACTTAACTACATTCTATTGATTTATTTCTCAATATAAACAAACTATAAGTGTCTCAAAATTCCAATGTAGGATTTCTTTAATCAATTTACCGTTAACGTTCACTTACCAAATTTTGTTCTCATTTACCAAAACTTTTGGGCTTTTCATTTATTAATCCAACATTTATTATTTTCAACAAGAGACAATAACCATTGGGTTCAAGCCCATAATAGTTCAGCCCTAAGGTGACTATGGTCTGGCAATGCCGGGAGGAGTCGGTGAAGGACCAAACACTTGAGGGCAACTCGCCAAGATCGTGTCTTGGCACGCTGTCGAGAAAAGCTGAGGCGAAATGCACGGTTCGACGATGATGTGATGGCAAAAATCATATTGATTTCGAAATTTATTACATTCTATCTTCCTATTATCAACAACTTGCATCACACTATTTCTCTGTTAATGGTAAATTAAGAGTTCACAGGGGTACAATACATATTAACGATATTACAAGGGAAAAAGTAGTGAACAAACTATATGTAATATTACTATCAAACTCACTACTTTTCACATAGATAAATGCATCAATATCAATGTTTTATTTTTAAATATCTTTAGCATAATGTTCTTAGCCTATAGTACTTAATTTTATCTGCTCGAGTCGCCATATATCACAGATTTCTCCTTCAATATATTGTCTACAACGGAAAAGAGATTAGTGAAAAGTCTTCGGCACGACTTATGGAAAGAGATCAATTGGGAAATTATTTGTATTTTTTTCGTCTAGTTATTATCATCAATATTTCATCACATCGTCCATAATTGAGATGACCTCGAAAAAGTTCAAAAGTGACTACTTGATCGAATTTAAGCTCAAGTGAGAATTTTTTCCATTGAACATGTATAAAGAATTGCTCAAATTTTATTTTGATTCGGTTACAATAGTGCAAGATTTTTTTTTAAAAAAAAAACATTTTGTGATAAGGTACAAGTCCTATTTTTTAAGATAATAATAGTATATATGATAAATATTTACTTAAAATAAAAGTTATTTAAATAGTTTTATTATTTTTTTGTGCATAGCTGATTCGTAGTTTGAAATTATTGTTTCATTTAATGCTAATAAATGTGTATAAAACATAATAAGATAATGAAATTCAAATATCTAGTCCTTAATGTACATAACCTAATTTGTAATGCCCCAAGACTTCTAATGCATGTATAAATTTTTAAAATAATATTACTTTTCGGGAATAACCGAATAAGTATAACTATAATATATTTAATATAATAAATGTTCGTTTAAAATACATATATATTTTTAAATAGTTTTACTTTTGTGACATACTACATATGTGTAAATTTAAAATATATTTAGATAGTTTTTATTTTTATTATTTGATCAATATTTATTTTGTTTTTAACTTTTTTAATGAAATTCGGTTTGTGTTTTTTTTTTCTTCAAAAAAATTGGTTTCATAATGATGATAAAGTTATGAAATTATTGTCTTATTTAATGTGTTAATATTTGTATAATGGTGTATAATAAAATTTAAATCAATGTTTAATGCATTACCACATTAATATTTGTATAATGATGTATAATAAAATTTAAATCAATATTCAACGCATTACATAATCAACCAATAATTGTTGGCACCATGACTTTGAACTCGTATAAATTTTCAAAAATTGCGTCAATTGGCAACTATGCATAACAAATATATATATATATATATATGTATATATAATTCTTGTATGGACTGAGTATGAGCTTCGATCTAATATATACAAAAATATTCAATCATGATTGACAAGAATTTATATATCTCAGTGCATGATCGATGATTACAACCGGACTATACAAAAAATTCTGTGAAGAGTCGACATGGGAAGCCTGTAAGACAGTGGTGGAGGTGTGGAACAATTGCCAGGCAAGGGGGCCTTACAGTGGTGGAGGCGTGGAGCCATTGCCAGGCAAGGGGGGAAGTGCCCTTCTTGCCCAAACGTTTTTTTAAAAAATCTATTATATATTTATCTCCTAAAAATTATATTTTATCCCAAAAAAACAGTTTGCTTCTATTAATTTGTTTTTTGACCTCTTAGAAAAAAATTTGCCCTAAACTGTCATAATTTGCAAACTGGGGCAACAGGGTAACACGGCATGGGAATCCAAATCTGGCTAATTATTATTATCCCGATTCATTTGGATCGATCCAGGCGAACCGTTGACGTCGCCTGCAAGCATTTCACAGTCAAAAAAGGCTAGTCCATTCTGGTTCTCCGTATCACAGTGTCGCTCCGAAAATAAAATATATAAAAAAAAGAAAAAAGAACTGCTTCGAAATAAGAAATCGTTATACAAATTTCGTCCAGCCTTCAAATTTGTGAAAGCTTGCATTTCAAATTTTACCTGTCATTCGTTTTCGATGAAGTCTTCAATCATGCCATACAATTTCTACTCCTTTTTTCTCCTCTTCCTTTCGTTTCTCCACTCCTCTTCATCCCAAGTTCTGCCAAAACAAATCTCATCATTTTCAGTCTCCGACTCCCCATGGCTTCCAACCCAAAACCAAATCCTAATCTCCCCGAATTCCGCCTTCGCCGCTGGTTTTCTACCTCTCCCCAGCTCCCAAACCCTCTACACTTTCTCAGTATGGTTCTACAACCTCTCACAAGACGCCGTCGTTTGGTCCGCTAATATCTTTTCTCCTGTGTCCGCTTCCGCTTCTTTGATCATCTCTTCCTCCCGTGAGCTGAGGTTGATGAATTCTTCAACTGATGGGGGAAACTCCTGGCCCTTTCGAGTCGTTGACCGTGTAAATGGGAGTGGACTTTCGTTGCTTTCTACTGGGAATCTTGTTTACGGTAATTTTCAGAGTTTTGATTTTCCATCTGATACGATTCTTCCTGGTCAAAACATTAATGGAACTGTTCTTTCGTCGAAAAATGGTAAGTTCATGTTTGATTCAAGGAAGCTCTTTTTGGTGAGTACTAATGATACTTACTGGACTAATCTTGGTAATTTTACTTTCCAAAGTTTGGATGAATATGGGATTTTGGTATATGGTCAAAATTCTATTTATTATGCGATGGATTTTGGTGTGAAAATGTTGAGAAAATTGAGTCTTGATGATGATGGAAATCTTAGGCTCTATAGTTTTGATTTGGGATCAAGACAATGGATTGTTGGGTGGCAAGCTGTGTTTCAGTTGTGCACAATTCATGGCACTTGTGGTGAAAACTCTATATGTATGTATGATGTGTCGAATCTCTCAACTTCTTGTGTTTGCCCCCCTGGATTCAAGAAAGCAGCGCATGACTCGTGCGGACGAAAAATTCCGATGAAGGGAACAGGGAGGAGCAAGTTTTTGAGATTGGATTTTGTAAATTTCACAGGAGGGTTGAATCAAAGTAACATCATGACCACGAATTTTTCGACGTGTGAAGCCAGGTGTCTAGCTATTCCAAATTGTCTTGGATTCATGTTTAAGTATGATGGAACAAATTATTGTGTTTTACAGATAGATAAGATGATTGATGGATATTGGTCACCGGGGACGGAGACCTCCATGTTCTTGAGGGTTGATAAGTCTGAAACTGATGAATCTAACTTCACGGGCATGACCAATTTGATGGAGGTTATTTGTCCGGAGAAAATAAGGCTTCCTCTACCCCCGGCGTCCAGGACTAACACTAGGAATATCTTGATTATATGCACTCTATTTGCTGCTGAGCTTATTAGTGGGGTGTTTTTCTTCTGGACATTTTTGCAAAAGTACATTAAGTATAGAGATATGGCTAGGACATTCGGCCTTGAAGTTATGCCTTCCGGTGGACCGAAGAGGTTTAGTTACGCTGAACTTAAAGACGCCACAAATAACTTTTCAACAAAGATTGGAAAGGGTGGCTTTGGTATTGTTTACATGGGAAAGTTGAGCGATGGCCGGGTTGTGGCTGTGAAGTGTTTGCACAAGACTGCCGGTGGTGATGCTGATTTTTGGGCTGAAGTTACGATTATTTCTCGAATGCACCACCTTAACTTGGTTAGATTGTGGGGTTTTTGTGCAGAAAAGTGTACGAAGATATTGGTATACGAGTACGTGCCAAATGGGTCGTTGAACGAGTTCTTGTTCCAAGAGGTTGAATCGTCGGAGGGGGATCAAGAAACAGTGCCTATCACTGGCTTAAGCAAGAAACCAATCCTTGATTGGAATATTCGGTATAGGATCGCTCTAGGGGTGGCTAGAGCAATAGCATACTTGCATGAAGAATGCTTAGAATGGGTTCTACACTGTGATATCAAGCCTGAAAACATACTTCTAGGGGATGATTTCTGCCCCAAGGTTTCAGATTTTGGGCTAGCCAAGTTGAAGAAGAAAGAGGACATGATGAGTGTATCAAGACTGCGTGGAACCCGGGGGTACATAGCACCAGAATGGACACAACCCGGGCCAATATCCCCGAAGGCGGATGTGTATAGTTTCGGATTAGTCCTCCTGGAAATAGTGAGCGGTGCAAGAAACTTCGCGGCACTTGATTCAAATCTTGAGAGTCATCAATGGTTCCTGCCGGGATGGGCATTTGACAAGGTTTTTGAGGAGATGAACGTGGAGGACATTTTGGACCATCGGATCAAGCAGAGCTATGACTCTCGGGCACACTTTGATATCATCAATCGCATGGTGAAGACCGCAATTTGGTGCCTTCAGGACCGTCCTGAGATGAGGCCATCGATGGGGAAGGTGGCTAAGATGCTCGAGGGGACTATTGAGATAACTGAACCGAAGAAGCCGACAATATTTTATATATAAGATGAATGGATTTCTTGTGGTGTGATTGTTCCTGAAGCATGCGTATGTGAAGATTTTGAAAAGTTTTCTTGAGCAATAATATATCCTGCTGTAGTATATGATAACTTTCAGCACAATTGATGGTCCAGTACACAACTATCTTCTCAGTTTGCATACTTCTCGATCAAGTACTAGGGCTGAACTGCCAAAGAAATCCTGTTTTTTCCCCCATTACTGTTCACATTTTACCAAGTACTTCTTGATAGCATGAGTACATACATGATTTTTGACAGTGATAGATGGATGTGTCAATAAATCTGAATCTCAATATCAAACCCAATACCCATGCTTTAGAGGGTGCATTCCATTATATGGAATAAGACGACAAAACGAAGTTTGTCAAAGAATCCCTAAGAATCTGTCAAATCTTCTAATTATCATCTATATCAAATAATATCATATTAAATCGAAAATATAAGGCATGTTTCGTTGTCGCGCCATTTATATAGAAAAAAATATAAGGCATGTTTCGTTGTCGCGCCATTAGTTACCTTCACAAACTAAAACATGATGTGAAAACAAGGATGGCCTATTTTATAGGCCAACCCAATAACTCCAGCCAAGTGTACGACCAATGACTAGGTCATCATAACTAATTAACTACCAAACCTCGATCTTTTAGCCTTGCATTTCATATTTAGTTTCATATTCCTGTGGTTAGTTTTTGTTTTCGACCATTTCTTTATGAAATCATGGATCATACAAAACATCTAACAACCTCGCCGCCACGACCGTCACAACCTCCACCACCAGAGACAGGATTACCAATCCAGTCTCCTAACTAACAATTTTCCAATAACATCCAACCACAGCGGCCACCATCAGCTACACTACATGTTCATGGTGGCATTGTTCAGGGGCCATGGTCTACTGGTCTCTGCTATTGCTTATCTAATATCAACAATTGTAGATTAATATTTATGATTTATAATACAAACAATGTATATATTGAAATCTAAATTGATTCAAGGACGATTTAATTTTGTTTTTAATGTTAATTTACTGATTATATAGTAATTTGAAATAATGTAGGTTGCATTACATGTTGGTGTCCATGCATAACATTTGGCCAAGTTGCTGATATCTTAGACCGAGGATCTTCTTGTACGTGTAAAAATGTAAATTTTCTGAGTATCCCTTCTAGTACTTGTAACACCCCAAAAATATTAATTATAAAATTGGACAAAAATAATTTGAAGCTATCTTCAATGCTACTAAAATAATCATCCAAAAAAGTAATAATAATAATAATAATAATAAATTATGAATTTATGTTTAATTATATTCCACAATATTAACTAATAAAAGAAAATATTTAATTAAGAATTAGGTATACACTTGTCAATACAATTGCCCCAACACATGCCAACTCTTTAAAGCCCCAATCCATGCAAAACCCCTATAAATACCCCCCATTTCATCTGATTTAGCCCACAAAATCAAGAGCAAGTTTGAGAGTGAGAGTGTAGGAAATAGGGTGGAAATAGGGAAAATTATGAGGAAAATACCAAACCTCCTCCAAAAAATCCGAAAATTTCACACAATCATCCTTATACACCCAGAAAACATTTAGTTTGAGAGGTGTAACAAAATCAAAGCCGAATCACCCAGGAAAATCGAAAACCCGTGAAGAACATTTGCAGAAATGCAACCCAGAAATCTGTTTTGAGGTAGTGTGTTCATGCCTTCATTTCTTCTATTTTAAAACCGATTTTGATCTTGTGTATAAAATGAAAGTTGTTCAAAATGTGTTAAAGTTTATGGGTATGTCGGCCGATCGCCGAAAAGGCCTCCGTACGAACCGATTTCCGGCGACCAAAACACCAAGTCAATCATTTCGAAACATCAAATTCTGGGCAACATCGGTTGGGAATTTCAAAACGGTTTCTGAACAAAAATTGTAGATCAAAACGGGGCAAGCATACTGTAAAATTTTCAGCCGCGCGTGGCGGCAGGAGCACGGCCACGCGCCGGCACGGTGGCGCGTGTAACACACGCGCCGACGAGTTTGACAAATGTCCGGTCGGCGAACGTTGCTGGACTGATTTTAGGCATTTCTGGAAAGTTTCGTGAAGTTTCGACTTAAACTTGATTTTTAATGAATTTTTAAAGTCTTATTTAGAAATTACCCGGACAAGTTTTGTACAAAAAATGATTTGCAGAAGATTCAACAACATATCTGGGTTACTAATCACCAAAAAAATACTTATATTATGTTTATAGGACTTTATTTGACATCTGGGTTCAAAATCGAGCCAATCCAGTAAGACATCAAATAGTGAGGTGAGGTATACTACCGAATTCTTGTTATATAGCCCTTTTGGCATTTGGCCTGGAATTTACAGTATCTTGTTATTCATTATCTCACCTTTTATATATTGTCATCATATTGTACATTATCTCGTCACATTGGTCATCTTGATCTGCATGTTTATTTATCTTGAATGTTATCGATTACTAATCGATTCCTTTGATTGAACGAATCATTTGACTGAATGACTGAATGAATGGAGCCCTGGATATTTATCCACTGGACAACGTGGCTTCGGCCCGGAAAGTGAGTCCAATGAACAACGGATGACAGTCCGGGTATATGGTTCATTTGAACAACGCGCCCCGTTTTACGGTCCGGAGAATGGTTCACTTGGCTCGTAAATGACTGAATGTATAGATCCTATCTGAATATGTGGGGAAAAGTGCTACACCGAACTGTCTGGTGGGAGCCACCTCTTTAGCCCACGATATTCACTCTGAAATCCTAAATCATCACTGTTCATTATTGACAATTACTTGACTGCAAGATCTTTGTTACATGACATATCATATTGAGAAATTGCATTATTTGATAATTACAGATATAAAGCCATTGTTATTCCCTCACTAAGTCCTCAAAGACTTAACCTCTTTTTTCCTTGTAATTTATTGTGAGTTCCAGATACAGGAGTACCGGAGCCAGAACAAGAGGAAAATTAGGAAAATGGAAATGTTGGCTTACCGGGACTGTTATAGTATTTTCTCTTTTATTAAGTGTCGGACTATTATAAGGAGTTTGTACTGGGATGTATTTTGTTACTAATTAGAAATGTATAAACGCTTCCGCTACTAAAAATGAATGTTTGACTAAACGCTTCCGCTATTTCTGAAAAGGTTTTGAAACCATCGTACGTAATGTTCTTAGAGAATGTGATACCGGATAAGGGTTAAAGCAATATGTGCCCGAGTCGGGTCCCACAGTACTCCTCCCGACTTCTAAAACCTTAAACTTTCTTCTCCTCAGACCCTAACAAATTCAATCAGTTTATAAATTAGTTCTGAAAATTTTACGATAAATTTGGTGCAGCATGCGGAATGAACGGAGCATTATATGCTCTCATTGGGTTGGTCACGGGATGTTCCTGCATATACTCGTGCTTCTATCGATCCAAGATGCGAGCCCTGTACATGCTGCCCGAGCCTCCTTGCGGTGATTGTCTTGTCCATTTTTGCTGCGAGTCGTGCGCGTTGTGTCAAGAATATCGCGAGCTCAAAAACCGTGGATTCGACATGCATCTAGGTATGTGAATGGGTTTTTTCTAATTTTCTTGTACAGTTCCAGTAACGTCTGTACGTTTTATTAATACAGATTTTGAACATGGTATAGGATGGCAAGGAAATGTTGACAAACACACCCAAGGAATGCCAATGACAGCCCCGTTTTTTGAGGAGAAATGGGTCGATAAGCTTTATTTTAGTTCCAAATAGTTACTGGCATTTACATGGTAATTTGCTAGTAAATTTGTTTGCATTATTAGACGAAATAATTGCATGGTGATAACGTATAAAACAAAGTAACATACTAAACATTTATGAACCGGGCTAAAAACCAATACAATTTTTTCGACTCAATCAAAAGCCTATAATTTTGCACCTCAATATTTATGCTAGATTCGTCCCTGCACGTTACAAACTCTAGCTAGTACAAATCGGTAAGATAACCCCTTGATAAAATTTATTGACAGACATCACCACGACTATAATGATGGAGATCCACATGATGGCTAGGAAAGGAATACAAACCCCAATCAAGAAAATCTTGGAATTACCATAAGGACATATCTTCACACATGGCTCCTCATGCCTGTAGCTAAATAAGGTACTAATCAATCTTGGAAACCATTAACACAAGTCATGAGATCTCTTCCTTATTCTTTAAAATTGTATTAGCTTATTTGCATAGGTTAGTGTTTTAACTATTTGATTAGTCCCAAATCTAATAATTAGGGCGTGAAAAAAATCATATCAATAAAAGTTGTGTTCACGTTCAAAATTGTTGCTCTTTGTTCAAATTTCCTTCTTGATATCAGAGCAGGTGCCGCCAAGAGCGACACCTGTCGTCGTGAGCTGCTCCAGCCACAACAGCTTCCTCACACACCTCCTGTGCACTATAGCATTAACAGCAAACACAGAAGCCAATCAATCTTGGAAATCATTAACACAAGTCTTCCTTATTCTTTATAATTGTATTACATTATCTGTATAGTTTAGTGTTTTAACTATTTGATTAGTTCTGGAACTTGTAATTAGGGCGTGAAAAAAATCAAATCAATAAAAGTTGTGTTCACATTAAAAATTGTTGCTGTTTGTTCAAATTCTTCTACAGACATCATCACGGCTATAATCATGGAGATCTGCATGATGGCTAGGAGAGAATACAAACCTCAATCAAGAAAATCTTGGAATCATTACCATAAGGACATATCTTCACTCACAGCTACTCACTTACTAATCAAATATTTATAACACTATACTATACAAATAAGGTAATACAATTTTAAAGAATAAAGAAGAGATCTCATGACTTGTGTTAATTATTTCCATGATTAATATTCTTTATTTAGCTACTGAAGTAAGGAGCCGTGAGTGAAGATATATCCTTATGGTAATGATTTCCAAGATTTTCTTGATTGGGTTTGTATTCCTTTCCTAGCCATCATGCAGTTCTCCATGACTATAGCAGTGATACAACAACAATAACTACTAAGCATTTAATCCTAATGAATTGAAGTATGCTACATGAACAATAGAAAAAATCAAACTGGGTCGGACACATACGTCAGCCTTTTCCATACGATTCTATCGGTCAATATATCTTCTGTAATCCCCTTGCACTCAACCCCACTCGAAGCACAGGTGCATTGTTGGGCCTATGTCCAACATGACCAAACCAACGTAAGCGGCTTTCTTGCATCTTCTCTTCTATACAAGCTCACATACTCAGCTCGAATATATTCGTTCCTTATTTTATCTCTTCTGGTCTTACCACACATCCAACGAAACATACACATCTCTGTCACACTCATCTTTTGGATGTGATTCCTCTTGGGTGCCCATCCTTCGTCCCATACAACATGGCGGGTCTAACAGCGGTTCTATAAAAAACTTTCCCTTCAATTTCAGCGGGATATTAAGATCGCATAGAACTCAGGTGGCGTTTCTCCATTTCAACCAGCCAGCATGAATCATGTGGTTAACGTCACTGTTAATCTCTCCATCCTTTTGGATAACTGAACCTAGGTATCGAAAACTTACTGCTCATCGATACCTCTTGACCATCGAGTGCTACAACACCGGAGTCCCGAAAGGAACGCTGCACTCCATATATTCCGTTTTAGACATACTTAATCTAAAACCCTTTGATTCCAACGTCTCTCTCCATAACTCTAATTTGGCATTCACCCTGCCATTGTCCATGTCGATTAACACAACATCGTCAGCAAAAAGTATGTTCCTGGGTAATTCAGTCTGTATATCTTTGTTATCTCATCCATCAATAGGGCGAACAGGAAAGGACTCAACGCATACCCTTGATGCAATCCAATAGTGATCGAGAACTCACTTGTCATCTCACTGCACGTTCTTACATTGGATGTTACTTCGTCGTACATGTCCTTGATTATATTGACATACTTCATGTGAACTTTTTTCTTCATCAAAGCCCACCATATTATCTCTCTGGGTACTTTATCGTAGGCCTTCCCCAAGTCTATAAAGATCATGTGCAGATCTTTACTCCTCTCACGACAACGCTCGACAAGTTGACGAAATAAATAGATAGCTTCAGTATCTATATCTCTTTGAAGATCAAGATGACTTAAGTTTTGAGGACGAAACTTCCAATAAGGAAGGAGGGATGTGAAGACCCAAAAATTTACCTTGCCCCAAATCATGTTAGCCATTCAGTGGCCTTGCACAAACCTCGACATTAGTCATTCAATGATATTTAAGTGTCTAACTCAAATCATGGCATATCATTCAATTCCCTCACTAACACATTCAATTGCCCAAACATTGTTATTGGCCATTCAATTGTATGACCCAAATTCTTGCCACCATTCAATCCCACTCAATCAAAGTTATTGACATTTAATGTCTTGCTCAAATCATGCCACTAGATGACCAACATGTGATGACCCCATTATTTTACAATTCATTTTGCTCATTGATGACCCAATCAATACATTGCTCAAACTATGTCATTAAAAGGCCAAAGTTGTGGCATTGATAAATTAATTCACATTAATTACCAATTGTTGACCCATTCATTACTTGGCTCAAATCTTGTCGTTAGGAGACCAAAATTATGGAAATGCAATTAAGTCTCCTATACTAAAATCACATTAACAACACATCATATCATACCAAAGGAAGCTTTTCCTACCAAGAAACATCATCTTTTTAAAAAAATACACATACTTTTCGAAAACTCAAGGAAGAAAGGAAGGGATTTTCATCATTTTCTCAACCCTTCGATTATCCAACAACGGTAAGTGGGTTCTTGCTATGAATATCATTTCGTTTTTGAAACTCTATATATGTGTTAAAATTTCAGTTGAACACAAAAATGTAAATCATATTATGAAATTTATGAGAAATGTACATCGATAGTCTAAGGCTCTGCGGGGGAAAGTGCTACGTGTGTAGGAGCCACCACTTGATTCGGCGGGACAAAGTGCTCATGATGTGGGCGTGCCACATGCATGGGAGTCACCTCTTGATCCTTAAGGGCAAAGTGCTATGCCACGGGAGCCACATCTTAATCCCAAGAAGGAGATTATGTGTTTATGTGATGAGGCTCTAGTGTGAGCAATTATGAGTATGTGTATCGACCTACTATGTGTTTGATAAAGAGTTATTTGAAAAGTTTTATATGTGTGCTTTATCATGTTCAATTGGCCCCTACTTGCTGAGTATTTCCCCAAATACTCACCACTTACCACCCCTCCCCAGTTAAGGACGAAGAATAGGTTGAAGACGAAGAACAAGACCAATTTTGGGCTGGTGAACTACCGATGAGATTCAATATTTTATTACGTTACGCTTCTGCAAAACTCTGTTTAGATCTAAGGTGTTTTATGAAGAACTTATTCAAGTTGATTTCCAGTTGTAAATACGATTATTATTTTTAATGGCAAAATAGACTGGTTTTTATCATAGATCTGTACACGAGGCTTGTTGATTTTGAATAAGTTTTTGCAGTCCAATACAATAGGGGTCTATCAGTGCAAGTCAGCTGAACACCGTGATTGAGTTGTGGGTAGGTGGGTTAGGTCCGGTCTCCTGGCGTGACGGAATTGTTCATTCCTAACTTAATTTTTTATGATTCCTGAAACTTGATAATCATACAGATTGATACATAATGTGTTTTCCATGGAAGAAACAAGTGTGCACCATGATATTTTGTTTAGTAATTATCATCTTAATGTTGTGTTATTCTGGTGAACAAACTTTTGAGTTTTTGCTAATGAAGATGCTTGTGTGCATATTAGCATTAAGCTCCTTCATGAAGGGGCATTTTTCTCTTTTAATTGAAAGGGTACCTCTAAACCCGAGCAAGAAAACGAAGGGTCTGATTTTCTTGTTACAAATGGATTATACAAATTTCATATATTGTTGAATAATAGTTCAAATAAAGTGGCTCTTTCCTGTGCAATTGAAGACCATCCAGAAGCTTGGAATTCAAAGATGGTAGAATACAAGTTTGAATTTGATTACCTCCGAGAGGGTTTTTTGCAACTATAAAATATCCCTCAACATATCCTCACAAAATCATCCCTCATTCTGAATCTCTCTAATATATTAAGCATTTAAGCTTATGTATCTGTTTCTGTGAGTTGAGAGGTGATCCAGGAGAGTTTGTAATTCTCGATCTGAAATATTCAATATATTGTGTTTGCTTCCCTTGGACGTAGGCAATTGCCGAACCACGTAAATATTCATGTTCTTGTGTGTGTATGATTTTTTGCACTTTATTTTGGGTATTCTGGCACAACAATTGGTATCAGAGCCATGTGTTCGTGAAAATGCCCAAAAATTGAAAGTGCCCGAAATTGATTTATGATCATACTACTAGATTCGTCTCGTCGACGGGAGTCCGGAACAATTTTCGTTCGCAATTTTGACTTCCAAGTTATTGACATTTAATGCCTTGCTCAAATCATGCCACTAGATGGCCAACATGTGATGACCCCATTATTTTACAATTCATTTTGCTCATTGATGACCCAATCAATACATTGATCAAACCATGTCATTAAAAGGCCAAAGTTGTGGAATCGATAAATTAATTCACATTAATTACCAATTGTTGACCCATTCATTACTTGGCTCAAATATTGTCGTTAGGAGACCAAAATTATGGACATGCAATTAAGTCTCCTATACTAAAATCACATTAACAACACATCATATCATACCAAAGGAAGCTTTTCCTACCAAGAAACATCATCTTTTTCGAAAAATACACACACACTTTTCGAAAACTCAAGGAAGAAATGAAGGGATTTTCATCATTTTCTCAACCCTTCGATTATCCAACAACGGTAAGTGGGTTCTTGCTATGAATATCATTTCGTTTTTGAAACTCTATATATGTGTTAAAATTTCAGTTGAACACAAAAATGTATTTTAAAAATCATATTATGAAATTTATGAGAAATGTGCATCGATAGTCGAAGGCTCTGCGGGGGAAAGTGCTACGTGTGTAGGAGCCACCGCTTGATTCGGCGGGACAAAGTGCTCATGATGTGGGCGTGCCACATGCATGGGAGTCACCTCTTGATCCTTAAGGGCAAAGTGCTATGCCACGGGAGCCACATCTTAATCCCAAGAAGGAGATTATGTGTTTATGTGATGAGGCTCTAGTGTGAGCAATTATGAGTATGTGTATCGACCTACTATGTGTTTGATAAAGAGTTATTTGAAAAGTTTTATATGTATGCTTTATCATGTTCAACTGGCCCCTACTTGCTGAGTATTTCCCCAAATACTCACCACTTACCACCCCTCCCCAGTTAAGGACGAAGAATAGGTTGAAGACGAAGAACAAGACCAATTTTGGGCTGGTGAACTACCGATGAGATTCAAGATTTTATTACGTTACGCTTCTGCAAAACTCTGTTTAGATCTAAGGTGTTTTATGAAGAACTTATTCAAGTTGATTTCTAGTTGTAAATACGATTATTATTTTTAATGGCAAAATAGACTGGTTTTTATCATAGATCTGTACACGAGGCTTGTTGATTTTGAATAAGTTTTTGCAACGCCGTTGTCATGCGCTCCGGTCTCCGGGCGTGACAGAATTGTTCATTCCTAACTTAATTTTTTATGATTCCTGAAACTTGATAATCATAAGGATTTATATATAATGTGTTTTCCATGGAAGAAACAAGTGTGCACCATGATATTTTGTTTAGTAATTGTCATCTTAATGTTGTGTTATTCTGGTGAACAAACTTTTGAGTTTTTGCTAATGAAGATGCTTGTGTGCATATTAGCATTAAGCTCCTTCATGAAGGGGCATTTTTCTCTTTTAATTGAAAGGGTACCTCTAAACCCGAGCAAGAAAACGAAGGGTCTGATTTTCTTGTTACAAATGGATTATACAAATTTCATATATTGTTGAATAATAGTTCAAATAAAGTGGCTCTTTCCTGTGCAATTGAAGACCATCCAGAAGCTTGGAATTCAAAGATGGTAGAATACAAGTTTGAATTTGATTACCTCCGAGAGGGTTTTTTGCAACTATAAAATATCCCTCAACATATCCTCACAAAATCATCCCTCATTCTGAATCTCTCTAATATATTAAGCATTTAAGCTTTTGTATCTGTTTCTGTGAGTTGAGAGGTGATCCAGGAGAGTTTGTAATTCTCGATCTGAAATATTCAATATATTGTGTTTGCTTCCCTTGGACGTAGGCAATTGTCCGAACCACGTAAATATTCATGTTCTTGTGTGTGTATGATTTTTTGCACTTTATTTTGGGTATTCTGGCACAACAATTGGTATCAGAGCCATGTGTTCGTGAAAATGCCCAAAAATTTAAAGTGCCCGAAATTGATTTTTGATCATACTACTAGATTCGTCTCGTCGACGGGAGTCCGGAACAATTTCCGTTCGCTAATTTTGACTTCCGAGTCAACGGGAAATCAAATTTAAAGTTTTGGAAATATTCTGAAAATTTTTCCAAAACAAAGATCTGTACATGCATGTTGGAGAAGAAAAGGATCCGATCCAACTTCAAAATCGGACGGGGGTCGACCCAGAATCAGTTCGACGAACCAACCAGCCGATCCAAGGCCCGAAACTACCGACCCAGCTAGAAACGGCCCTCCGGTCCAGCTGAACCAAATTGAACCAGCTAGTTCGACCGAACCGGCTCTGAACTGGTCCAAAACTGAAATAGCCCGTTTTTGCTCGTTTTACGTCCGATTTTGTTGATCCAAGACTGGTTTCCTACTATTTCAACCCTTCCGGACGCAACGGAGCATCTGTTTATGCTAAAAAGCTACCCAAAAGGTCCAAGTAATGGATGAAGAAGCATCCACTAGCGGTTCAGTACGACGAACCATGTTATACAATGCGAAGTTCGAGGTGGAGAAATTTGACGGCACCAACAACTTTGGCATGTGGCAATGTGAAGTATTAGATCTCTTATTCCATGAGGGATCTAATATAGCTTTGGAGTCTAAGCCCAAGGACATGTCACCTGAGGATTGGAACTATGTCAACCGGCAAGATTGCGGGACAATCCGGCTCTGCTTATCCAAGGAGCAAAAGTACTTTGTCATAAAAGAGACGTCCGCAACGAGTCTCTGGAAGAAGTTGGAGGACAAGTACATGACGAAAGGCATAGAGAACCGGCTCTATCTGAAAAAGAAGCTTTTTCGTTTCCAGTAACAGAAAGGTATGCCAATGATTGAGCATCTTGATAATTTCAACAAAATTATTGCCGATCTACAAAATCTGGAGGTTGAAGTTCAAGATGAAGATATGGCGTTATTGTTGTTAAATTCCCTGCCCGAATCTTATGATCATCTGACCACGACTTTTTTATACGGCAAAGACGATGTCAATTTCATGGATGTTTCCAATGCTTTGGTAAACAATGAATATCGGGGGAAAGACCAGTATGATCATAGAGATACCACGTCTGAAGCACTGATGGTATCCAGATGGAGAAATAACATTAGACAATCTGTCAAGGGACGAGGCAAATCCAGAGGAGAATCAACACGGAGACTTCCTGCAAATGACGAATGTGCGTATTGTCATCAGAAAGGGCACTCGAAGAAGGATTTTCCTAACAAGGATAAGTCAAATGCGAATGTGGCACAACAAAATTCTTACAATGAAGATGATTCGACATTCTCGGTTTCATCATCTTCATTCAATTCATCTGATAGATGGATTCTGGATTCTGGTTGTTCTTATCATATGTGCCCACATCGCCAGTGGTTCTCAGACTTTGAAGAAATCAATGGTGGGGTTGTCCTTATGGGCAACGATAATGCCTGTCAAACAAAAGGCATTGGTACAGTCCGCTTGAAGATGCACAACTGTACGATCAAACAACTTACAGATGTGAGATATGTTCCTGATCTGAAGAAGAATCTGATCTCACTTGGAGTCCTCGAGTCCAATGGATACAAGATAACTATGGAGGGCGGAATTCTGAAAGTTTTACGAGGTGTACTCTTAGCGATGAAAGGTACTCGAGAAAGAAATCTATATTTTCTGGATGGTCACACATTTTCTGGGAGAGCTGCAGTCTCCACTAGCAATGTTGAAGATTCATCTGATACCTCACGGCTCTGGCATATGCGCTTGAGACATGCCGGTGAGAAGGCTTTGCAGAATTTAGTGAATCAAGGTGTTCTGAAAGGTGCCAAAAGTGGGAAACTCGACTTCTATGAACATTGTGTCTTAGGCAAGCAGACACGTGTCAAGTTTGGTACCGATATCCATCGTACCATAGGGATATTGGACTACGTGCACACCGACGTTAGGGGACCTTCTCAGAACGCTTCATTGGGAGGTAAACATTGGTTGTTACTTTTATAGATGATTTCTCGAGATATGTATGGGTGTATACTATGAATCATAAGGATGAAGTTCTGGACATCTTCCTCAACTGGAAGAAGGTGATCGAAACCCAGACCGGGAAAAAGATAAAGAGGCTCGGATCTGATAATGGTGAAGAATACAAGTCAGACCCATTTCAGAAAACCTGCCAGAAAGAAGGGATAGTCAAACATTTCACCGTACCAGGCACGCCACAGCAAAATGGTGTAGCAGAACGGATGAATCGTACTCTGATTGATAAAGTCCGCTGCATGTTATCCCAATCTGGACTGAGCAAGACATTCTGGGCTGAAGCCTTGTCATATGCCTCTTATATCATCAACAGGCTACCAACTTCTGCACTAGAAGGAAAAACTCCGAAGGAGGTATGGTCTGGACGACCCGTTTCTGATTATGATTCTCTGCATATATTTGGGTGTCCCGCATACTTTCACGTCAGAAAATCAAAGTTAGGAACCTAGAGCCGAGAAAGCTGTTTTAATGGGCTTTAGTGAAGGAGTTAAAGCATTCCGTCTATGGAACCATGAGTCAAAGAAGATTGTATTGAGCCGAGACATTACCTTTGACGAATCCGTAATGCTGAAACAGAAAGAGTTAGAGATAGAGAACCAAGATCCGAGTTCTCAGTTGCAGGTGGAGTTCGAGATTCCCACAACTCCAGACCAACCTGTTCAGATTGAGCTCTGAAGAAGACTCTGATGATCAGATTGATGACTCTGTTCAAACGGAGGTACCCGATTCAGCATCAGTACCTGATTCTATTGCTACCAGTAAACCAAAGAGAATTATGCGGAAACCTGCTCGGTTTACTGATATGGTAGTGTTCGCTCTTCCAATTGATCAAGATGGTATTTCGTACAACTACAAAAAAGCTATTTATAGTACAGAAAAGGCCATGTGGAAGACGGCGATGGATGAAGAAATGAAATCGCTTTATCAGAATAAAACATGGAGGCTGGTTCCAATTCCTAAAGGAAAGAAAGCGATTGGATGTAAGTGGGTCTTTGCAAAGAAGGAAAATGCATCAGGCAAAGACAGTATCAGATACAAAGCTAGACTAGTAGCAAAAGGCTATGCACGGAAGGAAGGAATAGACTATGATGAGATTTTCTCACCTGTTGTAAAGCATTCGTCTATTCGACTCTTACTAGCTTTGGTTGCACAGTTTGACCTCGAGCTAGCCCAGCTTGACGTCAAAACGGCATTCCTTCATGGAACTTTGGATGAGGAGATCTATATGGCTCAATCTGATGGATTCAAAGTTCCCGATCATGAAAATTGGGCTTGTAAGCTCGACAAGTCACTCTATGGTCTCAAGCAGTCACCGAGACAGTGGTACAAACAGTTTGACGGCTTTATGAAGAAACAGAGGTACACACGCAGTCAGTTTGATCATTGTGTCTACCTGAAAAAACTCCAAGATGGTATATTTATCTATCTGCTCTTATATGTTGATGATATGATGATCGTATCTAAAAACAAGATAGAGATTGATAAACTAAAGGCTCAGCTCAGCTCAGAATTTGAGATGAAAGATCTTAGAGAGGCCAAGAAGATTCTTGGAATGTAGATCAAGAGAGACAGAACAAAGGGCACAGTCTGTCTTACACAGACTCAGTATCTGAAGAATGTACTCCAGAGATTTGGTATAGATGGAAATACCAAACATGTAAGTACTCCGTTAGCTTCGCATTTCAAATTGAGTGCATCAATGTCTCCTACTACAGATGCCGGATGAGACAAATGGATAGCATTCCTTATGCAAATGCTCTCGGAGCTCTGATGTATGCGATGGTGTGCACAAGACCTGATATTTCTCATGCAGTTAGCATGGTGAGCCGATACATGCACAACCCTGGTAAAGAACATTGGCATGCAATAAAGTGGATTCTACGGTATATTCAGGGTACCGTGGATGTTGGTCTGAAATTTCAGAAAGACGAGATCAGTTGTCTAGTTGGATATGTCGATTCTGATTATGCTGGTGATCTTGATAAGCGTCGATCAACTACTGGTTATGTATTTACCATGGTAGGAGGACCATTGAGTTGTAGATCCATGCTACAGTCTACAATTGCTTTGTCTACTACAGAGGCAGAGTACACGGCGATCACAGAAGCATTCAAGGAAGGCATCTGGTTGCATAATTTGGTGAAAGACTTGGGCATTAGGCAGAAAAATACAGAGATTTATGCGACAGTCAAAGTGCCATATGTCTGGCAAAGAACAAAGTCCATCACAGTCGCACCAAACACATGGATGTTCGCTACCACTTTGTTCGGGAAATAGTAGAAGAGGGAGATATTCTACTCAGAAAAATCAGGACTGCAGACAATCTTGCAGACATGTTAACAAAGGTGGTGACAGGGATCAAGTTTCAACACTGCTTGAACCTGATCAACATCTCTCGAGTATCCAACGCCTAGGGCGTACTGAAGGAGGCAACACATATTGACTGGAAAATCGCCAAGGTGGAGATTGTTGAATAATAGTTCAAACAAAGTGGCTCTTTCCTGTGAAATTGAAGACCATCCAGAAGCTTGGAATTCAAAGATGGTAGAATACAAGTTTGAATTTGATTACCTCCGAGAGTGTTTTTTGCAACTATAAAATATCCCTCAACACATCCTCACAAAATCATCCCTCATTCTGAATCTCTCTAATATATTAAGCATTCAAGCTTCTGTATCTGTTTCTGTGAGTTGAGAGGTGATCCAGGAGAGTTTGTAATTCTCGATCTGAAATATTCAATATATTGTGTTTGCTTCCCGTGGACGTAGGCAATTGCCGAACCACGTAAATATTCGTGTTCTTGTGTGTGTATACTTTTTTGCACTTTATTTTGGGTATTCTGGCACAACATATATGCCGTCATACTCCAGGTCACAATCACTACATCCGAACTTTCGGCCATGTCCCAAGTCTGCAAATCACTTAGAGATGCCATAAACAATGACATTTTACCATGGATGCAGATTGTGGACCGGCCTTTGAATTTTCGTATTTCGGATTACATTCTTATGAAAACAGCGTTGAAAGCAAAAGGCCCCTTGCATATTCTGGCTCTAATGAACAGCGTGAAGATTACAGATGGTGTGTTGTTGAGAGAAAACACTTATATGGAGCGGGTGCTAGTAAATATCAATATACATAAATATGTATGTATATGTTTGTATGTGTGTTGGTATTTGTATGACCGGATGTCTAAAAGTGAGATCGATTGTGGAGGGTTTTGGCAAAAAATTCTGGCATCAGCAAGATGTACTCGTCCAGTTAGGTCTTCATTATTGATTTCATAAGGCTTGTCTTTTACTCATTATTTAGCTTAATTTCATGTTAAGAAGGTATTGAAAGCGTGAAATATGAAGCGATTTTACTGATGGAGAGCTTTAATTGATGAAATGTAGTTTAAAGTTTTGTGGTAGGATAAGAAAATTGATTGGTATTTGTTGGTTTTGATTCATTTGTGTTTATACCTATGCGTTGCTAATTTACACGAGGAGATCTGTAAATAGGTGATCATCTCTTGAATTCATGTGTTTTGTTTTGGGGTTTTTGAAGTATTTCTCTCGTGCTATTAATTTTATTTAGTTTATTTAGCTTTGGGGAAGGGAGTTTTAAACGGATTGAATCCTTGACCTTTCCTTTTCTTTTCTATTTGGAGAGGTGATTTTGCTTGATCTATATATATTTAACTTAATCTTATTATTCTACTAGTTATATTTGGCACCACGTATTGCGGATAGTTTGTTTGGCTGGTGCCAGTGGATAGTTTGTTTGTCAAGATAAAATGTAGCTTGGCCTTATATATTTAAACAAATCTGTGACACCGGAAAATAAAACAACAATGTTCATCCATAACTGCTGTGACGGCCCGCCCAGACGGGTCGCCCGCCGTGTTCAATTGCTTGAACACAAGGCTTCACTCATTTCAAAATCTTGTTATCACTTTGAAACTTTTGTTTAGCGGAAACATTTCAATTCTTATCGAATGTTGACTTAATAAATTTTTACCCGTGACTTTTATCTTAGAAAAATTTGGGCAGAGTCTCCTCTTAAAAATTGTGCCCTGTGATCTACCAGATCACTACAACCACAATAACAAAATCATAAAATCAAAATGACTAAACCCAAATAAGTCTCAATATCCAAAAACAAACTACATTCATAATAAAAATACTCAATATCCTCAAAATAAAACATAACCTCACAATATCATTAAACTTTTCCTTTCATAACTAATTATCCTCAGCATCATCTAAGTCTTCAACTCCATCTGTAATATGTCACATTACAGGTAAAGGTAAGTTGCAGCATTTTATAGTAAGCATAATAAACATTTGATAAAAAGTATCAAAACATCATTTTTCATAATGTGACGAAAAATAATACGATTTCATATCAAAATAACTTTCACACATATATGATTTAATCCGAGCAGTTAACGGAACTAAATTTCACAAAATTGAATCATAACGGAAATAACTGCACAGATAACCAACGAAACGTAACGGAAAACGAATAACAATATCATATAATGTCTTAACATTATAGAATTAATCATTAACCATAGCCATGCTGTAATGAAACAAATGCATACTCAAATACGGATGTGACACAATGATATCATTCCAGACTATACCCGCTGGAAGGGTATCGACAGATATTATACCCCCTCTGTCTTCGGGAAAAACGAAATGCGTTTCTTTATTCTCGTCGCCAACGAGCCGAAAGTATGCGCGTTTTTATCCTCGTCGCAATGCGAGACACAACGAAAACGAAAATATCCACAGTTCACAAACTTCAAATCGTATTCACCGAATCAAGACAAACATGGCCTTTCAAAATAGTTTTTCACACACAATAAAATATTATTCAAAATTCTATTTTTCAACAAAATACATTTCTTATCAAAAATCATCCTTCAAAATAAATCTTGCATGCTTACTATCCAAAAATCATTTCAAAATAAACAATACGAAATACTTAAAATAATTTGCGGAAAATTGCAACTCCCTTTACGTACCTCGAAGCTTCTTAACAATATTCAAGCTACAAATCCTTCCCACAATCTCCGATATCAAGGATTTCTTAATATCCATTTCAACAATATTAAAAATCATATTCCATTAACTTGGTTCTAACCCAACCTAACAAAATTATAACTCTTATATTATTCAACACCATTTTCGAACTATCATATAAAATTCCAGAATATTTTTCGAAATTCTTAAAATCCAACCTACAAATATCGAACAAATCACCTTCCCAAATCTTCAAAATTTCAGTATCAATTTCGAACAAAAATACCATTTCAGATTCTTCAAAATCAATTAAAATTTTCGATCTTTAACATCCACAACACCTTCGAAAATATCCTCAAATTTTCCAGAAAAACTTCGAACAAGGCAGTACAATTTTCGAAATCTATTTCAGAAATTTTCGAACTTAATCCTCAAAACTTTGTTCTTGACAAATTAAACCCCTAAAACTTCAATTTAAATCCAACTAATCCTAACCATAACAAAAAAAATCGAAATAACAATTAAAATCGAAAACAGAAAAATTTCGAAACTTAAAATAAAAATCGAATTTCATACCAATTGATGATCAAATCCGAATTCCTCTTGATTGCTTGCTACTACTCGGATTTGGAATGATTTCCGAACAAAGAAAATCGAATTCACAAAAATCTGGAATTTATTTTCGGAACTCGACACAGACAGAAATGGTTCTTGTTGGTAGAACTAAATAACTAATTGATTAACATGGTGAGGAGGTGAAAGGGTGAGGGAGATGAAGAGTGAACGACGAAATGAAACGGACGAGAAGCGAAGGAGAAACGGACGAGCAGTGAAGGAGATGAAGAGAAGCAGACGAAGCGGACGATGAACTGAAGCGGACAAATTACATTTAGGGGAGAAGAAATCGCGAGCAGATTATACGTTTATCTCATTTCATTTCATTTTTTTTAATTAATTATTATTTTATTATTATTAGATATTCTATTTATTTATTTATTATTATAATTATTAATATTATAATTTATAACTTACACAATATTTGGGTCAATAAATTCCTTAAAAAATTGAGTCATTACAATCTCCATACATTCTAAAAAGTTTCGTCCTCGAAACTTGAATTGCATTTTACATCTGGATATTTAGCATATAGTTCTTCTTCTTTTTCCCATGTTGCTTCATCAGGTGAATGATTACTCCACTGAACCTTAACAAAATGAATTGTCTTAGTTCGTAGAATTCTCTCTTGACGGTCGAGTATCTTGATAGGATATTCTGAATATGTACACTCATTGGATACTTCAATCTCTGTTGCCTTAAGCACATGACTTTCATCTGGAACATACTTCCTGAGCATCGAAACGTGAAATACATTATGTACTCGATCTAGTTCCGGAGGTAGAGCAAGTCGATAAGCCAAAGTTCCTATTCTTTCCAGAATTTCATATGGTCCTATGAATCTTGGACTTAACTTCCCATGCTTGCCAAATCTCATTACTCCTCTGAATGGTGATACTTTCAAGTATACCTTATCCCCTTGCTGAAATTCTAAATCTCGTCTGCAAACATCAGCCCAACTTTTCTGTCGACTCTGAGCTGCAAGTAATCTCTGTTTGATGATGGACACATTCTCATTCGTGAGTTTGATCAACTCTGGTCCTTCCAATACCTTCTCTCCAACATCAAACCAACACTGAGGTGTTCGACATTTCCTCCCATACAAAGCTTCGAATGGTGCCATTTGAATACTGGATTGATAGCTGTTATTGTACACAAACTCTGCCAGTTTCAGATGACGATCCCACTGTCCTTGAAAATCCAAAATACATGTTCTAAGTAAATCCTCAAGAATTTGAATCGTTCTCTCAGACTGTCCGTCCGTCTGTGGATGGAAAGCTGTACTGTATTTCAAATTTGTTCCCAACACAGATTGTAAACTCTTCCAAAATTGAGATGTGAATCGAGCATCTCGATCTGATATGATACTGACTGGTATCCCGTGACACACCACTTGATCAATGTAAAGCCGTGCTAAATCATTCATTGATGTGGTCTTCTTCATCGGTATAAAGTGAGCACACTTCGTAAGTCGGTCAACAATAACCCAAACTGAATCTTTTTGTGTCGTAGTTTTGGGTATCCGGTCACAAAATCCATAGTAATATGCTCCCATTTCCAGTTTGGTATATCCAAGTATCTCAGTGTCCCTGCTGGCTTTTGTCTTCCAACTTTCACTTGTTGACACACTAAACACTTGGACACAAACTTCACAACATCTTGCTTCATTCCTGGCCACCAAAATAATTGTTTCATATCTTGATACATTTTATTCTGTCCTGGATGCATGACCAATATTGTCTGATGTGAATCTTGTAAGACTTCGCCCCTGAGTGTTGATACAGCTGGAACGAATAGTCTATCATTGAATCTCAAAGTCCCATCTTTATGCATTCTAAAACCTTCTTGGTTTGATTGAGCTCTTTGTAAGAAAGTCTGCCACATAGGATCCTTTGATTGTGCTTCCTTAATCCTGAGAATAAGATCAGGTTGCACCATGAGATTACACAACATCGTTATCCCATTTTGGTCGTCTCTTGATTCAACATTCAGATTTAACTTTGACATCTCATCAATGAGTTTCTGTTGCGTAGTCAATAGCATTGATCCATAACTCTTCCTGCTTAATGCATCTGCTACCGCATTACTCTTTCCAGGATGATAGTGCAATTTCACATCATAGTCCTTGATCAGCTCTAACCATCTTCTCTGTCTCATATTCAACTCCTTTTGAGTAAAAATATACTTTAAGCTCTTGTGATCAGTGTAGATATCACATGTGGTTCCGTACAAGTAATGTCGCCATAACTTCAGCGCAAAAACCACTGCTGCCAGTTCCAGATCATGAGTGGGGTACCTTATCTCGTGTTCTTTCAACTGTCGTGAAGCATATGCAATCACCTTTCCATTTTGCATAAGTACACAACCTAACCCCTCCTTTGATGCATCACTGTAAATACAAAATCCTTCATGTCCATCCGGCAATGTAAGAATAGGTGCCGTCACAAGTAGATCTTTCAACTTCTCAAAACTTGCCTGATACTTAGAATCCCATTCAAACTTTACTCCCTTTCTAGTCAACTTTGTAAGTGGTAATGCAACTCGAGAAAATCCTTCCACAAATTTTCGGTAATATCCAGCCAATCCCATAAAATTTCGAATTTCTGTTACTGATGTCGGAACTTTCCAATTGGTAATGGCTTGAATCTTTGCTGAGTCAACCCGGATTCCTTGAGTATCAATGATGTGTCCAAGAAATGATACATAATCCAACCAGAAGTCACATTTCTTGAACTTTGCAAA
Source organism: Haberlea rhodopensis (assembly GCA_907163345.1). Classification (NCBI taxonomy): domain Eukaryota; kingdom Viridiplantae; phylum Streptophyta; class Magnoliopsida; order Lamiales; family Gesneriaceae; genus Haberlea; species Haberlea rhodopensis. The sequence continues at coordinate 7,095,434 of CAJQUN010000002.1, read as the reverse complement.
TAATTGATGTTGTCGTAGTCTCTCCAATGTCATCTTCAAATGTTCTTCATGCTCTTCCTTTGATTTGGAATAAATCAATATATCATCAATGAATACTATGATGAATTTGTCGAGCCATTCTCGGAATACGTGATTCATTAATGCCATAAATGCTGCAGGTGCATTCGTAAGTCCGAAAGGCATCACCAGAAATTCATAATGTCCGTATCTGGTTCGAAATGCAGTTTTATGAATATCTTGCCCTTTAATTCTGAGTTGATGATACCCAGATCTCAAATCAATCTTCGAGAATATTTGTGCACCTTGTAATTGATCGAATAAATCGTCAATCCTTGGTAGCGGATATTTATTCTTCACGGTGATTCGATTCAACTCCATGTAGTCAATGCACATTCTCATGCTGCCATCCTTTTTCTTTACAAACAGTACCGGTGCTCCCCAAGGTGACACACTAGGCCTTATGAAACATTTATCTTGTAGTTCCTTCAATTGACTTTTCAATTCTTTTAGCTCTGCTGGTGCCATCCTGTAAGGTGCTTTGGATATCGGTTCCGATCCCGGAATAATATCAATAGAAAATTCCGTGCTTCGAATTGGTGGCAGTCCTGGCAAATCCTCTGGGAAAACATCTGAGAATTCTTTCACCGTGCAAATCTTATTTATTTTTGCTTCCACTTCAGAGACATTGCCACAAAATCGTTCATGCAAGCTCACGCCTTCATAACAGATCTCTTTACCCGAACTCGTTTGTAGAGTTATGATCCTTCGGTAACAGTCAATGCGAGCCTTTGCACTACTCAACCAATCCATTCCAAGAATTATGTCAAATTCTTTCATGTTGATGATGAACAGGTTGGCTTTGAATTCTTCGCTTTCCACGATCAGTGTTACATCATTGCATACATATTTAATTGTGACTGTCTTTCCTAATGGACTCAATACTTGCATTAAATGTAACAGTGGACTGAAGTGCAAATCAAGTTTCTCCACACAAGATTCAGAGGTAAAGGAATTTGAGGCGCCAGAATCAAATAACACATAAACATCTTGATTCAAGAATTTAAATTTACCTCCGATCAATTCATGATCCTCTTCAGCACGGACAGCATACAATCTAGTTGGATTGCGTTGTTGTTGTCCACTTGGTTGATTTGTTCCTGAGGTTTGTTTCAGACTGGGACAATCTCTAATCCGATGATCTTTAGATCCACATTTAAAGCAACCTCCAGAGTTCCAGTAACATTCTCCAGTATGACTCCGATTACACTTGGGACAAACTTCATTCTTCTTAGTTTCAACGATCATCTGTCTGCGAGCTGGCGGTCTCTGATCTCTGTTTCTGAATTCAGGCTTTCTCTTTCGATTTTGAGGAGTCTCTAGATTCCTCAGTTCAGATTCCACGAACAATGCCCTCTCCATGAGTATATCAAATTTTGTATCCATGAGAGGTGCTACTTTGAGCCTGATGCCAGTGCGAAGACCTTGTCTGAACCTTGTAATCTTGTTGTTCTCAGACTGCAAATACAAAGGACAGAATCTGCCCAGCTCTTGGAACTTCCTCAAATATTCCAGCACAGTCATATTCTCAGTTTGCCTCAGCCGCAAAAATTCATCTTCTTTAGCCATTCGGACAGCGTCAGGAAAATATTGTTGCAGAAATTTCTCTCTAAAAATCGTCCAGGTAATGGAGTTTCGTTCCATACTTACTTCCACTGAGGTCCACCAATGCTTTACATTTCCTTCCAGAAATGGAGTCACCACTGTAACTTTTTCTCCATCGGCAATGTTTATGGCTTTCAGTAATTCTTCAATCTTGGTCAACCATTCCTCAGCTTTCATTGGATCAGTCTCGTTTCCAAAGTACGGTGGTCGGAGTGCCCGAAATCTCTCAAATTCAGTCCTTCTCTGTGTTTCCGGCTGAAGTGGTGCCGTAACAACATTTTGTTGTAACACTCCAGCTATGATGCGACATATGTTCGTGATGTCCACCTCATTCATTGATCCCACGTTTATATTTGGGACTCCATCTTGACCTTGATTCACATTCCTATCTTGACCATCTCCTGAGTCGCGATTCGAGTCCTGTTCTTGGCTACCACTCTGATTGCTACTGGTTCTTCCTCTAGCCATTTGAAATCTTAAAATGAAAGTTTTATCGGAATAAATGTTACTAGTTAAAAGGAAACAAATAAAATGTTTAAAGCAAGTAAAAACAAGTATGCACATAAGTTCAAACACACACACATATAAAATTCTAGGTACTAATTCAAACTTAACTCCATTACTCTAAATCCAAAACTTTTCCCAACAAGTCAAACCTAAATAAACTTATTCTTAAGGCAAAGGTCTAATCCCAAACATATAGACTAAGGCTCTGATACCAACTGTGACGGCCCGCCCAGACGGGTCGCCCGCCGTGTTCAATTGCTTGAACACAAGGCTTCACTCATTTCAAAATCTTGTTATCACTTTGAAACTTTTGTTTAGCGGAAACATTTCAATTCTTATCGAATGTTGACTTAATAAATTTTTACTCGTGACTTTTATCTTAGAAAAATTTGGGCAGAGTCTCGTCTTAAAAATTGTGCCCTGTGATCTACCAGATCACTACAACCACAATAACAAAATCATAAAATCAAAATGACTAAACCCAAATAAGTCTCAATATCCAAAAACAAACTACATTCATAATAAAATACTCCATATCCTCAAAATAAAACATAACCTCACAATATCATTAAACTTTTCCTTTCATAACTAATTATCCTCAGCATCATCTAAGTCTTCAACTTCATCTGTAATATGTCACATTACAGGTAAAGGTAAGTTGCAGCATTTTATAGTAAGCATAATAAACATTTGATAAAAAGTATCAAAACATCATTTTTCATAATGTGACGAAAAATAATACGATTTCATATCAAAATAACTTTCACACATATATGATTTAATCCGAGCAGTTAACGGAACTAAATTTCACAAAACGGAATCATAACGGAAATAACTGCACAGATAACCAACGAAACGTAACGGAAAATGAATAACAATATCATATAATGTCTTAACATTATAGAATTAATCATTAACCATAGCCATGCTGTAATGAAACAAATGCATACTCAAATACGGATGTGACACAATGATATCATTCCAGACTATACCCGCTGGAAGGGTATCGACAGATATTATACCCCCTCTGCCTTCGGGCAAAACGAAATGCGTTTCTTTATTCTCGTCGCCAACGAGCCGAAAGTATGCGCGTTTTTATCCTCGTCGCAATGCGAGACACAACGAAAACGAAAATATCCACAGTTCACAAACTTCAAATCGTATTCACCGAATCAAGACAAACATGGCCTTTCAAAATAGTTTTTCACACACAATAAAATATTATTCAAAATTCTATTTTTCAACAAAATACATTTCTTATCAAAAATCATCCTTCAAAATAAATCTTGCATGCTTACTATCCAAAAATCATTTCAAAATAAACAATACGAAATACTTAAAATAATTTGCGAAAAATTGCAACTCCCTTTACGTACCTCGAAGCTTCTTAACAATGTTCAAGCTACAAATCCTTCCCACAATCTCCGATATCAAGGATTTCCTAATATCCATTTTAACAATATTAAAAATCATATTCCATTAACTTGGTTCTAACCCAACCTAACAAAATTATAACTCTTATATTATTCAACACCATTTTCGAACTATCATATAAAATTCCAGAATATTTTTCGAAATTCTTAAAATCCAACCTACAAATTTCGAACAAATCACCTTCCCAAATCTTCAAAATTCAGTATCAATTTCGAACAAAAATACCATTTCAGATTCTTCAAAATCAATTAAAATTTTCGATCTTAAACATCCAGAACACCTTCGAAAATATCCTCAAATTTTCCAGAAAAATTTCGAACAAGGCAGTACAATTTTCGAACTCTATTTCAGAAATTTTCGAACTTAATCCTCAAAACTTTGTTCTTGACAAATTAAACCCCTAAAACTTCAATTTAAATCCAACTAATCCTAACCATAACAAAAAAAATCGAAATAACAATTAAAATCGAAAACAGAAAAATTTCGAAACTTAAAATAAAAATCGAATTTCATACCAATTGATGATCAAATCCGAATTCCTCTTGATTGCTTGCTACTACTCGGATTTGGAATGATTTCCGAACAAAGAAAATCGAATTCACAAAAATCTGGAATTTGTTTTCGGAACTCGACACAGACAGAAATGGTTCTTGTTGGTAGAACTAAATAACTAATTGATTAACATGGTGAGGAGGTGAAAGGGTGAGGGAGATGAAGAGTGAACGACGAAATGAAACGGACGAGAAGCGAAGGAGAAACGGACGAGCAGTGAAGGAGATGAAGAGAAGCAGACGAAGCGGACGATGAACTGAAGCGGACAAATTACATTTAGGGGAGAAGAAATCGCGAGCAGATTATACGTTTATCTCATTTCATTTCATTTTTTTAATTAATTATTATTTTTTTATTTTTAGATATTCTATTTATTTATTTATTATTATAATTATTAATATTATAATTTATAACACACAATATTTGGGTCAATAAATTCCTTAAAAAATTGAGTCATTACAACTGCAGAATTCGAAAGACTGGACACAGGAAAAAAAACCACAAAAAATTAAAACTAAAGAAATTTTAAATCATGTAAGGCGCTTGAAAACCATGCACGACCAGGCCCAACATGGAGTAAATGGAAAAGCGTGGCAACGAACCAACCAACTAATTCAAGAGATTACCCGTGACCCGTCGACACCTCATAGCTTACCTAAATGGCCAAATATAAACAAGATGAGAAGCGTTAGCCAAAGTCAGGGGCAAAGTAGGCAACAAAGATATACCAATGATAACAAGAACCTGCCATCGCAAAGTATTAAGGCTCACCGGGCAGCTGGCATGTGATAGGCATTCAAAGGATATCACAGAATGTGCCACATGCGCACTTGTCATAACATATCGTACAACCGAAATACGTCCATCATCATGCGAACAAGACCAGGAGTACGTGCACAGCGAACACCGCCGCAATATCTTCCAACGCCAACAGGTGGCACCTGAAAGAGGGAAAAGCCAAACACGATCACCTGACCACGTAAGAGCAGACCAAGGACAACCATGTAGCAGGACCATCCATGCACATAACGAACAACACATCACAACAGCAACTAAGCATTTAATCTCAATGAATTCTGGTATGCTACATGAACAATAGAGAGAATCAAATTGAGTCGGATACTTGAGTCAGTCTTCTCCAAACGCTTCTATCGGTCAACATATCTTCTGTAATCCCATTGCACTCCAAGTCTTTGTGTATAACTTCGCGACATGTCTGCTTCGGTCGTCCTCTCGCTCTCGTGAACTGGCCGAAATCCATGGTACAGGTGCACTGTTGGGCCTGCGTCGAATATGACCAAACCAACGTAAGCTGCTTTCTTGCATATTCTCTTCTATACAAGCTACACCTACTTCAGCTCGAATATCTTCGTTTCTTATTTTATATCTTCTGGTCTTACCACACATCCAACGAAGCATACGCATCTCTGCCACACTCATCTTTTGGATGTGATCCTCTTGGGTGTCCATCATTCCGTCCCATACAACATGGCAGGTCTAACGGCGGTTCTATAAAACTTTCCCTTTAATTTCAGTGGGATATTATGATCGCATAGAACTCTAGTAGCGTTTCTCCATTTCAACCAGCCAGCATGAATCATGTGGTTAACGTCACTGTCAATCTCTCCATCATTTTGGATAACTGAACCTAGGTATCAAAATTTGCTGCTCAACGATACCTCTTGACCACCGAGTGCTACAACACCGAAATCCCGAAAGGAACGACCACTAAATCTGCACTCTATATATTCCGTTTTAGACCTACTTAATCTAAAACCATTTGATTCCAACGTCTCTCTCCATAACTCCAATTTGGCATTTACCCCTGCCATTGTCTCATCGATTAACACAACATCGTCAGCAAAAAGTATGTTCCAAGGTAATTCATTAAATGACATAGTACATTCCCCTGAACACGCCTCCCCAACCCATCACGCAAGAACAGAGCAACAATTCGATCCAATGATGCAATGACAAGCAACCCCATTAACGCTACTGTTGTGGGTCAACATGAAGAAAGAAAACAGTCGTTAATAAATTTGAAGAAAACAATAAAGAAGCCAAGAAACACAAGAGTCAAGGACCAAGTTAAAGAAACCCAAGAAAGAAGTTAAAAGGCCCAAGACCGATAGGCCAAGGAGAGGTTATTGTTACACTGTTCCAATCGTTCGGCATAACAGTGCAACAGTTCGATCCAATGATGCAATGACAGGCAACCCCAATAACGCTACTGTTGTGGGTCAACATGAAGAAAGAAAACAATCGTTAATAAATTTGAAAAACGCAATAAAAAAGCCAAAAAACACAAGAGTCAAGGACCAAAAAGAACAAGAAAGAAGTTAAAAGGCCCAAGACCGATAAGCCCAAGGAGAGGTTACTGTTACACTGTTCCAATCGTTCGGCACTTAAAGAAACCCAAGAAAGAAGTTAAAAGACCCAAGACCGATAAGCTCAAGGAGAGGTTACTGTTACACCGTTCCAATCGTTCGACATTTATATATACTGGTGAATTTTATACCATATGCTACTTATCCATATATTTGTATATCACTTCAAGTATATTTTTTCAGCTCCTTGTGCCCATCCTTCACAAGCTTATCACCAGAAGGAATGCTTGCAGTAGTACAATTCCTCATACAAACAAATCACAATCTAAACTGCCTCAGAATCAATGGTATGTACGGCATCAAGAAACAATAACTCAACTATCTTCGAGAGCTAATCAACCCAAACGTTACACCGAAACCGAACCAATCCAAGATCTTTTTATCACAAGAAACACCCCACCCTTTTGCACGAAGAGACTTGTCATTCAATCGATGTGGAGATAGGCCCAATATGTCACAAAGTACGAATAGTTTTCGACCCCCCTCGATGGGATGAAATGTAGGGATGTGATGTTTGCATTCCAAGATGCTAAGAATGTGGAGTTTGCTTCAACGGTAATTATGAACTCAAAGAAGCAGCTTAAGTGGATTCTTTGAGCTTGGAGTTTTGGCTCGAGCTTCCGAAATGCAGTTTTTGTAATAAGCCATAAAGGAACATGCTGGTTCACAGCTTAGGCTCGCAGGCTCTGAAGGATTTGTACGTGATTCTTGCCATTCGAATTTCATCTTTGTAAGAATGTATAATTTTATTACCAAGGCATAATATAAGTAGAGTCTGTTATTCTATTGCTTAATTAGAACCTGAATATGCCCAAGCATAGAACACGTGACTCTTATAAGTAGCAAAAGGATCGGCTATTTATTTATAAATCACATTTAGCATACTTCAACAAGAACTATAATTGTTTAAATATCACTGGAATACACTCCCATCATTGTTGTCTTGGTTACCGAGGGACAGATCCTACACACAATATTACTATATAATCTTAAAGAGAACCTAAATTGCACTTGAACTAAGGGATAATTACATCAATCAATTTAACTGATCAACCTGAATTGTTCGTACAAATTAATGAATCAGTTAATTCTTGGTGGTCATCCAACCATTTCCCGCACGACGTTGCTACCCTTAAAACTCACAGGGTGAACAAAAATGAGTGCTGGAATTGTCAAAATGACGACAGAACCAAGTGTCTCCAAGCATTAATTCAGTTGAACTACAAAAATACCATGACAGGATTCTAAATACCACTACAAATATACGGCACACCAGAGTACAAAGCCAACGAGTATAACACGAATATAACGTTTTTCTTGATGGAAATGTCGTGAATGGCAGCCAGATACCGTGGAATTGGATGAAGGAGCAAGGGCGGTGCCATTTACAAAGGTTCCCTTTCTTCCGCCACTGCAAGAAAAAGTTTAAGATGTTGAGAAAAACTCAGTAGCAGCATTACATTTGACATTTCTTTGGAGGAAAAGAATCATTCCATACCTTCCCGGATAAATGCAAGAGCCATGGCCTGCAAATATTTGTACAAAAAATCAGTGTTAACAGTAACTAATTTACCAGAATTTCTAGGTGTTTTATTGATAAAATCTGTCGAAAGTTCAACATGATAAAAAAATTTGGTCACATACTTGGATCGGTGGTAGTGATGATGGCTACTCCATTGAAGTTACATGTTCCATCAGCCATAGCCATTCCGTGATAATATGCATTGAAAGCATACGACGCATGCCGTATAACTGTATCGGGTTCGTAGCACGGTTTCCCTTGCAAAAGAATAGAGCAATCAACTTTTCCAGGTCCACAAGCCCAATCTAATGCTGCCTGTATCATCTTCGAATCAGCACCTTCCTTTGCAACACAATATGTCTGATTTGTAGTATCATTTGCGAAAACCGCTCCTGAACCAGTCAAGTGGAGAATATAAACGGGAACCCCATTTCCATTAAAGAGCCCCCAGTTTTTCTCTGAAATTGGCCCTGCTCGAAGATCTTCATTGTAAAGTTCATAAATGTACGAGCTAACTGCAATCCCTGGATGCTTTGGGGTTCCCGTCGAGTTAAGAACATGTCTGATGAGGTTACTGTTGTAAGTGTTGGCATTTTCGAGAGTGGCGTCTGGTTCGGAAGAGTCGCCTTTGGAAGGCCAACCAGTTTCAGTAACTATAATGGGGATGTTCGTAAAGTTCAGATAAGACATTGCAAAATATGCTGCATCGACAACTGCATCAAAGACATTGGTGTAATGTAAAAGTGTATTAGGATCGACGGCTTCCTTGGTAGGAGAAAGTGGACGAAACAAAGCGTAATCCAATGGAATCACACCATTGGATTGCATATAATCGTAATATGGATAAACATTAAGCATAAGATACGATCCCGTGGACTGTAGAAACTTCAGCAATGGGACCATGACAGGGTCCCAACTACGATTAAAGAAAGCTTGGGAAGGTGGAAATGAGTCGAGGATTATAGAAGAAGAATGTGGAGTAGCAACTTTGATTTGGGAATCAAGATTCGAGGCTACAAGTGCAGAGTAGATAAATTTCATGGCAGAGACTAGGATTGGAGCTGCATTTGGTAGAGTGGAAAGGACTTCAGATCCAACAGCTATTCCAGTGATATTGGTGGCAGGGACATGAGCAAGAACATTGCGAGAGACCCAATTTGCTGCACTGGCATTAGATTGCCCAATGCCTAAAAGCTCATCATTTGGCACGGATATTGTGACACGAATTCCAGTGTTAGCAAGTGCTAGTAGCATGGCTCGGTCAGCATCATAAAGCCTAACGTGGCGGATTTGCTGAGACTTCAAAAGGGCCACTACTTGAGTTGGATTTGGCATGTTGGAGAGTGCTGTGCCGATATTCACACCAATGAAAGCACCTGAAGATAAGAAATAATGTCACAACAAGATTGGCTAGAAACTCAGTCAATGGACTTAAATAAAGAGGGAAGTGATGGCGGACAAAGGAATGGCTAGCAGTGGCGGTCTCCCCATCCATATAAAAAATTTCCTGTCGTGCAGTATATTCTAAGAGAACATAAATGGGAAATGTGATTTGACCACCCATACATTTGAAAGTTCCACCCCCCCTGCAGTCGAAATACTGGCACCATCACTTGAGGCAAGTGTGGAACCGGTTATCTCAAATCTTGAGTGGAGCTTGAAAGTATAAGATTTGAGATGTTTTAAGAGATCAGCCAATTTGAATTGGAAAAAAATACCACATCGTAAAATCTCAACAAAAAAAAATGTCTTAAGCATCTTCTTTCTAAGATAGAAATATATGCTATCAGTCCCATGAATAAGGCCATATGTTTGTAGGTGCCTTAAAGATATATGAAAGGGAATCAAGGAACAAATATTTGTGAGTAAAAAAATTTGCAAGTTCAGTCGGAATGTTATTCACTCACTAAATAATAATGATGTAAAAAACAACATTGCGGCGTCTGAGGGCAAAGCCAGATGCTTAATTACAAAAAACTTTGGAAAATGGAAAGGAAATGCAATCTAAATGAAAGAATCAGATGAACCAGAGTAGAATAAAGAGGAAGAAATAACATCCGGAAACCTATTATCTACCTCATGATATCGACAATTAGTACGACCAACATTTTCAGAGAAAACTTATAGTTGAATCATTCTAAAGCATTAGATTAGAATGGTAGAAGAACTGAAGACTGAAACTCGAATCTCTTCCAACCTACATTTCTTCACAAAAACATTCACAGACCATATTTTGCAGATATTGCAATAGACTCAAGTGTCCAGGATCTATACTCCACTTAAAGGAATGTAATTTTTTTTAATATCTGTGATTAACTATATGACAGAAACTAGCTAGCGCTTTATCCATGGTTTAAAGATTCAACTCAAGTGACTTCTTGAACTGATTCTCGTCAAATAAATAACTTGTCTCCTTAAGATCTTTCACGAAACCGCTCATGTCATTATCAACCAAACTTCAAACTCACATAAATGTTACCACTCATATCATGGGCCGTGATATAATTTTGTGCAAGAAGCTTCATAACTCCTAGAAAATTACTACAGTAGAATAAAAATGGACCGAAAAAGCTTTTTAGAAGAGAATGCAAATAATGTAACACAGGTTACAGAGACTTTTGTTATGAAATTTAAACAAAATCACAGGAGACATCCAATATTGCATCAATATTTCAATTGTTTCCATAGCACATGTGCAAAAATGAACTTGCATGAAAGCACCTGTACACAAAAGAAACATCTTACATATGGATGTATCCCATGTGAACAAAAACAAATCACACAATGTAGGTTCATCTATTAAATATGGAACCGCACTGTAAGCGATCTGTCACTTGCTGACATATGAGATTTTAATATATAGAAATGACAAAATGACTCTGAAACTGACATGAATAGGACCAAATTGGTTGTAATGCACTTTATTTGTCTAAACGGAAAACCATGTGAGCTGCTTAGGAATAGGGCAAAATTCAAATCTTGTCAGAGACACATTGGATGATTTAATTCAGGAGAAACTATCCACGGCAGAAGTAAACTTTTCCAAGAAATTCAAAACGTAAAAATTCTTTAGTTGGCGCTTGGCAGTGCATAAATGCATAATACCCTGATAACGGGACAGTCATTTTCAAAAAATGCCAAATAACAACCAATGACTAAGGAATAAGATGGACAAATGGATTAGATGATATGTGAAATGCAAAGGGACAAGATAACTAAACAATAAGCAAAAAGAAACCATAAATGAAGAAAAAAACACAGAAACAGATTACCCAAGCAAGTTAAGAAAGAAAAAGCACAAACCTTCATCAGCAGAAGCAGCAGAAACCAGAAAGAGAAGAGCAAGAAGCAATAAACCCATGAACCGTTTCCCCTTCTTACTTCCACTTGAACTCCAAAGACTCAATCTTGGACCCCTTTCGCGAAACACCCAAAGAAAACACGGCCAAGAAAATAACTTTAGACAGAGAAAAAGACAGGGGAAGTTGCGTGGTTTTGAGGAAGGAAATCGCAATGCCAACACCCAAGCTTGGTACAGAGTCAGTGAAGTGGAATAACATACATTTATTTATTGTCTGAAATTACTGTATTCGTTTTTATATATCCAAGTACAAGAGGAGTTGGGGTGTCAGAAATCTGACGGTCAAGATTGAGTTTTTTTCTTTTTTCTTTATGTTTTTGATTAATCATTCAGAACATTGATGAATGGAGGTTGCGATTTGGACTGAAAATTTTATGATTTTCACCCCGTGGGGTTGGGGTTGAGGCTTGGTTTTTGCTATATTTAAAGGTTGCGTTTCTAAAAATATGTAATATTTTTGGATGAAAATATTTTTATTTTATGATTGATGTATCTTCAAAAGCACTATCTTTCACAATAACATCAACGTAACCGGCGACGGGGTAGGATTTCGCGGGACCCGAGGTTGAGAGGATTAATAATACATGTTAATAAAGATAGCTGGAATCCATTCACTTTCATTTGTCACGACCTGCAAACTAAACTAGCTCCACTTTACACTTGTACTCACCTCTCAGATCCTAATTTCTTTTACCCCTGCAGTTCTTCAAATTTCAAATCGTTGCCCAATTCGAGAACTCCCTCACACACATAAAGTTATTATGTGGTTGTAGTCTTAATTGATCTTTTACATCAAAAAAAATTGAGACATTTTTTTATTGAGTCAATTTTATTGTTATCAACATGGCGGCACAATTATAGATTGAAAAATTCAACGAAAACAATTTCATGTTGTCGAAGATGAAGATGCAAGCACTTCTACGAAAAGATCGTTGTTTGGCGGCTATTGGAGATAAGCCGAAGGAGGGCATAGATGATGAAAAGTTGAATGAGATGAACGGTAATACTATTGTCAATCTGTATCTGGCTCTAGCAGATGAAGTTTTGTCAAGTATTGCTGAAAAGAAAAATGCCAAAGATATTTGGGATACTCTGACAAACCTATACGAGAACAAGTCACTAAACAACGAGATTTTCTTAAAGAGAAGGTTTTATACTCTTTAGATGTCGAAATTTTCATCGGTGACCGACCATATCAATACTTTGAATACTCTATTTGCCCAACTCACTACTTTGGGGCATAAAATAGAGGAAAGTTGAACGTGCGGAGCTTCTTTCAAAGTCTACTGAATTCATACGATCAACTCATCATCAATCTGACCAACAATATCACTAATGTTATGTTAATCTTCAATAATGTTGCAGACGCTGTTCTTGAAGAAGAAAGTAGGTGCAAGAACTGTCACGCCCCGAGACCGGAGCGCAAGACACCGACGTTGAATCCAAATATGAAATTCGAATACAACAAGCCTCGTATACAGATTTATGATAAACCCAGTCTATTTATTCCAAAACCAATAGATTCGATGGTCATTACAATTGCTATTACAAAATACAATTGTCTCGGATTAAATCAAAGATGCGAAAGCGTAAATAAAACTAATAAATTTTCTTGAAGGTTCTTCGTGGATCTTCATCATCAAAATTGTTCTTGCTCTTCTTCCTCGATCTCTTCCTTTCGTCCTTGTCTGGGAGGGGGTAAGGGAGTGAGTGTTTTGGAAAAATACCCAGCAAGTAGGAGGCCGATTGAACATGGTAAAAATATACATATATTCATAGCAAAAATCCTTTAAATATTTCTTTATCAAATCACATAGATCTTGGCATATAAACACATTTCTTACTCATAAACACATATCTTCCACATATTCACACAACGACTTATTTGATTCGAAAGGTGGCTCCGCAAAGTCCTTTCATACATAATCATGTCACATACTTGTTAGATATAAAACATATTCTTCATATTTGATGTCCAATCGAAATTTAAACATATATATAGTTTTTGAAAACGAAATGGTAATTGTGGCAAAAACACACTTACATGTTGAATAACTGAAGCGTGCTAAAGAGATCCGTGTTAAGAAATGATGAAAATCATTTCCATCCTTCCTTGCATTTTCGAAAACAGTGTGTGTAATGTGTGTGGCTCTTGAAAAGATGATGATGATGATGATATAGTAGAGTTTTCTCCTTTTTTTGTTTAAGGCATGTGGTGGTTTTATGTAGGTTAGTGTAGGGATGTCAATCCCATAACTTTTGTTTTTCAATTACAAGGATTAAGGTAGGTCATAAAGTGTATGTATATGTATGTGTATTTTAAAAACAAACTGGTGTCTTGCTTGGTTAGTATTTTCTTTGTATGAAATTATGTGTGTTTTTATTGTAGGGAAAATAATTGTAGATCCATTTCTTTAGCATTTTTTTATTGACAAGATTGTAGGTAAATAATAATTGGATGGCATTATGATAATTGAGATATTATTGAGGCAATTAAATGGGGTAATAAATTGTCATCATAGTCACAATTTAGTGAGGCAAAATTTAGGGTCATCACATTGTTGATGGGTATGAGTTATCAATGCACTTAATTTGGAGGGCAAGAATTAGGGACACTTAATTGTAGAGGTGAGTGTGATTACTTGTCATTAAATGATGTATTTAAAGGTGTGGGATTTTGGATGACAACCTTACCATCTTGGTCAAGAAAAATCCCAAAATATTGTCTTGTGATTGAGTAGTGGTTTAATGGTGATTGATGTGTAATTAAGTTGATGGTCAAGGCATTGAATGATTTAATTATGCACTTTTAAAAATCATAGTAGGTAGTATAGGAATTATAGTCCATAACTTTTATCCATTCATTGCAAGATTTAAGATTGATTATTATTATCATTATTATTTTTCAATGAATTATCTACAAACTTAGAATTATTTAAAGTCTACAAGCTAAAATCATAAAACCTTGGTATTATCTCCTACACAAACTCTAATAAATTAACTACTAAGTTCTTTGCTTAAATAAGTAATTTAAAGTCCACAAGATTGAGTAATACAATACAATCCACCCATAATGCAAATCTATTATTTTTATTTACTTTTCAATATTATCCCGGTAACACGTAATTTATTTGACGAAAATTTTGGGTCCACAAGAACAATGAAGACAGGTTGGCAAGTTTGAAGCATACAGAGGCTTTGCCGATGATGAGAGAAAGATCGACGGAGCGTGACTCCAGTGGGAGCCACAAGTATGGTAGATCCAAATCCAGAAACAAGAATAAGATTTTTTACAGCTATAAATGTGGCGGTAAATGACACTTCAAAAGAGATTGTACAAGCAAGAAGAGTACTGAAAAATATTCTCAAGGAAATATTGCTAGTACATCAGACGGTGGAGAAATACTATTCAGCAGAGCAACAACAGTTGCGGAAGGCAGACAAAAGCTTTGTGATACATGGATAATGTACTCAGGAGCGACATGTCACATGACGTCTCGAGAGAATTGTTCGATCAGTATGAACCAGTCTCGGGAGGATCAACATTCATGAAAAAGGATCATGCCTTCGAAATCGATGGGGCTAGAACCATCAAATTAAAAATGTTTGATGGTGCTATTCGCACCATACAATGGGTACGACATGTGAAGGGCCTGACAAATAATCTTTTGTCTTTGTGACAACTTAATGATATCGGGTGCAAGACCCGTATTTTAATATGGGATCATGAAGATCATGAGAGGAGCGCTTGTAGTAATGAAAGCGGAAAAGATTGCTGCAAATCTGTAATGTTAATGGTCCATAGATTTGCACGCGGGCATTGGTTTGGCATTGATGCAGGGTGTGTGGTGGAAATTCATGTCGATGATTGATTAACTTCCATGAAACGTGGGAGTTGCACCATAATTTTTCCAACAATGTTATTTTTCGACATGGGCCGACCAGAAATTCTTGGAATGGTTAATTCTGAGTGGGTATGTTTTTTTTATGGTGGAACATGAGTGGGAGAATCAGGCATTGCACAAGCAGTGAGAGGCATTGCACAAGCAGTGAGAGATTCAGGCATTGCACAAGCAGTGAGAGGTCCAGACATTGCACAAGCAGTGGGAGATTCAGGCATTGCACAAGCAGTGAGAGGTCCAGACATTGCACAAGCAGTGGGAGATTCAGGCATTGCACAAACAGTGGGAGGTCCAGGCATTGCACAAGCAGTGGGAGGTCCAGGCATTGAACAAGCAGTTGTAGTAATCAGTTAGGACATGGTGAATCCTGTACAGGAGCATGGGTATGGTTAAGAGAATTCTTAAAGGTGTCACGATTGTTGCATTATGTTATGGATGATCGGATTCACACTCAGGGGCTTTGTGGATTCAGAATATGCTAAAAATTCAGGCAAAGGAGAGCTTGGTTAATGTTCTGACAAAGCCGGTTAAAATCGATAAGTTCGAGTGGTGCAGATTCTCAAGTGGCCTAGAAGAAGCATAAACAGCAGGGTATGACAAGATTGAAAGGATGTGTGGAGATATGTTTGATCCTCAATCAAATCTCCAAGTGTGAGAATTGTTGAAAAGTCAACTACGCGTAAGAAACGTGTAAACGCGTTTTAGACACGGTTGAGCAAATACGCGTTTTGAACGCGGTAAAGCTCTATAAACCTTTCTGATTTCATTCTAAATCATCCCAAAATCTCCAAAAGTGTAGTCTTTTTTTTCATATTATGTAATAACATTGAGTGCTTTGTTCTATAATAGTTTGTTAGATATTTTCTTCTATACTGAGAGTGTTAGTCTCTTTGAAAGATAGCGAGAGATTGTAACCTACAAATATTATAGTGCAATCTTTTCATCTTGCCCGTGGTTTTTACCCTAATAACTTTTAAGGGTTTTTCACGTAAACTGTGGTGTCCATTTTATCTTCATTTTTGGTATTTCTATCTCATTTTGCCGCATCTGAGACCAACATATTTTTCGTAGACAATGCTTATTTATTTTCTCACGAAAATCCTTTCAATTTTTTAAAAAATAACCAAGGTGCTTTATTGTTTTTAAACAAATATATTTTTATAAATATTCCTAATTTTTTTGTGTAAGCAGAAACGGTTTTTATCACATTATAATCAATAACATCATATTTCTAATGTTTTAAATCCACTTGTACAAAAAAAAAAAAAACAAATGACCATGCATAACATAACATTTATAGAAAAAATATTTATTTAAGAATATATTACCAATTACACATCACATTAACCCATTAAGCTTCAGCAAATATATTTCAAACAAACATCAAAATTGTTGAAAACTTATAAAACATTATTTCTAAGCTGAGATTTTTGTCAGATCGAATTTTTAGCCAAAAATCCGACCGATCTCATTAGTTGATATTTAAAAAAAAAAATTCTCTTTATTTTACATTTATTTACTTTTTTGTAATGATATTTGTGAAGACCCAAATCTTGCATCAATTGAGCTTAAATCTCCTCCTATTGAAAGTGCATCAATCAGGCCAAATATTCTATCAAATGGAACATGACTTTTAGCTATGGAAACAATATCAAAGGTTGTACTCACATCAACCTTAATTATGGAAACAAGGTCATGGATTGCACTTTATATCTTTGCCAAGACATCAAGTCATAAACACCACCAAAAATTGCTCTCATTTAGCCATATTTTCGAAAAAATTACACACACTAATTTTCCAAAAAAACTCAAGGAGGAGGAAATTCGCAACCCAGAATCCTTTCAAGCTTCAAATCAAAATAAGTGAGTTTTTGCTGTACAAAGCATTCTTTTGTTTTCAAAAGTAAATATGTGTTAAAAAATCTTAATTGAACATGCAAAATTTTCAAGTTTAAATCCTACAATTTATGTGATAAGTGATAGTAAGCGAAAGAATATACGGGGCAAAGTGATATGTACGATGTGAGCCACCTCTTAAACCTTCGGGCAAAGTGCTACATATACGGGAGTCACCTCTTGAACCATAAGAGCAAAGTGTTGTGCATACGAGTATCACCTCTTGAACATGTGATAGACGATATGTGACTATGTGTATGTGATTATGAGTATATGGTTATGTGTTTAGTAAAGATGTGATAAGGCTCTAGGCAAGGGCGGATACACGTCGGGGCTGACCTGGGCTGCAGCCCGGGTCAGGTTTTTTTCCTTTTTTTTTAACCTATGTATGCTTAGCCCTCCATCCGCAGAGCCCCTATTTCATTCTGAATCTGATGGAGCTCGGTGCCTGGTTGATATTTGCTCGAATGCTGGTGAAACGAATAATGCACGTAAGTTGGTTGATGAAATGTCTCAACCAGATTTGGCTACTTGGAACACTTTGATTTCTGGATTTTCTTGTAATTAGTTTGATAATGATTTTTTTTCATGTTTTTCGAGATATGTTTTACATGGAAGTGAAGCCTAACATTAGCTATTAGCACATTTGCTACCTTGTTTGGGATATAATCGAAGTTGGGAGTTTTTGATTTTGGAAAATCTTGTCATAGAGTTGACTTGCTTATAAACTTGGATATACAATGAAGGAGTCTATAGACTATAATGTCTGCAATGTTTCTATTTATGCTAATTGTGGCAAAATGTTGGCTGCGAGGAATATTTTTGATTCTTAACATTCAAGAAACTTACTATTTGTATTGCCATAATATCTGCTTATGTGATAAAACTTGAATTCGAGAAAGTGTCGTCACAGCCTCTTGTCCATTAATGCAAAATTAGGAGATATTGCTTCGGCTCAGTTTTTTTTTGTAATGTCTACCAAAAGAACCTCCTGTCTTGGAATTAAATGGTTTCAACATATTCCAGCAGTGGCCTCTAGAATCGTAGTTTGACAATTTGACTGGATTCCATGACATGCAGATGGATGCAATATCAACTATTACTTATCAGTTGTGTGCTCTGAATTGGAGGCTATTTTGCTTGTAAAATTTGCACATGTTTTTAGCGAATTTTGTTTTAGCCCAGGGCGGATCCAAATCTTGGATCCGCCCTTGGCTCTAGGTGAGCAACTATGGATATATATGTTATGCATTCTTATGATAAGAGTTATTTGAAAAGTTTATGCACATGTATATGTATATGTTTGTACCACCTGCTGAGTGTTTTCCAAAACACTCACTCCTTACATCCTCTCCCCATATAAGGACGAAGAACATGCTGAAGACGAGGAATAAGAACAAATTTGGTGTTGGTGATTCTTTGATACTTCCGTGACTCAAAATACTAATTTAATTTATTTTCGCTTCTGCTCATGCTTTAAAATATTGAATAACTTATAATATTTATATTTCAAGTTATAAAGACATATTTGATTATTTTGAAATAAAGATTGATTTTCGTTATAATCTTTATTACGAGGATTGTTGAATTTCGAATTATTTTTGGAATCAATATCGGCGCCATATATTAGGTTTAGGGGTGTGATAATATTGAAAAATGAAATCATTTTTTTAATTCTCAATGAATTGTTACCCCTTTTGGCAGGATGCTGTATGCTAAAGAAATTGACCGGTTTGTCACTATCAACGTAAACCATTCTCAACGTGATACCATATTTTCAAAGATACAAATATATTTGATGCATTTTAACTAAAAATAGGGATAATAAATCAAATGGTTCATCAAGTTTGTATTGTGATCCGGTTCAGTTCTTAATATTTTCAGTGACCCGTTCAGTCCCTAATATTTTCAGTGATCCAGTTCATTCCCTAATGTTTTAAATGCAATTATATTTGACATATTCTAATTAAAAATTATATTGAATAGTGTTTCTAATGCAATAATGTAAATTTTTTTTTATCTAAATTCATCCAGAATAGTAGAATTTGCAATCTTGGACTGAAAATTATGAAACAATAGATTGCAAATTATGAACATTTGAATTCGCAATCTAAGATTGCAAATTATGTATATTTTAATTTGCTATCGTAGATTGCAAATTAACATAGTAAATTGTGTACTTTTATTTTTACATTATTTCATTAACTTATTTAAATTGTTATAATATTTTATTAAATTTGCCGAATTTTATGGGATTTCAATGCGGGAAAATAAATTTAAGCAGGATGTTTGCGATGAATCTGGCAAATCAATGACAAGGGTGAAAAGAACTTGAAAGGAGATGCTGGAAATTCAACGGAAAAATCTAAGAGGGTCAATGGAAGTTTACATGAGAAGGTGGCCATGAAATAGCTGTTAACGCTTTTACCAAATGCGATGACAACTTCTCTCAGGTATGAACTCCGGTACCATATATAAAATAATTTGGAGTCACAATTTTCATTCATAAATCTAGAACTTTAAAATTTGTTTGAGTGTTATCATATTGACATAACAAAGCATTTTATATTACTGTCAATGCAATTTTTATTTTAAATTCATATAAATTACTCTGACGACAACATAAAATGTTTTGACAATAATATTTCTGATTGTTGGAAGCAGCCAAGCTTCTTTATGCTCGATTAATGATATACACTAAATTGGGAATTAATTAACCCATTTTAAATCTTACATCAAGTTTCTCAAAAAATGATCAAAATCGACATGTAATTTTTCAGTTTGAAATTTTTGTTATGCATTGTCTTAGTAAGTTGATTTTTCATTTAGTTGCTTTGTTACACACAAATATGCCTTATCATCAATAAATGAAAGACATGAACATCTATCAACTATACAAGATAGAAAAATACGACAAACACCAACACTAATTCCACTTGGCATTTCATCATCTCAAACTGTAATTCACAACTTTTCCCCCGTAAATTTCATCAATCCGCCGGGCGATCTCCGCAATGGATGGTCTCTTCTCCGGATACTGCGACGTACAAGAAATCGCCAAATGCAAGAGCGGCACCATTTGTTCCTCGAGATTCTCATACCGAAGCAACTCGGGATCGAACACTTCAATTGTCCACTTCTCTTGAACAACAGATGCCACCCAATTCGCCAGTTTGATTCCTTCCTTGGTAAACGACGCCTCGTCAGGCGATTTGCTTGTCAGGAGTTCGAGCAGTATGACCCCGAAACTGTATACATCTGCAGGCTGTGTGGTATTGCGTGTGTCGGCTACTTCCGGGGCTCGATAACTGTTTGTGGTGGATGCGGGAGGAACGAGTTGTGTGAGGCCAAATTCGGTGATTCGAGGGATGTAGTAGTTTGTTAGGAAGATGTTGGATGATTTTATGTTCCCATGCGTGGTACGGGGGCTGTTGGAGTGGAGATGTTCGATCCCACGTGCCGTTCCCAGGGCGATTTTCAGCCTGATCTCCCAAGAAAGTGACTGCTTCTTGGTTCCTGGTGATGACATATGTAAGTGATCAGGTTTAAGTTCAGTAAACAGGAAAAAAATCTCAAATCTTAGAAGTGGTCGTTTGCGTCTATATTCTTACCCGATAGGAGAAAGATATTAGGCAGGACAAAGTTTGAAAAAAAAAAAAGGATTTATAGAGAAGAGAGGCTAACCATGAAGAAGTGCGTACAAGCTTCCATTCGGCATCGGCTCGTAGATAAGAAGCTTCTCTTCCCTGCCATAAAAATACCCTTTTAAGGGCAACAAATTCTCATGAATCAATGCTCCCACTTCTTCGATTTTTGACCTAAATTGTTTCTCTGAAGCATTTACATTTTTCAACCTCTTCACAATCACCTGAAATCCAACGTCTAAATACGCCTTATACGTTGATCCAACACTCCCCTTTCCAAAAATCTCAGCCGAGGACCGGAACAAATCTTGTAAAGTGAAAGTTTTACCGTCGTCCTCGAAAAACACGAATTCGTCATTCCCACCATTCTTGATGACAATTTTCAATCTCTCGTTTGAAGGGCTTCGGCTAGACAATCTACTGTTTTCTTCTTCTGTTATTGCTATGGACTTCGGATTCCAGGGTTCGTGCCTCGATGGCTTCAGCAGTGAAGGCGGTATCCTCGGAATTGTCTTTCTACTTTCATATTTTCTCCGTAAAATGAGTAAAACCATAAGAACTAGAAGAAATCCAATAGTTGATCCTATAGCAATCCCGGCTACTGCTTTACCTGAAATCTTGTTTTTGGAGCAAGAAACAAGAGGTCCACCACAAAGGGAAGTTCCAAGAAATGATTGAGCAGAAAATTTATGTAAACTCCGTGGAATCAAACCGATCAAACAATTAAAAGAAACGTTAAACTGTCTAAGTTTATTGAGGTCATGCAAATCAGGAAGTGATCCAGTGAACTGGTTGTTTTCTAAATTCAAAGTTCTTATATTTGCCAGGCTATTAAACCCGGATTGCAGATCCCCTGAAAACTTGTTTCTAGCTAAATCCAAACGTAAGAGATTTGTCAAACTGGAGAAACTCTCTGGAATTTCACCCGAAAAGCTGTTGCCTTGCAAGTGAAGATCAGTTAAGTGAGAACATGAGGCTATATCAGATGGAATCGGACCTGAAAGAGCATTGTGCCGGAGGCTGAGGACTCGAAGCTCGGTTAAGTTGCCAATAGTATTCAATGGCAGTCGCCCAGTTAGGCCACTGCCAGGAAGACGAAGGGCGATCACTCGGTTAGTCATGCTATCACATTTTACGCCTTCCCACGAACATGGGGTGGTGTCAGCTATGTTCCATCGAAGGGTGCGGCCATTGATGGAGGCACGTAGGTGGAGGAGGGCGACACGATCATCTGAGAGGGCGGGGAGGAGTATGTGAGAAAAGAGAGTTAAAGAGAGGAAGAGGAGGAAGTGAAGGTGGTGGAGAATGTCCATTTGAGGCGAATTTAGTGAGAGAATATGCAGTATTTTGTGTGTTTACGGTTGATGGAATTTAATGTGAGGAGTCAGTGGTCATATTATAAGTGTTGCATTTTATTTAGGCCAAGACCGACGGCTTGTTTTTTCTTTTTCTTTTCAATAAATGGGGAACTATAGCCATTATTTTTTTGGGTAGGCATATAAATGTTCGGGTTGACATAATAGTCATAAACAATGCCAAATAAATAAACTGTATTAGACAAGCCCGATGTCGATAACTTGTTATGTCTTTTGTTGGATGTGTTTTTGGATAAACATTCTAATGTGCTTTTTGGAATCTTGATTTATGTTCTACAGAAGAAACCAAAAAAAAAAAAATTTGATGTGTGTGTCTTTATATGTATAATTTAAATCCCATAAAATTTATATCCATGGATGTAATATTATATATTTTTCATTATAATAAAATATATGTGTTGACTCGAGGAATGTTTGGTTAGGCCTACCTAAACGGATTTAGGTATTTGAACATTTGAGTAAAAGTTGGTCGATTCACAAATTGATTGTATTGTGTTACTCCACCAGACAACTTAAATAAATTCACATTTTGACCTCAGTCTCTCAAGTCAAATTTGACGTTAATAATATATAAAGAAAATATAATACTTTTTTTATTAATATATGTTATGCGTTGCTAGTTGCTAGGGAGTCATCTGGGACAACACCAAAGGCTAGACCCAATATGACAATTATCTATTATTATTATTCCATTTGGAAAAAATTCCAAATTTTGTTAGCCATTTTTTGAAAAATGTAAACATTTTTTATACTTTAAAAAGAAAGTGTTATATTAATCAATTGTATGAAAATATAATTTTTTTTTTTATTTTTAAAATGTTTTATAATTTTTGAAGAACTTTTAATTAAATTTAAAATAAAAACCAAGTTATGAAAACCATATTTGTAATATAGCTAAAATATTTGTAAGGCAGTGTTTGGTACATTTGACGAGGTGAGATAAGTGAATGCTTAATAGTTAAAAATCATTAATGATCATATCCTTAAAATACGTACTAAACGGCGTCTTAAAGGTTTAATGTCCACTTTTTAAAATTGTTTGTTATTCAATAGATAAAGATGATTCTCAAAACAAAAACGAAAAAAAAAAAGATAAAGATGATCTATAAAAGAAAGGAAAAAATATCATAATTGAAAGTAGCAACAAAATGACTCCTAATGCTAGTTACACTGATAATTAAGAAAAAAAAATCAGATTTAAATCTTGTAAATAGCATTTGAAAAAACAATACTGACATCATTAAAAAAAAAAAAACAGCGACAAAATAAAAACAAAGAAAGCATATAATGGAACTCATGAAACGTCACTAATCAGAAGTCACGACTTCAGTCGATACCGTAGAGGAGAAAAAAGGTATTCGGAAATGAATTATTAAATGAATATTTGGAACGGCATCGGAGACATGGGATGGCCAGAGCATGTGATGATACTTTTCTTTTTTGTTTTTGAAACTATGTGATGATACTTTATGATTGATCTTATACTATATTACATTGCGATAATTATGAGATAATTTTATTTTATTTACATTAAAAAAAAAAGAGAACTCTTGTCACGATAAGCCTCACGCAAGCGCCACTACACAGTAAGTCATGTAGCAATTATTTCGTAATCGTCACTGTTCTATGAAAATGGTTAATTCAATTTGCTACAATAGTCCATTATAAGTCTTTATAAACCACTTTAAAATTTCATCCACAACCAATATGGGACGAGTGTATTACAATCAGCCATCATTTAGAACGCGGCGTCCTCGTCACGACCTAACTTATCTAGAGGTGGCTTTCGTCATGTAGCACTTTGCCCTGCAGGTTTAAGAGGTGGCTTCCACGCACGTGACACTTTGTCCCTCAGGTTCAAGAGGTGGCCCTCATTGTATAACATTTTGCCCCTTATGCTCAAGAGGTGGTTCCCACACATGTAGCATTTTACCCCGCATAGCACTTATCTCCCGGTGTTTTCTATCGGTTACCGCTCTGATACCATTAACTCAGGTCCATGCAAGTGCGACTGCACAATGAGCTTATATAACAACTATTTCGTAATCGTCATCGCTCTACGAAAAATGATTAACACGAGTTGCTATAATAGTCCATTATAAGTCTTTATAACCACTATAAACTTTATGGTGTATTACAACTCTGACATCTCACAGGTAACTAAAATATTTGAATGGATAGGAAAGGTGTAAAGCATATGTCTTACAGGAGTTGGTACAAATGTGTGGTGCGCAATGTCGAAGATCTGCATGCCGCAGACACAGTAGCCGGCTTCAAAGTGATATTTACAAGCTTCAAGAATCCGGACAAAACATTCCCATGACAACAAGAAAATCACCAAAAATCATCGATGTGTGATTGTCTGACAAGAAATTGAGATTTTGGGCTGTGGTTGGGAATTGGGATGACACGAGTGTCTCAACCAACTCAATTTTAATCATGAATTAGGATCGATTATATTATATTTTCTTATCCTATGTATATTATATGAAATATATATTACGAAAAAATGCATGAAAATTTAAAGGAACAAACAATTAAAAAAGATTACATGCAAAACCCTTCTCAAATGGGCATGAAAAACCACATTCTCATTAAAAAAGTATTTATTGTCTTCTTTTGATATAATCACATCTAGATATCACCAAAAAGCGAGAAATTCGTGTGGGCACAACATGGCACTATTAAACGGGCCATACTGTATCTACACGACCCGTTTGACATCTATAATCATGTTAATGAGATGGAGCCCATGAGTTAAATATGTGATCGAAGCTGGCAAATACATCTTAGAAATACATATAAAAATACACAGAGGGCATTTAAATATGAGGATGTTAGATTATTTACGTTTAATTTAATATATGAAATGAGTTTATCAAAATGTCATTGCTGAGTATAGGATATTAGACTAACAATTTTAAATGAAAGCGCATTACCAAAATGCTCTCAATCGTGTAAGCTACTTTCCTTAATAGACAGAATCTGCCCATTAACAAATAATATCCAGATTTACAAGGCTTTTAAATATAGAATCAATACATGTAAGATTCAGAAACTCAGCACGGAAGTGATGGAACCCATTAAATTCTTAGGCATTTGGGCCCTTGATTACTTGTTTAGTTGTGATACCCCTAGCCTTGGAGGCCCAATAGGTTTAGGTACCCGAACTTTATTTGGGCCCCGGTCAGTTTGGGACCCTTTTTCAGCCCAATAGGTGGACCCATTTTCAAGCCCGCCAGCCGATCCGAGTTGATACCAGGCACCGCGACCTCTGGCCAGCCTCCGAGCTGAGGCGAGGTTTCCTCAATAGGTCGGGACGGGCAGTCATTGCCAAGATAGCCGGGCTGAGGCCACCTATGGTGGTCCCGTATACCGGGACTAGGGTTGCAGGAATCGGACACCTATTAAAGCAAAGGCTAGGCCTACTAACCAATCAAAGGAGGGTCAAGCACTGTGGGTACGAAAAGCATATTCCCGGATGCAGAGAATCGCAAAAGCAGAAGCGTCGTACGAGGTAGGTAACAGATGTACGTGGTCCCCAGTCTATGGTTCTCCCCCCAGTTTCAGACATTGTCTCCAAAATCCCCGGCAAGGCGGAACCATTGGCATCCCTCCCCCTATAAAAAGGAGAATGGTTGGCAAGAAGAAGTCTCCTGGCCTTCCTCTAAAAAAAAACCAGTATTGATCATCGGAGATTCTGAACGAGAAAAGGATCTTCCCGGACTCCGGCCTAACCTGTGATTTCACGAAACAGCTCATCCCTTCCCCTATAAATTCATTTGTTATCGAAGCGAACCAAAAAGAGAGATAACAAATTGGCGCCGTCTGTGGGAAAGTGGGCAAAGGACGTTGATACAATGGTAAGAACAAGGAGAACCGATGCGGAGGAAAACCGAGAGCACCACGCTTCCACCAATGGTGAGGAACAGCCACCGCCCTGGGTAAACATGACAGTGGGAGCTTTAACGCTGGAACAGCTCACCCGACTAATTGCAGTTACGGTGGAACAGACCATGAAGAGAAAGGAAGGTCCGTCCGAGGGCATGCTCGGGGAAATCTCCCAGCAGATGAAGGAGAATGAACATGGAGCAACCTCCCGTCCTAAAGTGGCTGCTGTTCCGGATCTGGAAGGCCAAGTGGAGGAGCTGAAGGACGAGGTCCAGAAGATGAAGAAGGGAATGGGGGGTACCTCTATCCGGAGGGAACCCCTTTCTCGGGTGAAATAGTAAACGAGGAGCTCCCAAATAACTTCCGACCCCCCAATGCTGGGGAATACGATGGGAGCGCGGACCCGGAAGAACACCTGGGCAGGTTTGAAAACGCGGCCATGCTACATTGTTACTCAGATCGCCTTAAGTGCAAAGTGTTCCTGACCACTTTGGTGAGATCGGCCCAGAAGTGGTTCAACCAGTTGGAGCCTGGTTCGATTACTTCCTTCGTCGGATTTAGCTCCGCGTTCTTACACCAGTATGCCAGCAGCAAACGGTATAAGAAGACCTCTCTGAGCTTGTTCGAGATGAGGCAAGCCGAGGATGAGTCGCTGCGGGGGTATATCAAAAACTTCAACACTGTGATACTCGAAATACCGGCCTGCCTGGCGGAAATTCTGATCAGCGCCTTTACCCAAGGTCTGAGAGGAGGAGACTTCTTCCGATCCTTAGTAAAGAAGTCTCCTGTTACATATGATGACCTGCTCACGCGAGCGGAAAAGTACATTAATGTGGAGGAGGCCCAACAACTGAGGAGGAAGGAAGTACGGCGGGCTGGGGAGAAGCGGATCAGCCAGGGCGAGAAAAGGCCAGTGGAGGGGGCGCAGCTCGGCCGATTTTCCCAGTATACGCCGTTGAAAGTCTCCAAGGAGGAGGCCGCCCGCATATGTGAAGACAAACAGATGTTGCAAAAGCCAGCGCCAACCAGTGCAGAGCCGAGCAAGGAGGTCTCGGATGAATACTGCATCTTCCACCGAGCGACTGGGCACACCACTCAAGATTGCCATCGTTTGGATGAGGAACTTGAAAAGACAATACAGAACAGTTCCGAGTTCAAGCAGTTGTTGTCCCGACCCGTCCCGCCAGGGGATAATCTTCCTCGGGGAAGGGGTCGAGGACCGTCATGGACAAGAGGGAGAGGGGGACGGACCAACTTCTGTCCTCCGTTTCGCGGTAGAGGACGGGCTCGAGGACCACCGAGGAGTTTAAATAACGTCAACCCTGCCCGTGTTGACTCACCAACACGGGGAGTCATCAACATGATCTCGGGCGGCACGACGGATGGGGATTCCAACAGAGCCAGGAAGGCTGCCAACAGGAGAGAGACCCTGAGTGTAGGAGGGGTTTGCGATGCCGAGGAGGAGGTGGTTATCAGTTTTGGGCCACAGGATCTGGAAAATATGTGATGCCCCGAAATTTATTATATGCAATTTGGGCATTAATGATGTTTACATGAAAGGATGTTTATATGTCTATGTATTAACTTACATGTTATGATATGCTTTAAGGGTGTGGTGCATTTATATTGGGGATTATGAGTATGTTCATGTGTTATGATAGGGGTGTGGTATTATGTTATGATGATATGATGTGGGAGGCATGTTGAGTGTTTTAAAGGATGTATTAATCAAATAAAGATGAAAAATATCGAGTTAGGATATTTTAATACATCGTACTAAATACCGGGGCACAATTAAACACCACATGGCACTCCAACCACACCACCCCACCCCCCCAATCACTCGGCCACCTCACCCATTTTTCCCCCCACTTGTTTGACCCATGCCCCCCACTTGCCCAACCCATGCTACCACTCATACCCTTCAATCACCTCCTTCCTCTTCACTTCTCCTTCCCTTTTCTCAAAAAGTCGCCCCTGAAGTGTTGCAGAAAGAGGAGAGGAAACCTTGGGCTAAGGTGTACATTGATTCACACCAAAGGAGGAGAAAAAGGGGGTAAGACCTGGTGCTCTGTTTTTGTGTTTAAGTTGGGTTTGTTTTGGGTGATTTTCATGTATGCTAGTAAACGTTTGGGTGAAACCTTGGTTTGGGTGCTTACATGTTAGTGTTATGTAACTACTAGCATGTTATATCGAACACTTTATACGTTTTATGTGGTAGATTGCTGGCCTTGAAACTAGGTGTTCGAAAATCTGGGTAATGTCATGATGCCCTGTTTTCTGTAAGTTTGGTTGAGCTCTAAGATTATGATGATGTTATGATGCGTGTTAGCTTAGGTTTTGTTAAACCTTTGATTTAAGAGCTTACATGGATATTTTATGAAGTTCTTCACATGTTTGTTTCAGCATGAAAGATGTGTTATGAAGTAGAAAAGATGGTATGAAAAGAGGTGCTCAAAAATCTGGGGAAAATCCCGATTTTTCAAAGCTCTCGATCGATCGAGATTTGGTCCCGATCGATCGAGCGAGACAGAAGGTCTAAGCATGTTTTCAAAATTTTGGTGCCGATCGATCGAAGGATTTCTCGATCGATCGGTGAAGCTCCTCGATCGATCGGTAAAATGTTTCGATCGATCGAGTGAGACAGAATGCTAAGGCACTGTTTGTGCACAGTGTCTCGATCGATCGAGACCTTGGGCCGATCGATCGAGAGAAGCAGAAAGTTGGAAAATATGATGATGTTTTATTTTGTTAAGTTTATGATGTGAGATGGTTTTGAGGCATCTAATATGGTATTATGTGGTCTTGTAGAACCATCCCAGGTACCGGCACCATCAAGGAGATAAAGTCTGTTGACTCCTCCTCCTTTTGAAAAGGTACGTAAGAGGCGTACGGGCATCGGACGGTAACACACATCTTTATACTACGACTATGCTTTTATTGCATGAGTATTCACGATGAAATGACGATGTTTATACGATGTTTACACGATGATGTTTATACGATGTTTATACGATGAAGTTCATACGATGTTTATTGCTTATACGATGCTTATATGATGACATTTATACGATGTAATTGTGGTAAGATGCCACGGGGTAAGATGCCCCACATGGTAAGAGGCCATGCGATGTAATTGTGGTAAGATGCCACGGGGTAAGATGCCCCACATGGTAAGAGGCCATGCGATGTATTGTGGTAAGATGCCACGGGGTAAGATGCCCCATATGGTAAGAGGCCATACGATGATATTGTGGTAAGATGCCACGGGGGTAAGACGCCCCATATGCATGATTATAAATCAGGGACAACAATAAGAAGTTAATGAGAAATCCAGCATATTTACTTAACAAATATTTCATGCATTTGCTATGATGTTTTTATGATGCTAAGTAAGATTGAATATGCTCATGATGTGTTGTCCCTGTAGGTACACTTTTGGACGAAAGGACTAAGGGTCGGTTGAGGCAGTGAGCTACGAGGGACACATGAATGTATAGGATTCAAGTTATGATTAGTATCTATTCTAGGAGTAGTGTAAATCTAAATGACATTCTTTTAGAATGTAATGAATTTTTTTTGAAGTTTTGTATTTTGGCCTGTAATCCTGTTAGCTCGTGTAACAACCAAAACCTTAAGATGTCACCTTAATGCATGATTAGTCCTTCTTATGTCTTTTAATCACTGTTAAGGTGGGAAGACCCCACAAAATATTTGCGCACCCCATAATGATGTCCTGGTTATACGAGCCACTGTTGTCAATTATGAAGTCGGGAGGGTGTTTGTAGACACCGGGAGTTCGGTGAATGTGCTGTTTGACGAAGCCTTTCGGCAGATGGACTTGGGTGGGTATCACCTCGAGCCAATCAACACCCCCCTATTTGGTTTCGCTGGGCACACCGTCTACCCGCTCGGCCAGATCTCCCTGCCCCTTTCCCTGGGATCTAATGAGGATAGGAAAACGAGGTTGATCACCTTCACCATTATGGCGGCCTCGTCTTCGTACAACATCATTCTGGGGAGACCAGCTATGAACGAATTCAGGGCCGTGGCCTCCACCTTCCACCTAAAATTTCCTGTAGGAAGAAGAGTGGGGGAAGTTAGGGGAGACCAGCCCTCGTCCAAGAAGTGCTACGCTGAAACTGTAAGAGTAGAGGTGAAAAGATCCCGAAGGGGCGGTGATGAGAGACGGGAAGATAGGGGAGTACAGATGGTGCATGAGGTGCAGGCAATGCGGGACGGGGAAGATGAAATTATATTAGTCCCAGGACAGCCTGATAAAACCACAATAGTAGCGGCTGACCTAGACAACGTCCTGAAGCGCGACTTAGTGGAATGCTTGTCTAAGCATGCCGGAATATTTGCCTGGTCTCCAACCGAGCTGACAGGGGTGTTGCCCGCGGTAGCCCATCACAGGTTAAATGTCAATCCAGAGGTCAAAGTAACCCGGCAAAAGAAAAGGCATTTTGGACCAGATAAAGACAGAATTATCCGAACCGAGGTTCAGACTTTGCTGAAGGCTGGTCAGATAAGGGAGGTGCAGTTTCCCACTTGGTTGTCTAACGTGGTTTTGGTTCCAAAGTCGGCGGGAAAATGGAGGATGTGCATCGACTTTCGTAATTTGAACAAAGTCTGCCCCAAGGACTGTTATCCCCTACCCCGGATCGACCAGTTGGTAGACTCCACCTCAGGGTACGAGTTGTTAAGTTTCATGGACGCGTACCAAGGATATCACCAAATACCCTTGGCAAAAGAGGACCAAGATAAGGTCAATTTTATCACGTCGGATGGAACGTTCTGCTATGTGGTCATGCCTTTTGGCCTCAAGAACGCTGGGGCCACATACCAGAGGTTGATGGACAAAGTGTTTGAAAACCAGGCGGGAAGGAACATTGAGGTTTATGTGGATGACATCTTGGTAAAATCTAAGGGCCAGGCAGACCTGTTGCCTGACTTGGAGGAATCTTTTGCCACACTAAGCAGGTTTGGTCTGAAATTGAATCCGGCTAAGTGCGTATTTGGTGTGAAGAGCGGGAAATTCTTGAGTTTCATGGTAACCGAGAGGGGGATCGAGGTCAACCCGGAATAGGTCAGAGCAATTCAAGAGATGGCAGTATAAAAGAGGTACGGAAACTGACAGGGCGGATTGCATCCTTAGCTCATTTTATTTCCAGGTCAGCTCATAGGAGTTACCCTTTCTTCCAAGTACTAAGAAAGGCGAAAAAGTTCGATTGGGACGACGAGTGCGAGAAAGCTTTCTCTGACTTGAAGAAGCACCTGGCCGAGCTGCCCGTCCTGGTAAAGCCCCAGCCCGGCGAGCGATTATGGATCTATTTGTCCGCTACGGAGAGTGCTGTCAGCTCGGTACTGATAAAACAGGACGGCACGGACCAGAGGCCGATATACTATGTCAGCCATGCACTGAGAGGAGCGGAACTCAGATATCCAGAGGTTGAGAAGTTGGCATTAGCTTTGGTCATAACCGCAAGAAGGCTGAGACCCTACTTCTTGTCACACCCCATCTCAGTGCTAACCAACAGCCCCATGGGGAGGATAATGACCCAGCCTGATGTATCGGGGAGATTGGTGAAGTGGACAATCGAGCTCGGAGAGTACGACGTGACCTACCAACCACGGTCATCCATTAAAGCCCAGGCTTTATCAGATTTCCTCGCGGAGATGATAGAGGTTGAGGCTGAGGAGCCATGTAAAGTATACGTGGATGGAGCAGCAAACAGTGAAGGCAGTGGAGTGGGGATTGTTCTGATATCCCCCGCGGGTGAAAAGATGAAGGTCATTATCAGATTGGATTTTCGGGCTTCTAACAATGAAGCAGAATACGAGGCCATACTGATCGGGCTGAGGTTGGCAAAGGAGGTCGGTGCCAGCCGGGTGATCCTTCACTTGGACTCCCAGCTGGCCACTCAGCAGGTGAAAGGGAAATACGAAGCCAAAAGCGAGAAGATGATAGAATACTTGAAGGCTATACAGGAGATGTCAGAAAGTTTCGTGGAGTGGAGCATAGTGCAGATTCCTAGGGAGGATAATCACGAAGCTGATGAGCTCTCCAAGTGATCAACATCCCTAGTTCCTTTGTCACAAAGGGAGCTCATATTTCAAACTGAGTTGGTTCTGTCAACTCAGACCGCCACAGAGGCCCCTGAGGTCCTAGGTTGGATGGCCCGATTTTGAACTACTTGAGAAAGCTTGAAGTACCTGCTGATAAGAACCAAGCCCGGCGGTTGAAGAGGCATTCATTCCGGTTTGTGCTGATAGAGGATGTGTTATATAAGAGGTCCTTTGCCGGACCCCTGCTCCGGTGTCTGAACGCGGAGGAGGCAGAATATGTGCTCAGGGAAATTCACGAGGGATGCTGTGGAGACCATCTCGGGGGGTTGGCTCTGGCCAGAAAGACCCTCCTTGCTGGATATTTCTGGCCGACCCTGAGGAAGGGCGCGATCAGGACTGTAGTCACTTGTGAGGGTTGTCAGAGGAACAGTAAGTTTCAGTTAAGGCCAGCAAGGCTCATGAAAGCGGTAACATCGGCCTGCCCTTTCGATAAATGGGGTTTGGATATCGTGGGACCCTTCCCGATAGCCCCGAAGCAAAAGAAATTTCTGTTGGTGGCTGTAGATTACTTCTCGAAGTGGGTCGAGGCCGAACCATTAGACAAGATTGCCGAGGAAAATGTGCTGGACTTTCTGTGGAAGAACATAGTTTGCCATTTCGGAGTACCCAGGAAATTGATATCAGACAATGGGAGGCAGTTCCAGGGGCAGAGGTTAATGGCCTGGTGCAAGGAAATGAAGATCGAACAAGCCTTTACATCGGTGGGTTACCCGCAGAGCAATGGGCAGACAGAGGTCACCAACCGGTCAATTGTGCAAGCGTTAAAGGCAAGACTGTATGGGGTTGGTAAGGATTGGGTGGACGAGTTACCGAGTGTGTTGTGGGCTTACAGAACGACAGCTCGCGTCCCAACAGAAGAAACACCTTTCAGCATGGTATATGGAACGGAGGCCGTGCTCCCAGCTGAGGTCGGAAAAACCTCTGCCAGGGTCCAAGCATATGATGACAACAATGAGGAACACCGAGCTCTGGATTTGGATATGATCTATGAGAAAAGGGAAAGGGCCGATATAAGGATGGAGGCTTACCGCAGCAAGATAATCAAAGCCTACAACAAAAGGGTGATACCCCAAAATTTTCAAGTGGGGGACCTCATCCTCAAAAAGGTTAACCCAGCAGGGGAGGTAAGAAAGCTCGACCCCCGATGGGAGGGACCGTACAAAGTAGTCCAGAGACTGAGTTCCGGATCGTACTACTTAGAGGAGGGCGAAGGTCGACGCCTCAAAAGAACTTGGAATGCATATCACCTCAGAAAATATTATTCCTAGGCATTTTATTGTTGTTATTTCAATTCGATGTACGAACACTGTTATTTAAAGAAGTTTTCCTTTAAATCTCGTCACAAAATTAAAAGTGCAGGTCATCCCTGTCACTAAAGCCCAGGTGTATGAGGCCATGGCACCAATTAAAAGTGCAGGTCATCCCTGCCACTAAAGCCCAGGTGTATGAGGCCCTGGCACCAATTAAAAGCACAGGTCCGCTCTGCATGCTAAAGCCCGGGTGTATGAGTGCAGGTCGCGAGGACATTATCTGCTTGTATTGATTATTTCGTGAGCTCGGGTCGAGCAAAACTTTTTTGCTCGGTTGATAATCTGTGGAGTTCATGCAGGTCAGCCCTGTTTTGAGATTTGATTCCCTTAGGAATTATTTCTAGAAGTATTGCAGGTCATCCCTGCATCGATTAACAGGTCAGCCCTGTTTTGAGATTTAATTTTGTTAGAATTATTTCTAGTTGTTATTGCATGACAGCTTTGTGCGACATTCAGTTCTATGTGTGGGGTTATTTTTAAGTTGTTCTTGTGGGTCAATCCAATGTAAAACCACGGGTCGGCTCGGCTGCTATAAGTGGTCAGGACGTTCATAAAGTTGCGATGAACGCCAATTTCTAAATTACGAGTAAATAAAATGGATTGCTTCGAAGAAAGGACAATCAAAATTCAAAATGACCTCATTACAGGAGGGTGCATCCAAAGCACAATACAAGCGTAAAAGGGAAAATAAAGAAAAAATACAAAGGATGAATTAAGAACAAGTCAGACTAGTTGATAAAGTCGGGAGGGATGCTGGCGATGATTGCGTTAAGGTCCAGGAAGTCGTCAGGGTCTTGGTCATTAAGCGGGAAGCCCTTGGCCTTAAATTGACCCTTGCACCCCTCAAAACCAAGGTCCAGAAATTTAAAGGCCTTGGAGGCCAACATGCGCGTAAATTCCTCATACTTGATGAAGGCCTCGCGGCGGGCTGATTCACCCGCCACATAGGATTCCAACTCGGACTTGACCCTTCCCAGCTCGGCCAAAGCATTTGAAAGGTCCTCCTCCTTCCCGACCAGGGCACCGCGGAGCTGTTGACATCAGCTCGGAGTCGGGTCACCAAGGCCCTGTGAGACTCTAGTTAGGCAGCGTCCGCCTCGGACTTAGCAGTAGCATTCTCAGCCTCTGACTTGGCCTCCCGCGCTGCTTTCCTCGCATCCCTGGCTGATTGGCCATAGCTAGCACCCCAACGAAGGCTCTCGCACATCATCACCAGACCCTGAAGAGAAAAGGAGAGGGGAGGGCTCAGTTTTATATCCACAAAATAAAAAATAAAAATAAAAAAAATACTTACTGATAGGGCCCGAGATACGCCTTCCTCTGCTAGGGGTTTCCACCTCAGCTCTGATAGGACTTGCTGATCGGCGGAGGAGGTCAGACACTCAACGATTCGGGCAGAGAGGCCTGATGAGGCAGAGTTGATCAGGCTGACCTCTCGAGTATAACCCACTGGTACCCCAGGTGAACCCGGGTCGATGGGAGCGGCGGATAGATGACTCGGGGGGGGGGGGGGGGGGGGGGAAGCGGGTGGGGTGTCGATCTCATGAATAATCAGGGAAGTAGCCACCTCCTCCCGAGTCGAGACCCCAGCTACACCCTTGCCCCTTTTCCTTTTTCTCAGGCCGGTCTCCTCCCTAACCTCTTCGGCGCGAGGGGGGCTGGCCACTGGGGACGGCGGGTTTGGAGGGACAACGGGGGCGCTAGGGGGTTGGCTCGAAGGGCCTGCACCAGCCGCCCCTCTTCCCGTTTTCTTCTGAGACGCCATGGCAGATAGCAGCTGCTGAAGAGACATGTTATCTGCAAGAGAAAGGATTCAGCTCAGACATGAAAAAATAAATGTGATAAACGGGGGCCAGATAGGAAGAACGTACCACCAGGGACGCCTGGATAGGAGCTCAGACCGAAACGCCTGAGTACGTCCTCCCTGATCAGGGCAGCTGAATCGAAACGCCGAGTTCCAATGGTTGAGATAACTGTTTGGAAGAACACGTCCTCTTTATATTTTTTGGGCAAAGATCGGGGGGTAGGTAGGGTATCTCGCCAGGCCATGGGGTAAGCCCAGCGTCGAGGTGGTTTGACAAAAAAATAGGTTTGTTTCCATCCCTTGCGGGAGCTCGGGATGTTATTTAAAAATTTATAAAAGGTCCGGGCACCGAAGTAAAACACCCCGGGAGACTGGGTTTTCTTAACCTGGAAAAAATAATTGAGAAGGGTATGGGAGAAAGGCAGATCCAAGGATCGAAAGAGGGCAGTGACATAGACTAGGCTCTGGTAGGAGTTGGGGGATAGGAAAGCGGGAGTCCGCTCTTAAGCTGCTCAAGGAAGAAGGGAAAGTACCCGGGCGGGGGGAGATGCGGACGCTCACCAGCCCTAGGGACCCGGACGTCGTGGTCCGGCAGGATAAACCACGTACGGAGGAGGTGCTCGGCATCAGGGGAAATACCCGAGTCGAGAATCTCGTACCAAGGAAGTCCAGCCTGGGCCAGGCTCCTCGGGTCGAAAACCTCGAAGGTGGGAAGAGATGGATCAAATATCCGGGGAGGGACCTGTCGGAGGGGTGCCACCTCGGGAATGTTTCCCTTGGCGGCATCCGACCTCCGACCCGATGGGCGGGTTGCTCGGACATCTCGGCATCTTCGTCCCCCCCCCCCCCCCCCCCCCGCGAAAGAGAGCACCAGAAGTAGAAGAGGTGGAGTCCGACATTAAGAACAGAAAAGAAAGGCAGAACTGACTTACAAAATTTAGAAGAGACGACTGATCCGACCTGGAGCCCAAATGAATGAAAGTGACTCGAGAGCCTCTATTTATAGAGAATATGGCGAGTGGCCGAGAAAGCCAAACCAACGGCGCAGATTAAAGGATCAACGGTCGGAGCATCAGATGAGGGCACGTGGCCTGACAGCCCCTAGGGTTTGGTACAAGACAGCTATGACCCCGGGACCAGGAGCTGTCCAATCAGAGGACCAAGATGTCAGGAGTAAATAAAGTTTGCCATAAACCCATTAGTCGAGGCAGCGCTACTCTAGCTCGACTTAGGGGGGATACTGATGATACCCCTAGCCTTGGAGGCCCAATAGGTTTAGGTACCCGAACTTTATTTGGGCCCCGGTCAGTTTGGGACCCTTTTTCAGCCCAATAGGTGGACCCATTTTCAAGCCCGCCGCCCGATCCGAGTTGATACCGGGCACCGCGACCTCTGGCCAGCCTCCGAGCTGAGGCGAGGTTTCCTCAATAGGTCGGGCCAAGCAGTCATTGCCAAGATAGCCGGGCTGAGGCAAGGCTTCCTCAATAGGTCAGGATGGGCAGTCATTGTCAAGATAGCCGGGCTGAGGCGAGGCTTCCTCGATAGGTCAGGACGGGCAGTCATTGGACAGGACAGCCGAGCTGAGGCCACCTATGGTGGTCCCGTATACCGGGACTAGGGTTGCAGGAATCGGACACCTATTAAAGCAAAGGCTAGGCCTACTAACCAATCAAAGGAGGGTCAAGCACCGTGGGTACGAAAAGCATATTCCCGGATGCAGAGAATCGCAAAAGCAGAAGCGTCGTACGAGGTAGGTAACAGATGTAGGTGGTCCCCAGTATGTGATTCTCCCCCCAGTTTCAGACATTGTCTCCAAAATCCCCGGCAAGGCGGAACCATTGGCATCCCTCCCCCTATAAAAAGGAGAATGGTTGGCAAGAAGAAGTCTCCTGGCCTTCCTCTAAAAAAAAACCAGTATTGATCATCGGAGATTCTGAACGAGAAAAGGATCTTCCCGGACTCCGGCCTAACCTGTGATTTCACGAAACAGCTCATCCCTTCCCCTATAAATTCATTTGTTATCGAAGCGAACCAAAAAGAGAGATAACAAGTTGGTTAATTATGACTTTGTACATTAAAAATTATAGGAAATTACAAGAAGGTACCACTTTTTAAAACATCTTTCAACTAAATCACCCCAAAAAATCTTCTTTCAACTAAATACATCTTTTAGAAAATATATTTCAAATAAGTCCATTTTATCAAACCCTAATATAATTAGTCCATAATTATGATTAAAATACCCTTGCTCTACACCTTCATCCCCAAGCATTTGCCTACTTTCCACCATCGCGCTGCCCTCTGAAGCTTCTGATTTGTTTCTGATTTTTGTTTTCCGCAATTCTGCAAAGGATTTGTTCACTCTCAGTGAATTGTTTCTAATTCTCTGGGTGTTTGATTGAATTCTGTTTTAGCGACTAACTTCTGATCGAATTTCAGTTGTTCTAGCCTCGCGTTCTTCGATCGTGATTTTCTAAAATCATTGAATTCTTTTTCGTTGAATTTTGGATTAATTTTCTTAAGTTTAACGCTCAATTTTGGGCAGAAAACGTGAATCTAAAAAAATTGAGAAAATTATTCATTTATCCTCATTCTCATTATTTTGAATTTCTTTCCAATTCGTGCATTCGGTTTGCTTTCCCGTTGCTTATATTGTTGAATCGATCATTTGATACAAGAACGATTTGGTGGCACAATCGCTTCATTTGATTTTGATTATTTAATTTTTACATGCATCAACTGAATCTGGGGTGCATGTAATTTCATGCACCGATCGAGTCTATCGGTGCATGTAAATTACATGCACCGATAGTCTCATATGCATGCATTAAGGTAGTTTTTTTTCCTGCGGTGGACTTTTTACCATCTGTGTCTATCGGTGCATGTGATTTACATGCACC
Organism: Haberlea rhodopensis; assembly: GCA_907163345.1. NCBI lineage: Eukaryota > Viridiplantae > Streptophyta > Magnoliopsida > Lamiales > Gesneriaceae > Haberlea > Haberlea rhodopensis. The sequence goes on along the minus strand of CAJQUN010000002.1, from coordinate 7,057,157 downwards.
GATAGAAACATATGAGATAGTTTAATATGCATAATCTATTGGTGCATGTGATTTACATGCACCAGTAGAGATAACACCGGTAGAGTCTATCGATGCATCTAAATCACATGCATCGATAGACTCAAATGCATGCGTTGAGGTAGTTTTTTTTCCTGCGGTGGACTTGTATCATCTGTGTCTATCGGTGCATGTGATTTACATGCACCGATTGAAACATATGAGATAGTTTAATATGCATAATCTATCGGTGCATATTACTCATGCGATGCATGTAAAATTGAGTAATGAGATGCATGTATAATTATTAATGCGGTGCATGTAAAATTGCTCATGTGGTGCATGTAAAATTACTCATGCGGTGCATGTAAAATTGAATGGTGCATGTGAAAATCGACTAATGCGGTGCATGTTAAAATCGACGGTGCATGTAAAATTACTAGTACAGTTCATGTAAAATTGAGCGGTGCATGTAAAAATTATGCATGCGGTGCCTGTAAAATTACTCATATGGTGCATGTAAAATTGAGCGGTGCATGTAAAAATTGATCATGCGGTGCATGTAAAACTCACTCGGTGCATGTTGAAATGAGTCATGCGGTGCATGTAAAATTACTCACTCGGTGCATGTGAAAATGAGTCATGCGGTGCATATAAAATCATTCTTGCGGTGCATGTAAAACTTATTTATGCTGTGTAGAATATTTTCGTAAGTGGGGTTAGTTTGGTCATTGTATTCAAAAATGGACTTAGTTGAAAGAACTTTTTATTGGATGACTGGGCCGAAAAACCTTTTACCTAATGATACCGGCCCGAAATTTTCCCTAAAAATTATTTAGTCGATTAATTATTTTGGCAAAAAGTTATTTCAACCAAAAGGAAAACTAAACACAGTTTTCCTTCTTTTTTTTTTCGGGTGTTATATTTTTAGTAAATCGGATTCCATTAGTATGACAGCATGTCTGTATGTACAACTTTGTTAAAAAAATAATGGAACTGAATCCTGAAAATCGAAATCCCTCCTGATCATTAGACCATACGTGCTAAGACGTGCGCAAGCCTTGGTGTTTTTAAGGACGTCTAGAAAATAAATGCTAACAAAACTTCAAATTGTTTCATGACAACTACTTCAAATCTGGTCTACGAATGGGGAATTTCTATCCCAACGGTGGATCCAATGACCAAAAATAATTTAAGGGAGTGGGTCCACACAAAATATATAAAACCTACAGTCTTTAAATCATTTTGGATCAATTTTGGGTCATTGGTGCTACAATAGGCCCTACAAGTGGTAGTCAAAAGAGAGAAAAATGGTGTAAGAACGCGCGTTAGGTTCTCTAAGAAATCTCAAAAACATTTACATAGGACAAATAGAATTAATTTGTGATGCCAAAACATAGGAATTTACGATCTTGGTTATGGTTATGTAGGGTTTCTTTTGTTTTTAATTTTTAGAAATTGAGATTATAGCAAGTTCTCCCTTCTGATATAGGGATCTCCAGTGGATTTTACCAGCTATTTTTTTATTTAATATCCAACCAAATATGTCAGTGATAGAAGTGTCCCAAGGCACAAATAAATTTTGAATTTGAATCAAATTGAATACGAGATACCAAATAATTTTTTTTAAACAAAATTATTTATTGCAATCTGGTAACTGAATATAAGATCTCATCCTATATTTAATGCAACTCGTTCCATATGAGGAGGGTTGGCTAGATGACTTGGTCCATCATTCCCCATCCTTGCATTCTGGCAGCCAACTTTCTTCTTTAATGTTGGTGGACCAAGTCATCTAGCATTGTGTTGATTGGTGGACCACATGAGCTGCTGATGAATTCTTTAATGTTGGCAACTTGCACATTTTGAAGATATCGTTTCTTCTGCTGACCAAATTCCTTTGCTATTAACAAATATGGAGATTCGCAAAAAATAATTGCCAAGTTGCACCTTTTTCTATTTTTATTTTTATTTTTTTGTTTTCAACCTCTTCAACTATAAATAATTGAGTCAAAAGAATAGAGCCCAAATATTTGCACCTAAAAAAGATGGGTATTACTGGGAAATTAAGTGCGCAAATTAGTGTTAAGTGTGGTGGAGATGTGTTTCATCAACTCTATAAACACAAACCACACGAAGTATCAAAAATATGTAATAACTTAGTCCAGGGCTGTGATTTGCATCAAGGAAGTTGGGGAGAGGTTGGTTCTGTTATCTGCTGGAATTACATAATCGGTAAGTCCGAATTTTTCAAGTTTTTGCTTATTCTTCTTCTTCTTCTTTTTCGTATTGCATAAATTCCCAAGATTGATGAGCTCTTAAGTATATCAGCAACCTAACCCTAATTGTATATTTGTATCCACCCATATGCTATCGATCATATGTTATACTAATATTTGAATCGGGTATATTTTATATATAGACGGAGAGCAAAAAGTGGCTAAGGAGATAATAGAAGCCATTGATGAAGAGAATAAATCGATCTCATTTAAAGTGATTGAAGGTGAACTCATGGAGTTTTACAAATCCTTTAAAGTCATACTTCATGTGGAAACAAATGGAAATACTGATTTAGTTTCATGGACTTTGGAGTATGAGAAGATGAATGAAGATATTGAAGAACCATTTACATCACTGCAACTATTGGTTAACACAGCAAAAGATATAGATAGCCATTATCATGGTGTCAAAATAAAAAACACATAACATAAATTGTCTCTCAGTATCAAACAAATATAAATCCCCGGTTGCTTGTAATAAATAAGATTTTCTTTTCCTATATTCTGATTCATGTAATATATATAAAGGAAAGTCTTTTCAAATATACGATTTGATCCAAAATAGTACATTTTATTTTATTTTCTATATGTACAACCAAATACATATTTTATTCCCTAATATATTTTCAAAAAACGTATACATTTATTTAAATAGATGACACGAAATAGATTTGCAAAATTTTCTGTGTTATTGACCAACTCAAACAATAATCATCATTAAGAAGAGCTCTGTAGATGACCTTTATTTAAATAAAATATATGAGGATTCAGAAAAGCTCTGAGATGACCTTTATTTAATTTAAATAAAATATATGCCTTAGCTTTTCCACCCGAAATTTTGATTGTTTTTCCCGCTGGTCTCAAAATCGGACAGGATATAAAATTGGTACTTTTACAGATTCAATCGGTTCAACATCGGTTCAATTGGTGTATAACGTCAAATTGTGTAGAAATAATCCTCAATGCGGCACAAAATCGTAAAAAAAAACAAAAAAGAAAGAAATGACTGTGGTTCGAACCGATCAGTCAGTTCACCGATCGATCAGTTCAACTAGGTTCTCATCGATTTTTTAGCACAATGGGTTTAGATGGTCAATCTGGCTGGATATATCATCAATCACTAATTCTACCAGTTTAACTTGCCAGTCCAAAGGCCTTACCAAAAACTTATTGCCAAATTACGATAAGTTTCTTCACAGAACTTTTGAGTTTTTTTTTTTTAGATAAGCCAAATTTATTAAATAGAGCATTATGGATGCTCTTAGAAATTTTATAACAATTTGATTCGAGATTCGTCGATTTCAATCCCAAGAAACTTAATCCGTCTTGTGGCAACTACTGCTTTCTTTTGGGTGAGCACTAATCATTCCTTGTGGCAAACATCTGAAAAGATCTCCAAATGTTTGAGATGATCTTTCATGTTTCTTGACGTAATGAGGATGTCGTCAATATACACGAATATGAAACTGAAATAGTCATTGAAAAGATTATCCATTTTCCTTTGATATATCTGAGGAGCATTTGCCAATTCTATTGGCATAATTCCAGACATAGTGTCATCTGGTGTGGAGAATGATGTGAATTTCTTGCTACCTTCCTCCATCTTAATTTGGTAGAACCCAGATTTACAATCGAACTTAGAAAACACTTTGGCATTTTGGATGCAATTAACCAAGTGTTCTCTGCTTGGGATAAAGTATCCATCGAACTCCAAGATGTTGTTGGTCCCTTTGTAGTTGATCATCAATCTTGACTTTCCTCTTTTAATTTCTCCATGATTCCGAACAAGAAATACTTGGCTACTGTATGCAGAAACACCTGCTGAGATTAGCTTAAGGTCAAGATGTTCCTTAAGTATCATTTTCATGTCCTTCCGATCTTCCTGGTTCATAAGGATCGGTCTGTACGTGACAAACTCATTTTCTTTTCCGCCTTTCATATTCAAAGCAGCTTTGAGATGATTCTTGTTCCACCATGCAAGGGGACCCTCGTTGCAATTCCTCTGGATCTTCTTTTTCACATCCTCTAGAGTGATTTGTTCTTCGATGGTAGCTTCAGGTTGTGGAACCTCTTGTAATGCATTCTTCAGTAACAACAGGGTTTCTAGGTCAATTTCTTCTTCATCATGTTCTCTGGAAGACATCCAATTATAATAGTCAAAAGTTCTTTTTTGCTTTTGACCGCGACCTTGTTGTCGTAGTTGAAGAATCGCTTCACCGAATTTTTGTTGATCCTTCATCTTTGGGTGTCCATGTTTTCCTTCATCACCATGTTTGCTGCGAAAACAAATCGGGAATTTCCTGTGAAATGTTTCCATTAGTCTCTGGAAAATAATCTTATGATCGCAAAGGGTTGTGAAAATAAGCCTCTTTGTCTCGTTCTTTTGTGTGAGCGGCTTGCATGCTTGTAGTAAATTGTTTCCTAGCAATATATCAGCTCATGTATCATGGAAATATATAGTTGGAGTCTTGACTTTGTACCAATGGGTGCCGCCTGCTCCTCCGATGATTATCTTCGTTGTCTGGACTCCTTCATTAAGAATAAGAAAACGTTTGGAAAAGTCTCTTCCGGCAATGACTGTTAATTTCTCACCAACTTCTTTAGGGAATATGTCTCGTCTAGCATTACATATTACAACTCTAAATCAATATAAGTTGCAAAATATTCTAGGCGATATTTCTCATATAACATCCCGACTGAGATGTATATTGAAAATGGACTGGTGGTCATCGGATCCTGTATCTTTTGCCGTCCACCGTGAATTCTATTCCATCCTGTAATCTTTCCCAAGGCTTGTGTTCCTTGAGAAACTCAATCCCAAGAATAGGTTGTTCTGGATTCTTTCTGTTGTCCCTGCAATTGTTATATCAATTTCACAAATTTTGAGGTTTCCTTGATATCTGCCACTGTAGATTGTTGTAAATAATATAAGACATCACGAGGAAAAATATTATCATTTTGAGTGATATCAAAGAATATCTCAACTTCTCGCTAGCCTAATGGGCACTTCAGTACTCCTGTTGTTTTGAATACCTCAGGAATTTTCTGAATCCTGCTCAAGACGGCTTTCTGTTTTTCACCGGGATAGTTGTTGATTAACATATCCTGTTGGAAAGACATCCTTCTGGGCTCAATCACAAGGCTCCTGCTTCTGTTCAAAATGGTATGGTCATGTATCCTCGGGTCGATCTCTCCTATTGTCAGAGGAACAATAATATCTGACAATACTGCTTTTATGAAATCTTTGAAGATTCTGGGGACTTCGATAAATTTCTTTCTCAAGAATACTTGTCAATGATGAGTATTCAAGGGTGCGTATGACACCTTGTAGGTGATCAAGCAAGGCATATTCCCTTCTTTCATCAAATCGTCTCTTTTAAAATCTTGATGAAGAGTAAGAACCTTGTTGAAATATCGATCTCCCAAATTGTATGCGATGCTCACATAGATGATGAAAACCATCTTTCATGCGTACAAATTTCCTGCAACTGCTCCCAAACAAGAATCTTTAAAGTCGGGATTCTCTTGTCAAAGATTGTCAGGTTGAGTGGCAAATCAATTCCTTCTTTGAAAGTTGCTTTGATGATAACTCTAATGGCTCCATTATGAATCCATGAGAGTGTGTCAGCAACTTCACTTTTGACACAGTTCTTAATCTCATGTATTTTTATGTAGAGGATTAATCGAATTTCAATTTGATTTTTCGTGAATTCCATCGGGATAGCAAATCCTCCTGTTGTAATCTTAGGGATAATATGGTGATTCGTGCTTTGAAGACCGATCATATCTATAGCTTTTTTCATTGCTCTAATTGTAAAACCATCATACTTTTGAAGCTTTGGCTCTTCTTTCGTGATTCTCATAAGAGTTTTATAAGAAACCGTTGTGTGAGAGAAAAATCTGGTTGCATCGTCTCTGAACATGTGCTGAAGAATTTCTCCTTCAGTCTGATTCTGAACTGGATTCACCTCCATCGTCAGAATATATCTCTTCTTCATAGATACTTTCATCTGAGGGAATGTCTTCAAATTGATACACATGCACAAAATCTCGAAAATAAACAGCATCTTTGAACTCCTTGGTATGCTCGAACTGTTTCATTCCTTGTTTTGGTTCTATGGACAATCCGTAGAGATATGTCCCCTTGCTCCTCACACGTCCAGCAGTTACAATCTTTAAAACTTTCATTTGCACTAGTATGAGTTCGTCTGAAAGTTCTCTTTGTTGGTGATCTACTAGTACTTTCTTGATTAGAACATGTTGATGAGGTTTTACTCCTTGTTGGTCCTGACCTTTGTCCTGGTCTGTAACTTCTGGCTTTCTGCTTTGACTAGGTCTCCATGAAGATCTAACTCTTCTCGAACTACTTCCTCGGGCATATGGATGATTTCTGTGTTTCTTCATCTTCCGCCTTTGGGGTAGCTTCCAACAACAATAGGGATGTCGTTCTGAACACAACAAAAAGGAACTGTTTTGGTTATTCCTCTTAACCTCTTGTAATTTTTTTGGAGTGTTGCTTGATGGCACCACTCTGCAAGTTTAACTTTGAGAAATGACATTTTCCTAGCCACCGTCTCTATTTCTTGCGGTATATACTCCTGTATAACCATTTCTCTTCATGGACTCGAAATTTTGGCAAAGAATAGTTCAGATGCATCATTGTCATCAATATTTGCCTTCCATCTATACTTTGTGGATGTACTCATCTAAATGGATGTCATGTAGTTCAAGGTTGTAAAGAGCTTGTTTGTACTTTTAGCCTTATCTTGTTCCAGTCCGTCAAAGTATAATGCAGCTATGAAATGGACTTTGAATCTTTTTGTCATCATGTCAACTATTTTTTTTAGTGACTCTCCGGCTAAAACTTCCTCCTTGATGCTTTGGGGAGTGAGTTCCCAATCAATTTTGGTTGTTCCTTCCAAGCTCATATTAAGAAATAATATGAGCCATTCTTTGTTGAGATCAAGCGTTCCTGCTGCAATTCATGGCAGACGCCCACTTATCGATCAGTATTTCTCCATTTTTGAAATCCAAAATATCCATATTGAGCATGAGTCCATATGGATGTATCAGATCTAACTGAGATTTCTCATATGTCTTTTGATGTATTGCTGGCCTTCAGGAATGACTCATTGTTCCAACTGGGGATCTAAAATTGTTCCAATGGTAAAATCTACACAATTAGACATGTTTTGATCTCCTGGTGGTGGCTCGTGTGACTCGAGACTTTCATTCTCGTTCATCTTTATATTCACTAGATTTAGTCCCGCAAATGACTCGGCAAGATCGTGTAGATCTTCTAAGTTCAATCTTTCCATTACTTTCTTGGAAGTATTGGTTTTCCTCTTATGACCGCGATCATTTTTGCAATGTCTGTTATTGGTCTTTGGACCTCCTCGCCTTTCCCTTTTTGATGTAAAAGGGACTCTATTCCGTAGGATGGTGGTAACCACCCTCCTTTCTGTCTTCCTGAAGAACTTGATCGTGAATTCAACTCCTTGACTCGGGTTTGAACACCTCGAAGGTTTCAAGAATTTCCTCCTGACGTTTGATCATCATCTCCATCTGAATTTGGATATGATGGAGTTGCAATGGAACATGATGTTGTTTGTTCCCATAGTTCTGCATCGTCTTCTGGATTTCTCTCAAATCTTTGGAAATCTTTGAATTATCCACCTCGATTTCATGAAAGATTGGTCCTTCCATCCTGTTCGTCTGGTCCGGATCCTGTTGGGTCATTAGGAACTTCCGCTAACTCGAACTGTACTACTGTAGTATGAGCTTCCGCTAACTCGAACTGTAGTTTGAGGTTTACCATGTAAAGCCTCCTAGCCATCCTTTCCAATTTTTTATACCGATTGTGCTAGCTTGACTAACAGTGGCTCCTCGTAGAATTTTTCATTTCTGGTTGAAGCGTTGAGCTTCGGCCAGATGTTCTTGTTCATGTTCTTCCAATTTTTGGAAGTACCACATATATGAATGACATCTCGAACATTCGTTCGGATCCATATTTTTGTTGAATCGTCTCCTATGTTTAGGATATTATTAATATTCAAAATATTATTATAATATTTCCAGAATAAACCTCGGCTCTGATACCAATTTTCGAATCGGGGATGGGTCATTAGATAAATGGTTAAAGTGTTGGAATGATGTGCAATAAATCTTGGAATCCATTGGTAGAATGCAATTAATCCCCTAAAGGTATAAAGTAAAATTGCATGGGGTGGGGAGTTAAAACTAAAATCAATAGGTAGGTAGGGTGTTAGAACTTATGAATATTGACATGAGGAGTGTAATTAAAGAACAATTTAAATGTAGAGATTTTAGTGAGTTTACCCTTACAAAAAACCTATAATTAATGGGTTTTACTCTTAAAAGAAGGCATATGGTGTTAACAAAACGATACCTAAAAGTACTAGGAAAGACATTGTCTCGATCCCCAAATTTGAGTTAGGAGCGGCTAAAATTTTTTGGAGGTCTTACACAAATTATAAAAATTAAACATTTGCCAAAAAAAAAAGTGAATATAAAAAAAACTTACTTCTTGTTTTTTAGATACACATTTACTTATTACATTTTTGAACTAAAACAATATGTGTCACCGAAGCCAAATTACAAACACCATAACATGAAAACCTCAAATTTTCAATAAAATTCACCACTACTCCATACTTATTGCAAAACTTATACATACTTATTGGAAAATTGATACAAGATAAAAACAAAACAAAAAACAAAGAAAAGGGAAAAAATAGAACATATGACTCTATTTTGGTAAGTTCTACTAAATCTCAGCCCAAGTATTAGAATTCTTCGAGAACTTCTCCTTCACCTGCTCAATAATCCACCATGCTTCATCGATCTTTTCCATGCTCATTAACCCATAAACGAGAGATTTCATAGCGACATATTTATATATTTATATATATATATATATATATATATATTAATGTCTATAATAATAAATTAACGAATTGGAAGTCTTATTGAAATTGCGGGCTTAAAACAAATATTTTGGCTGTTTAGGGCTTGAGCCGCCCCTGATTTGAGCATTTACCTTGTTGGATCAAATTGTGACAAATCTGTACATAATCAACCTCAAATAATGATAAAACCGAATGTGTGATGAGGGCCGGGCATTCTTACATTGGTGGAAGGAGTAGGACTAAAATGACACGCTTTTAATGGTTGAGAATTTGATCCTCCAAATTCACCACCGAGATCTGCACATTTAATGAGAAACCAAAAGGAAGATAACGATATAAGTATTTAACATGAAAAACTCTCAAATCATGAGAAAAACCATCAGGACCAGAGAAGATAATACACTATATGAAAATTTATTACAACCACACAATTTCTCTCATCACCCCACAAAGCTTTCTCACTAGCCACACTTTATATCTCATGCATCTCTCATTTACAAGAAAGACATTCAATAAAATCTTTTCTTGTGTAGAAGCTCATTCAAAGTTGTAATCACAGAGTATGCTAAGAATTTTACAAGATTCTAAAATAAGATATAAATTTTTTTAAAACCAAAAGTTGATAGACAAGTTATTAACTGTGCATTTAAAATTAAAGGACCAAACCTCCTTTTATTTAGAAGGTCTTGTCCCTTTTCCTCTTTAGCAATCGATCTAGGACAAAAGTCCCAAGATCATCATTAATGGGATGATCAAAGGTGGAGCCAAAGATGATTAGCAGTGGTAGTTTCCTTGGTTTATGTATTTTTCCTTCTTATGTTTCTGGATTTTAGTCGTACGTCCGTCCGTCCCCTACCCAAAATTTATGACGACTCTTCCACCAGTGATGATTGTGATGCCCTAAAACAATCTATAAAATAGAACATAATGATTTGGATGGTTTAAATTAGATATAATAAATTAACTTCTCCCACCCTTTTGATCATTTGAGTTACTTATGTTTACAAAATTTCAGTCCTATATATATATATATATATATATATATTACAGATTTCCTGGAATATCGTCCATCGAAAGGAGACTTCAGCAGCTGGAGAAAGAAAGCACAGAAAGGGTCCAACAACTAAATATCGGGACCAATAAAAAGAAACTGATCAAAGCCACGTTCGAAGATTATTCATTCCAAGGGATTCACAAGTTATCCCATGTGTTCTTTTAAAGCTTTTAGTCTCGTACTACATTGTCACGCATCCGATTGTTAGTGTGACAAGATAATAATAGTCGGTGTGCATAAGACCGTTGGCTTACGCTGATATCGCTTGCTTAGGTGAGTCAGCAAATCTTGAGTTCGAGACCTCCGTCTCCCTCCTCATAATATAAGATTATAATATAAAAATAAAATAATGACCCCAACTTATTTAAAAGTACTTTAAGAACAATAAAGAGTAGATTTATAAATCTTCCTCGGAAAATTGAATGTGCGATATTTCCATATGTAGCAATTAATTAATCAAGTAAAAGCATGAAGGTCTTTCTTTGAATTCATTTCATCCAATTTAATTTCTATCTACTTGAGTTTTGATGATAATAAAATGCTAATATATTTTACCCAGTTTCTCTTCCTCAATTATTTCTCGACCATTCTTATTTCGATAATCATAATGGGGTGCCCAGTTCTGAGTCGTATCATATTATTTTATTTATAGCTTATTCTTTTTATTTTTTATTTTTAAAATATTTCTAATGTAATAATTACTTTTTGTTCAATGTTTATAGCTTGTTCACATAATATTATATTGTTATATTAAATAATAATTAAATATATTCGTTTAAAAAAAATTGTTTCTAAAAATGGATAATACCTCTATCAAATAACATATACAGTACAATAAAATTATATTCTTCCGCATAATACCAAACATATATCTTAGTGGATAAAAATATATATACTTTTCTCTGTCGGTTTTTTAATAATATAACCTCGATTTTAATAGTATATATTAAAATAACAGGAATTTTTTTTCCCTCAAACTAACCGATGTCGCCAACTCAGTTGACAACAACACTAAAAAATGTATTAATGTCGCCATCTGAAATGGCGACAAAATAAAAATTTATTTTTTTATTATTGTCGCCATCTGAGATGGCGACAACATTATTTTTTTGAATATATGTCGCCATCTGAGATGGCGACAATGGAAATAAATTTTTTTGTCCAAATTTGCATGATCAATCGACAGTTCACTCAAAAGGCAAGTGTGAGAACCTCCATACTTGTTTATTTTGAATAATCCAACTTTTTTCTGCAACGAGGCCCGCAGGTACCATCTACAAGGCATATCTTCTGTACTGTGTTTGCACACCACTTTCCACAATGTTTTTGTACTCTTGACAACACGGTACTCCCGTTTTGCAACACGGTACTCCCATTTTGCAACAAGTACTGAGCAATCCTTTACAGCTGCCTGCAGATGAGCTTTATTTTTTAAGACCATATCTAGATGGATATCCCCTTTGGAGTAGTCGTAATAACTCCCCCATCTACCTATTGAAATGTCTACTGAGTCTCCAAATACTTTGGGATGTGTCATTGAGAAGAATGTAATTGTTGGATAAATGACATGAGTATTTGTCGTTGTTGTGTCTGATACATTAACTGGCACTTTGTGAAGACCCGAAATTTTGGTCAAACAAATTACGTGATACCAAGATAATATTGAAAATTTAAAAATAATAGATTTGCATTAAGGATGGATTGAATTATATTATTCAATCTTGTGGACTTTTAATCACCTATTTAAGTTTATAACTTATTAGAGTTTGTGTAGTAGATAATACCTAGGTTATATGATTTAGCTTGTAAATTTTTAAATAATTTAAAGTTTGTAGATAATTAAGAAATATTTGAAAATAATAATAATAATAACATCTAATCTTAAATCTTGCAATGAATAGATAAAAGTTATGCACTATAATTCCGACACTAATCCTACACAAAAAGGCACCCAATGAGGCTCCACTTCCACCTACTAGAATTTTGAAAGTGCATAATTAAACATTCAATGGTCTTGTCCAAACCTTGACATAAGTCATTTAATGACATTTAAGTGTCTAACCCAAGTCTTGCCACCATTCAATCTCTTACAAGCACAATTCAATCACATTCATTCTAATATAAATATATTTAATAGTTTGCTTAAATCATGTCATTAGATTGTCAAAGTTTTGTAATTTGTCAATAAATTCTTCTACATTACCAATTATTGACCACATTCATTACTTGACTCAAATCTTGTCATTAGGAGACAAAAATTATGGGATGCAATTAAGTCTCCTACATTATATCATATTATACCATACCAAAGAAAAGATTATCCACCAAATGCATATTTACATTCATTGCCTTGCCAAATCATGACACTAAATGACCAAAGTTAAGGAACCCAATTTAAATTCCTCCTACACTAAAATCACCTCACTCAATCCCATTTAATTGTCTCACAATCACATTAGCAACATCCACACATCATACACTAAAGTCTTGCCAATTGGGAGCCAAAATAATGGACCTAAATTGGACACTCATCCTCACATTAAAACCACATTACACCATACAAAGAAGGGTTTACCCTACACTTTACATTGTTGAAAATCTTCTCACACATCACACACACATTTTTCGAAACCTTCAAGGCAAAGGAATATGAGATTTTGTGCTATCTTCTGCAACCTGTAATTCGCTCAATTACGCTTCGAAGGTAAGTGGGTTTTTGCTACAATTACCATTTCGTTTTTCAAAACTATATATATGTTTAAACTTTCAATTAAACATCAAATATGAAAAATATGTTTTATATCTAACAAGTATGTGACATGATTATGAATGAAATGACTTTGCGGAGCCACCTTTTGAATCAAAGAACTCATTATGTGAATATGTGGAAGATATATGTTTATGAGTAAGAAATGTGTTTATGTGCCAAGATCTATGTGATTTGATAAATAAATATTTAAAGGATTTTTTTGCTATAATATATATATATATATATACCATGTTCAATCGGCCCCTACTTGCTGGGTATTTTTCCCAAACACTCACCCCCTTACCTCCCTCGCAGACAAAGGCGAAAAAGAAGAGATCAAGGAAGAAGAACAAGAGAAATTTTGGAGATAATGATTCCCGAAGAACCTTCAAGGAAATTTATTAGTTTTATTTACGCTTCCGCATCTTTGATTTAATCCGAGACTACTGTATTTTGTAATATCAATTGTAATGACAATTTATTGATTTTGGAATAAATAGACTGATTTTATCATAGATCTGTACACGAGGCTTATTGTATTCGAATTTCATATTTGGATTCAACGCCGGTGTCACGCGCTCCGGTCTCAGGGCGTGACATTTTAGTGCTATCAGAGCAAAACCAGGTTCCATGATCCCGCTGGGAAAAGATTTTTGGTTGATATAAAACAACCAAATTATGAATCCCGAACCTAATAGACAATCGATTAAAATCGAAAAATCAGTTGGGGGAAATCAAATTAACATTCTGGAAATTTTTTTAAAAATTTAAACCCTAGATCTAGGTTATCCACCGCTGCCGCCTCGCCACTGCCGGAAAAGCTACGGATGGCCTATCTCAAGAATAGGCGCCCTACGGCAACTCTCCGATCAATGTATCAGCTCGAACAGACGTTGTTTCCCGACAAATCGCAACCAAAAGCTCAATACCGTTCGAAATTTGTACTTCCCGATCTCGCCCCTCCGGCATGTATCGGAACATGCGACCTATCAATGTGATCGTCTTCACTTATAGAACAAAAGCCCTAAACTAATTTAAAGTTTCAATCACCGATTACCGAATGCATTTCCCAACTAAGAACCCTAATTTTTGAAAGTTTCCAAATCCGGTTAACCAATCAATCCGAACACCATTTCAAAAATTAAATCTAGGTGTTTAATAAACGTAGCACCATGATCAAAAGCCCCTTATCTAATCTGACTCTCAAACAATGGAAGATGGCCAATTTCGAGCCTCAATTCACGCCTATGAACCCTAAATTTTTGAAAAATTCCATATTGATTTCTCAACATAAAATCCGATATAAATATGGAGTATTAATCCTAAGATCATTCTCATTAAAATCTCTGCATCCAATTAAAATCACAAACAAAGAGATACTCAATTTTCGGACCGAGAATTACGCCCTCAAACCCTAATTTTGGAAAACTTCAACTGTCGATTTGATCCACCATTCAAACACGAAAATCCAATTAATTCCGGGATATCACCCGTAATCATGCAAGAAATAAAAGCCCTCTATTATATTTTCCTCACGAACAAGGCAAAGTTTCCAACATCAATCCTCAATCCACGCCCCAAGAACCCTAAGTCATGAAATTTGTGATTCGATTTTCCCATCAATCCGAACACCAATTTCAAATTAATTCTGGGTTTATGATCCTTATTCCATGTTGAGCAGAAACCCTCTATCCAATTGAAATCACAAACAATGGAAGATGCTCAATTTTGGATCGAGATTCTCGCCCAAGAACCCTAAAATTGCGAAAATTTTGGACTTTGATTTCTCCCAATTCCGAATGCCATTTTAAAATTAAATTTGGGTTATGAATCCTCATAACATGTATATTAATAGCCCTTTGAAATTCCAAACCTTGAGTGATCGAATTATTGAAGCCCCAATCCACGCCTTTTAAACCATAATATCTCAAATTCTTGCCCTCGATTTTTGAACCACCGAAGTAGATTATTCCAATCCAAATCGTGTTATTTACCCTCACATCATTTCTAAGAAAAATCATTTGTCAATTTCAAAATTCAGCAACCGAAACTGAACCAATTGATGATTTAACTTTTTCCTAAAAGAACTCTAACCCACGAAATCTCATCCTTCGATTCCTCATCCACTGTACCATTTTTTGTCCCAATACGACGTAGGCTACGATGACTCACGCTCAATCCCGTTCGATCCAAGTAACGGAACATGATATAACCGAAGTTAAAATATTCCAAGACAAGGAGATGTGAGATAAGACTGAGTTCTTGGAGATAATCAATCACTACCGTTACAAGGCCGAAAGGATGACCTACCACCATCATCGTGCCGAAGAGCGACTTACAAAAGCAATCGAGGACAACAAAACACTTATGAAAGTCCACAATAATAAGTGTCAACAGTTGGAACGCTTCAAGCAGGAGTTCAATGAGCATCGGGAGAACACGTGGACTCAAATTCAAGCCCTCGTGAATGAGAAGAATGAATTGGCACATGAAGTCGCCTACAAGCAGTCTGTGATCAATTTCATGATGGAAGAGGAAGATCATATGGTATTGGAAGATGTTGAAGGGGATTTAGGAGACGAAGAAGCAATAGACTAGTTTTTATAGTATGCAAAGTCATGAGGATAATAAGGAATATATCTTGGGTATCCTAGTGATGATTTTCTTTGTTTAGGATTTCGATGTGAACCTCTCAGTTTAATTAATAAAATTTTAAATTACTTTTCGAGTGTATCTCGAATTGCGTTATTCCTTGGTTACGATCATACGCAACAACTTTAAACCCCTGCTATTAATATTTGGACTCAATCCACTTGTTTTTAATATATTACGCCCGATTCCTTAAATTTTATTCTTGGGCTAACTTCTAGAATTTTAATGCTCAAATCACTCAATAAGTTCGAGTTCATATTTTATAAGATTCATCGATGGAAATTGTTTTTATATTTTTCATCCAATTCCTAGAAACTTTATTTCAAGTGAAAACTCGAAACTCTATTTGCTCACTTTTCTAATGTTAATATGCCATCATTCTTCCTTTTCAAAATCATTTAGCATGCTTTAAAGATTCACACGAATATGGAAATATGTGTGTGGTTTGAATTCTAAAAAGTTTAGTATGATTTAAACTGAAAAACTAAGAGATATGTTTATATGAAAGTAAGGACTTGGCGGAGCAAAGTGCTACGTGTGTAGGAGTCACCACTTGATTCGGCGGGGCAAAGTGCTACATGATGTGGGCGTGCCACATGCATGGGAGCCACCTCTTGATCCTCAATAGCAAAGTGCTATGCACGCGGGAGCCACTTCTTGTATCCAATAAGTTGTCATATGTTTATGTGAAAGTAAGGACTTGGCGGAGCAAATTGCTACGTGTGTAGGAGTCACCACTTGATTCGGCAGGGAAAAGTGCTACATGATGTGGGTGTGCCACATGCATGGGAGCCACCTCTTGATCCTTAAGAGCAAAGTGCTATGCACGCGGGAGCCACCTCTTGAATCCAATAAGTTGTCATATGTTTATGTAAAAGTAAGGACATGGCGGAGCAAAGTGCTACGTGTGTAGGAGCCACCACTTGATTTGGCGGGGCAAAGTGCTACATGATGTGGGCGTGCCACATGCATGGGAATCACCTATTGATCCTTAAGAGCAAAGTGTTATGCACATGAGAGCCACCTCTTGAATCCAATAAGTTGCCATGTGATTAAATGTAAGATATGTTTATGTGAAAGGGAGGCTTTGGGGGGTAATGTGCTACGTGTGTAGGAGCTACCACTTGAATCGGATAAGCAAAGTGCCACGTTATGTGGGAGCCACCTCTTAAACCGACGGGGCAAAGTGCTACACATAATGGGGGCCACCTCTTGAATCCAATGAGCAAAGTGTTATGCGCATGGGAGCCAGCTCTTGAATCCAAAGAAGCCACTATGTGATATGTGCTAAGTGTTTATGTGATGTGTTTCCGAAGTCGACCCAAGTTTCGAGGACGAAACTTCCAATAAGGAGGGAGGGATGTGAAGACCCGAAATTTTGGTCAAACAAATTACGTGATACCAAGATAATATTGAAAAATAATATAATAGATTTGCATTATGGATGGATTGAATCATATTATTCAATCTTGTGGACTTTTAATCACCTATTTAAGTTTATAAATTATTAGAGTTTGTGTAGGAGATAATACATAGGTTATATGATTTTAGTTGTAAATTTTTAAATAATTTAAAGTTTGTAGATAATTAAGAAATATTTGAAAATAATAATAATAATAACATCCAATCTTAAATCTTGCAATGAATAGATAAAAGTTATGCACTATAATTCCTACACTAATCCTACATAAAAAGGCACCAAATGAGGCTCCACTTCCACCTACTAGAATTTTGAAAGTGCATAATTAAACCATTCAATGGTCTTGTCCAAACCTTGACATAAGTCATTCAATGACATTTAAGTGCATAACCCAAGTCTTGCCACCATTCAATCTCTTACAACCACAATTCAATCACATTCATAGTTTGCTTAAATCATGTCATTAGATGGTCAAAGTTTTGTAATTTGTCAATAAATTCTTCTACATTACCAATTATTGACCGCATTCATTACTTGACTCAAATCTTGTCATTAGGAGACCAAAATTATGGGATGCAATTAAGTCTCCTACATTATATCATATTATACCAAACCAAAGAAAAGATTATCCTACCAAGATGCATATTTACATTCATTGCCTTGCCAAATCATGACACTAAATGACCAAAGTTAAGGAACCCAATTTAAATTCCTCCTACATTAAAATCACCTCACTCAATCCCATTTAATTGCCTCACAATCACATTAGCAACATCCACACATCATACACTAAAGTCTTGCCAATTGGGAGCCAAAATAATGGACCTAAATTGGACACTCATCCTCACATTAAAACCACATTACACCATACAAAGAAGGGTTTACCCTACACTTTACATTGTTGAAAATCTTCTCACACATCACACACACATTTTTCGAAACCTTCAAGGCAAAGGAATAGGAGATTTTGTGCTATCTTCTGCAACCTGTAATTCGCTCAATCACGCTTCGAAGGTAAGTGGGTTTTTGCTACAATTACCATTTCATTTTTCAAAACTATATATATGTTTAAACTTTCCATTAAACATCAAATATGAAGAATATGTTTTATATCTAACAAGTATGTGACATGATTATGAATGAAATGACTTTGCGGAGCCACCTTTTGAATCAAAGAAGTCATTATGTGAATATGTGGAAGATATATGTTTATGAGTAAGAAATGTGTTTATGTGCCAAAACCTATGTGATTTGATAAATAAATATTTAAAGGATTTTTTTGCTATGAATATATATATATATATATATATATATATATATATATATATATATATATATATATATATATTTACCATGTTCAATCGGCCCCTACTTGCTGGGTGTTTTTCCCAAACACTCACCCCCTTACCTATCCTCCCAGACAAAGGCGAAAAAGAAGAGATCAAGGAAGAAGAACAAGAGAAATTTGGAGATAATGATTCCCGAAGAACCTTCAAGAAAATTTATTAGTTTTATTTACGCTTCCGCATCTTTGATTTAATCCGAGAATATTGTATTTTGTAATATCAATTGTAATGACAATTTATTGATTTTGTAATAAATAGTTTGGTTTTATCATAGATCTGTACACGAGGCTTATTGTATTCAAATTTCATATTTGGATTCAACGTCGGTGTCACGCGCTCCGGTCTCAGGGCGTGACACACTTCTTCAATATCAACCTCATCGCCATCAGACTCATCCTCAGATGGAATCCCTTCCGCTTCAGTCTGAATATCATTTCCAAAATACACAACACTGTCTGCTGGTGGCTCGGGAACAATATTGTCAGCAACTACAAGAGCATCATCTTGAATCCTAGAGGTAGTTGGTCTTTCTGTAACTACTACAAATGGACCATTACCACTTGTGCCATTTCTGTAATAAATTCA
This sequence comes from Haberlea rhodopensis, assembly GCA_907163345.1. Taxonomy (NCBI): domain Eukaryota; kingdom Viridiplantae; phylum Streptophyta; class Magnoliopsida; order Lamiales; family Gesneriaceae; genus Haberlea; species Haberlea rhodopensis. Next base: position 7,038,146 of record CAJQUN010000002.1, on the reverse strand, counting down.
TAAGCTCTTCGTTCTGTTTGTATATACATCTCCAAACAACTATAATTTTGTTCAGAATCCAATATCCATGCTAAATTGTAATCACTGTCAACGGGAAAATTTGTTTGTTTCATCCCAGAAAAATCAATAAATATATATTTACAATATATTTTCAGAATGAACTGGTTAGGATCTATTCCAGTAATATCATATACATCGTTCAATAACATAATTAATAGTGTGAGATATTGTCATGCCTTTCGACGGACCACGATCATATCTAACAGATTCTAAATCTTCTAATATATCGCCTCCCCAATACAACAAAACTTTAATTGACATACCTTAAAAAATAAAGACAAAATTTATAAATTAGTACATTATATATAATGTTGTTAAATTTGATTATTTGTAACAACGTACTTGTAATGTGCCGACCGGAGGAAACAACTAGAGGAAACAATGAAGATTATGGTTTACGAATTTTGGAGAGAAAATGTTTACGAATTCTGAACAGAATTTGTTTACGAATGCCGAAGAGATTTTGGTTTACGAAATGAGCAACATTGTGTTTGGATTTGTAGAGGAAGAAACTGATTGTTGTCGCAATCTAAGATGGCGACATCAAATAAAAGTATTTTTTTTAATTATCGTCATCTCAGATTGCGACAACGTTTAAAAAAAATGGTTTATGTTGTTATATACCGACATTGATGGAAAAAAAAAATTTATAAGATGTCGCCATCTTTCATGGCAACATTAAAAAAAAGATATCGCCATGTCAGATGGCGACTTCAATTGAAGTCGACATCTGACATGGCGACATAAAAAATATGATTTTTTTAACAAAGTCGTCATGTTAGATGGCTGGTGAATTCAGTTGAAGTCGCCATCTGACATGACGACATCAAAAAAATATGATTTTTTAACAAAGTCGCCATTTCAGATGGCGACTTCAAATGAAGTCGTCACCTGACATGACGACTTCGGTTAGTTTGCTAATAGAAAAAAGGGTTATATTATTAAATAATTTTAAAATCACAGTTAGATAATTAAAAAACCCTTTCTTTGTTACGTTAATAAATAAATTTTGGGATAATACCTGATATGATCCCTCTTGTTTGCACACATTTCCGATTTAATCCCTCTTGTTTGCACTGACTCGATTTAGTCCTTCTAGTTTTCTAATTTGTCCCAAATCAGTCATAACTGTTAAATGCACCGTTAAAACTAACCGAAATGACTGAATCAGGTCACTTAGAACTTCAGGGACTGAATTGGGAATTGATGCAAACATTAGGGACTGAGATATATTTTTATTTAATTAAATATGTATATATTATTTATAATTATGGCAATTTTTGATTGTGTGACTTAATTCTTTCAATTTTTAATTATTATAGCAATTAATATGGATATATTATTTATAATTTTGGCAATTTTTCGTAAAAAATTTTTATTTAAATAATAATATAATATTTTAAATTTTTCATAAAACCATTTTTCCACTCAAACAAACAAAAGAAAAATCAATATCATATTAATATACAAATATATTTCGATAGCTAGTTTACTTATTAAATGAGATATATTTTTTATTTCATTAAATTATGACTATCAGATGTGTCATCAATTTATAAAAAAATTATTTCATTTTTGATAATTAAATAAATTTTGTGATAAATTAAATAATTTTTGTTATAAATTAAATAATTTTTGTTATAAATTAATGATATTTTTTATAATTATTTAAATTACAATATAATATATTGAATACTACATTTTTCACAAGATGATTTAATAATTATAAAAAATATCATCAATTTATAAAAAAAATTATTTAATTTATCAAAAAAGAAAATATTTTTTTAATAAATTGATGACATATCTGATAGAAATAATTTAATGAAATCAAAAATATATCTTGTTTAATAAGTAAACTAATCATTGAAATATATTTTGTATATCAATATGCTATTTTTCTTTTGTTTTGTTTTGAATGAAAAATGATTTTATGTAGAATTCAATATATTATATCATTATTTAAATATAATAATTTTATAAAAATTACATAAATAAAGTATCCATATTAATTACTTTAATAATTTAAAGAATTATGTCACCCAATCTTTTTAAATTACCCGAATCAGTCCCTAATGTTGCATCAATTCCCGATTCAGTCCCTGAAGTTTTAAGTGACCCGATTCAGTAATTTCTGTTAGTTTTAACGGTGCATTTAACGGTTAGGACTGATTTGGGACAAATTAGAAAACTAGAAGGACTAAATCGGGTCAATGCAAACAAGAGGGACTAAATAGAAAATGTGTGCAAATAAAATGGATCATTTCATGTATTACCCCATAAATTTTAGTGCAGTGTAACATATAAAACCAGGAGATGGTCTATGCTACCCCATAGAGTGGTGCCCCATGAGGTAGTCACATCCATTGGATGGACATATTCCCATGTAGTCATATCCAATAGATGGGACTACCCTAGGAGCACCACCCATGAGGTAGCCAATAATAATTTTAAAACCAGATGGTTAAATAGTTAAAAAATGAGATTGACTTTGTCATTTCACACCATTATTTTCAGCGTCGGTATGACTCCTTAACACTGTTTCACATAATCTCACATCCACCATAACAACAGAGCAAAAAAAGCAGTTCAAAGATCGAAACTTTACTTTGCCTACGCGTGTTTTTTGTTTGATTTCAGTATAGTTAGTAGATGGATTCAAAATCTTTAAGATTCATAACCCACCAATCATTTTTCTCAGCCGTTCGATCTAATGACCTTGAATCCCTCAAGAACATCATCCAGAAGGAAGGGTCAGATCTATCTGTTTTGATGGCCCTTCAAAATGATGAGAAGCAAACTGCTTTGTATGTATCTGCAGAGAATAATTTTCTTGAGATATTCAATTATTTGGTAGGTTTCTGTAATTTGGAGACTGTTATGATGAGGGCTAAAGGGGATATGGATACTTTCCATGTTGCTGCTGCAAGAGGCCATTTGGGTATCAAAAAAAATTGTCCCTTGTTACTCCTTTCAGTGGAATTTTTTAATTATTTAGTTCGTATGTGTGTGTTTATATATTTTCTTGGTGTTCATGATTTACACCTTTTTGGTTCCTTTTGTGTGTAATTTATGTTTAATTTTGATGGTATGCAGATTGAATTTTAAGAAAGTTTTAGAAATTATTTGGTGTTTCTTTATTGATCAAGGGGTGGTGAATTTAGTGATACGCTTCAGTTTAAGTTAGACATGGAATGATTGAGAAATAGGTAGGAATTGTTAACAAATTGCGTGCTTTATTTTTATTATTATTGTCGTGGTGGCTGTCGAAATTAAAGATTTATACATTTTAAAAAAAAATTAAAGATTTATGATCGGGAGAAACTGGATCAGGATGTTTCTTTTTATGTTGATCTACTTTATCTTTTTCCCAAATTAGGTTTCTATTTTCTCGAAACTACTGGTCTTGGAACTTTTGTCGATCTTTCCGCATAACAAAAAGTCCTGATTTTTGGTGTTTAGGAATTGTTCAACAACTGCTGAAGAAGTGGCCTGAGCTTTGCAAAGTATGCAACTCGTCGAACACGAGCCCTCTTTATTCGGCTGCTTCCCAAGGTCATGTAGATGTAGTGAATGCTATACTCGATGCAGATGTGAGCTCGATGAGGATTGTTCGAAAAAATGGGAAAACTCCATTGCACACAACCGCAAGATATGGCCCGCAGAGCATTGTAAAAGCACTCGTCCAAAGGGATCCAGGTATTGTCTCTATCAAGGATAAGAAGGGCCAAACTGCCTTGCACATGGCTGTTAAAGGTCAGGAGACATCTGTGGTAGATGAATTACTGGAAGCTGATCACTCGATATTAAACGAACGGGACAAAAAGGGTAATACGGCTGTGCACATAGCCACTCGGAAGAATCGTTCTCAGGTATCTATTCATTGATGTATATAGTTATATACTACCTTGCTTACTCTATTAGTGTTCTTATTAAATCAAGAAATTGCTTTTCCATTTTCAGATAGTTGGACATTTGCTGGCTTACACACATGTCGAGGTCAATGCCATAAATAATCAACGTGAAACTGCAATGGACATAGCAGAGAAACTTCAATATGGAGACTCAGCTCTGGAAATCAAGGAAGCTCTGGTCGAAGCTGGTGCCAAGCACGCGATACACATAGGCCAAGCTGATGAAGCAATGGAACTCAAGAGAACCGTTAGTGACATTAAACACGAAGTCCACTCCCAAATCAAACAAAACGAGAAAACACAGAGACGAGTCTCTGGAATTGCCAAAGAACTCAAGAAAATTCACAGGGAAGCCGTTCAAAATACCATCAACTCCGTCACTGTTGTTGCTGTTCTTGTGGCATCCATTGCTTTTCTTGCTCTATTTAACTTACCTGGTCTGTATCTTACAGATGGACCAGAAGCAGGGGAATCACGAATTTCGAAAACGGTTGCTTTTCGTGCATTCTGTCTCTTAGATTCTACAGCCCTTTTCTTATCACTTTCTGTAGTAGTCGTTCAGATCACTCTGGTTGCTTGGGAAACCAGAGCTCAAAAACAAGTAGTCTCAGTAGTGAATAAGATGATGTGGGCCGCCTGTATCAGTACTTGTGGGGCGTTTTTATCTATATCTTTTGTCGTTGTGGGGAAGAAAAGTTCTTGGATGGCCACTACGATAACGGTGGTCGGGGCTCCAATTCTTGTGGGGACTTTAATCAGTTTGTGTTACTTCGTTTTCCGACAGCATTTTGGAATATGCGGTAGCGATTCTCAGAGACGGATCAAACGAGCAAGCGGAAGCAAATCATTCTCTTGGTCATATTCTGCAAATATTTCTGATTTGGATGATTATAATTCTGATGATAAGATATATGCATTATGAGTCAACGGCGGGGGCTTAGTTTTTGCAGTCACCAGTTGCATATATTCCCCAAACTTACACTCTTGAGTAAATTGTGTTGGTCTGTTGTCGTAAATGGCTTCTCTTCATTTTCCCTCGTGTCTGCTGTAGGCCAAACATGTAATGTAGATTTGGAAAATTAATGAAAGTAGTGTGAGTTTAAGGTTATTTGTGGATCTGGATGTACAGGTATACATGCTTTCTAGTTTCTATGTTTTTATGCTTGGTTCATTCTGATCCCATATTGAACAGAATAAATTTCATAGGTTTAATCAAACCATTCAATTTTCAAATGTGCTTCTCATAAACCAAATTTTTAGATTCCAAAACAACTCTTTTTCCGTTGGAAATTGTAATTAGAGGGCACAATAAAAAAATTACCAAGGTCAGCATCATGGCAAAATGACCAAATAGAGATATGTGTAGCAAATGATTGAGATATGAGTAGAAACAAACTCAATACAACCTAAACCCAACATCTATTTTTTTCCCACATGGTTTTTCAATAAAAATAACATAACCACATGGGTGTATCCGTTGATGAAAAAGAATAGCTTGGCAAGTCAGCCAAGAAATCTCCACTGCCAACCATACCAACCCCTTTAGGGTAGAAGCCATTAGGATATACACTTTACATATACTTGAAAACCTCAGCGGTCTTCAATAATAGAATCCTCGTATAAATAACCTCAAGAACAGTCCATAAAATTATTGCCCGGGACCTTTGCGTGGCAGCATTGAAGGAGGCCTGTTCATTTCTTGTGATAATGAAGGGCGAGTTGGTTCGTCTGGTCTTTGTACCTCCTGAATGAAAGAAAAACATTTGGCGGGGTAATACTCGCTTGTTAATTACCAGCAAATATAGTACTTTTTTTTTTTTGGTGCAAATTAAAAAAAAATTCATCATCCGTTAATAGAAAAGAAAACTAAAAATATTTGAAACATAAGTACACTTAAAGCGTCAAGAGAACGTTAAATAACTGAATCCAACTTTGTATGATAGTGTCTGTCATAGATGTTACGGTAGCTCTTCAACCATTGGAAGACGAGTCCACAATCACACCATCACTGGAGGAAGAGTCCACGCAGCAACTAGAGGATAAACTCAAGCAATTGGATAAAGTTCATCAAAGATTTCAGCTGGGCAAATTCAAGCAGAGCGAAAGATTTTTGCTAGGGATTTATTTGATTTGTTTTTTATCTTTTATTTGAATTTTAGTTTTGGTTATTATCTTTACTTTTCAGATTAGGATTTTGGGTTTGTTAAACTTCCACTTTGGCTTCTATTAAAGCACGAAAAATGAAATAAAATAGCAGACTAGAATTTTCCTAAAATCTCAGTTGCATTAAAAAGATCGAAGGTTCTCTTCAACGAGCCTTACCACTTCTCCCAACTATCAAGGCTCCATAACGAGATCTTGCGGTCATAACAGAGTCTCGCCCTAATCTTGTCTAAGTTAGAAATTATCTCAAAACATGGGTGGTTTGTAAATTAGCAATAAATTCATTTATTTCTTATTAAAAGAAAATTGAATGGAAATTGCAATTTAGTAAAATTCCCAGATGACAAACTATATTAATAAGAAGACACAAAGTACAACAAACCTTTCCAGATGAAGCAGAATTGTAACGCAATTGTGCCTGAGTTTTGGTATGCATGCGATGTTCTTGCTGCGCATGCTCAAACTGCCGCAGTCTTGATTCAAAGTTAATACCATCATGCATGTTATGTGGATCTTCACTGATGTCACCATCTGAAAGTTGTGATCCACCTACATAACTACCTTCCAACAAAGTACTTCCTGATAACATTCGCTTGTATCGTTCACCACTGAAAGAGTATGGGGGTACAGTTTTTAACCGCGTCTGGAGGATCTTGAATGCTACACTTTGCTGCATCAATGTGTGAGAAACTTATCAAACAGACTTAATGGGCATGAATGATGAAGTATGAGAGTATATCAGCAAATTATATTCGATGAACAATACAAGCCTCCATTTATTTCTTATAGAAATGGGTTTTTCTTTTTGGTTTTTGGAAATAATATTTGACACGGATTTTTTTCCAGAAAAAATAATTGAGTTTTTCTTTTTGGTTTTTGGAAATAATATTTGACACAGAATTGTGACTCTCCATCAAACGAGGAAAAATTTGCAAGCTGATAAAACCTTTTGGTGGATTTCCCATCTCCAAGAAAAACACTCTGATCTCCTATCATATACTTTATTCTTGTTACCATTAGGTGGCCCACAAACAAATGAGATTACGACCTAATTTCTATCGCTGCACCACTACTAACTTTTATTGAAGCCTGCAAAAGGTTTTAGGAGTGTCATACAATAGAAGGGCATTTATAGATTCTACAAAACCAAGAGAAATAACGGAAGCAAGTATATGAAGTCCTTCAAAACCAACATGTAGGCTTCAAATGGTTTGGCTTCAAATGGTTTGGCTTCAAATGGTCAACACAAACTGCAGAACATAAGTCACACACTTCATCCCTCCTGTAATTGTAAAAATAGTCATGATATTATTGAAATTCAATTAATCAGCTGGCCACAACAACAACCAGATGAAAACAGGATTCATGACTGATTGCTATTCGATTTTAAATTATCAACTATCCAGCTCTTCCAAGAAATATGCAGATCTTTTTATGGCCAGTGCATACTTTGTGGCCAAAAACTGCTTATTCTTTTGTTATCGGTTGCTCTTTGAAGTTGGAAGAAATTTGTGACAAATAGTTGCTTGTCCTTGGTTAATTTGCACTTTTCCTCCCCCACAGTCCCTCAATCATCTAACCTTTAATCTTGACTGCATGCGCCTATTGATTAATTTCCCATCAACTATTGTTTCTCAGGCCAATGTCTCATGCAAATAGTTCAGCAAAGAGAAATTGAATTTAAAGCATCAAAGCAACAACGTGCCTGCTAAAACACTCCCAATTAATAAACCATAGAGGCTATGTGGAAGGAGTCTGCAATGAGGCCATAATATGCAGTTGAGATTTCTAACATGCAGATTAAAGTAAGAAACTGGTCACCACATACCTGGGGAAGTAACATCAGAAGACCATACAAGGCTTTCAACAACCATAGGTATCTTCCAGGTTCAAGAAGCTGCAATAGGCAAACAAGAGATGCATGATGACATAAATAAAAGGTTTTGTACATGAGATGTTTGATAAAAAATAATAAAGACAAGTGCTCCTACAACATTTTGTCATAATCATCTCCTTTTTTCAGTTGTATCAGAAGACATCTCGCAGCCTCTTAAATGACCATTTAGCATCAGTGAAAATCAAGCTGTTCTAATAGTTGTCTATATATCTGTATTAAAAAAATTTTGAAAAAATTATTAATTTCATCTAGTACTTAATGAACTGTTTAATATTGTAGTCAAAGAGTGATCTGACTGACCTGGAAACAAAACTAAGCCGACATTCAGTTCAAACGTAGACATTATATTTGTTCAGTATTGAATTCCAGGATTAAAATAGTTTCCCGCATCATAGCATTATCTTACTTCAACAATAAATCATGTATTCCCGCATCCCTCTTAAGCTTTTTTTACCACATCTAGGCCTCCTTTCAACTTGCACATTTACATCGAGGATTGAAACATAAAATTACAATTTAAGTCAAAAGATTTTTGGGTAAAGCATCTTTGGAGCATCCTAAAATTACGAACTTGCTCCAGTTATAAATAGCTTCCTGTGCCCATTTCAAGACTTCAACAACTTCATTCAAGTAAAGAGTATGTTTGTATCTGTTTCCAACATATAATTCTGTGACCAGCACAACATGGATTCGAGATAATTCAGATTTTTAAGCACAGAAGAATGGACACCATTTTCTTGATCAAACACAAATTAGAGTTTCTTTCCCCTCGGCTTTTCCATAACAACGCACACACCACATTCCAACAGCTAAATTATGTCTTAGTCTATGGCCCCACTTCTTGCGGTCTAACTTATCTATTGTAAATGGATCATTACTAGCAAACATGCACAAAATAAGCATTGATGGCATATATAGCTTCACATACATAAGTTTTACAACTAAACAGTGAAAACTTTTAGTACAAGTCACCAGTTAAAATAGTTACTTATATACATGAAAGTATTTACGTGCGCATTCCAAGTCTGTTTATGCAAGAAAGCTGTAAAAGTACAGCAGATTTGTGATCGAAGTAGGTTGAAATTTGTCAACACTAACCACATCTACTAAAATTACCTGTAATCTAAGGTAAGCAAAGGTGGGAGTCTCCAGAAGGTGGACCAATTTATCCAATTGGACTAAGAACTTAACATTAATATCTTCCTCGACCATAGACTGAATAATAGAACTCGCATGCTGATATATCTGCATAGTAGTGCCATCAAGAAGATAAAAATTATAGCATTGAAAGAAAGCACAGCAGAGAGGTGAAGGCAGGTAAAGACATGGCTGACCACTAATCACAACTCTCGTACCTGAGCTAATAAGCAAAGGCTTATGATAGCCATTGGTGAATGACACCATGAAGCATATAAAGATAGAAATAAACTTTTTCCAGCATCATTCAACAGTGATTGTTTTAGGAGATTTCTAATGCCAGCCAACTCGGAAGAAGTGAGTAAAATCAAGTTCAAAGCCTGAAAGAAAAAATGGGTCACATTCACAGGAATATCTCTTGCTGACCAACCAGCAGATCCCAACCTTGCCCTATAACAAAGAAGTAAAAAGAATAAAACCAAAAAAGAAGAAGGAATATACAATTACAGGAAATCATAAATAAGCAAAAGAAGTAAATATTGAAACTGGTTATCTTTCGAACGTAGACAATACCAAAAAAGAATGAGGCACAATAATAATCCAGATATGAACAATGTAGTACTTGAACCATGATTGATGCAAAATCCAAATCTGATTCCCCTTGAAGTATTGTCGAAAGCTTACGATACATAGTTTCAGCATCTAGTAGCACACATAGTCTACGAATTATCAAAGCGCCACGTCTGCAAGAACAAAGGGTTACTTCACTCCAGTTATAAACAATATCAAATAAAGTTATTTCAGTATATTCTTAGAAACATAGGCAAGTGACTCACTTCTCCAAAAGAGAATAGTCAACTCTAAAATTTTGAATTAAATACGAAGTGAGCTGATGAAAATGCTTCTCATCTTTGGCAATGCATGCATGGACTTCAAGTACCAGTAGTACAACCTGAGACGAAATTCAAAACAAGCAAGAAAATATTTGTTACTATCCAGAAATAACCTCTCATCATGAAAAATGGAAGTTCTGGCCAATATAAAAGAGCACGCCAAATGTGAAGTATGTTAAAAAGTTGGACGTGCAGCATATCCAATAAAGTCTCTTCCATAAACCATAAGTTAAATGGTGCTGAATTTATTGTAAACTCAACACAGTAAACCTCCAATCTGGAGAACATGATCGAGAAATTTCAACTAGTCCAATAGGCGAGTAACACATCAGGCCCATTAAATCAAATAGAGACATGTAGAAATATTTAGATAAAGCATCTCCCTTATCACAAGGTTCTTACATGCAAACTTAAGCTTTAACTGCTTAGTTTATAAAAGCAAAGAAATTAAATCTTACAATGTCTCCATCAAAAGGATTACGGGCTAACAATGAAGTGGAAATTGGTTTTCAAAAATAGGCATTGAGAAAGTGAGGAAAGTAAGTGGAGAAGATACCTCATCAGATGGATCTGAAAGCGCCGTAAGAAGAGTTCTAAAGATATCATTCAGAAATGATAGAACCTGTTCCAAGCAAGAAAATGGAAAGTGAAAATCTAATCATCAATTCCCAAAAATTATATAACTAATAGTTCAGCAATTTTGAAATATTAGTTGATGGCCCACAACCATATATATATTTCTGAGTAAAGATTCACGACCAACTTTCAATTGAAAAAAAAAAAACACACAATTGAGCAGAGCAAGAATTCCTTAAAATGACAAGTGCCCAAGTTTCACTTCAACAGTATGTAGAAAAAAATATCCAATTTATGCAAGTCAATCAATCACAGAACGCAGCCTCAGATTTAGTAGAATATGCGCATTCAACATAAGCTTTGCTGAATTTGCAAAATGTCTGATAGCGCATAACTACACAGAAAATCATTTTTAAGTATTCAATAAGAAGATAATTAATTCTGAGTATTGTGCAGATGAGAAGCTAAATTAGTTCAAACTCCACAAATGCTAAAAGGTGTACATTTTTCATGGTAAAAAAACTCACTTTTTGCGATTCGTTACTAGTCACAAATGGCATCGTATCACAGTGTATCCAAAACACGAGCAAACAAAACTATTGAGTTAAGAGTAGACTAAACCAACACCTTCATTCACTAAAAGTTGGCATATGAGATAATTCATATACTCCAAGCATAAAAGCAATCTGGGGATATATATATAAAAATAATTGGCAAAAGGAAAAGGATTAGCAAAAGAGGACAGCTAAAGTCTATACAGGAAATGGATTATAGAAAAGCTTCCAAATTAACCAGTACAATGCTTTTATTTGGTAACTAAGACACAAGGAAAAAGTTAAATCTATTGGAAATAAATAGAGCGAATATGCATAACAAAAATTTCATTTAAATAATGTGCCATGAAATAGGAAATATTAGCATTACCTCTGTTCGATGTCGATTTAGAAGGGCCGATATCCAGTTTAGAGCTTCAATACGTGTTGCCTCCCATTCAGTAGACAGATGACTGATATATACAAAAAATTAAAACTTTCAACAACACAACTTATCCATGAAAAGGCATTGGAAAAAGCAACTACAGCACCATGTAATATCTGATCAACTTCTATAAGGGTCATCAATAAATCACAAGTGAAATACAGTCAACCATAAACCTAGTTGTTCAGATAGGAAAAAATACCTCCTAGCTACAGAGAGAATTGCTCCGATATCGAATCCTTCAGATGGATCAGCATTCATTCCACGAAGCTCTTCATTTATTTCACGAGCAACCTGAATGTCAAACAGTAACATAAGTCTGCACCCGCCAGAAGCAAAAAAAAAAAAGGGGGAATTGGGGTGGTCAAACAAGACATGCAACAAACAAACGACAATTCAGTTTACAAGTCCTGAAAGGTGTGTCGGTCCTTTCGAAAGCTGTGGAATACAATGTTGAAACATTCTTTTCAGTCAACAAGAAGAATGAAACTTACAACTCTTATTTTCTCTTCCTTGTCTGATATGCAAGGTAAAATTGCACCAAGAATATCAGCATAATAAGGTACGAGTTGATCACCACTAAGTTTTACAAATTCGTTGATCTGCAGAGAGAAGTTGTGCATGAAAACAACTATGATAGAATGAAACCCACACAATATTATACTACTATACATCATAAATGCAGATAAAAGTACTTACCCAGGTAATAGCAGTCAATCGAGTAAATTCATCGAGTGAAGCTGCCCTTTGCACCAGTATCTCAGCCATGCGACCATAATCTACAGACTTCAAAATAGCAGTTCTCAAATAATTGTTAAAAAGGTAAACTACCGGTCTAAAAAACAGCTATTCCGAGGGCAAAAGTGAACAAGGAACTTATAATTTAGGTCGCATTCTAATATTAAGATCTGTGACCATGTCCAAGTACATCTTTCGGTAATTCAAAAGATGATTCGTCCATTAACAATGAGGAAGTGAAAGTCAACTTAGAATTACATTTTTGTGAAGTTCTATGGTTTTTTAATAGGGAACTAGAAGGTTGCTTTATCAAAAGACATCATTAACACACTTCACAATGGATTGTCCTCCAGTAATATGAATCACCACTTAATCTTTGCTGAATTCATACCAAGATTAAGGGAATCAAGGTATAAACTGAATTTCAGGGAAACTTTATTCCCCTGGGTATGTATAACACTGGTCAACTATTAAAGGCACAAAACACAAAATATCAAGAATATCAAACTTGTTAAGTAGTAGTGCGATGAGAGGGCTAGAATTAATGAAGATACAGAAACAATCACATTTGGTATCATAAAGTCACATAGATTCTCAACACAGAGATGAACAATGCTGGAGATAGGTACAAGGATGAGGAGTTCCAAAATGAAATGGCAAATAAACGTGCTCTGAGCATAAATTTAGCATATTAGTAAGGGGGCTCATCGATTTTCGCAGATAAATCCATCAAAGAACAAGGTACCAGAAAATATATTTTGATAATAATATTTCAGGCGAAATCCACATATATCAGATAGAAGCAAAAAAAATTAACCAATAACAGATAAATAAATAGGGTTCCCGGGGAGCTAATACTCCATTAGCAAAAACATTTCTTACCCAACCTGTCGACTTGCATTTTGTTCGTACACAATCAACAGAGGCCTTCCGGCAGTTCCATCAACCATTTTATTATGAAGTACCAAACTGTTGGGGTTTACTGGTTCCCTAATGTTTCCGTTTAAAAAATGTGTTTCTTCATTTAAGACATAGAGATTAGTAAGGAAATAGAAGTCGTCACAAGGTAGCCGAGTCCATAAAGAGTAAGCACAAGTAGAAGTTCAATGCATTTGAAATCCTTGTCATTCACTCCGTTTTCGTTTGAAATAAAAAAAATCTTTCCAATTTCAGATCTATCCATTCTAGAAATATTTTATGGTGAATCTTTCCTAACGTCTCAAAACCTCGTAGAAAAAGGTTAAAACATATAACTCAAGAATTTCTGTAACCCATTTTTGCATGGTCAAAATTTTCCCTTCCTCAAAAAGATTCCAAAACGTGAAGATTGAGATTTCTCAAATTGTAGGTGTACAATGTGTCGTTATGTGAGAACTGTGGAAATATTTTGATTTTCAAGTCTAGGTTTCCAATGATATCCGATCTACAATGTAATTTCCTAGAATGATTGTATTATGTTTGGATCTTCCCTTTTTCTCTTTTTTCACTGTTATTCTCCTTTTGGTGGGACAGAATCATTAAGATATTAACTATTATGTTCTTTGAGTATTCTAAGATTGTGTTCCTTGATTTTATTTTTTTTACCTCATACAGGCTATTATAGCATGCTTGGGAGAAGTCACGTCACAACCATCTCTCTATTTGAGGTAAAAGTGAGCATTAAGACTTTTGATTCCTACCATGGTCAGAAACCAGTTAAGTCTTCCAAGAGAAATTCTTAATTGGCAAAGATTCTTTTCAACTTAGGTTATAATCTTATAAGATACTTCTTCCGATGAGACATTCTCAACTTCTTTGCACATGCTGTCTTACATCTGTTTGATGCATCTAGAAAAATTCATGTTCACTGACTTATTTCACTGGCGCATGTGCAAAGCAGCAGAGAGACAAAGGATGAGCAAGAATGCTGAACAAAAATAATCAATATACCCTAACAAATTGGATGCAGGAGAAGGTTCTTTTCCTTTAATCCTCATGGCTCATTAAAAGGCAGGATTCTTCAACAAATGCTCGTCTCATAACCACAACTAAAGAAATTAATGATGTAGCATCACTGATCTTACTGGAGAGTTCTTGATCTCTTGAAGAAATTCAGAAAGTGCGGAATCAGCTTGTTGCCTTATTTCGTGGCTAGAATCACTAAGCATGTTAAATAAGCCTGCAGTTTCATTACCAATGTGAGAACATACATCTGCAAGAACACATTTAGAGATTGTGAATGGGTTTTGGTCTTCTCACCATCAAGAAAATCAGGCAGAAACCCCAGCATATCAATATCTGGAACACTATCTAGAACAGTAATCCATCCTACCAGAAATTGGCGGACGTAAGGGTTTAGGACATTCATTCGTTCTCTCAACAATGGAATAAATTCTTCAATGCTGAGTCAGATAAAAACGGCAGTAGTATAAAGTTAAAATAAAGTGCTGCGTTATTAGAGATATCAAATAATTCAGTTTGATACACTGTTATGTGAACAAAGTAAATGAGACAACAGACCTAAACTGATCACTCACGGTGACAATGTCCTGCATTAAAGCAACCAAATTTAGAAATACTAAAAAAATTTGCATCTATATCTGTTATGCATAAATTTATGCATGCATGCATACTATCTAAACCACATACCTTCACAAGTCTATCTAAAAGATGAGCAGCACTCTGTACATTGGGATCTGAATCTGCCGAAAGTTTACACAATGCATCAAAAATCTGGTTGAAGAACATGATAAAATCACCTCTCACGACCTGAAAATTAGCAATCATGAAACCCATATTACACTAGGAAAAAAGGAATATTATAATGTCCTTTGTTTTTGTACCTTTGCAATGTTATATAGAGCTTCACAAGCATAATATCGAACTCGGCTGTCTTGATCAGAAAAAGAAGTTAAAACGGGGGGTACAATTTGCTGGAAAAACCAGAGAAGAGAGGCATTAGATCAAATAAACTTATCAGAAACACCTTAAGAAACAATATACCAGACATATAGGACGTAAAAGGCGAGCAGGAAATGTAAATCAACTATAAGAAAAATGGCACGTAAGAATTCAGATACATGCAATAAGTTAGGGGTGCTTATTGGCCTGAACCGGTCCGGTCCGGACCGGAACCGACCGGTTCCGGGGCCGTTAAGGTCGGAACCGGTCCGGTCCGGTAAGGAACCAGATCGGTCCCGGTTCCGGTCCGTTTGGTTTTTTTTTTCCCCATATTTTTTTTTTCGTATATAACCTTGGTGCACGAAAATATAACCTTGGTGCATGAAAATCATAAAAAGTAATTGGTGCACGAAAATCATAAAATGTAACTGGTGCACGAAAATATAACATTGGTGCACGAAAATAATAAAAAATAACTGGTGCACGAAATGATTAAAAAGTAACTGGTGCACGAAAATTATAAAACAATAACTGGTGCACGAAAATGATAAAAAGTAACTGGTGCACGAAAATATAACCTTGGTGCACGAAAATATAACACTGATGCACGAAAATACAACACTGGTGCACGAAAATATAAACTTGGTGCACTAAAATATAACACTGATGCACGAACATACAACCTTGGTGCACTAAAATATAACACTGATGCACGTGCACGAAAATCATAAAATGTAACTGGTGCACGAAAATATAACATTGGTGCACGAAAATCATAAAAAATAATTGGTGCACGAAATGATTAAAAAGTAACTGGTGCATGAAAATTATAAAACAATAACTGGTGCACGAAAATATAACACTGGTGCACGAAAATATAACACTGGTGCACGAAAATATAACACTGGTGCACTAAAATATAACATTGATGCACGAAAATACAACACTGGTGCACTAACTTTGTGTAAATTTTCGTGCATCAGTAGCTGATTTTAATTTCGTGCATCAGTTACTGATTTTCAATCTTTTCGTGCACCAGTTACTTTAAAAAATTTCGTGCACCAGTTATTTCTGCCCTTTTTTTAAAAAAAAAAAATTTCCAAAAACTTTTATTTATTTTTTATTTAATGTTGTAAATGTTTCCCCAATATTCATCACAAATTCAATATATAAATTGTAGATAGCACAATTGAGAGGAAAATATGAGATTGAAGTATAGAATTGTGAGAATAATGGATTGTGAGGAAAAGAATGAAAAATATGCACATATTTATAGATTTCAAAAAAAAAAAATAGAAATAAAAAAAAAAAAAAAGAAAATGAACGTTGGCAACGGCTTTATAGCCGTTGCCATGCCAACGTTCAGCATGGCAACGGCTTTATAGTCGTTGCCATGCTGAACAAATTTTTAAAAAAAAAATTATTTATTTATTTTTTTTAAATGTAACCGGTTCCGGAATCGGAACCGGTTCCAAACCGGTAGCACCGGAACCGGTGGTGCTACCGGTTTGGATTTTAAAAACCGCCCCGGACCGGTTTGATACCGGTTCCGGGGCGGACCGGAACCGGTTAGTCCGGTTCCGGTTTCGGACCGGACTAACCGGTCCGGTTTCGGATCGGGTCCGGATCGACCCGGTCCGATAAGCACCCCTACAATAAGTTTTGCTTGAAGGGAGGAAAATGTGTTTCTATTCTTCTGATTCTCAAAATGGAGAATTCAACTCTTACCCAACAGCAGTAACCTAAAGGTGAATCGAACTCGTATCACAAAGGTCGAAGGAGGACGCTCTTTACAGATTGGAAAACTTGACTCGTTTTCGGGGAGGAAAACTATCTTCGTTTTCATAGATGAATAAACTTCACAAGGAAAGAAAGCAAGAAGGCCAAGTTCCATTCAGTACAATTTTGAAAACGTTGCTTATTTCTGTGACATGTCAAACCAGTTTCTAGCATTTATACCAACTCAACTTTCACATAAAATTGAAATTAACAGAGTGGTCAACTTAAATGGGCAAAGGAAATCATGCCCAATAATTAGATATTCCTCTAAAAAAGGTGAACCCAGCTCTATGTGATCCTTCTGTTGTACTATGTGGGATTTGAGGCATATCTCACATTCCAAGGCACGGTGGTAGCATATTACATCATCTTATATCCAAAGTTTACTAATTATTAGCTCTTAGCATGTACAAATGATGACATTTTACGTTAAAAAATCATTATTTTTATCTTGAGTAAATAATCCCAACGGCCCTTAAAATTAACTTGAGTTCATGATAATTATTAGCTCTTAGCATGTACAAATGATTTGAGTTCATGTCTTAAATCACTAAATCGCAGTCCAAATTTCAAAACATAACCAATTCAGCCAAACCCACCGAGGTAAAAAGACAAATACATTCAAGTATACAAACTATAAAATATCATGTGGTTATAGGATCAAAATGATGGCTTAGACGAGAATATCCCTCTCATTTTATTCAATCCATTTAGGTACAATGGACCACTGGCATTCCCTGCATCCTGCAATAGATAGAGCATAACTTTCTTGGCCATTTTTTGTCTAATTGCTTGCTTTATTTGAACAGGAAGGAGCTTAGCAAGCTCCACCTTTTGAGTTTCCTGAAGCAGGAATCTAAATGTGTTCACTTCGCCCAAAACATCAGATGTAGGTAGTAAAAAAGGTATGCAGCCACCAAAATTGCAATTTCTATGTTCATACCGCAACAGCATGTAGTTTATTGAATTCTATAGCATTAACGGTAAATCCAAAAAAACCTGGTTTGCCTAGAATCCAGACAATTAAATCAACTGTGTGAATGCGTTTATTAGGTAATTAGCTTCTCACAATGTAAACTGACCAGTGTAGATTACTAAGAAGTGATGGTATGTATAATTACAAAGGGCACTAAAGTCAATGAAACAGATGACAAAACTAGATGGACCATCTGATATACATTCTGTTAAGTAAAGTTCTTTCCTTAGCCTGAGCGCTGTCAAACGATAAGCAGTTGCACAAACAAAGAAAAACCAAAAAATATCTTTATTAGAGGCACTTTTAAATTTAAAAAGGGCATTGTTACAGTAAAACGATAAAAAGAATTAAAAATCCACGAAGAGGAAAAAAAACTGAAAAAATAAAGATATGAAAGTGGATCTTCACTTTAACATTCTTACTTCAAGATGCTGTGCCGCATCTGACGTCAAAGCCACCGTTGCTGCTGCCAATCCTATCAACCCTCCCTAAGAACAGAAACAACCAAAGGAAACCTTTCAACTAACAAACTAGATGAATGAACTCCAACATTGATTTTGATTGTGAAACTAAATAAGTAGCATACTTTCCGATGATTCGCCTGGGGTGAGTAAGCGTATTCATTGGCTAACAAATTGATCACGGCATTGATTTTTTCGTGATCCCCAGATACGACTAATTGCTTTACTATCCCTTCCACCTAGATCCAATCAAAAATTCCAGATTATGAAATAACAGATAAAACTAAAGCCCGGTACGCACTTGAAAACCTAATATCAAACTCACGGCAAAGTTTCCCAAAAAAAGCACGCTCACACACAAAAACACGCATATCCACGTACATAATGCACTTACCTCCAAAGCAGCATTTTTGCGCTTTTCATAGAGCTTATCGGAAAGATTACGAAGAACAGCTGATGGAATCACAGACAGCGGATCCGCCATAAAAAATTCCCAGAAAAGAAAAAAAACGAAAATCTTGCCTTTTAACTTAGCTACATAACATTTAAAGGCGTTTTCGATAACAAGACTGTCAGCAGATCTAATGAAAAACTGATTGATGATACGAAGAGAATATGCAAGGTCAAAAGCTTGTTAATTCAATCGGAATTTTCGTCGTTGAAAATTCCGAGAGAGAATTCTTGTTGTTTTCTTGATTTCTTCGTTTCCAAAATTAGGGTTTTATGTTCTTGATCAGTATACGGGGAAATTTGGCGAAAGGTTTGGCAATGTAACTAGTCCTTGGACTACCCTCGTGCTTATATGGAACTTTACCAAATGTTTTTGTAAATTATTTATCAATTTTTTAGATTAAAAAACAAATTTTTAAATGTTTTATTTACTTGTTTATGATACAAAAGTAGATAAACAATCAAGTATGTTGTGTTATGCTTTTGACGATTTTAATTTATTTGATGGTAATTTTGTAATTAATTAAAGTTTATTAAACTGTTTTTTATTTTAGTAACAAACACTTAATACTTTTGATTAAAAGCGATTTCTTACAACTTTAAACAAAAGTGACATAGAAGTGATTTGAAAAAACAATTGAAAACACACCTTAAAACTAAATCTAATCTAGTTATCTAAATAAATACATAACCTAAATTTCGTTTGAAAAATTGTAATTTTAATTTTTAAATTATTTTTTTACATACAAGAAGTGCTATACTGTATCTGTTTAAGAATAACATCCTCTTCAACAATTAACCGATTAATATATATATATATATATATATATATATATATATATATATATATATAGTTTTACAAATGTAGCATTTTGAACGTAGTAGTGTGTGTACATAACTGATATTTATAATATAGTAGCGCTTTTAGTATATGAGTATAATTAATATATTTAATCATTAAAATTATATAATTTTAATGATTTTAGTGAGTTGAGAATATTAATAGAAGTAAAGTTGCTCGACGTTATGGAAAAATGAAGACTAAATTTAATGGAGGTTATAAATATCTTTCCTTGTGCAAATTTCAGTGCAATTGAATATTATACCCAAATTGGAGTTGTTTTTACAATTTCAACATTTAGTTGATAACAGTATTTAAATATGCTGGTGTCGAACTAATATATGAATTATATGATGTTGATTTTTAGGTTCAAATTAAAACCACCAACTGACCTAATATTTTTATTTAGTCGACTTTTGTTTGTAGACAGGGTTTGTTGGTCGTCTCTCAGGAATTAAATAAAATAGGAGTAGTCATATTCTCAAAGATTGTGTTGTTGTTTTTGAAGGCATTTACATCATATATTTAATGTATGTGTATTATCAAAATGTACGGTAGATTACCTCACCCATCCAAATCATATAGCCATGTTTCAATTATTACTCCAATTACTGATGTTGAAGAAAGGCATTACATCGATGAATTTCACTCAGTAGATTCCAAAAATAGTGTACGCTCCTCATATTTTTATGAAGGGGCGATAAGATCTAATGTTGTGATGATGGAGGTGCTCCTCAAATAGCATGAACTCATCTTTGGCAAATGCCAAGAGCAAAGCTGTCATGTCGTATCATAGTTAAAAGGCGAGGAAATGAGTAATATTATCAAAATTGATGGATGTAATGAGCTCATGGATAATAGCACATGACCACTTTGGGTAAATTGAAATTCGAGTTGTGCTTGGCGTACAAAAATTGATTTAGCACATCCCCACTAAAAAAAGTGATGAATGTATTAATTATCGCTAAGCAACAATTCCGTTAATGTATTGTTGTAAATTTATTAAATTATTAGTTTATGAAAATTTTGACAATACATATAAACTGAAAATAAATATGCGAATTTATTAATATACTTGGAAACTTGGAATTGAATATTTAGGTATATTTAATTAAAACAATCATGCAACTTCTAAACTGAAATGTTTTTACTCTTAATTTAATAGTTCTAAATGATCTGAAGCAACCGGTAAATATTGTGAACATCAAAATAAAGGATATACAGATTATATTCAAACCTACAAATAATTAATACGAGGATCAATCAAATTCAGTGTCATAACTTTTCATAATCCACCTTAAATTAAGTATATATATGATACGCAAATATGGACCAACAATATAAATTTAAACGAGAACAGAAATCAACATGATGGTGCTAGATTTATGTCGTTATGCGTAAGATCTAGGGGTGTTCATTCGGTTCGATTTGAACTGAACCTAACCGAAATTTCGATTTTGAAATTTCAAAAGCGAAAACCGAACCGAAACGGTTTCGGTTTTAACCGAACTTTTTCGGTTAAAAATGTTAAAACCGTAGTTTTTTTTTTCAAATTTTTTTTTTGAAATTGTATGATTAATTGATAAAAAATCAACGTAAATACAAACACTAATACATCATTCATTGGATTCAAATGAATTCTAAACATTTGACATTTTAATTTTGAACTTCTAATTATTTTGAAGTTATTTAATATAAAAAATCGAGTTTAAATGGGACAACAAAATAAATTATATTATACTTGAAACACATTGTTAATTTACGAATTCTTATTAATACAATCAGGAGCGAAACCATTTAAAAAATATTTAAACCATTAAAAAAAGTTCAAAAATTTTTTTTTTTTTTAACAAAATTTCGGTTTTCGGTTCGGTTAACCGGACCTGTAACCGAAAATCGAATTTTTTTTGTTTAAAACCGAACCGAAGTTTTTCGGTTCGGTTCGGCCCGGTTCAGTCGGTTAACCGAACCGGTTAACACCCCTAATAAGATCCCATAATGTGCTTATTAAGTGGGACTCTACTGTATTTCACGAGTGGCTATATTGAGAAATTTTCCATATTTTTACAGACAACACTTACGTTCTACAAAACATGACAAAACACTCGTGAATGCCAGACATAATGGGGTATGAGAGGTAAACTTAACAAAAGATTCTTCACAATATTTGATTTATAATATATAGATATAAGCTATTACCTTATTCTCAGAACAATGCAAAGAGCATTTCCAGTCTCTATTCTCCCAACTTCAACTATATACATGGTGCAAATATCAGGAAGAAAAAAAATCAACCGAAACTCAGTATTCTCCTTTGTTCTAGACTTGATCGTTACCCTTGAGAATGTTGTACTTGCATAACGGGCATGTTGCATTCATTTTAAGCCACTTCACGATACACATGGAATGAAAGTGGTGATTGCACGGAAGAGCATGGAGTTCGTCCCCATCCTCGTATTCGCACAGACATATGCAGCATTCCTGGAAGAAGATTTTCAAGTCCGGGAGGAAATCAACCATATGTTGTGCCCCACAAATGAAAATCAAAATAAGAGGATGTAGCATGGACTCATAATTTTGCAGATAAGATGTGGTGCA
Source organism: Haberlea rhodopensis (assembly GCA_907163345.1). NCBI lineage: Eukaryota > Viridiplantae > Streptophyta > Magnoliopsida > Lamiales > Gesneriaceae > Haberlea > Haberlea rhodopensis. Next base: position 7,015,805 of record CAJQUN010000002.1, on the reverse strand, counting down.
ACTGTAAGCAATACTGAGGGAAATTTCTAATTCACACGTAAATGAATGGGTCGGGATCTTTAGTTGGTGATTGGTTTTGTCATACAGGCACGATGAGATTTATATAATTAGGAATTGGCTTCCTCCAATATCGTTATTTTGTGTCAATTAAGGGCGTAACTGAAACTGAATCAAAACGGCTTAGTTGATGATTGGTTTTGTCACATGAGATTTATAGGAATTGGCTTCCTCCAATATCGTGATTTTGTGTCAATTAAGGGTGTAACTGAATCAAAACGGCTTTATCACTTGAGCCCACTTCAAGTATAAACTACTTTATTCAACAGCTAGCAAACATCCATTGAATTTTAAACACACATACGAGCTCGAATCAAGAACAGCTACTCTTAGGTTTGAGCCAAACTCAATTCCATTAAACAAAATTCAAATCCAAGCTCGACTTTATAAATATAAAAGCAATATTCAGTGCATGTGCACACATGGAACACAAACACATGCACACAAAAACATCCAAAACATGATAAACTAACCGCATCATCAGGCAAGAGAATTCGCTCATTGGATCCACTACTTGTTTCAAAAGGAATCATTCTTCCCGCTCCAAAGCCTAGCCTATCCTCATCCTTGCAGGTTTGAAATCTGTACTTGGGAAGGACCCTCAAATCGGCCTCTGATGCACCCTCCTGATCATCCAAGTAAGAGCGTAAAGGATTTTAAAATTAAAAAATATAGGTAAAAATCAGCTTGGGGTTATGTGGCATACCTGGCCTGCAATGGCATAAAGAATTGCAATGATGCATGGTAGGCAGCAACAGAGTGCTATTCCAATAAGACATGCTAAAACAACACAAAATATGGCAAAGAATACATCAAATGCCAAGAAGACAACAGCCAACCTGCAACACATCAAATATCAGTGGGTCTGAGAGTCTCATTCTACAGCTAATAACATATTTATTAAAGACACATGAAGTACTAAGGTGCACGAGTGTCCCCGAACCTAAGAGAAGGTTGTCATCAAGGTGAGTCATGTGCCTTATTGAGATGAAGTTAACTAAGACATAATAATTAGAATCTAAATATATGGAAAAAAATCCAAAGTAACTTATGATATGTATTTTACAAACTTGTGAACAAAATAAAGATTAGGAATCTCTGCATTTAAGTATGTCTCAAAACTTTAAGGCATGCCGAGGTACACACTTCGTGAAAAGGCAGAGCCTTGGTTGAGTCTAGGCACTGGGCTGTCCTTAAACCTAGGCGCGTTTTGTTAGCTTTTAAATTACTAATTCTATTATGTAAGGGAATCTAGTAGAAGGGGAAAAAACTTCAAAATCAGCAGAAGAGCTTCATTTCAAAACAGATTCAACAGATGCACTATTGATGGATCCATCGTACGTCTTAAAATATAAAATGTGGACAGATTATTATTATGCATTTAACATAACTTCCTGCTAATGATAACCCAAAAGGCAAAAGAGGTCAAACGTGACAGTGTTGGGGCAGAGGAAACTTTTAATAGCAATTATTTTTTTGCAAGAAATGATGACAAGCATATGATTTCCCTTTCATCAATTCAAAGATAAATAGAAGAATTATGATTAATGAGGAAGAAACGGAACAAAGGGAGAAAAATTTCTTTTCATACAGGGTATAGCAACTTAGGTTATCAATTTCATGATTCAGATTTGCATTGATAATGTTTTTGAAAAAAATTGAGATGCCGGTATATGTCCATGTTAACAAACGTAAAAATCATGTTAAGTACAAGCAGAAACATTAAAGAAGTTGGTTTCAGAATATACCAATACAAGCGTGGAGCACTTCCCAAGAGAACTTCACCACCTGAGACAACCCAATAAAAGCCAGCTATCCACCATATAAACGAGGCTATAGTGTTCACAGATTCACATCGCTTCATTGTACTGAAATTCCATAAAGTTAGCTAAGCATGGGAAGAAATTAGCTTCTTGCAGCAGTTTATATCCGCTTTCGTAATTAGCAACTACATATACAAAAACTAATTACAGGAGCCATAGAAGGCAAGGGAAGAAATTAGTCTCTTGCAGCAGTTTACATCAGCTTTCATGATTAGCAACTACATATGCAAAAACTAATCACAAGAGGCTTGGTTAAACTTCATCAAGGAGATGATGAGTGAACTAAAAGGACTACATATTCAGATAATGATTGTTTATCGCTGATATTGAATGATAGAAAAATAAAATTAGGCCAACTGCATCCAATAATATAGATGTATGATCCAACTTCAACCTGTATCAAAAAGGAAAGAATGTTCCTCGCTTTTTCTATTGTTAAATCAGAAAACGAATCGGAAAAGAAGGCTCCGGACAAAGCCAAGACAACATGTGGATGAATGGTCACACAACTGAACAGAAATGAGCATGTAAATATTGAGAATAGATTGGGGAACTGGGATGAAGCTGGAGAACATACAGATAGTATAGTTCAAGGGAAGAGAACATAAAAATTTGCAATAGCGGATATTTTAATTCCAGTAATAAAAAAATGCGTACTCTTTTTATTTGCACTATGTTTTGCTTAGAACAAAAGAGGATGGCATAAAACCCACAGGACACTGAAATTCATAGATCATAACAAATTAATTTTTTGTTGGAATTTTACCAACCTCGATCGATTGCCGATCCCTAAAACCCCAACTCTCCCATCCCCATTCTCCTCCTCATTTTCACTTGAACTACCTTCCTCTCCGTTATCGTTTCCCACTCGCCATCGCGAATTTCGCCGTCTGTACTCGACCCAAACGAGAACCACGTGAACCAAACACTGGATCGCATACCCACACACCCAAACCCTGATCGGCATATTAGGGTTCTCATCCAAAGTGCAAATCAGCATAACAACTGAGACAATCACGAATGCCAAATTCCACATCATGTCTAGCGCAACGATGGGCTTGGAGTAACCCCAGTCGGTGCGGCGATGCTCGAGCTCGCGAGCAGCGGTCTCTCGGACAACAACGGATGCACCGCCCCGACGACGGGTGATGGAGGCGAAACGAGAGAGGAGGAGGGATAGAGAAGAGGAGCGGGAGGGCTGCCGTAGAGGGAGGAGCAGGGAGTCTGGGGAGGACATGGTTGGAATTTCAGATATGTTTAGGGGTGAAATGGAATTGGAAAAGAGAGTACTGTGAAAATGAGAAATTGGGAGCGAGGCTGCGAGAGTAGTACGAACACTACTGTGCCATGGATGGAGTAATCCAAGTTCAACGAAGATCAAGACAAACTGGGAATTTAGTATATTTTGGGGTATTACAATGATCCATGTCCTCCCTACGTCACATAAGGCGGATGCGGGAGCGGATGTGGATGCGGATGCGGATGCGTGATTGCGTCAATTTGCAAAAAAATTGAGTGCGGATGCGCCTTAATGCGCCTATTAAAATTAATAAATAAATAAATATATATACATACACACTGATGAAATGAAGTTAAACATACATAATATACATCATATTTAACAAACTCACATCATTATTATATTATTTACAAATTTACAATATGAAGTTATTAACAACTTTGGTGTTTGCAGCTTAGATTTATTGAAGAATCTAAAATTTGCAGCTTTGCAAAAATGTTATAGCCAGTGATACAACGTAATTTGAATCTTGTATTTGATCGTTCGTCTAGTAAGAATTCTCCGAAAAATATATTGTAGAAATAGAAATGAAGTATTAAAGTTTTGTTTTATTTTAAGATATAAATTAACGAATTTGAAAAATGAAACCAAATTGTTCATATTTATTTCAACATGTTTGGTAATAGTATGAATTTATTAAAAATGACTCATATTATTTCCGGAGACTTATATTATTACTTTATGAAATGACTAATATAAACATTTAAATTAACTCAATAAAAAAAGTTTTATTTATAAAGTTCATTCTATTAATTTTCATGCAAAAACTAAGATATCAAATTTATTATTATTTACTCCGCAAAAATGTTACAAAATCACAGATTTATCATACTTTCTTTTATCACATATTTTAATCTTTCATATGTTATTATGTCTTTTCATGATTCATTATCTATCTATTTACCATATAATATAATTTTCTTACAAACCTGAAATACCTAGAAACCATAAAAATTCATCTAAACCCAAAATCGAAGAATTTTTTTATAATTACAAAAAAAAAAAAAAAATTCGGAGAATTAAGAAGGATTAACAAGACTTAGTAACTTAGTGCGCGACTTAGTAAATCTTAATGCGCGAATTAGGAAATCTTAGTGCGCGAATTATGAAATCTTAGTGCGCGAATTATAAAATCTTAGTGCGCGAACTAGAAATTCTTAAAGCGCGAACTAGAAATTCTTAAGTCGCCTTAATGCGCCGCACGCGCACCGAGTTCGCCAGTTCGCGGCCGGAGCGCCAGTGCGTGGAGGGGGGTAGGAGGATTATGTGACTTAGTGTCCTCCTCCTGTTTTTGGTAAATAAGCAGTGCATTAAATTTTTTCATATCTATAAATAAATATATAAAAATTTTGAACCTATTTTTTTTTTATATGTCTAATCGGGTATTTATAAATCCCATTTTTGTGTTATTATTTTGTCCACTTGAATCAAATACTGTCATGAATTTTAGTTTTTTTCTTATTATTTTGTCCACTTGAATCAAATATTGTCATGAATTTTAGTTTTTTTTTTAAAAAAATTGAATCATTTCATATAAGCTCGTATTTTTACTTTTAAAATACAAATTTGCACCCCAACCAAAATATTGAATGTGTGAGATATTATTCTAAAAATGTGTAGTGCCACGCATCCTCACAAGTCACAACGACAAGTAGGCACTTACTTTCTTGACTTAGGTTTTTCTAGAAAATATTTTGACATAGTATCCACGTAAATTGGACTTCCGGACAAATCAAATCTCACATATGTATACTCCGAAATCATATTGCACATCTTCCAAAGTAGAACACACCAGTAACGAAAAAATGAAAGAAGGAACCTTTTAGACATTATACAGATCATATACAAGCATTAAAACGCTCACAGACGAGCCATGGATAAATGAATATAATGTTATCCAATGAGACTCAAGCTTATCCCATAGAACAACGTAGTACCTGCTTTACATGTTTCAACAGAAACAATCATCACATAGGTGAGTATGCACAAACTGGATAATCACAATCCATATCATGCAAAGGAAACCATAATACAACAAAATAATACTGATGAAATCTAGAAAGAAAAAAAAAGGTACTTCTTGAATAAGTCTGAACCAGTATAGGTTTTCTTGAACTATTTTGTTTCACAATTTCATAATCGGTCGAACACGTAGCGGTGCTTTGGGGATGTCAAAAGGACTCTGAACTGCTGGCATGTGTGGTATGCATCATCATCTCTTAATGATATACTTCTTTGGGCGATCGATCGGGCCCTGAACAAATTTCTATATAGGTGTGTCCCTTCACGTTTTGATCCGATTTCTCATGAATTGGTGCCTCCAATTGGTGTCCATATGTGACATTACTTGGTCTAATATATAAAGGACTTCCCTTGTTGAATTAAAAATAGATTTTCGAAAATCAATGCAAAGTTTTGTGATAAAACTTGAGTATTTAGAGCATTTTCATTATTGTTCTTGTTGAGCGCTTTTAAACATTTGTGGTTTAATGGATTTATGATTTGAAGTGTCCCTATCACAAATCATAATCGTTGTATCTTGGAAGATAAATTGTCAATTGAACTGTTAGCACCGTAGATGAGCAATATTGTCTTAAGGACGGAGATTCCAAATCTCACATCGACATTTCTATTATAAAGTCATTTGTTTTTTTTGCTTGCTACCTTCCTAAGATACACACCCATAAAATTGTGTACTACAATATTAAGCCAATATCAAGCTTCAAATGGCTTCTTCGAGTACAACAACGACTCTCGTTCATCATGGTGAAAGGCCAGAGAAGTTCAATGAAAATGACTTCAAGCAGTGGCAACAAAAGATGTTATTTTACTTGACAACCTTGGGGTTGGCTAGGTTCCTCAATGAGGATGCTCCTACTGTCATGGAGAGTGAAATCGACAACCAAAAGATGGATGTGGTTGATGCGTTGAATCAAAGTGATTTCCTGTGCAATAATTATATTCTCAATGGACTAGACAACACATTGTACAATGTGTTTTGTCTAGTGAAGACGGCTAAGGAATTGTGGTTATCCTTTGAGAAAAAGTATAGATCCGAAGATGTCGGCATGAAGAAATTCATCGTTGGGCGTTCCTGGATTTTAAAATGATTGACACAAAGCCGGTGATAGCGCAAGTGCAAGATTTGCAAGTAATCATGCACGAAATTCATGCGGAATGAATGGTTCTAAGTGACTCATTCCAAGTGGCCGCCATGAATGAAAAATTGCCTCCAGCATAGAAGGACTTTAAGAATTATCTCAAGCACAAACGAAAAGAGATGAATCTTGAAGACCTTGTGGTTCGCTTGAGACTCAAAGAGGACAAAAGAATTTTCGAAAGGAAATAAAATTGGCACCAACATGAAGCACAAGTGAACTTAGTGGAAAAACCCACCGGAACAAAGCGCAAGTTTGACGGCATGGCCTCCAAATCTGGAAAAGCGAAGAAGTTCAAATGCAAGTGCTACAAATGTGGAAAACTCAATCACATGGCGAAAGATTGTCGCAATAAAGACGATTGTGGGAAGTCTATGGATCAAGTAAATGTGACCGAAGAAGATCGTCTATCAAATGATTTAGATGATCTAGCGCTTACAGCTTAATTAGATTGTGTATATTTGAAAGTTGTAAACTCCAAGAATGGAGTGATTCTACATAAATGTAATGGCGATATTTGTTGAAAGCAATAAAATTTATGTTATTACTTCTTGTATTGAATCTTATAGTTTGTGACATGATTGTTAGGATGATTTAAACCATGGTTCGCTGCGCAAATTGTAATGTTAAATATATTGCTTGTGTGGGCACTAAGATAACAAAATCGTCATTCATTTGTTAGAAGAATGCAAACTAGAGATGTGAGAAAAGTAATTTGTTACTTTATCAATATTTGCACATGATATTGTTGTCACTTCTGTGTTATGAAGCAAAACTAAGGCCAATGAGGTGTTTAAATACTTCAATAATGAGATTGCAATTAAATTTAGTAAATGAGGTTTGCTATGAGAAATTGTGAGTGGATTATACTTGTGTTGTCTAACAATTTGATGCTTAAACTTGAATTTGCAAGACTATAAAATCTTGAATTCGAGTTTCTAAGCTTTGTACGCTTAAAACACAAGTGGTGAATCGAAGACATAAATTTTGAATAGTAGTTGTAATATCATTTGGTTCATTTTGAATTTCTAAACTAGTACTCTTATAACATGAATTTGCAAGATTTAAAATCTTGAATTCATGTCTTCTAAGTTAGAGCGCTTAAATTGCAAATTGTGAACCTAGTTTGAGAATATCATCCAAGTTTCAACTTTTGTAAGCAAGGACGCTTAAATCCAAAATCTTCAAGAAATAAAATCTTGGATTATGATTTGTAAGACGATAACGCTTAGAACTTCAAACACGAAAGTTTGAACGCCAGTGCAATTCATGACTATTCCAAAGTTGTGGGAAGCAATTCTATGAGTCAATCACATACTAAGTACCACATTACCTTGCGATTGAAGGAAAAGAGAGTTTCCTACAATATTTAAAATGGGGGGTGCTTGGCTAAAATAGAAATATGAAGGCCAAAGTGAAATCATAACAAACGTCAAATAAATGACATGAAGAGATTAACGAGTGTGACAAATGTGTACACACCTAAGCATATGTATGCTTGTGTATTGATGATTATGTTTATTGGGGAAGCAATTTAGAAATCAACAAGTAACAAAGAAAAATGTAGACGAGACATTTTTTACATGTATGCATCAAGAACAATACTTGGAATTAAAGTTTCCAAGACATTTGAAGAATGAATACTCAAGGATTAATTCGAGTTTCATACCTTAAGCTTTGCGCTTAAATTTCAAGTTTGCAAGAAATAGAATCTTGAACTTGTAATTTTTAAGAATCTACGTGCTTAAAATTTGCTTTTGAATTAAAGTTGAATATTTCCTGTGGTCTCGAATTTTGTAAGAAATAATGTGTTAACAACACTTTAAATTCGATGATGAAAATGTCCTAAAAGGATAAAATGATGCAAATGAGGTAATGTGATTACCAAAACTGAAGATATACTGTTGTGGAAAATTCTCTATGCAAAACATATAAAGCTTTTTCGGCCGAGTGTCTTTATAAGTTGTTAGAGAAAAATCATGTGCATGCAACTAAAATGTGTTGCACTAATGCTATTTACCAAAATGATCTCTAGTGACATAATCGTGAGTGATTATATGAAACCGTGAATCCGCATATGAAATGGTTAACCGTGAGATCATATGGAAGTTTATCGATGAGAATGTGGTTAAAACCCTATAATCAAAGTCTCATGGTGGATACACAACCTTGTTGACTGGAGATCACAAGATGTAGGTTCAAAAGGGACAACTATATTATGAGATTGTATAAACACCTTAGAGATCAATATCCGACCCATATTTATGATAAGGGGTGTAGCCTACAAAAGGGGTACGAGGATAGGCAAAAGACATTTAATGATTCCTAAGACATATAAGAATATGTTGAAGTATAGAATGATACTATTATAGGTGATCATCTACATGAGTGCGAATTATGACCGCTTCAAAGTTGAAAATCACTTATTAAACCAAGTGTGGTCCATGGTCGAAACGGACACAACCATAAAAACCAATACAAATGTTAGAATTGTTATGGTGTGGGTTCAATTGTCTAGGTTTACACAAATGACTAAATAGTTCAAGACTATAAGTTCATTATTAAGTCAAGTAAATTCGATTGAATACTACTACAGAAGATTCAAAGCCGCAAACTATCTCTCCAGATGTCATATAGTTCGTTGAAGGCAATCAATTGATCATGCATTAATTTAATTCATGTGGGTGATTGTTGGAAAAAATGCTTAATGAATTAGAAATTAAGCATCGATGACCAAAAGAAGTATATTGGAGGTCGCAATCAATCGTCATATGTTGGCCCAATCGACCACAAATATGGCAAAACGAAGCACCAAAAATCTGCCAGGCGTGATAGATATCACGCCTGGCAGTTTGTGACAATTAAAGGGCGCGATCGATCATGCTCTTTGGGCGATCGATCGCACCCTTAACAGATTTCTGTATGGGTGTGTCCCTTCACGTTTTGATCCGATTTTTCATGAATTGCTGCCTCTAATTAGTGTCCCTATGTGGTATTACTTGGTCTAATATACAAAGAACTTCCCTTGGTTGAAATAAAATTAGATTTTCGAAAAGCAAAGGTGGTAGATGCCCTTTCATTTAAATAAAAAAACACACACACAGTAGGGTTTTAAAAAAAAAAAACCCCTTATATGGAATCCACTGGAGTGGGTATCGCCATACTAGACTAGTTTCGATAGCTTTGCCATCTTCGGCTTTTGGAATGGACTATGGAGCCACATTGTCAACTCTTTATCTGGCAATTCGAGATTTGGTAAGAACTGAAGAAATTCTAAATTTAAATTCGTTTTCGTCTTTTAGCAAAACAAATTTTGGATTTAAAAAGATTTTTAGATTTATTTATGATTCATTTAACTCATATCCAAGTATAACATATGAACATTAGGATGTACATAACTCATTAAGCATATAGTATAGCAAAAACCATTTTTTTATAAACTTTAATTGATGTTTCTTATAATCCATAACCCTACTAATCAGGGTTCTATGAAGGTGAGATCTGGAAAATATAATCCAAACTTCAGCTAACGTAATTTTAAATATGCATGTAGGTACAGAAAATTGTTTAGTTTTCTGCTTCGTTTGTTGTTATGTTTGATTTGATATCGATCAAATAATATGATAAATAATACGAGTTGATTAAAAATAGTTATTTCTTGTATATATTAATGAACACTATATATGGTTTATATAATTATATAAAATTTGACATCAAAGTACCATCCATCGAGAAGTTTATCAAAAGGCAAGCTAGGTTTAGATCTGGCTAGGGTGTTTGAATCACTTAATTCATAGATTAAAATTATGAATATATCGTATCAAATATTTGAAAGAATAGAACTTATATTTTAAAACGCATATCAAACTTTTACGTTATTTATTTAATATTTAATAAAGTCGAGTGTTGTTAGTTGAATGGGGGCAGATGCCAATATCATAGAGATTTGAAGCAAAATTTGAGGTTGTTGGGGGAACATTGCATCCAATAGTCATTATCCTCCAAACAAATTCACATGCAATTTGGGATTCGGTAATACCCATAGGACCCAAACCCGTCATGTTCTTTTTTATTATTATTAAATAAATATTGTGGATGCTCAAACCCAAAATAATATAAATTCATGAGCAAAAACTGGAATTATATTAAAATAAGCGACAACAATCACAATTAAGATCCGACCACATCCAGGAGCACACAGGAGCGCAACTGAGCCAACAAAACTAAAATGGGTGCATCGCCAACAGTAAAAACAAAAGACCAAAAGACAACGGAAAAGCAAACAAACCAGGGTTTCGGATAACCCCATGAGTAACGAAAGCAGTAAAATAACCAGCATGAATAGACGTGTGTTATGAATTGTTCAATCCAATTCCCAATCAAGAATGACAACTTGCACGGCCAATTGGATAATATGATCACCATATGCACTTGAACCAACAAGCATGACAGAATGCATTTTAAACCCATTGAACAACCAAATTGACCGACTAAGGGATGATATAGGCATTCAATATGATCCACACACAAAAGATGAATAATCGCAGCAAGAATCTAACAATGAATCAGAAAACAAAACAAGAACGAAAAACACAAGATTTTACGTGGTTCGGCAAACAACGTCCACAGGAGAAGATTCATTGATATATTCGAGTGTGTACAAGGCATACAATATAGGAATTCACCTAATCCACTCCTATGAATTTCAATGGATTCTCACATTAATTCACGCATATTTAGCCTCTCAAAAAACTCTATGGAGTCACACTACCACAACCTCTTGGTGCCTCACATTTTGGTCCTCTTTTGTGCCTCTCCTCCCAAACTGTCGTGCCCTACATTGCCTTTATATAGATGTTCAACTTGTCACCTATTCAACAAGTAACCTCCTAGCCTTTCATCCAGTAAGCAGGTCATCCTCAACTGCATTTGTAACTACTGTTAACCACCTTCAACAGCCTGATGCATTGAACTAAAACCCCTTCTTGTGACTAGGAGTGAATTAAGTTGATTCAAATCTAACAATGGAAATAAACCTAAATAGTAACCGCCACTGGCAAGCCTTCGGTGAGCTAGCATAGTAAGGGAAAAAAGTGCCCAGCCAAAGAGCAAGCCGAATATTGAAGACGAAAAGATAACAGTGATGGACAAGAATAAAATTACCAAAAGGGGAATAATTGAACGGTAACCCACCCGAAGGGAAAAGAAAGCTCGGGGGTCTCCCGGTCCCCGAGCTTTCCGGCTAAACACAATCATGGTGGACGACATGGTTGAAAAACAACCATCGCCAGAGAAGCCTGAGATGCCATGGAGAGCCAAGCCGTGGTCTGGGAATGAGCAGATATAGCCAGAGTAAACCAAATCTGATAGCGGGAACAAGTTGAGAATGGAAGAAAATCGAGCACGACACCTGCGAAAGCCAAGAAGAAAGGAGATCGACGAAGTGTACTTAGGAAGACTCTCATCCTGTAGAGAGAGAAGATACAACATATTCCAAAAGATAATGCCATTCGTTATGAGAATTACAATTCTACTCTCAACTCAAACACGTTATGGTTCTCAGAATCAATCTAAAACAGAATAAGGACAAACCCGTCATGTTTTTAAATTAGGTGGATAACTCTTTGAAAGAGGAATATGACAAAGCAAATAAATTTATTATCTATCATATTGACACATGGAAACAACAAGAATACTCATTTAATAATGATATATTATAATCAAACATGACATGATTTGGAATTTTGAAATAATTAAAAGAAAAGAAAAAAAATAGTGAGCACAAGGCATCGATCGATCGAGCACGTCAGGAAAAATCCGTCTGTTGGAATCAAGGGCTCGATCGATCGAGCACTGGGTGCCGATCGATCGAGCTCTGTGTCTGTTGACAAGAATTGTGTATCCATTTATGTTGGGGTGCATTTTTCCTTGATAGAGTGCATCTAAATGGTGTCTTTTGAACACCTATTTTTGCTTTATATAAATAAGACATTCCCCACTTGTTTAAAAATACATTTATTCGAAATCAACATCAGAATTAAGATCAAATTGAGAACATTTAGTTTGTTCATCAAATTTCTTCTTATTAAGTGCTTTCAAACCTTGGTGGTTTGAAGACTTGTGATTTGGGGTGCTCCTATCATAAGTCATAGTCGTTGTATCTTAAGAGACAAATTGTCATAGCAAGTCGTTAGCACCAAGGCAGACAATATTGTCTTAAGGACGGAGATTACAAATCTCGCATCGACATAAACTTTGAAGCCATTGTTATTTTGTTACTGCATTCCTGAGATACACATTGATAGAGAAAATCCGACTACAATCTTAAGACAATATTTTGGCAACAAATGGCTTCTTCGAGTGCAACAACGACTCATGTTCATCATGATGAAAGGCCTGAAAAGTTCAATGGGAACGACTTCAAACAGTGGCAACAAAAGATGCTCTTTTACTTGACCACACTGAGTTTGTCAAGGTTCTTAATCGATGAAGCTCTCACGGTTGAAAAATGAGAGACTAACACCCAAAAGATGCCGGCACTTGATGCATGGAATCAAAGCGACTTCCTATACAAGAACTATATCCTAAATGGGTTAGACAATAAATTATATAGCGTTTATTGTCTTGTGAAAACACCAAAGGAACTTTGGGCATCGCTGGAAAATAAGTACAAATCCGAGGATGCCGGCATGAGGAAACTCATAGTTGGACAGTTCCTGGATTTCAAGATGGTTGATACCAAGTCTGTGATGGCGCAAATGCAAGATCTACAAGTGATCTTGCATGACATTCATGCGGAGGGAATGAGTCTTAAGTGATTCGTTCCAAATCGCCGCTATGAAGGACTTCAAGAACTATATGAAACACGAACAAAATGAGATGAGTCTTGAAGATCTTGTGGTTCGATTACGAATTGAGGAGGACAACAAGGTCTCCGAGAGGAAGGCGAGTAGGTTTCAGATGGAACCACGGGTTAACCTAGTTGAACAAACAACCAGATCAAAGTTTGACGGTATGGCCTCCAAATTGGAAATGCGAAGAAGTTCAAAGGTAAATGCTACAAGTGTGGAAAACCAAATCACATGGCAAATGATTGTCATAACAAAGACATTTGTGGGAAAGCAAAAGATCAAGTCAATGTGATCGAACATGATCGGATCTCGGATGACTTGAATGATCTAATGTTAACCGATATGATCTTTGAAGCGAACTTGGTGGACAATCCTATGGAATGGTTCGTCGATTCCGGTGCAACTCGACATGTGTGCTCAGACAAAGCCATGTTCTCCACATCACTCCAATAAGCGGGCGCCAACTCTACATGGGAAACTCAACTACATCTCCGGTAGTTGGACTGGGGAAGGTGATTTTAAAGATGACTTCAGGAAAGGAATTGACTTTGATAGATGTTATACATGTTCCCGACATCCGAAAGAACTTGATATCCGGATCGGCTCTAGTCAATGCGGGTTTTAGACTAGTTTTAGAATCTGGAAAAATTGTACTCTCAAAAAATGAAGTTTTTGTTGGAAATGACTATAAAGAGAAAAGCATTTTCAAAATGAATGTAATGACGGTTATACATCAATTTGAAAGCAGTAAAGTGAATGATCTACTTATTTTATTGAGTCTTGTAATTTATGGCATGATCGTTTGGGTAATATGAATTATGGCTAACTTAACAAATTATTGAAGTTAAACTTATTGTCTCAAATGAATGTTAACTTGAAACATAAGTGTGAGACTGGCCAAGTTAACGAAACCGCAATTCCATTCAATTGAGAGAACTATGACACCTCTTGAATTAATTCATACAAATCTGTGTGATCTAAAGTTTTTTGGAAACTAGAGGTAGGAAAAAGTACTTCATTACTTTCATTGATGATTATACGAGATATTGTTACGTATATTTGCTAAGAAGCAAAGACGAGGCATTGTAAGTATTTAAACAATACAAAAATGAAGTTGAAAATCAACTTAGCAAAAAGATAAAGAATGTACGAAGCGATAGATATGGAGAATATGAAACACCGTTTGAAGAATTTTATATTGAGTATGTCATTCTTCACCAAACCATTGCCCTCCATTCACCACAATCAAATGGTATTGCCGAACGTAAAAAATATACTCTAAAAGAGATTATGAATGCTATGTTGATAAGTTCTGGATTACCACAAAACTTGTGGGGGGAAGCAATCCTGTCGGCCAAATACATTCTAAACAAAATACCACACAAAAGTAATGATAAAACTCCTTATGAGTTATGGAAAGGCCACAAACCTTCCTACAAGTACTTGAAAGTGTGGGGGTGCTTAACTAATGTAGAAGTGCCAAAACCAAAGCAAGTGAAAATTGGGTCTAAAACAATAGATTGTGTATTTATTGGTTATGAGTATTGCATATCGATTTTTAGTACATAAATATAAAATAATTGATGTTCATGAAGGTGCAATCATGGAATCAAGAAATGTGGTATTTTTTGAAGAAATACTTCCCTACAAAACAAACAAGGAAATATGTTATAAGAAAATGACGTTTGAAGAAGCTATCGATGACTCAAAAGAAATTGAAGAGCCACGACGTTGCAAGAAGACCAAAGTGGCTAAGACTTATGGTCCTGACTTCACGACGTATATGTTGGACAATGAACAAAGATCGGTTAGTGACGCATTATCTAGCCCTGATGCTCCTATGTGGAAAGAGGCTATTAATGGCGAAATAGAATACATAAAGCAAAACCACACAGGGGATTGGTAGACCATCCAAGTGGAATATATCAATCTATATTGAATTGTCGATACAGAAATGATAAAATCCAATTTGATTGGATCAAATACGGGAACCATTAGAATGCAAATGGATTCTTAAAAGGAAATATAAGTCCGATTGTTCAATTGATAAGAACAAAGCTAGACTCGTGGCAAAGAGATATAGACAAATGGAAGGCCTTGATTACTTTGATACATATTCACCAGTCACGAGAATTACATCTATTATAGTGATCATTGATATCGCTGCTTTAAATAATTTATAGATACATCAAATGTATGTAAAAATAACATTCCTCAATGGGGAACTTGAGGAGGAAATTTATTTGAAACAACCCGAGGGGTTTGTGGTTTCCGGACAAGAGAAAAAAGGTGCGTAGACTCGTTAAGTCATTGTATGAGCTTAAGTAAGTGCCGAAACAATGACATGAAAAATTTGGCAAAACAATGTTGCCAAATGGTTTCAAAATTAAAGAGTGTGACAAATGCGTATATATAAAAAACACGCCTAAAACATATGTAATAGTATGCGTGTACGTTGATGATACGCTCATAGTGGGAAGCAACTTAGAAATCATCAACGCAACAAAGAAAATGTTAACAAAACATTTCGAAATGAAATATATGGGTGAAGCTGATGTGATACTTGGAATTAAATCTCCAAGATATCCGAAGGACGAGTGTTGTCATAGTCTCATTATGTTGAGAAAATACTCGAGAAGTTTCTCGCGAATGACACGTCGTCTGTAAAGACACCTTTTGATCTACATTTGGTTAAAAACAAAGGATAACCTGTCATGCAATTAGAATACTCAAATATAATTGGCAGTCTCATATATCTCATGAACTGTACACGTCCTGATATTGCATATGCGGTTGGCAAACTAAGTAGATTCACGAGCAATCCAAACAATGATCATTGGAAGGCATTGACGAGGGTACTTAAATATTTAAGATACACCCTGAACTATGGATTGCACTATACAAGATATCCTGCTGTATTGGAAGAATACAGTGATGCAAATTGGATATCGAAGACTGTGATATCCCCGAAATGATTATTGTGATGTTAATCATTTGAGTTAAATTATGATGATTTGGGTATTAATTCATGGGTTTGGATTAGTATTATTGGGGAGTTTCATTTCAGGGCGCATGTGATCTATGTTGAGAATTTGGGGGTTGTGGCTTGTTTATTTGGGGTGTGTGTTGTTTGTTTTGGGTAAAGCATGTTAACGGGAATTGAAGTATTTTAATGAGAAAATACTATAAATATCATGTGAGGATATTTGTATACATCGTGCTAAATACCGGGACCAAAACATAACACATCATACCACCCAACACCCAACCACCCCCCCCCCCCCCCCCAACCCATGCCAATCACACTGTGCCCAGGCTGACTTCCCATCCCACTTGGCTCAATCATTTGACCACTCTCAGCCATCCCAAATCTCGACCTTTTTCTCCCAATTCCTCACCAGCACTTGCTAAGCAATAATCTGAGGAGCTTGCCCCTTTTCATCGCCTGGAAAGCCTTCAAAAATCGGAGCAAAGTAGGGTGAGAACCATGCTCTGTTTTCGTTTTTAAACTTGTTTGAGTACATGTTTTTAGGTGGCGAGAAAACGGCATGTTAGATTAGGTTTCTTGAAACCTTTGATTTAAATGCTTTTATGGTGTTATAGTGAGGCTCTCTGTATTTTTCCTTGAGCATGTTGCATGTTTTATGTTGAGGATATAAGCATGTAAAGAAGGGTGTTCGGAAATCTGGGTAGGTGTATGCCCTGTTTTTTCTGGGAAAATATGGTTAGGGAGTGATTTTGAGGAGGTGGTACCATGCATGTTAGAAGGGTTTGTGGTGAACCTTCGATTTGAGTTTATGCATGGTAGTTTTGTAAAGCCCTTGGCATGTTTGTTCGAGCATGCTTTATGTTATATGTGATAGTTGTTATAGCATGAAATGAAGTACTCAGGAAATCTGGAAATAAAAATGTGTTGCCCTGTTTCCGAAAAGATGATCGAGTACTTGTGTAAATGGTCGTCGTTTATGCTTATGGGCTTATGTTTGGGGTGTAATTTTGGTATGAATACACTCAGGGTAGTGTGTTGTAACTAATAGCATGTTGTTTTGGGCATGTTGTATGTCTTACATGTTGGATTTAAGGGTGTGATTTCAGGTGTTCGAGAATTCTGGGTTGGCATTTCTCGAACAGAGCATCTCGATCGATCGGCGTTATTCTCGATCGATCGAGCGGGGCAGAATCTTGGTTTTGATTTTATGCGTCTTCTCGATCGATCGGGAAGAGGGGCCGATCGATCGAGAGACCCAGAATGTTGAAAAATATAATTTGTTATATTTTGTTAAAGTTTAGATATTGGATTGTAATGAGACATCTAATATTGTGTTGTACACTGGTGTAGAGCCTTCACAGGTAGCTACACAGCGCAGGGGATAGAGTCCTGCAACACACCACATTTTGGAAAGGTACGTAAGCGACGTACGGGCATCCCAACTGTGACATCCCCGAAATGGTTAATTGCTATAGCATG
Source organism: Haberlea rhodopensis (assembly GCA_907163345.1). Taxonomy (NCBI): domain Eukaryota; kingdom Viridiplantae; phylum Streptophyta; class Magnoliopsida; order Lamiales; family Gesneriaceae; genus Haberlea; species Haberlea rhodopensis. The sequence goes on along the minus strand of CAJQUN010000002.1, from coordinate 6,998,148 downwards.
ACCTTTACATTCTTGAGGATGGCGCAGTTATATATTAGAGATGTGGTGAGATTGCATGGGATCCCCGTTTCTATTGTGTCAGATCGAGATCCGCGATTCACATCTCATTTTTGGGAAGGCCTTCAGTCAGCTTTGGGAACTGAGGTCAGATTGAGCACTGCTTATCATCCTCAGACGGATGGCCAGACCGAGCGCACTATTCAGACGCTCGAGGACATGTTAAGAGCTTGTGTATTGGAGTTTGATGCCTCTTGGCAGGATTCAGTGCCTTTGGTAGAGTTTTCGTATAACAATAGCTACCAGGCAAGTATTCAGATGGCTCCGTTTGAAGCTCTTTATGGCAGACGATGTAGATCGCCCTTGTGTTGGGACGATTTGGACAGTAGATCAGTCGGAGGGCCTGAGTTGATCCGGGAAATGGAAGAGAAGGTAAAGACTATAAGGCAGAAAATGAAAGCAGCCCAAGACAGACAGGCAGCTTATGCAAATAAACGGCGGAGACCGTTAGAGTTTCAGTTGGGAGATAAGGTCTTTTTGAAGATCTCGCCTTTCAGAGGCGTTGTGCGGTTTGGGATGCGCGGGAAACTGTCTCCGAGGTTTGTGGGACCGTACGAGATTTTGCAGCGCATTGGCACATTGGCTTACCGACTGGCTTTGCCGCCTTCTTTATCTGGTATACATGATGTGTTTCATGTATCGATGCTGCGAAAGTATGAGCCGGATCCGTCTCACGTATTACAGCCTTCCGAAGTTCAGTTAGAGTCAGATATATCTTATGTAGAGCGGCCTGTTAGAATTCTGGACAGAGCAGACCGTAGACTTCGGAACAAAGTGATACCGATGATCAAAGTTCAGTGGGATCGCAGGGGTGTCGAGGAGGCTACGTGGGAGACGGAGCAGCATATGGTGCAGCACTACCCGGAACTATTCTCTGGTATGAGTTTATGTTTAGTTTCTGTTGGGGTAAGTGCATATGATTTCGAGGACGAAATCTTATAAGTAGGGGAGTATTGTGACATCCCCGAAATGGTTAATTGCTATTTGGCTCTAATTGTGTTTACATGATTAATTATGTGGTAATTGATTATGTTTTGGGATTTATTTACCTTATGGAAAATGCATGGTCATATGGATAGGGGTGACCCGGGATTGCATTTTAGGATGCATGTGGTGCATGTTGGGTAAATATTATTAGAAGCATGATTTATTTGCATTGGTTAGCAATTAATTGGAAATCATGTGTTTATTTGATATTTAGTGCATTTTGAGTAAATGCTTTGAAAAATATCATGTTGGGGTGTTTTATACACCATGGAATTAATTGGTATGCATTTGATTTAATAAACCCACCCTTTTATTTCCAACTCTTACTTCACTTTACCAAAATCATTTCCAACACCCAAACCCTTCCCTCTTCTTCTCATTTTCGAGCTCAAGCCTAGGGTTGAGGAGAAACCTTTCAAAACTCTTGATTTGTGGAGCATATTGGGTGATTTGAGATCCCCAAGAGGTATGGGTACCTCATGCTTTAAGTTTGTGAAGTTTGGTTTGAGTTTGGTTTGGTTTTGAATGGTTTTAAAATGGGTTTTGTTGGGTTGTTGTGGTTTTGGGTTAAAGGTTGGATTTATGGTTGTTTTAAGGTGTATTTTGATGGTTTATGTTGTTATTTGAGTTGTTGGTTTGTTGGTTAAGAGTTGGAATGGGTTGGAATGGTTTTGAGATGCAAAAATGGAGGATTTTCGGGTTACAGGGGATGGCGATCGATCGCCCATTCCAGGCGATCGATCGCACCCAGGCAGTAGGCTTTTCAAGCCTTTGGCGATCGATCGCCACTCTTGGGCGATCGATCGGCGGGTCTGGCGATCGATCGCGCCAGGGGTGGCGATCGATCGCCGAAGGGTGCAATTTTTATTTTTCGGACAGTGGGTATTGGCGATCGATCGCCGTGAGGGGCGATCGATCGCGAAAGCCAAAATATGGTTTTTTTTGGTTATTTTGTGGGATTTTTGGTATTGGACTATTATTGGGTTCTAATATTGGTATTTGTGAATATGTAGAACCAACCCAGGTGGCAACACAGCCGAGGAATTGAAGTCCTACCATATTCCACTTTTGGAAAGGTACGTAGTGGACGTACGGGCACCCAACGGTAACATGTATTTTATATGCTCATTGTTTATGCATTGTGGATGCGAGTATATATGTGGTATTGCATTGTGGATGCATATACATGTTGATTTATGCCATATGAGGTATTGCATTGTGGATGCATATACATGGTAATTTATGCATATTGATGTTAGATGCATATTATGATTATTGGATGCACATCCCATGAGTCGTGGTCATCCTTTGATGATTTTAATGCTTGCCGCTTTTTGTATTGGTTCCGCTAAATGTGAAGCGAGGGGTGGGAGCGCCGCATGTCACATTTGAGCGTGGTTGTCATATGGGGCGAGGAAAGGATATTTGCCGCTCTCTGTGAAGCGAGGGGTGGGAGCGCCGCATGTCCATTGTAGCGAGGTTATCCTATGCCGCCCATATGAATATAAGCGAGGGGCATTAAAATACACTGTGATGGACAGACTAGGGAATGGTGACCAATATGTGGTACAGTTGAGATGGTATATGATGTCATGACATGTTTTGGCCATTAAAAATAATCTGTTGATTATACTCATGAGTTATGGTACAGGGACAACCAAACGGGAAGCGTTTGAAATGCATGGGAAAACAGGAAGTGTTTTATATTGATTATGCATTTACGCTTTATCTTCATATTGTGTTGAATATGAATGATTATTATTGCTCATGTTTGGGGGTTGTCCTTGTAGGTACCTTTTTGGCATGATAGATGGGCTTGAACGGGTTGAGGTGGTGAGCTTATGAAGCATTCTTTTGAGGCAGAAAGGACAGGATTATTTTTGATAGTATCTACTCTAGGAGTAGTATAAAACTATAGTTGAACATTCATTGATTGGAATGTAATTAATCCTTTTTGGTAGTCCTTATTTTGGCATGTAAAAGCTTAAGCTCATAGACTCAACTTGTTTACTCTACTCTGATCATTTATTTAGCTCTATTATGCCTTTATTCCGCACTTAAGGATTAGGGTCCTTACATTAGTGGTATCAGAGCAGTGGTTAGAGAACCCGGGAACGAGTGAAGGGTAGCCTTAGCATGGTTGGCTAGGTGCTTACATTTGGAGCATGTTTATGCATGTGGTGCATATTATTGTATATCCTGTTATACTAACATGCTTATATCACTCCTGTTATCTAACGACATGATATATATTTTGCTTTGGATTGTTGTTAACATTTGTGTTACAGCATGGCTGCTAATGAGGAAGTCGGAGATGTTGGGAGTGTAAATGCGAGTATTGGACAGGCTAATCCTCTACCTCCACCGGCTGTAGGGATGGAACCAGTAGTTCAGTTATTGCTACCGGGTGAGATTAGCTTGACGCAGTTTCTGTCTTATCATCCGCCCCGGTTTGAGGGGACAGAGTCCGGAGAAGAGGCTGAAGAGTGGTTAGAAAGACTTGAGCAGATCTTCGTGTCGGCTCCTTGTGCTGTGACAGCTTGGCTGAGGCTAGCGGAGTTTCAATTAGCCAAGAAACCTCTGATGTGGTGGAGGAGCACAGTGATGGAGATGAGAGCACTGGGTGCTGTGATTGACTGGACGCTCTTCAGGACCAGGTTCTTGAACCGATACTTCTCCGCGGCAGCAAGACAGACAAAAGAGGATGAATTTGCAAGTCTGAGGCAGGGGAACATGACAGTGGCAGACTATGCCACACAGTACTCATCACTACTGAGGTATGTCCCCCATATTGCCTCTGATGGACGTGCCAAGATGAGAAATTTCATGAAAGGACTGCGACCGGAGCTCTATGACCGGGTTATTATCAATAACCCAACTTCATTTGATGATGCTCTCACAAGAGCGGAGCTTGCTGAGCTAGGAGTGGGAGCTTATGCCATGCCACCACCGGTACCGCAACAGAGGCAGACTAGTGACAGTTTGAGGCCTCGGGGTGAGCCATTTAAACCCCGTGGTGCCTCTTCATCTTCGCGGTATGGTGGAAAGAAATACTTTGGACAGAAGCAGGATAACAAGAAAGGAAATTGGTCGGCCAACCGAGGATCTTCACAAGGGGAGAGGCCGGGAGAGCCTAGGTGCAACAATTGTGGAGGACCGCATTCTTCAAATAAGTGTCCTGCATGTTATGTCTGTGGCAAGATGGGCCACATTGCTCGGTATTGTCCCACCAGGGGAGGCCAGTCAGAGTATCAGGGCAACAGGCCAAGGTTTGAGGACAGGACAGTGCAGCAGAGGCAACAGTTTGGGCCTCGTCCATCGGGAGGTCAGACAGTGGGACCACCCCAGGGACAGGTATATGCACTGACCAGGGAGCAGGCTCAGGCAGCCCCGGAGGAGGTGATTGCCGGTACGTGCCATTTATTTACGTACCCTGCTTTTGTTTTGATAGATACAGGTGCCTCCCATTCCTTTGTGTCTGTGGGATTTGTGGAAAGACACCATATGCGCACGTCTCCTTTGCCCACGCCTCTCCTTGTCTCGACACCCACTGGAAGAAATGTTGTTGCTGATCAGTTGATGGCAGACTGCCTCATTTATTTTGAGGGCAACGAGTTGAGATCAGACTTGATTGTGCTGGGTATGTCAGACTTTGACTGCATCTTGGGAATTGATGTTCTGAACAGATATCAGGCAGTGGTAGATTGCCGGCAGAGAACAGTGAAGTTCAGACCTGAGTTGGGCAGCCAGTGGACTTTCTTTGGCAACGGGTCTCGTGCGAAGATTCCGTTGATTTCAGCGATCAAGATGTCTCAGCTGTTGGAACGTGGGCACACGGGCTATCTTATTTATGCCGTGGACACGTCTGGAAAGAGTAAAGAACTGAGGGTTGAGGATGTACCAGTTGTGGCAGAATTTGCTGATGTATTTCCAGAAGAGATCCCAGGATTTCCACCGGCCAGGGAAGTTGAATTTGGGATCGAGTTGCTGCCAGGGACATCCGCTATCTCTCGTGCACCTTATAGGATGGCACCGGCTGAGTTGAGAGAATTGAAAGAACAGTTGCAGGATCTCTTGGACAAGGGGTATATACGCCCGAGCGTGTCGCCATGGGGCGCACCAGTTCTCTTTGTGAAGAAGAAGGACGGTTCGATGTTGCTGTGCATCGATTACCGGCAACTGAATAAGGCCACAGTGAAGAACAAGTATCATCTCCCAAGGATTGACGACTTGTTTGATCAGTTGCAAGGTACCAGGGTGTATAGCAAGATTGACTTGAGATCCGGGTATCATCAGATTCGGGTCAGAGAGGAAGATGTGCAGAAGACAGCGTTCCGGACTCGATACGGGCATTATGAGTTCCTAGTAATGCCGTTCGGTGTGACGAACGCCCCGGCCGTCTTCATGAGTCTGATGAACAGAGTGTTTCAGCAGTATCTTGATCAGTTCGTCATCGTGTTTATTGACGACATTCTTATCTACTCCCGGAGTGAGGAAGATCATGTGAAACACTTGAGGACAGTGCTTCAGATTCTTAGAGAGCATCAGTTGTATGCTAAGCTCAGTAAGTGCGAGTTTTGGCTGAGCAGTGTAGTGTTTCTGGGGCATGTCATTTCGAGCAGTGGGATATCAGTGGACCCGAAGAAGATTGAGGCTGTGATGGAGTGGGCTGCCCCCACTTCTGTGCCTGAGATCCGGAGTTTTCTTGGTTTGGCCGGGTATTATCGGCGCTTTGTTGAGGGCTTTTCGAAGATTGCCAAGCCGTTGACTCAGTTGACTCAGAAGGGTATGCCTTTCTTTTGGTCAGAAGCTTGTGAGGGGAGCTTCCAGGAGTTGAAGCACCGGTTGACGACGGCGCCAGTGTTAGTGATCCCGACGGAGAACTCCAGATTTGTTCTGTATACTGATGCATCACTGCAGGGCCTCGGATGTGTTCTGATGCAAGATAAGCATGTGGTAGCTTATGCATCGAGGCAGTTGAAGCCGCATGAGACCAGATATCCAGTTCATGACTTGGAATTGGCGGCTATCATCTTCGCCCTGAAGATCTGGAGGCATTACTTATATGGCACTTCATTCACCATATACACGGATCACAAAAGCCTCAAGTTTCTATTCACTCAGGCGGAGCTGAACATGAGGCAGAGGAGATGGATGGACCTACTCAAGGACTATGACTGCGAGATAGAGTACCATCCCGGGAAGGCCAATTTGACAGCGGACGCCTTGAGCCGGAAAGTGAGGAGTTCTGCTGAGGACGTCATCCATTTGTCGGCTATGATGACCTCCTATTGCCATCTCGGCTATGATTTTGATATAGATGCATCACCTGTGTATGTATCGACCTTGCTAGCTGAGCCAGATATCTTTGAGAGTATCAGGAGAGCTCAGAGGTCAGATGATGAGGTTCAGAGATGGTTGTCTATAGTGCATCTTGGTCAGCCGACGAAGTTCAGAGTGGCCGACGACGGATCCTTGAGATTGGGTAACCGCTGGGTAGTTCCGAGTACGCCGGAGTTGCGTAAGGGAATCTTGGAGCGAGCTCACAGTAGCAGACTTAGCATCCACCCAGGCGGGAAGAAGATGTACAGAGATCTGCGTGGTCAGTTTTGGTGGAAGAGAATGAAGTCTGATGTCGTCGCTTTTGTGAAGAGGTGTCTGATCTGCCAGCAGGTTAAGGCAGAGAGACAGAGACCTGGCGGCGAGTTGAGAAGCTTGGAGATACCGAAGTGGAAGTGGGAGCACATTTCCATGGACTTCGTGACTCATTTGCCGAGGAGTGCTTCAGGCTTCGATGCTATTTGGGTGATTGTGGACAGATTGACTAAGGTAGCCCACTTTATCCCCTATAGCATGACCTTTACATTCTTGAGGATGGCGCAGTTATATATTAGAGATGTGGTGAGATTGCATGGGATCCCCGTTTCTATTGTGTCAGATCGAGATCCGCGATTCACATCTCATTTTTGGGAAGGCCTTCAGTCAGCTTTGGGAACTGAGGTCAGATTGAGCACTGCTTATCATCCTCAGACGGATGGCCAGACCGAGCGCACTATTCAGACGCTCGAGGACATGTTAAGAGCTTGTGTATTGGAGTTTGATGCCTCTTGGCAGGATTCAGTGCCTTTGGTAGAGTTTTCGTATAACAATAGCTACCAGGCAAGTATTCAGATGGCTCCGTTTGAAGCTCTTTATGGCAGACGATGTAGATCGCCCTTGTGTTGGGACGATTTGGACAGTAGATCAGTCGGAGGGCCTGAGTTGATCCGGGAAATGGAAGAGAAGGTAAAGACTATAAGGCAGAAAATGAAAGCAGCCCAAGACAGACAGGCAGCTTATGCAAATAAACGGCGGAGACCGTTAGAGTTTCAGTTGGGAGATAAGGTCTTTTTGAAGATCTCGCCTTTCAGAGGCGTTGTGCGGTTTGGGATGCGCGGGAAACTGTCTCCGAGGTTTGTGGGACCGTACGAGATTTTGCAGCGCATTGGCACATTGGCTTACCGACTGGCTTTGCCGCCTTCTTTATCTGGTATACATGATGTGTTTCATGTATCGATGCTGCGAAAGTATGAGCCGGATCCGTCTCACGTATTACAGCCTTCCGAAGTTCAGTTAGAGTCAGATATATCTTATGTAGAGCGGCCTGTTAGAATTCTGGACAGAGCAGACCGTAGACTTCGGAACAAAGTGATACCGATGATCAAAGTTCAGTGGGATCGCAGGGGTGTCGAGGAGGCTACGTGGGAGACGGAGCAGCATATGGTGCAGCACTACCCGGAACTATTCTCTGGTATGAGTTTATGTTTAGTTTCTGTTGGGGTAAGTGCATATGATTTCGAGGACGAAATCTTATAAGTAGGGGAGTATTGTGACATCCCCGAAATGGTTAATTGCTATTTGGCTCTAATTGTGTTTACATGATTAATTATGTGGTAATTGATTATGTTTTGGGATTTATTTACCTTATGGAAAATGCATGGTCATATGGATAGGGGTGACCCGGGATTGCATTTTAGGATGCATGTGGTGCATGTTGGGTAAATATTATTAGAAGCATGATTTATTTGCATTGGTTAGCAATTAATTGGAAATCATGTGTTTATTTGATATTTAGTGCATTTTGAGTAAATGCTTTGAAAAATATCATGTTGGGGTGTTTTATACACCATGGAATTAATTGGTATGCATTTGATTTAATAAACCCACCCTTTTATTTCCAACTCTTACTTCACTTTACCAAAATCATTTCCAACACCCAAACCCTTCCCTCTTCTTCTCATTTTCGAGCTCAAGCCTAGGGTTGAGGAGAAACCTTTCAAAACTCTTGATTTGTGGAGCATATTGGGTGATTTGAGATCCCCAAGAGGTATGGGTACCTCATGCTTTAAGTTTGTGAAGTTTGGTTTGAGTTTGGTTTGGTTTTGAATGGTTTTAAAATGGGTTTTGTTGGGTTGTTGTGGTTTTGGGTTAAAGGTTGGATTTATGGTTGTTTTAAGGTGTATTTTGATGGTTTATGTTGTTATTTGAGTTGTTGGTTTGTTGGTTAAGAGTTGGAATGGGTTGGAATGGTTTTGAGATGCAAAAATGGAGGATTTTCGGGTTACAGGGGATGGCGATCGATCGCCCATTCCAGGCGATCGATCGCACCCAGGCAGTAGGCTTTTCAAGCCTTTGGCGATCGATCGCCACTCTTGGGCGATCGATCGGCGGGTCTGGCGATCGATCGCGCCAGGGGTGGCGATCGATCGCCGAAGGGTGCAATTTTTATTTTTCGGACAGTGGGTATTGGCGATCGATCGCCGTGAGGGGCGATCGATCGCGAAAGCCAAAATATGGTTTTTTTTGGTTATTTTGTGGGATTTTTGGTATTGGACTATTATTGGGTTCTAATATTGGTATTTGTGAATATGTAGAACCAACCCAGGTGGCAACACAGCCGAGGAATTGAAGTCCTACCATATTCCACTTTTGGAAAGGTACGTAGTGGACGTACGGGCACCCAACGGTAACATGTATTTTATATGCTCATTGTTTATGCATTGTGGATGCGAGTATATATGTGGTATTGCATTGTGGATGCATATACATGTTGATTTATGCCATATGAGGTATTGCATTGTGGATGCATATACATGGTAATTTATGCATATTGATGTTAGATGCATATTATGATTATTGGATGCACATCCCATGAGTCGTGGTCATCCTTTGATGATTTTAATGCTTGCCGCTTTTTGTATTGGTTCCGCTAAATGTGAAGCGAGGGGTGGGAGCGCCGCATGTCACATTTGAGCGTGGTTGTCATATGGGGCGAGGAAAGGATATTTGCCGCTCTCTGTGAAGCGAGGGGTGGGAGCGCCGCATGTCCATTGTAGCGAGGTTATCCTATGCCGCCCATATGAATATAAGCGAGGGGCATTAAAATACACTGTGATGGACAGACTAGGGAATGGTGACCAATATGTGGTACAGTTGAGATGGTATATGATGTCATGACATGTTTTGGCCATTAAAAATAATCTGTTGATTATACTCATGAGTTATGGTACAGGGACAACCAAACGGGAAGCGTTTGAAATGCATGGGAAAACAGGAAGTGTTTTATATTGATTATGCATTTACGCTTTATCTTCATATTGTGTTGAATATGAATGATTATTATTGCTCATGTTTGGGGGTTGTCCTTGTAGGTACCTTTTTGGCATGATAGATGGGCTTGAACGGGTTGAGGTGGTGAGCTTATGAAGCATTCTTTTGAGGCAGAAAGGACAGGATTATTTTTGATAGTATCTACTCTAGGAGTAGTATAAAACTATAGTTGAACATTCATTGATTGTAATGTAATTAATCCTTTTTGGTAGTCCTTATTTTGGCATGTAAAAGCTTAAGCTCATAGACTCAACTTGTTTACTCTACTCTGATCATTTATTTAGCTCTATTATGCCTTTATTCCGCACTTAAGGATTAGGGTCCTTACACCAACGGTAACATGTACTTATGTTTGTCTGTGTGACGCATGATGAATGCAATGTGATGCATTAAGATTATGATACATGTTATTATGCATTGTGTTGCATATTATGCATTGTTGTTGCATATTGTGATGTGGGATAAAGAGGTGTATTCCACGAGTCAGGGCGATCACAGTTAAGGTTTTAATGCTTATGCTTTATCGCTGCGCATGTGGAGCGGGTGGGGGGAGGCTCGCTGGCACATGGAGGCGAGGTATACCATACTAAGCGAGGAAGAGATACCGCTAGTATGATGAAGCGTGTATGCGATACCGCTTGTTTGAGATTAAGAAAGCATTAAAATAACTGATGATGACTGACTCAAGAAAAAAGAGGAAATGTCATGACATTCATTTGTAAAGCCATACATTCATATAATGTGTTTTATTATGAACTATGGTACAGGGACAACCATTGGGCGTTGTAAATGCGGGAAAATACAGGAAGTGCTTGTATTTAGGATTGTGCATTTATGCCTTACTTTCATATTATGTTGAATATGAATTGTTTTATGCTCACGTGTTGGGGGTTGTCTTTGTAGGTGCTTTTGTTGACGAGAACCAGGGTCGGGGTTGATTTGCTGAGCTATAAGGAGTGCTACAGGATTAGCATGATTAGAGAAATTTTTGTATAGCTTCTACTGGGTAGAGTAAGACTATAATGTAGTGCCTTTGTAGGAATTGTGTTATTCCTTTTTGAAATATTTTGGGTACTGTAATCTCTAAAGCTCAGGTTAATCAACACGATACGTTACTCTGATATATTCACATGAATGTTTAGTTCTCTAAATTGCACCTTAGTGACTTGATGTGATAACGGGGTCTCACAAAGACACTCAAGACTCCAAGTCGACAAGTGGTTCTGTGTTTACCATTGGAGGGGCTGCAGTATCGTGGAAATCTACCGATCAAACTTGTATTGCTAGATCCACTATGTAATATGAATTCATAGCCTTGGATAAAGCGAGAGAAGAAGCCGAATGACTTAGAAGTTTCTTGGAAGAAATTCATTGTTGGAAAAACCTGTGCCTGCAATTATAATACATTGTGATAGCTAAGCTATTATAGGAAGGGCACATAGTAGTATGTATAATGGTAAGTCTAGACATATACGTCGTAGACACAACACTATTAAACAGTTGATCTCAAATGACATTATGTCCACTGACTACGTGAAGTCAAAGGAAAATATTACGGATCCGCTTACAAAAGGCTTCTCTAGAGATCAAGTATATAGTTTATCGAGGGGAATGCGATTAAAATCATATAATCAAAATCTTGTAGTGGATACACAACCTATGTGACTGGAGATCCCAAGATCTAGGTTCAAAAGAGACAACCAAACTACGAGATTGTTAAACACCTTGGAGAATTAATCTCCGACTCATTCTTATGATAAGAGTTGTAGCCTGCAAAAAAGGTACGAGGATAGGCAAAATGTCTTTAATGATTCCTAAGACATATTAGGATATGCTGGAGTATAAAGAGATACTCTTTTAGGAGATCACCTTTAAGTGCGAAGTGTGTCTGCTTCAAATAATGGAAAGCACTTATGAAATCAAGCGTGGTCCATGGCCGAAACAGATAGAATTATTATGGTGTGTGTTCAATTTTCTTGGTTTACACCAACTAAATAGTTCAAGACTATAAGTTCACTATTAAGTCAAGTAAATCCGATTGAATACTACGACGGAAGATTCAAAGCCGCAAGCTATCTCTCCAGATGCCATAATAATTCGTTGAAAGCACTCAATTGCATACATGCATTAATTTAATTCATGTGGGGGATTGTTGGAGTTTTGAAGAAATTAAAAGAAAAGAAAAAAAATAGTAGGTGCTCGATCGATTGAGCACAATGCCTCGATCAATCGAGCACGACAAGAAAATTTCGTCTGTTGGAATCAAGGGCTCGATTGATCGAGCACTAGACGCCGATCGATCGAGCCCTGCGTCTGTTGACAAGAATGGTGTGTCCATTCATGTAGGGGGTGCATTTTTCCTTGATAGAGTGCATCTAAATGGTGTCTTTTGGAAACCTATTTTTTTTTTACTATAAATAAGACATTCCCCACTTGTTTAAAATACATTTATTGGAAAATCAACATCAGAATTAAATCAATTGAGAGCATTTAGTTTGTTCATCAAATTTCTTCTTATTGAGTGCTTTCAAACCTTGGTGGTTTGAGGACTTGTGATTTGTAGTGCTCCTATCAGAAGTCATAGTCATTGTATCTTGGGAGACAAATTGCCATAACAAATCGTTAGCACCAAGGCGGGACAATATTGTATTAAGGACGAAGATTACAAATCTCGCCTTAACATAAACTTTGAAGCCATTGTTATTTTGTTATTACATTCTTAAGATATACATTGATAGAGAAAGTCCGACTACCAAATTTACCAAATATATACCTACCTATCATTGTTGTATTTATATCTAGAACTTGTTTTTGTAATAATTCAGTTTATAGTTTTGTTTGAAACTTGTCTTGCAAGCAAGATTTTGCTCCACGCGAGTAACAACCTCTATTTTTTTTTTATCAAATTGTGCATCGGTTGACGACAATTATTTTTGTTACTGGTATGTAGATACTTCAAGGGAGAGCAACGTTGCCACTGAGGCCAAAGTATGCAGCCTTAATTCTTCCCTTTACGCTTTCCTCTTGCTCAGACTCCTAAGTATTTGTTTTATGTATATTTAGTATTCATGTAACGAAGAAATAGTTGAAAAATATTAAATGATGTATAATCATCGATTTAAGAAAAAATAAACTATGAAAATTGTGCGTGTATTTATTCTTAATCTCACACTTCATTGACTGCTTTCGCCACTTTGTCCAATTTTATTTTTAAATTTAATAAATTAATATTTTCAGTTTTATTTAAATAACCACAAATTCTAAAATATGTGAAAAATCAATTTACTATAATCATTTTGAGGTAAGCATAATGAAAAGTAATTTTATGAGTATTTCACGAATATACTTATCGTAAATACATGAAAAATCATGATCCATGAATTTTACTCATAAATTCCTCCAGAAAACACATGAAAGATGTACATAATCTCGATATTAGCACGTGAGACGCATGTGTAGAAATTTGCAGCCAGAATATTCGGAAAAATTGTTCCAAAATATTACGGGGTTAAGTGCACTAATTAAAATTATTCGGGGATTAAACGCATATTTTGAAAGGTTAGGAAGTAAAATACTAAAGTGGGTAAATGTTATGTGTTGTTCGTTTTTTACCCTTATTATTTTTTGTATTTTGGAGAGGAGATGGCTAAAAAGTTGCTTTGAAAACCATTGATCCATCATTTCGTTGCACAACCAAAAGTGTTGTAGACTAGACTCGACAAAGGGTCATACACGACCCTGAACCGGCCCAGAATCAGACCGTGGTCAACGGTTCCAATGATCGGACCCGTAATCGGCATGTCTATAGGCGGCCAGTTAAGGGTTATAATTTTGTTAACACGTAAACCATCGGTTAACAATCGATTCAAGGTTTTATTTTATTTTTTTTACATTTTTAAATTTAAAATATATGTTATTGTGTAGATTTGAACTCATGACCTCCAACTTGAGTAATTAGCTTCAACCAATAGGCTATAAGAGTCTTATTAATCTAAATATAGTGTTATAATTTATATATATTAACCAAATAAATATATATTATATATTTTGATTATCTGTACTTGAATTTATTTCATGTTATTTTATATTTAATTTATGGATGAAAACACATTCAAAGATTATTTCAAACTTTTTTAGTAATATTTTTATTTTTATTTTAAAAGAAGTAAGGGTCAAATCGTAACCATTGATTAATCGTAATCGACGGTTCATAAACAGTAATCGGAATCGTTAAGGAAGATTGATGTTAAGGTCGATGTTTTTTGAACCGTAGAATCGATTGTTTTGAACCGTCTAATCGACGATTGTGAACCATGATAAAGTCCTTATGTATAAACTTGGACCACCACAATCTATCTGTCATTGTTATCCTCAATGTTTCATCAATTATATTGTCACTTTATTCAATCAACAAGCCTAATTCGAACATTTAAGTTGAGACATTCTGCTTTTGTACCTGACAAATTTACACTCCATCTTCTAGCCTCACACCCTCTCTCCCACTCTCATACACACATACTCTGTTTTTCTAGAAAAGCATACAGCAAACAAAAATAAATCACTGTTTTAAACTTAAAATTTCTCTCCAACTTCTACGACATCTTCGGGCTTTTCTTTCTGCCCGCGCGCGCGCACACGCCGGACATACACACAGAGTCACACACACAATATACATATATATGTATATCGTGTGAACTTGTACCTATATAAGTGTAATATTAATACACGTTGTCGTAATCTATACTGTTGAAGCCATCGCAAATTTGGTGCGTGATTTGTGAAGCTAATAGAGTGGTGATGACGGAGTTTTCTGTCGAAGGAAATGGTTCCGTGACGCTAGAGCTGATTTCAGGTGACAATGCGCCGGAGAGGACGCCGATGACGGTGTCGACGTCGTTTAGAGAGGGAGGAAAATCTTATTCGTCACGGCTAAAGACCGTGCGGGCCGAGCCTTGACGCGGATGATTTAATAAACTTGCTTCATGGCTCGGATCCGTTGAAGTTAGAGCTTAATCGCCTCGAGAATGAAGTCAGAGGTTAGTATTCTTAGCTGGATCCGGCGTTTGGATTTCTTGTGAAACTCTGCCGTTTCTACGTCCTTACTTTTATTACTCAATATGTTATTATGTTTTAAGAAATGTGTGAAATGATGTGTTAAAACGCGACCCATTCACTGAGGAAACGACAGCGTATTACCTTCTCTGGTGGTTTGCAGACAAGGACAGGGAACTGGGGGAAAAACAGTCCCTGATAAAAGCGTTGAAGTTGTCGGAGCGCCTTCGAGAAAAAGCAGTGGAAGAGGTCCATTTTGTTCCTTATTTCCTTCATTTGTTCCTGGAATATATTTCTGTACATGCTTGCTTTCAAGCTAGAATAATAAATATTCGACCGGTATATAGATTCTGTGTTAATGATGCGAGCAAAGGTTGCCTAAGTTTGAACCTGAGATTGGCTACATTTGTAGCCTATGACAGTATTTTAATGTTTGTGAGCCTTGTGACCAAGTGCGCAGCCCTACCTTTTGACAATATGTTGGTGGATTGTGTCAGAAACAAATGAAGGATGATTTTGGTTTTCTCAAGTATGTGCAGCGGAAGAATGAAGAAGCAATTGAAAACAAAGAAATGATTTATGTTTGATCAAGACTTTAAGAATTCAACATGCATACGTTAAAGAATAAAATATGTTGAAGTGCATGAATATTTTTTTGATATATAAACAAGCATCTCAATCTTGATATAAATTGAGGCTTTTACAACTAAAAGTCGGAAAATACAGCAAAGGAATAGCAACAACATTTGACTAACTTATTCCTAATGACCTGGACAATGTTGTACTCGAAACCCTCTACTCATATTAGGAGCCTTTTATGGCTGTTCCACACGTGTATTCTCTCTATTCGTTCGTGCTACTGTTCCACTTCCAGCCTCATTACACGCCTCATCTCACTCATCATGGCCTCCATAAATACTTTCGGATCTGCCATTCCCATAGCAGATTCGGTCTTGCTCTTTTCACTGTTGTGAGACATGATTACTGTAAAACAAAGTTAGAAAGAAATTAAAAAAAAAACTCGCATACTCCTTCATTTGTTTCTCTCAAGAATGAATCACTCAATTTCTCGCGTGTTTTTCACTCAATGTTAGGCTTTTACCTCTAATAAACACACCACCCTTGCCTTTTTCCACTCGAAAATTCTCTTTCAGTTCTTTTGGAACTATTCAACAATATTCAAAATTTCCAGCAACAATTCACCCAAGAGTTTAACATGAAATTTTAGGTTCAAAGAGTAGATATATATGGACGATAATGGAACCAAAACAAACAAGATTTCTTTTGTAAGGTTCGTTTTTTTTGTATACTTTTTTTTTGAACCCTTTTGATTTGAGAACGAAAAAAAAGAAAAAAAAAGAAATTTAATAGGATAGATAAACCTGAGGCTAGAACTGTGGCTCTGATACCAAATGATATGAACCTCGCCCAAGAACCATTCTACAATCAGGTTTCGATGGGAAACTTGACCCATTGATTCAGCAAAAATAAGAACCTTGGTATATTTAACCTCAACCCGTTGTTTAATGCAAAACAAGAACCTTGGTATAAGGAAGACGCCACAAACGGTAGTGGAACTCCGTTTGAGTCAATGTTGAACGCCTCGGAAAATTCCGATAAGTTCGAATAGTTCGTCAAAGAACCAAAGAGAATTTACACTCACAGTTTACTGAATAATAGTCTTGTTTATTTCATTGCAAAAGAGCTATTTTATAGGCTGACAAAAATTTCATAAAATAACTATCTTAATTAAGGCTAGATAATCCTGCCTAATTAAGGCTAAAACAAAGGAAATAAATCAGCTCCTTTAAGTGGCTGAAAATACAAACGAAATTTCGCACATAAAAAAGCAAAGTAAATAACTTGGCATGCAATCTTTACAATTAAACCATAAATAGTTCAATCATGCCAATTTATCTTGCTGAATTACTCTTGAACTTGGCAGGTTTCCTTTCCGAATTGAATTATGTTGATGCATTTTTGTTGAACATCCAAATCAGTTTCAATGGGTCTCCATGAGTTTCCTTGAGTCCAAACCTCTTGAATCAGCCCATTTAGTTCTTCTTTGAACTTCTTTGCGCGTGCCCTCGTAATTCGCCCATGTGGAACTTGAATTGGAATCCTTGAACTTGTGCTATGATTTGCATCAGATTGAGCAATAATTTCCTGCTTCTTAGAGCTCCAAGAGAACATTCCTGAGCCTAGACTAAAACAATGCCCAGATGCACTCTTCATATCATCAGCAGATCCTCCCAATTACTATATGAGAATCCTAATAACTTGAAGTTTTGACACTTCTTGAATTTTACACCAAAGTTGATGGTTCCTTTGATATATCTAATGACTTTTTTTTGCTGCTTTAAGATGTAATTCAGTAGCACAATGCATGAAACGAGAGAGAATGCTCACAACAAAAATATGTCTGACCTTGTTGCTGTTAAATACAATAGACAACCAATCAAGCTTCTCAAATGACCTTCATCGACTTTGTCTGAATTGTCATCCTTTCTTAAGATTTCTTTTTGATTCATTGGAGTAGACATTTCTTTGCAAATCTTACATATGAAATTTCTTAATTGGCGTACTTCTTTTGGCATACTTCTTTTGACATATGAAAATTTCACTTTCCAGCCGCCTAATCTCCATTCCCAGAAAGTATGTCATCAATCCAAGGTCTGTCATTTCGAATACTTGGATCATTTTTGCTTTGAATTATTCAACTAGTTTGCCATTTCCACGATTAAGAGATCATCAACATAAAGAGAGACAATAAGTAGATTATTTCCTTTACATTTAATGTAAAGAGTGGCCTTAGACACGCTCTTTTCAAATCCCAGGTTTGACATATGCTTGTCTATCTTACTATACCAGGCTCTAGGGGCTTGTTTCAAGCCATATAGAGCCTTTTTTAGTAAGTAAACCTTATCCTTTTCACCTTGTTTCGCGAATCCATCAGGTTGATCGACAAAAATCTCTTCCTGTAAAGTGCCATTTAAGAAAGCAGATTTACATCAAGTTGGATTGTTGGAGTCTACGTTCCATCCATGTTGAGCTGCCGTGGCTAGCACCGGTACGAATGGTGTCCAATATAGCAACAGGGGCAAATGTATCTGAGTTGTCAACTCCAAAAATTTGGGCGTTCCCCTTGACAACAAGCCTTGCTTTGTGCTTGTTGACAGTACCATCAGTATTTAGCTTTGTTCTAAATACCCATTTCACTCCGATGACCTTTCTGTCTTTCGGTCTATTGACAAGCTCCCATGTCTTGATCTTTTCGATCATATTTAGTTCCTCCTCCATTGCCCTTTTCCACTTCTGGTGTTTAATGGCTTCTTCATAACCATCAGGTTCACAAATGGCCACATTGCACCTTTGATAGACATCAGTTAGAAATCTTGTACCTCGAATTGGTGGCATATCATCCAATTCTCCATTTCAATCTTCATTTCTTCTGTTTCCAGAAGGAAAAGAGGACTTGACATAAACTTGGTTGTGGATATTTCTTTTGTTTGTTCCCAAATCCATTTTTCATCCTCATTGAAAGAAACATCTCTATTAATGGTTATTTTTCCTGTTCGAGGTTGATAAACTTTGTAGGCTTTGGATGAAGAACAATAGCCAACAAAGATGCCTTGTTCTGATTTTTTATCAAGCTTGTCACGCTTGATCTGTGGAACATGAGAAAAACACATACATCCAAATACTTTTAAGGAAATTCACCGAAGGTTGATGGCCATACCATACGTCATATGCAGTTTTGTCTTTTAATGCTTTGGTAGGCAATCTATTTTTTAAGAATACAACAGTGCTTGCTGCTTCAGCCCAAAAATTCTTTGGCACATCTTTGTCATGAAGCATACATCTTGTCATCTCCAAGATTGATCTATTTCTTCTTTCACTCACCATTTTGTTGAGGAGTGTATGAAGTAGTTAGCTGATGTTCTATGCCCGATGCTTCACAAAACAGATTGAATTCCTCCGATGTATATTCCTTCCCATTATCAGATCTTAGACTTTTGATTTTGCATCCACTTTGATTTTCCACCATTGCTTTGAACTTCCCAAAATACTCCAGCCACTTCTGATTTGAGTTTAAGAAAAAAATCCATCAAAACCTTGTAAAGTCATCGATAAAAAAAATGTAATATCGACTATTCGTTGAGGGCCAGCTACATCAGTGTGAATTAGTTGTAATTTTTGAGTAGCTCTCCAAGCTTATTTTGGGAATGCCTTACGGTTTTGTTTTCCATATTGACAAGCATGACAATTTGGTGAGTGATCCTCAAAGATTGGTAAATCATCAGTGAGATCCTTCTGCTTCATGAGTTGCATTCTCTGTAGGTGACAATGACCAAGTCTCTTGTGTGAGAACCCGATTTTTCCAACCAAGTCAAATAACTAGAGTTTTGGTCAACTCAACTACACGGTGTTTTGGTCTGCTCAGCTACCCGGAATTTTAGTCAAACAAACTACTAAAAGTTATTTATAAATCACTAACTTAATATTAAGATAATCTAGACTTTGTATTATAGATAATATTGTGTTTATAATATTCAATCTTTTTGAAAACAATTAAAAGTGTGTAGATAATTAAGAATACTAATAAAGATAATAATAATTGAATGATCAAATTATTAGCCAATAAAACACTTGAAGAGATAAATCCAATTCGATTTAATCTTGTAGGGTAGTAGCTAAACCAATGACTAATTATTTAAACAACTAGAGTTTTGGACAAATTAGAATCCTTAAGTTAATCCAACCACTTGATGTTATTTGGTCAAACCAAATACTAAGTATAGATAATACTGAAAAATAATAGATAAAATTGAATTATATATATAATATCTTGACAAGATATAATATTGAATTATATTATGATAATCTTTTAGATATATAAATATAACCAAATCCGAAGATAAAGCACAATCTAAAGATAAGTTTGGAAGATACGATTGAATTTCAGAAGTCGTAGGAACCGAGATTCTCGAATTTCAAGCTCTATAAATATAAGATTCTTCCACATAGTATGCAACTCAATAATCTCACACAATTCACACAATTTTTGAAACAAACACTAGCACACACTAAAAGGTGTGAAATTTTCAGCAAGGAAAGGAGAAGGAATTCATCACGTTTTTGACCCAAATTCTTTGAAACATGCAAGAATCGTTTCTGATCTCTGTAAGTGGGCTTTTGTTAAATTATTCTTTCGTTTTTTTAAATCATAA
This sequence comes from Haberlea rhodopensis, assembly GCA_907163345.1. Classification (NCBI taxonomy): domain Eukaryota; kingdom Viridiplantae; phylum Streptophyta; class Magnoliopsida; order Lamiales; family Gesneriaceae; genus Haberlea; species Haberlea rhodopensis. Next base: position 6,978,172 of record CAJQUN010000002.1, on the reverse strand, counting down.
GTATGTGTTTTAAAATCCAATCGTTATGTGAACTATTTTCAAATTATGAAATTCTGATCTTTGACATCTGAAGCACTTTAAATATCGAAATCCAATTGGTAAGGAATTCCAAATTCTGTTTCCGACCCTGATGCGGTGGGATTATAACCGTTTTTCTGACCTGATACGGTGGTTAACCGTTGTTCTGGGAAGTCCAGACCCTTTATTCGTGGGTGATCCGATGTTTTGACCTCATCTCTAGGAGGGTTATGTCTAGAGAACTGATATCAGTACCATGAGAAAACTAGATGATTTATTGTGCTTACTTTAGTATATGGTATGAGATTCTGATATGAAGTTTCTGTTATGTTCTGGCTCCGAGGAGCAAATTCTGTTCAGTTCATATCGGTTTCTGTTCTGATTTTTGATTCATGTTTCTGAAAAATTATTATATTTATATGTTGTGTCACATACGATTGTCCCCCACTTGCTGAGTGTTTTCCAAAACGCTCACCCCTTACATCCACTCCCCAGATAGAAGCGAATAAGAAATCGAAGACGAAGATAAAATTAGTTTTGGAGATAATGAATTAGTTGATGTTGTTCAAGATGCCGTTGCCATTAATTTATGAAGCTTCCGCTGATATTTGTAAGAAATATTTATTTTATGGATAAAAGACTGGTTTTTTGTAGAATCTGTATTACTAGGCTTGTTGATTTTGAATTATATTTAGAATCAACGCCGGTGTTATCGACCCCGGTCTCCGGGCGTGACATCTTGTGCCATAACTCAGTTTTGTTGGATTCAGCAGGAAAGGCATATAGTTCTTCTTTAGTTGGATTAAAAGAGCAACTCTTACCTTTCATTTTTACTTTAAGTATTTCCTGTCCCATTCCATCGAAAATGTGGCAGAACTCATTCTCAAAGATCACCCTGAAGCCTTTTTCAATTAACTGACCCACATGTAACATATTTTGGTCAATTTCTGGTACATAAAGAACATCAGAGATCCTCTTCGTGCCAGTTGTGCTAGTGATATTGATCGTACCTTTTCCTTCGACAGAGAGATAGTCTCCATTTCCAATCTTTACCTTTGTGATCTCAGTTGGCTTTAAATCTTTGAAAAGTTCCTTGTCACTTGTCATATGATTTGTGCGGCCACTGTCTATTAACCAATTTCCTGATGAGCTGCTGCTAGCGAAGCAAGATGCCACAAAAAACTGATCTTCATCTTCTTGTTCTGCAACTTGGGCTTCAACTATCTTTTGCAAGTCTTTTACTTTGCATATTATAGCTTCATGTCCAGGTTGATTGGCATTTCGAGCACTTTGCATCGGGTCTCCACCAACATTTTGTTGGAGGATGACTTTTCTTTTTACAGTATTGGCACGGTGGATATTTTCCCTTGAAGTTTCCAGCTTTGCTCTTGTAACTTGAATTTGCAAAGGCTGAATTTCCTTCCTGGTTTTTCTTCTTATTGCTTTCAGTGTCAAGATGCTTTGTAGGTAAGGCTCCTTCAGTGTTTATGTCGAGCCTCATTTGCCTTCTTTGTTCTTGTGCTTGAAGAGAATTCAGTAATTCTGCCAAGGGAATTTTTGATAGATCCTTGGTGTCTTCCAAGGTTGTGACTGTTGCTACTGTAACAAGAATTTTTTCAACACTCTTGAATCACTGAGATCAGATCCGAGCAACCTTACCTTGTTTGCAATTCCAAGAAGTCTATCTGGATATTCTTTGATTGTTTCTGATTCCTTCATCTTCTGCAATTCAAATTCCCTTATCAAGTTCAAGACTTACATTCCTTTTATTCTTTCATCGCCTGCAAATTCATTCTTGATATAATCCCAAATAGACTTGGCTGTCTTCAGGGTCATAATCCTTGTGAAAATTGTTGATGATACCACAACAAACAAACATGCTTTGGCCTTCGATTTCTTTGTTTTCATCTCCTTCTGAGTTTTGATTTGTGCCATGGTGGGATTGTTTGGGAGAACAGGGATTTCATATTCTCCTTCCACTGCCTCCCAAAGATCCAAAGCTTCCACATATGTTTCCATTCGAACTGCCCACATTTGGTAGTTATCTCCATCGAGCACTAATGGAGAAATTGAAGAGAAACTAGCAGCTGTTTCCATGTTTTATCAAAATACTCACAGATCCCGAAAAGGGCCCGGGTGCCAATTGTTGGTTTTCTCGAGTATGTGCAGCGGAAGAGTGAAGAAGCAATTGAAAACAAAGAAATGATTTATGTTTGATCAAGACCTTAAGAATTCAACATGCATACGTTGAAGAATAAAATATGAGGTGCATGAATATTTATTGATATATTAACCAAGCATCTCAGCCTTGATATATATTGAGGCTTTTACGACTAAAAGTCAGAAAATAAAGCAAAGGAATAGCAACAACATTTGACTAACTTATTCCTAATGACCTGGACAATGTTTTATTTAATCACATGTCAAATACTTGGACATTAGTTCCTAATGCAATTAACTAACAGATGAACTGATGGAGTTATATTCTGCCTATACTGTTACGTCCAAATAGGTTCCCTAAAATATTGCTCTGAGTACTTAATTGGGTCCAAATAAGCTTTCAGTCTTTGCTCTTGCTCTAGAACTTCGGTGCAGGATATATAATTTTGGAAGTGCTTGGAAAAGTTTATCCTTTACCCACTTATTAAGAACTGTTATTATTCTTTCAGGATGCCAATTGTTGTCTTCTTTGAGTTCATGTGGGTTTGTTTGAAAGACTTTAATTTGCAAGTAATAGATTGTTTTTTTTATTTACATGAAGTAGATGTGGGGCTGATGCATTTTTAAGGTCAATTGATTCAGAATTTGCTAGATTATTCTAGGATAGGCTATTCATTGATCCTAATATATTACATTTTTATGGCGAGATGTTCAAGTATCCATAGCATATGTGTGCAGTGTCAGTATGAGAAATGATCTCTTTTTGGTTGCAAAATTAGAACAATTTTTCTGAGTGTGGTTCATTTGTGTCGAATTAAAACCAAGAAGTTTTTGTTTGAATTTAGTTTGGAAATTATTTGATGCAACCTTTTCTTTCCAATCTCCCTTTTTATCGTTTTCTCCATTTGTGACTTGTGAGTGGCATGGAGCTTTACACGTGTGTATATATATATATATATATATTTTAGCTCACCGAGGAGTTGTCAAAGGTGGATGAGAAGCTCAAATTAACAGAATCTAACCTAGAAAACAAGGTAATAGCTCAAGCTTAATGCTTTCCTTTCTCTGTATTTTTTCGGTGGCATACATTGCAAGAACTTTTCCTTTGCAGAATCTTGAGATTAAGAGAATTAACGATGAAAAGAAGGCCTCAATGTCAGCTCAATTTGCTGCCGAAGCCACTCTTCGGAGAGTACATGCTACTGAGAAGGATGACGATATGCCGCCAGTTGAAGCTATCTTGGCTCCCTTGGAGGCTGAGCTTAAGCTTGCTCGGCAGGAGGTTCGCACTTTCTCTCGAATTTTCTGTAGGCTGCCTCCCATTTAGTTAAACAAGTCCCATTTGGGGAGAATTTCTTAATTTTTTGATACTCCCCTTCCAGATTGCAAAGCTGCAGGATGATAACAAAGCATTGGACCGGCTCACTAAGTCGAAAGAGGCTGCTCTACTGGAAGCAGAGAGAACTGTGCAGGCCGCATTGACGAAGGCTTCTATGGCGGATGATCTCCAGAACAAGAATCAAGAATTGATTAAACAGATTGAAATATGCCAGGTTTTGCAGTCTTGCATTCTCTGTGGTTTAAGACCACATATGAACAATTGATTGTTTCTCTTTTTTCTTTTTCCCTCTAGCATGAAGGCTTTTATGATTTTTCAGGAAGAGAATAAGATTTTAGATAGAATGCACCGTCAGAAGGTTGCAGAGGTTGAAAAGCTTACTCAATCTGTACGTGAACTTGAAGAGGCTGTTCTTTCTGGTGGTGCAGCTGCCAATTCTGTGCGGGATTATCAGCGTAAATTTCAGGAGATGAATGTAACGTGGCTAACATGAACGTACACTTGTGTTTCATGCAGTGTTCAGCATTATGAAACCCTACCCTAATATGTGATCAGTTTTTGCTGATTTCTTCAGGAGGAAAGAAAAACTCTTGATAGAGAGCTAGCTCGTGCAAAAGTAACGGCAAATAGGGTGGCAACTGTTGTAGCTAATGAATGGAAAGATGCAAATGACAAGGTCATGCCTGTGAAACAATGGCTTGAAGAAAGAAGGTTCCTGCAGGTAATTTTCCCAGTGACTGACTTTATCTTTTCATTCTTTAAACAATTGGACTTGTTAAGTCTTTAGTGAGATCAGCTCTCACTGTGGTTGTAAGCTGTTGTCACAGGGTGAGATGCAGCAACTAAGAGACAAGCTAGCTATTACTGAGAGAACTGCCAAGTCTGAAGCCCAGTTGAAAGTAACTAGCTTAGATGTGTTTAATCTGAATTTTGTCTGAAATTTCAAAATCTTCGATTTTAAGTACTCACTCTTCCATCCAGGAAAAGTGTCAATTTCGTCTGAGAGTTCTTGAAGAGACTTTGAGAGCATCAAACACTGCTACACCCAGTAAGGCAGATGGAAGAAGCTCAAATAATGATCCTTTGCGTTGCCAGTCACTTGGTGGTGCTGAAAACATTTCCAAGTTGACTTTCCATGGCTTCCTACCCAAGAGGTCACAATCTTTTTCATTGAGATCTTCTGGGAGCAGTTCCGTGTTGAAACATGCAAAAGGGACATCAAAGTCCTTTGATGGGAGTTCAAGATCATTGGACAGGGGTAAAATTCTCTTAAATGGACTAGGGCCAAATTTCAAGCAAAGTCAGTCCTGTGATGGAACTAAGCATGATGAGAAGCAAAATAGCCCGTGGAAAGGAAATCAAGTTGAAAAACCCAGTGACGTACACACCGATAGAGAGGACTCTGTGCCAGGGTTGTTATATGATATATTACAGAAAGAAGTGGTTGCCTTGAGGAAAGCTGGTCATGAAAAGGATCAGAGCCTAAAAGACAAGGATGATGCAATTGAGGTTGATTTTTATTACATTTGCTTTGGTGACTTGTTTTGTCTTCTGCTCAAACCTCCTTGTCTTGTTCTCTGATCAGATGCTAGCAAAGAAGGTGGAAACATTAACTAAAGCCATGGAAGTTGAGGCCAAAAAGATGAGAAGAGAAGTGACTTCAATGGAGAAGGAGGTGGCTGCCATGCGTGTGGAGAAAGAACATGAAAATAGGGCCAAACGACTTGGGAATCTTAAGAATTCACTAAACAATTCTCAGTTACATCCAGGAAGGTATGTCTGTTCTTGAAAGTGTTGCTGCCTATTAGAATAGCATGTTATTCAGGTTCTCTGTTTTATTGCTGCTCCATATTCGTTTAGAATGAGTGCTGTTTTTCTGTTTCTCTTTGATTATGCTATTGCATTCAGATTGGCCCTTGCATCTACAGATTCCTTTGTTTATCTCGAATTATTTTGTGTATCTAAGTGCGAGGCATGCATGTAAGAGATAAGTAGTAGTCATCGATGATGGATGCCTTTATTTATCTTGTCCTCAGGATTCTTCACTTAAGTACAATCCAAATGAAAGTGAAGAATTTAGATTATCCGAGGTTGATATGCGACTGCTGTAATATTTCTGTTATCATTGACGGTTTTGATCTTTGTTGAGTCTAGCATCGAATAATTATGACAAAAATCTGTTTCTCAGAAATAGGATGGCGCTCTTCAGGTATAAAATTTAATTTGTTTAATTTAAACAATAATTCACCTTCAATAGCCTCATAGGTGCGGCCGCTTAACATATATGGAATAAGTGAATTTTAGTGTGGAAGCAATATTCAAACGAAGTATGAGAAAAGAAAGAAGCATTTGTTTCTTTTTAGGCTAAAACCTTTTCATCTCTTTCATTTAGTGTGCGTTCTAATACAGACAGCCCACACTTTCATTTTCATAAATTTCAGATTTTGAGCAAAATTGAGGAAAACCTTTCGTATTGAGTACCAAATGTTCATCATTTTTTATTATTTTTCCCTGCTGACTATAGCTAGTGTTCTGTTTGCTATTATCTTTATTGATCTATTAACATCTCAGGTTTAGACTTTTCTAACATGTAAATTTTTGGCTGTGGGTGCACATCACATGGATGCGTGTCTAAAGTTTTTTCTGGTGATTAAAAAATTACCGTGACATTGCATCTCCCAGTCTGTCTGCCAACGAAATAATCACAGCCATTTTTGTGGACTAGCAATATCTGGTTGCCATCTTAGCCACCTATATCTTTTCCACTTTCAGCACTGAAATATGAAATACAGATTTCTCCTCATTAACTATTGATTTCTTCTTAGCTTTCAACGCTGGAATATGAAATACAGGTCTCCATCTCTAACATTGACTTCTTGGCAATCTGACTTTGATTACTGCCAAGCTGGTTTTCTATTGAACTGTAATGATCATAATTTAAAGAGTTATATTCCTGCATGATTGCTGGAATGATGAGGTTATGGAGTAAAAACAAGTTGTTTCAGTTTATTCGTAGAGAGTTTTTTTCATGACTTATAGTGGTGAATATAATCCATCTCATAGGGCCTATCCAAATTAAATATAAAATTTTGTGATATGATCTTTTCTTTAGTTATTATCCTCAAATATTTCTGGTTCTCAATGAGCTCCCAATAACCACGCAGGACTGTAGCAAATAAGTTGCTTAACACGCAACACATAGTAACAAGTGGACCAACTGCAGTGCTGAGGCCCGGTTCTTAACAAACCTCGTAATTGGCCACTTCTCATCTCTTGAACTCAGCCCTTCTTTGTTAATCTGGACAAGCACAATCCAATGAAATGTGCAGTATGCTTCCGACGTAGATTACAACCCCTCTTTCAACAATCGTCACCGACAATCAAAGCAAGAAGGGTATAGAAGTTTACTCAAACCTCTTGAAAAATTATTTGAAGTACAGTTAATATGATTGTAACTTTGCAGTCTATATTTGTATTCTCGTCTGCGGTTATTGTGGCGGCTATTAGTTGTTAAGGTTTGCCAATATTCTTGTAATTTGTTGGCGGTCAGATTTTTTTCCATCCTTATGTTCTGATTATCTGTTTATAGTTTTTAGGGCCCTATATTTTTGTGCCTCGAAAACAGGTTGGCTGTTTAATTTCCTATAAACATAAAACAATATGGTTGAATCTGGTACCTAGGAAATGCAAAGTATCTTTTTAGCATGAGAGCTTGTTCGATTGTAATGATAGTTCTCATTGTAATCAACATGAACAATATTTTACCTTACCAGTACTTCTAGTGCTATTAGATGACTCAATGAAGAAATTGAAATATAAATTTTGCTTTTAAAATTTATTATATTGTTGACCAATATTTTTCAGTTCAATCTTTAAATTCGTGTAAATTTATTGGGGGATGCTTTTAAATAAAAAATAATAATTATTTTAAGATTTTCGAAAGAGGGAAAATATAGTGGTGTTGAGGGGTGGTGGGCGTCTTGCGGGTGGTATCGCTTTTCGGTGGAGATGCATGTGTTGAGGGTTGCACTGATAAGTTTTTGGTGTAGTTGGCGATACTTGTGGAAGTGGATTTGGTGGAGGGGTTGACTTTGGTGGTGGCTGTGGTGGTGACTGTGATGCTGGCGGTGTAGGAAGTAGGGTTGCCGGTTTTGGTGGTGTGGGTGGATCCGGTGAGGGTGAGTTGCCTGGTGGTGGCTCGAGGGCCTATGCTCTGTTGGTCTGTTACTGGCTGCTTCCTTTGTTGGCGGTGGTTGCGAGGCAACCGTGCCTTTCGCCATGATTTACATGCTCTCACTACCCGGATTCGGGGAGCAATCTGGGTATTCTTTTGTGTGTGCTTTTTTTTTTTTGCACGCGCTCCCCTTTTTTGCTACTAGTGTCTATTTGCCTGCTGTTAGTATCTGTGTTTTTTCGTCTTTTGGTTTATCTTTGTTGATGTTATATGGTGTTTGTTTTGGTGTGCTGTGGATGGTTTACTGGCTTTGCTTCCCTACTGGGTGCTGGATTGCCCTTGATGCGGGGCTTCCAGGTTTCGTGCGCTATTCTTTGGAGTACTTCAATGATCGTTCTTCTGTTTGGGGCTTGGGTTTGAGAGCATGCGCGATTTTTGTCCTCATCAATTTTCTTCTCTCATATCATTGTATGTGTACCTTCAATCATTGGAAGATAGTTCTCATATTCGACCGTCGTCTCCTGAGACATGGTTTGAGAGGACTTGATTCAGCAATGACAGACATTGCTTTCTCTTGGACATATCTTTGTACTTGTGGTGGGTAGCTTAGTTTCATTTAGCTCTCTTTTGTCGCATCTCACTTGGCGAGTTATTTTAGTTGGCGGCAAATGACAATTGTATATGGTCAAAAAAAAAAACAATACACATAAAATTAAGAAAAAGTTGTGCAGTTTTATTTTACATGATAAAGAGAAGTATCAATCCATTTGTGTTTAGCGACTGAATTATGTAATTTTGAAGCAAGATGAATATTATTATTTTTACCATAAGTATGTGTAATTTATTGAATTTCACCATCATGACATCATGTTAATTATTTTTTTAACTTTTACGAGTACAATGTGATTTTAATTATTATCATCATTCAAGAAAATTTTAATTATGATAAAACAAATATAAGAATCAAATATGAACTTAAACAAATTGTTTTTGTTTTTGATAAAAAAATATAAATTATTTTCATTTTATATATGTTATAAACACATAAAAATTACTTTTTTATACATTATCTTGTAAATATTTTAAATGCATACTTTTAAAGATAAAACAAATATCTTAAATAGTAGTTAAATATAAAGAAATTTAATAAATTTTATTTAATTCTCAAATTACTTTGATATGAATCATAATCGATCCACCTTATTTATATTTCTAAGTAATTACCTGTATCAATTAATCTGAATCTAATAAAAAATAAAGTACAATAAGAACATATGCTGGCAATATTGATACACGTCACGCTCTCGACCGTTTTTTCCGTTTCCTCTTCTCTCTCATATAGTTTGTTTTCATTTTCTCATACTAAAATCGCAGATCTCAGATCCATTTCTACCAACAAATTTATTGCATTTTCAGATCTCGAAAAATGGCGACAATGGAGAGTCTGATCGGTCTAGTTAACAGAATCCAAAGAGCATGCACTGTTTTAGGCGATCATGGCGGCGAAGGCATGTCTCTTTGGGAAGCCCTTCCGTCAGTCGCCGTTGTTGGTGGCCAGGTCACTTCTCATTCTTCCTCCTCATTTCCGTAATGTTATTTTTTGATTTGATTTATTCGTCGTTTTAATTCAATAAAATATAGAGTTCGGGTAAATCATCGGTGTTGGAAAGCGTGGTGGGGAGAGATTTTCTGCCTCGGGGATCTGGTAATTTGCCATATTTTTGTTATTTTCATGATTGTAATGACTAATGCGTGTGATTTATTTATAGTTGTGTTTTATTGCTTATTAGAGAACGAAAAGTTGCATGATTGGCTTTATTTTTATAAGTCGAGTGTAGCTTACTAAGTATTATTTTGGTCTTGAAGGTTTCTGGACGTAGAATCCAAGATTTTTAGCATCCTTTGCTAATAGTTGACCCCATAATTTTAAATGACTTTTTGTATGCCAGACCTGGTTCAATAAAAAAAGCCATTGATTGTGTTTGTAACGATTTTATTTTCATCATTAGAAGTATAGCGTTTAACGTGTTCTAAGACACAAATGTGTTTATTAGTCATAATTTCTGGAAGATGCTGCTATATGTTCTTATTGTGATCTTCTTTACTTTTAAGGTATCGTTACAAGGAGGCCCTTGGTGTTGCAACTCCATAAAATGGAGGGAGGGGCAGAGTATGCAGAGTTTTTACATGCACCAAAGAAGAAATTTACTGACTTTGGTTTGCAATTTTTCTGGTCAAAGTTTATTTCCTATCCGATTGCTAGAATATTTCCAGTTCTAAATGCCAGTAGAGAACAAACGGTTTAAGTAAAATCAGTGTTTAGTATTCTCATAATCAGGATTTCTTTGCTATACAGTAATGAATACCCTTTAATTTAGTAAAAGTACCTCTTTAAGAATGATGTATTGCATATGGCGTCTTGGAAATATTTTTTTCAAAGGTGCTTCTATATCCAGTCTCAAAGTCTTATTTATTGGGGAAGCTGCTGGAAGGATCCCCTGTTGGGCCGAGAAATCAACCACTTTAACTATCTGACATGTTATAGACCTTAATTATGAACATTGTGCGGTTTGTAGTGATACAATTAATGTTCATGATGTCAGAATTGGAATATGACATACATTTTTCCATCAATTTCTCTGTTCAAAGTATAAGACTTCAGAAGAGAAAGAAACATCATCTGAGTGACAGGATATGGGAATCACTCTTTTTTATTTTTTCATTTATTATGACTATTTGATATACCTTGAATCTAAGCTGAAGGCGTAGTGTCAATCTGAGTTCCTTGTCTAGGCGTACATAAGTTGGCTAATTTTCTTTTAGGATTATAACACACATACATAGTATTCTTGTAACTCAACTTCGTGAATGCTAGATTTGAATCCACTATGATCCTCTTTGTGACCTCTTACCAAACTGTCACATACCTTGATGTCAAATGATGTTACACTCCATGCTCGAATTCGTTAGAAATTGCACGATATTTTTATTTGAAAAAAGAATTTTGTTTTAAAATCTTGATGAAGGGAGTTCCGTGTCTTACAATTTCCTCTGGGTAAGGAATTATACCTTTTGTTTTGCGGATTCATCTTGACAGATGTGTTGTTTTGATGGCATAAACATCTTAGGAATTTATTCAACCCCACAATTTTTATGCATTGTGCAGCTGCTGTGCGAAAGGAAATAGCTGATGAGACAGATCGGATAACAGGGAAAACTAAGCAAATATCTAACGTGCCTATTCACCTCAGCATATATTCTCCAAGTGGTTTGTCACCGCATTTCTCCTTAATTACTTCCTGAGTGTCGGTAATGTTGCAGAATAGTTATTTTTGTGGAGCGATTAAATAGAAGATCATAGTCAATGCTGTTCCTTTCTGTACTGGATAGGACGATAATCTTCAAAAAATTTCCACATATTGAGAGGTCTGAAGTATTACTACTGTTATTTTGCTCAAACTTTATTTTTGTCTTATTCATGCATATTAGAGAAGGGGTCGATCTGTATCACGTTGAAGAAAAAAGAAAATCAATCTTGTTATTGTGACATATACAATCTTCAGAAAAGCCTCACTGACAGATACTGTGTATCATTGGCTAAATCATAAAATATGGATACCGTGGTCCTATGACATTGATACCACCTTTACCTATTGATCCTATTTTTAATTGAAATTCATAAATGTGAAAAATCTTGATTGTGATTAGTTTGACCATATTTTGTGTGGATTAAAGCGAAAAACATAAAAAATGTATGAGAAAGTTAAGCAAGCATGAGGTTTCATGCAAAAAGGTGAAGTGTGGCAAGTAGTAGCAATGGTACTTGGAAGTAAATGAGGCAGGATTCAGGTGCTTATTTCAATATGAAATGTTACATTTTTTTAGTATCACATGGAGAGGCATATGTGCTGTGTATCCAGTCAACCAAATAGTACAAATACTTGAATTCTCTGCAGAGTTTACCATGAGAAAGCAATGGAACATCGAAAGTAAAAATTCCATAACTTTCCTTTGTTGATAGTACAAAAGACCTACTGCTCCTAGATTTTGCATCTGTTGAAGGGATGATTTGAGAAGAACCTGTCCAATTTGTTGTCAGGTGTGTAGTGGTTTTGATTGGTTGATTTCAACCATTGTTGTCATCTGGCTTTAAGGTGGCCTCATCCTTGTCAGTGGCACAGGAGAAGGGTTCTTTAAGGTTAAAAAGCAATTTGAACAAGGTTCTCCATATGGATGTTTTCCCTGATAGTTCCATGGGTAGTGGGGCATGAATAGAGTGAAAAATAATCTGAGAAAAAAACATAACTAGATGAAATTATTTTAAAAAAAAATGAAGATAGGCATCAATTCATGTTACCATTACCCTTATCTTTCCAAGAATTATATGAGAAATTCTCATATTACTCAAGCGTCATGCTTTTTGTCACAATTTTTACTCATTTCTCATTGCTTCTTCTAGGAGTTCTTTTACCTATTTCATTATTGCTAGTGCTATATGCTGGTGTTATGCAAGGTTGGTTAGGCATTATGAGAATCTTGTTAACTTATATGATTACACCATTTAGCTTCTTTATAAGTTCAACACCGAGCCTATCCACAGGCCAGCAAACTTCTACAGGAGATATGTTTGTTGTATATCATCAAATTCTACTCTAATTCAATGGCATCGTAAAATATAGTATGGTTAATTTTCATTATTATTATTATTATTATTATTTTCATTACCCTCGACTCACTCAAACCCACAAGAACATGCAAACATACAATTTTGCCTCTCCAGTTTTTTTATTTCTCCTTTGACCATCATGTGCATATTTTTATTCTTGCAGTTGTGAACTTGACACTCATCGATCTTCCTGGATTGACGAAGGTAGCTATAGGTGAGAACCCAACCATTATTTTATTCTAGGTACACATCATGGAAATAGCATGCCTTTAAAATAATGTTTGTAAGTTTACTGGAAAGAGCAAGACCTTACACTTCTTCAATTCTTCCAGAGGGACAGCATGAGAGTATTGTTGAGGATATTGAAATGATGGTTCGATCCTATGTTGAAAAGGTATAAACATTGATATTTCAAATTTCAAAATCTGGTTTATACCTAGATTGTTAGTCTTATCATTTTCCTGGATAGAGTTGGCCCCTTTTCTCTTATGGAACACTACCGTTTGCATTGCTTTGTAAAGCATTCGATATGTTATGTCAAGTGTTGGAATCTGGATTTCCCTTGGCTCATTCTATATTTCATTATTTTAATTTTTCTAATTTTTGTTGTTGCAGCCAAATTGCATCATTTTGGCCATCTCTCCGGCCAATCAAGATATAGCCACTTCTGACGCCATAAAACTTGCTAAAGAAGTTGATCCAACAGGTACTCTTTAGACTCCCTCTCCCACCACTCCCTCCTCCTTTGTGCGCTTGTTTATCTTATAAACTTCCATAATGGCCAACATGACGAGTCATTAAATTTCTTTCAGGTGAAAGGACATTTGGTGTGGTGACTAAACTTGACCTAATGGACAAAGGAACCAATGCCATTGATGTACGGGTTCATCACAGTTTCATTAGTGGTCAAAGAATGCATTACATGGCATTGTAGTTTACTGAATATCAATTTTATTGCACCATGATACATTTGCTTTCAAGTATTTTCTGCGACTTCTTTAGGTACTCGAGGGTAAATCATACAGGCTCCAGCATCCGTGGGTCGGAATAGTGAACCGTTCACAAGCTGATATAAATAAGAATGTTAACATGAATTATGCTCGTCAAAAAGAACGGGAATATTTTGAATCAAGCCCAGAATACGGACATCTTGCTCACAAAATGGGATCAGAATATCTGGCAAAACTTTTGTCTCAGGTCTGTTAACCCGAGGCTCAATTCTATTTTTTATAGTTTGATTATTCTCGGACAATGCGATCTCCAGCTATTAGCGGGGGCTATCAAATATTTTTTGACAATACTTATCTTCATTTTGAATGCATTAGCATTTGGAGACTGTTATTCGGCAGCGCATTCCCAGCATTATTGCCTTGATAAACAAGACAATTGATGAACTCAATGCAGAGTTGGACCGTATTGGCAGGCCTATTGCAACTGATGGTGGGGTAATGTTTTGGTCTAAATAAAAGCTGAAATTGATCATAATTAGGTTTTTGTAGGAATGTTTTTCAGTTTTTTAAGAGTTTCATGTCAATCTACAGGCACAATTGTACACAATTTTGGAAATGTGTCGTGCATTTGATCGCATATTTAAGGAACATTTGGATGGCGGGTAAGCTAAAAAACAGTTGTTTCTCTCTTTCATTTGTATGATTGTATGCATTGAACTGTTAGGACCAAATGTTATTTTCTTCTAGTCAGCTCCAACGGACTTTGGACATGATGATGTTTGTATGTCGATTTTGCAATTTTATGTGAGAATAATGATATGGAGAAAGATGTTTTGCAGGAGGCCAGGTGGGTCTAGAATATATGGTGTCTTTGATCATCAACTACCAGCCGCTCTCAAAAAGCTTCCGTTTGATCGCCATCTCTCACAGAGTAATGTAAGAAAAGTTATTTCGGAGGCAGATGGCTATCAGCCTCATTTGATTGCTCCTGAACAAGGATACAGAAGGCTGATTGACGGATCACTTGGCTTTTTCAAGGGTCCTGCCGAAGCTTCAGTTGATGGGGTCCGCTATTTTATTATTTTTGTACAATCTTTGTTTTTCAATTTTTTTAGCACACAGTAGTTCTAATTAGTGTCCTTATTCCACACTTTCAAAAAGTAATGTCCTTATAAGGATGTTCTGAAATGTAATTTTCTTGTGGTAGGGTATTAGTTTCTCTCTCAATTGGTCTTTGTAGGTACACTTAATACTGAAAGAACTTGTGAGGAAGTCGATTGCAGAAACAGAGGTAAATAGATTTTACTAAGAAAATTGTGTTCGGAAATTCTTTCTTCTTCATTTTTTTTTTTCCGAGTTGCATCGGTTTTTCTGGTTACGGAATGCATGCGCTAAAAGGTCGCGAGCTCAATATTTAGTTCTGGAAGGATATGTTTAGTTCTTTGAATCTCCTTGGTTGGGATAATTATCTGCAACGCTGTTGATATTTGGCTCTAGCATGTGATCTGAACTATATTTGTTCTTTTTTATAAGCTTTTGAAATTTTAGTTTCCATGACTCTCTGGGTGGGTTAGATTTAATATCTGTCGCATTCTCAAGATTGCCTAGAACTTTCATTACCTCCAGCCAGCCAGTTTATGCTTACACAAGTATTTTAGTTGTAATAGATTGACATTCAATCACACATAGGTTTAAATCTATGTATTCAGGAATTGAAACGATTCCCAACACTTCAGTCTGACATAGCAGCTGCTGCAAATGATGCACTGGAGCGATTTCGTGATGAAAGCCGCAAGACAGTTTTGCGGCTGGTGGAAATGGAATCTTCTTACCTTACTGTAGAGTTCTTCCGTAAACTTCAAACAGAGCCAGAGAAAAACACGAATCCCACAACTTCAAATGCAGACCGTTATGCTGACAATCATCTTAGAAAGATCGGTATGTGTCTCTGGAGACCTCCTTCGTTGACTCTCACTTGATTTGCTTGAGAAACAAGATGAGGAATGTGTACATAACATGTTCTGCTTGTTCATAGGTTCAAATGTGACTGCATATATTAATATGGTTTGTGATACGTTGAAGAATACTATTCCCAAGGCCGTCGTTCATTGCCAAGTCCGGGAGGCTAAAAGATCACTGCTTAATCAATTCTACACTCAAATCGGAAGGAGAGAGGTATAATAAATTTGTTCTGGCGAGCTCTATTTATCCAGCATTACTGTGAGACCTAAATCTCATGTGAGAGAAGTTGTAAACTTTAATCAAGGAAGTTAATAAGTGATTTGATATCCATTGTTAATTGTTGATCAAATAATTGAATTTTATGGCATATTAAGTGGGAATTGTGGTAACTCCCTGTCCGAGTGGTCTCAAGAGTCAGGACCATGTCCTTGGCAATTGTTGAATTTGCCTTAAATAAACATTATGACATGATACAAAACTGATGTTTTTTATTTGTAGAGGGAGCAACTTGGGAAAATGTTGGATGAAGATCCATCTCTAATGGCAAAGAGGGAAGCTATAGCTAAGAGGCTTGAGCTGTACAAGTCTGCACGTGACGAAATTGATGCGGTTGCATGGAAGTGATGAAGAATAAGAAGATATCCTCGATTTTACAAGATCAAAACGGCTACACATTTACAATTGTGAGTATTCTTACCGGGCCACCATGGTTTGTCTTGATAGGACCACTACATACGATGAATGTGTTTTCAGTCTTCAACTATTCATTTCTTTAATTCAACTTTTTTATACACATCTCTTTATACAGCATGGAGTCTGTATGGGCTATATTGATGCATGATGTTTTGAAATTTATGGGAGAAATTTGAAAGTGTTGTTAAAATATTATTAGTTACTGTTCTAACTATCACATGAAGTGTGTCTTTAATAAGATATGAAAACCAACTTGATTCAACGTTTTAGAGGACACTTGGTGACCAACTTGATTCAACGTTTTGGCGTTCTTTATTCTGTGTGTAGGAGCCAGGAGGGAGGCCCGGGGCATCACTTTGTGTATTAATTTTATTTTTTTTACATGTCCATTCCTTTACATTTAGGGTGTGCTTGGTTCAAGGATATGATAAGTAATTGATAGATTAAAAAGTGGATAATGGGTTGATAAGTAACTAATGGATAAATTATATTGTGTTTGGTTTGTATAATTAATAAGACATGATAAGTACGATTGTGTTTGGTGTACTTGATAAGTAATATTCTTCGACCTCCTCATGTTGTTCCAAGCTTCATTATCAAAAGCATGTCAATGCCCAGATGTTCCAGTCCACATTTCACAAGGAGCAGAGAAATCACAAACATAACAATAGCACTGCACAAAACAAAACTAAAAATCAAGGATGAATCGGTAGTGCTAATGTAAAGATCCAGAAATATTACCTCTTGCAACATAAGGATGAATCGGTAGTGCCGATAATAATGCAAATCGTTCAACATTTTTTCATTCCATTACATACTCCAATAAGAAACAAAATAAATCAAAATCGATAAAAATTCTTTAACCCGGGTAGACTTGACTTCAACCTGAAGCTCATTCTGTACAGAAAATGCCTCCTTAATAACCTTCAAAACATCCAAAATGTGTCTCCCGATGTTCTCCGCAACACACATCCTCAACACACATAACCCTACTCACATATTGCGACTCCAAATCGCCATACGCCGCCACGATCAACAGATTTGTCATCACATCTCCATCTTCTTCCGCCACAATACTCATTAAGCGAGCCGTCTTTCACCGTCGACTACACTTCACCTTCCCTTTGAAATTTCATTTACGCAACTGCCATGAGAGTTAGCAAGAATATAGCGGCTGCAAAGTGGTGGGAAATGAAGGGTATATCTGTAAACTACATTCTCAATCTTTGTTACTGTGTAGAAAGTGAGTAGACATCACACTCAGACAGTGGGATGCTACGTACCGATGGTTCTCGAAATTATCACGGGCTTGCCTAATTTTTCGGGCTTCTCATACTCGAGAAGAACAGGGGATGAGTCATGATAATTAATTAATCATGGCTTAATCATGTGAGCCAAACACACCTTTAGATTCATATGCATATAAGCAATGTATTTAAATTATGTATTTAAATTGATGTTGAAATCGATGGAATGATCTCGCAAACAATTAAGTGTTTGGTATTACCAGGAATTCGTTATATTTACTTAAAGTTGTTCCAAGATCACAGTAGCAATTGGCTAATTTTGATACATCCATGCAAAACAAACAAGGAAGAAGTTTCGGGATAGTGATGGTTTTAAAAAAAAAAACAATTCCACGCTTGACCTTTAAAAGAAAAAAAAGAAGAAGAAGTGAAGCAACTTATTGCATGATTTAATCTTAAGTTTAAAAAACGATAACAAATATTTATTTCTAATAAGTTGATCTTAGCTTTGTCTATCTACTTTGATGACCATGACTTAGTATTTTATTGAGGAATTTAGAGAAGAAAGATATCTCTGAAAATATATCAGATAATATCATATGCAACTCCACCCTCAATTTCAATCGTTATCCCTTTGTTTTTTTTAAAAAATATTCATCACCCCCGAGACCAATGGGTAGGTCAAACTGGAGGGGGGCAATTTGACATAACCAACAAACAAAATTATCTGTACCACTACTAAATATGAAAACTAAGAAAACTTAACGGTGTATCTGGTTTGACAAATTTGAAATCATAATATTTCCGGAATTTCAAATCCTCCATTTATTAATTTAGTTAAATTTAATAATGGTTAGAATGGCTTTGAAAAACATTATAATTTCCAATCCATCATTTTTGTCTAATCAAATCCTTCAATCAAAATGCAACATATTATTAGGATGCCAAAGTTCTTCAATATTCATTATCAAGAATCAAGTATATGAATATGAATTTTTTTAAACTTCCATGTATTAATTTTATTTCCATCTTATTAAATATCCAATTTCATTCATTGTGGTTTTTTATATGACATTTTTATCAAATAAAAGAAATTATTTTAACGTATAAAAAATTTGCCCACAAAATGTGAGCCATATTTACTAGTGTAAACATTAAAACTGGTATGTAATTTTATCACAAAATTATTCCTTCAATCTTTTTAATTTTTTTTAAATGTTAGTGAAGACGTAGTTAACCCTTTTCCGTCACCAATACTAAAGGTCAAACACTCAAACTCATCTAGACCCGAATTTATTTGGATGTTGACCATTTGTCCATCATCGCCAGATTGAGGCAATCGATAAAAGATATATCGGATTAAAAAATAGCCCACGAGTCAAACATAACATCGCCTATCGCTCATTGATAATGTTTTAAATTAGTTGAAAGTTGACTATTGTATTGCCCATTAATAAACTTATATACACGGACGTACAAATCTAATACCTCTCTCTCAAACTATATATATATATATATATATAGTATTAGTATTATTATTATTAATGTTGCTTAATAGATACCATAGTATATAAAATACGCAACACACAAACCATAAGCTTTGTACACCACCGAGAAAAACAAAACTATGGGCCTGTCACCTGTTGCATTCCTATTCTTTGCTTTTGTTTTCACACCAGAACTAACAATTGGGACTACACATTCAACTGTAAAGTGTATCGAGAATGAACGAAAAGCACTCAAAACATTCAAGCAACTCCTCACGGATGAATCAAACCGGCTATCTTCGTGGATTGGACAAGAATGCTGTGAATGGAAAGGAGTCACATGCAGTATCAAAACATCTCATGTCGTGAAATTAGACCTTCATAATCCCACAATTATCGACTATGCAAGGTTCTTAGATGGTGTTAATCGCAATGAATACGCAACAAATTACAGTAAGACTTGTCTTCGAGGTGAGATAAGTCCTTCTTTACTTGATTTGAAACAGTTGCAATACTTGGATTTAAGTATGAACAACTTTTCAGGCTTTGAGATTCCAAAGTTCTTCGGTTTCTTAACATATTTGCGATATCTTAATCTTTCTGCTGCTCATTTTGAAGGGAAGATTCCACCCCATATTGGGAATCTTTCACATCTGGAGTACCTAGATTTGAGTGATTTTTGGATTAACAGATTGACTTCTGATAGCATTCAGTGGATATCTCATGTTTCCTCTTTGAAATACTTGGATTTCTCCGGTGTGCAGCTCAGAGAAGCTGAGGATTGGTTGGTTTCGATCAACATGCTACCTGCATTGATAAAACTGAACTTTTCTAATACATTGGTTGGTTCTATCCCCCCTCTATCGAATGTGAATTTTACGTCCCTTGTTTCACTTGATCTTCAATGGAACATGATAAATTCTGCAATCCCTCACTGGTTGTTTAACATTAGTGGCCTTGTTGAACTACGTCTTGATGGTAATGGTTTTTACGGTTCAATTCCGCAGAATATTGAAAACTTGATCTCTCTCAGAGTACTTGGCCTTTCTTCCAATTTCCTAAACTCTTCAATGCCTAGTACATTGTTGAACTTGAGTAGTCTTTCTTATTTAGACATATCTCAAAATAAATTTCAAGGAACGATACCCGATGGTATCCTTAATATCTGCAAACTGAAGTTCTTGGATTTGACTGAAAACAGATTTACTGGAGAAATCCCAGATTTAGGAGTAAATGAAGATGGTTGTCTTCAAGATTTGGAGTACCTTCGGCTTTCTTACAATTTGTTGACTGGTCCGATCCCAAGATCACTTGGGACACTGTTGAATTTGAGGGAATTAGATTTAAAAAATAATAGGTTAAGTGGAGAAATCCCTTTAAGTCTTGGACACCTTTCAAATCTTCAAAGGTTTGATTTATCTAACAACTCTCTCTCTGGGATGGTAACTGAGCTGCACTTAGCTAAACTCATGAATTTGATAGAGTTGTCTACGTCGTTGAACAACTTATTTTTCAATATGAGCTCCGATTGGATTCCTCCATTTCAACTGCACACGGTCAAACTCGCTTCTTGCACAATAGGACCTCGGTTTCCATTGTGGCTTCAAACACAACTAAACATCACAGATTTGAGGATGTCTCATGCTAGCATATCAGATACATTGCCCAATTGGTTTGAAAAGCTATACTCACGAGTTAAATACTTGGATTTATCGAACAACAATATCAGCGGACGCTTGCCACGGTTCCAGGAGGCAAATAACCCTGAAAGGAGGTTAATATTTCATTCCAACAACATTGACGGACCATTAAGGTCGTTACCTTCAGATGTTTATCTTTTTGACGTCTCCAACAACGCGCTGTCAGGTGGTATTCCTGTCCAAAATGCAACAAACATGAAACTTGGTGTACTTGTACTGTCAAACAACCAATTGAATGGTCTGTTTCCAAGTTTTCTATGTGACGCAATGTCAATGACGATTCTCGATCTCGCAAACAACCATTTCCACGGAACATTGCCAGAGTGCATAGGAGACATGGAGAACTTGTCTATGCTGGATTTGGCAAACAACACTTTACATGGCGAAATCCCCAGTTCTTTAAGCAACTTAAGTCTCATGTCTTTACACCTGAACAACAATAGTTTCGAAGGGAAGCTCGCATCACTCGAAAACATGACATTTCTCAGCATACTAGACGTGGGAAGGAATTCATTTACAGGAAACATTCCACAATGGATTGGGGAAAGGCTTCAATATCTTAAGTTTCTCAGTCTTCAATCAAATGGATTCTATGGTGACATCCCTCAAAACCTCTGCCAACTACCACTACTCCAATTACTGAACTTGGCATCAAACAACATTAGCGGAGAAATCCCCGAATGCATTCAAAATCTCACAGGCATGATCAAAGAACACAACTCCATAGAATACCTAATCCTTGATGTTGATTATGGAGGAAGCATTCTCGAAATCGTTAATGGGATAGAGCGTGGGTACACGAAAACTATGCCCTTTCTCACATCCCTCGACCTCTCAAACAACGACATAGTTGGTGAAATCCCACATAACATTACAAAACTCATCGGTTTACGGAATCTAGATTTAGCAGGAAACCATTTGACGGGAAGAATCCCAAAAGACATTGGAGCAATGCAAGAACTAATTTCACTAGATCTTTCAAGAAACAACCTTTCTGGTCAAATCCCATCAAGCCTGTCTTCTTTAAACTACCTCACCAATATGAACTTATCCTTCAACGATTTGTCTGGTAGAATACCGACTGGAAATCAGCTACAAGTTATTGAAGATCCGTCCATTTATGTGGGAAATAAAGGACTCTGTGGAGCTCCGATTTTGAAAAGCTGTGATGGTGATACGGCAGTGCCGCCAGTACAGGCAACTGGTGATTCCAGTGAAGATGGAGATGATTCTTTGTTTCCATGGTTTTATGCAGGAATTGGGCCTGGATTCTTGGTTGGTTTCTTGATTGTTGTGGGGACTTTGCATTTTGTCAAACCTTGGAGGTATTTGTTGTTTGGTTTGGTGGAAAGTGTGGCAACTACAACTTGCATTCAAAGAAGATCACTTAGAAGAAGAATTTCCAGGATGAATCCCAGGGTTCAGAACTGAGTCCAGCGTATAATTAATGAATTAGTTTCCAGCTTAAAGATTGTTTATTTCCGTGCAGTATTTTCACTCATAGTTTCATGTCAAACGTTACACTCTCATCCTCGCTTTATATATTTCCCTAAATGTTAGACATCTTTTATAAATATATTTTTACAAATTGAATTAGAGAATGTAACACACACACACATATATATATATACTAGCGGTCGATGCACACGCGTTGCGTGTATAATGTAGTACATGAATATTATACATTTCTGCATATATCCCATCTTACTCTTCATAATAAGTGACACTTCACATCCTCTCCACAAATCATCGTGGAGGTTTAGTAAGTTTGATCCATCAACACTTGTTACCATGGAAATAAATCATGTTGAGAAGAAACTCAAGTCATACAAAGTATACCTGAAATATGGTACAATTGCCAACTATTGTTTTTTTTTTATAAAAAAAATGCGTTAGTTTAGTAATGAGAAACATAAAACTTGTTAGACAACAACGCATCACCCTATCTCATTCTACTAAAATATGAATTCATAATTATTATTCAATTAAAAAGTAGACATAGCTTTACCTTTATATCTTGTCGATCCTCTTATCTGGGACAGACTTATTTATCCTCCTCTATCCTCATAATCAAATTCCGAGGGGCCTTCTACAAGAGCATTCTTGTGCTGCTCTCCGGTCTTTTAAAGAAGTGAAAAAGGAAAAACTCCCAAAAAAATGTTTAGTTCAAGCCATTATATTAAGCATGTTATCAGATTTTTTACAGCCTGCAAATAAATGGAAAAAAAAATCATGACTAAAATACAAAGTTAACAAATAAGTTCAGAGTTACTTTTAGTCCATAGGAAAGACTTCCCAAAAAAAAAAATTGTTTCGTACCAGGCATCATATTAATCATGTTATCTATCAGGTAATTATGATAATTAAAATACTTTTTTATTCAAAATATCCAATTCCAACTGTTTTATTAATACCATATAAATATACTAAAAGCATCCCAAAGTTTTCAATGCTAGTGAATTTTACATAGAATCAGATGTGAATCATTCAAACTAATAAACCCTCAACAACCACAACGATATTAAACTACCAAAAATCCTAGATATAAATCACAGACTTAAAATATAGAGTCAATTCATAACTTGAAAACCAAATAAAATAATCACATAAGAAATTAAATATACGAAAATAATTAAAAAACAGTAGACACAACATAAAAGACCTAAACTTGGCATATTATGAATAAATATTGAACTAACGTATAATATTCTAATCTGTGGGGAAATTTTGCAAAGATTAATTCATGGATTCAATCATATGCGTGACTTTTGATCAAACAGTCAAGCAAATATACCCATTACACCAAACTAAGCAGTAGAACCCAATGCAAATATATGAAATGCGATGCAACATATGGTCCCTTCTAACAATCTAGACGCCAAACTCAAATACAAAGTAAACAACGAAGCAAAGTCAGTTAAATGATGGATATATTCTTCACTATTACATAAACAAAGACCAATAAGTCATTTATTTGTGAAAGTAATATATTCCTTGAAGAATAGAAGCCATGTTTCAAGGAGTACCTGCTCATATCAGCACCGTCTTCGAAACGAAGCTATAAGAAATTGGACTATGATTTCAGAAAAAAATAATTCGACTCATGTCTTCAAATATATTGACCGTTTTACATAATTTATTCAGTGAAAAAGAGGACCGACGAATTACTAATTTATACATAAAATACATAAAATCAACATTATACCATTAATTTCAAGAAACTAAACAGTGCAGATATAGATTGAATATGCATAAATTCAATAATAATAGGAGCAGAATAGTACGTGCTAGTTTCTTCCAAGTTTTCATATTCTCACTGTCATACCTTCAATTTGGTTTGTTGTCCAGAAATGAGAATCACAAAGCCGCTAGAAGTGAGAAGACAGTGTTGCCACGGATCCATTGTCACTTATTAGTGTCTTTATTTTTTAATCTTAGAAAGATTTACACCTGCAATTGCAAGAGTCAGATGGACAAAAGTAGAATTTTTTTCCCCAGATTTCAAACTGGAAAGCAATTCACGTAATAGAAACGTGGGGTGAACGATTTGGGTGGGTGGGGGCGTTGAATGGTTCTCTCTTCTGCATCAATCGAGCACTCACAATTCTTCTACCTACGTTCCTGCATACAACGAAATCTATGGAAAAGCCACCGCACACTCACATAATTTCGATCACACATGCAAACACATAAATAAACCAAACAATTCTCCATAATTAATGGATAATAACCTATTAAACCTGTGAAAATTAGTAGATCAAATAGAGTTTACAGTATGCGAAAAAGTTCTCTTGTAGGTTGCTTTGCGGTCTTCGCTACCGCCACCTCCAGGCACCATTACACCGCGAACTTGCTGCATTCGTAGGAGGAGAATTAAAATTCTGAACATCCTTCCACACCAACCCATTGCTGACACAGCCAAACGAATTGTGCGAAATGAAGAAAAAAAATGGGAAGCTTCTGATCCAAAAATTTATTTTAGTGCAAATTTTACACTAAGATAGTGCAATTTTTTCATCAAACACAAAACTCATTTCTAATCCATTTACACCAAACTTTACTTCAAAAAGAATATTCCTTACAATATTCCCTTTAATTTAATTTTTTATAAATTAATGATTAACAATAAATTTATTATAAATAATTAATTAACAATTTATAAATATAATTAACTATTTACAATTTAATTATTAATAAAATTATTAAATTTATTAACTTTTTTTAAAAACTATTAAATAAATTAAAATAATATAATAACATAATAAATAATATTAAATATTTAAAAATAAAACCAAAAAAATAAAAAAAAATAAAAAGGCGTGCGCCAAGAATGGCGCAGCTACAGTGTTGCGTCATTCTTGGTGTAAGAAATACAGCTGGGTTGGGATCAAAACCCTACGCCATTTGACATTCCATGTCAAAATGGCATGGGGGTTGAAGATGCCCTAAGAAGGGGGAAGTGACGGGGAATGAAGAATTGGGAGAAATGGAAGTGGGGATCACGAAAATTGAAAGATATCATGCAATATAAAATCAGATATCCAAGAGACAATTTCTAACAAGAATCATAAAGGCACCAGCCAAAGTTTACTTGGTTTAGAAAGATACTGTGCAATATAAGTAAGTCATATGGCATATCACACTGTGTGAATTGATGAATTCAGCCATACATAAAATTGATCGGATGAGATTCAAATATCATCGTGCAAATACAATAAACAATTGTGAATTGGCTTGCTGGGTATTTATGCTAACATAGAACCCCTCATCTGTAAAATATAACTAATCTTTCCTTTGCATGACCCAGCTTCTTCATCAAGGACAATTTGCTATGTTTCAACATCATTTGCTACACTTCATTAACCCGAGCTTACAGTCATTACAACAGAAGATGTCTTAGTCCTAAAGTCAGAGATTTAATTGACTGAAAAACAGGATGTGATTTGATTTCAGTTGTTTCTATATGTGGATTAAACGCACTACTTTTAGTTACTTTTCATTTAAAAATAATCAGTTCTTATAAGCATAACTTTATTTGTGACCATTACAACACCATATTTCACATTTTAGTTATGAATATCAGTAAACAAGTCTGCCAATTGAAATTTAAAACACAAGCGTTTAAATACAAGAATGTTATGAAAGTATCAAACGCTAAAAAAAACCGCTTGAAAAAAGCTTACTATGTCCCTGCAAAATGGTTTGATCTTCTCGAAATCAGAGAAACACAAATATCTTGTCCAAAAATTGATAATCTAACCTACAATTCATGGGATTTAGAAAATAAAATCAAGAAGATTTTATATCAAATAGTAAGTATTTTTCTCTGGTTAAAATGAGAAATATACGTAGAGTAACATGATAAAGAATCACTGAAGAATGAAATTTATTTAATAGTTTATGTGTATATTGTTATTCGAGATATAACGATAGTCAACCGTGAATGTCAAAGAAAAAGACATACACCGATTTCAAAGTCAGAAACTTGACCAGATTGCAAGTATTGGACAAAGATTCACAAAATTCTACACAACGCTTTTGTAGGCCAAATTCGAAAAACACTAACTAATTGAAGTCAAATCAACAACCATATGATCTAAGCGGTCAAGACAAATAGAATTTCATGTCATAAAATATCTCAACATAGCATAGCAACCAAACACAAAAACCATTGCAAAATCATAAAAACTCAGCATGTTCAGAATAATATTATTTTTCATGTTTAGATTATAGGGTAGAATATTTCCTCATAGAAATCCAAGTTGTCTTAAACATTCAACCTAGTAGCAGAAATTACATTAGAAAACTTTATTAACAAAATAGCCTTGCAAAATCTACCATAATATTCAGTGTCAACGAACTAATTCACGTAGATATGATTTAGAAATCTTGATGATGCTCAGCATTGAAAATGAGGTAAAAACTTGTCATTTAGAGAACCTTTTTTTGGCGACATTCAAATGTAAATTGATTGGAATGCACCAACAGAGCTTTTTAGAAAAGAGAAGGACGCACTACAAATACAAATTGTAATAAGTTTGGCCAGAAACCTTCGATACTAACCGACATAACCAAAAAAGAAATTCCTGTAATTTTTTAGAGATTTAAGTTGAAATGAGAAATGTCAAAAGAGTAATTCACATATGTGGACCTTCAAGTCGCTCTTTCCAAACAGTACTCTTCAACTGAGTAATTGTATCTGACTGTATGAGAGATCCAAATCTGTTTTCAATCTCTTCCATGTTAATATAAAGCCCATTGGGCCAACGTTTGGCTTGTAGGGCATTTATGCTAACAATCTCCCACTTGCCCAAAAGCCAAAACAAAACTACAAACTCATAATCCAAGTAACTCAATCCTATTGAATAACTTGATGTACTACTAATGTACATAATTATGAGACATTAATATATCAAACGTTTTAATTTAGAACTTTCTACAGATGAAACATTTTCAAATATAGAAACTCCACTAAAGTGAGGAGCTTTCAAAAATTAAATTCATATCTTCTAAATCACTCAATTTGAGCACTTAACATTTAAGTCTCAATTCTCATCAATAGATCGGCGGCCGGTTGATTGTGACCCAGTGAGACTCAAGTGTATCATAGCAGTAGGATCACAACCTTTGTGATTTTAGAAGTCAAACAACTTCTTTGGGCTTACCCTGAATGCCTCATTGTCAGTTAAACTCTTTTAATAGACAATGGCCGAAATATAATTCCAGCAACAACCTACCGATCGTGGGTAGCGCCTAGCATCTGCGCTTCATGAAGACCTAGATACAAATGACTAGCAACGTACGAGAACCTGTCAGCCATAGTTAGTGTGCAGTACATTCCTTTCACTCAATATGTCCCGATTGAATCAAGGGCATTGGTTGATCGAGACCCTTTATGATTTCAATAACTATGCATTTGTTTCACGTTATACGATTCATTGTGTGCGTATATGAAAAACTCATTTTTCACAAGCACTACCCACTCTGGCCAGAGATTCCTTGAATCATATACAGAAAAACACATAGGACATCCTAGTTCATCAAGACCAGTGGTGAATCCCCAATGACAATCATAGGCCTCTGACAGCATCACTGAATACCCAAAATAACAACTTTATGACCCGCATGTGATCAGTTATTAAATCAAAGTACACAGCTATCTGTCAAGACCTCAATGACGCCTTGGGTCATGAGGAGTAATGGTGCACAACTATGACTAGAAATTCTATACTCGACAAGTGGTAACCACTTATAGAATTTCGAGTAGGGTCGTTCAGTGAACTCATTCCTAATGAGCACCTATTCATGTGTGCTGACTTCTCCAAGCCAAACGCCGATGAAACGCGATCCACTACACTAGACACATCATGAATACCAGTCTCTATAGATGTCAAACGGGCCGTGCCGGCCCGGCACGGCCCGTAAATCCGTGGCGGGCTGGCACGGCCCTTTAAGGAGACGGGCCGTGCCTGGCACGGCCCGTCTCCTTATTTGGGTGGCCTGGCACGACCCATAGGCCCGTGGCTTATGGGCCGTGCCGTGCTGGCACGGCCCAAATCAATTTATTTTTTTTTTTCATTTTTTTTTATTTTTTATTTGTTTAATTTTATTTATTTATATATAATAATATTATATTTAAATATAGATTGGCACAATATACTTATAAAATCAAAATTTATTGATTACGAATTGAAAAACTACAAATTACATTGAACAAAAGAAAATAATAAATTACAAAAGAGTTTAAAAAATATGCTAATTTTCTTCATTTTCATCCGAAGAAACATCATGTCCTCCCAAACCTTGTAAGCGGCTATCAGCATCCAACCAATCCTTTAAAAGAATACACATCTCCACAGTGTTTGGTTTCATTCTACTTCTTTTTTCATCAATGACTCTTCCACCTGCACTAAAACAAGACTCCGATGGAACTGTGGATATCGGAGGAGTTAGTAGATCACGTGCCATTATGGAAAGTACTGGCCAAAGTCTAGCATTGTCTTTCCACCATGCCAAAACATC
Source organism: Haberlea rhodopensis (assembly GCA_907163345.1). Classification (NCBI taxonomy): domain Eukaryota; kingdom Viridiplantae; phylum Streptophyta; class Magnoliopsida; order Lamiales; family Gesneriaceae; genus Haberlea; species Haberlea rhodopensis. The sequence goes on along the minus strand of CAJQUN010000002.1, from coordinate 6,949,754 downwards.
AAAAGTTTCTAATTCTTGTTCACTGAAATTTATGACTTGGTTTAGATATAACTGAAGCTCAGTAAATGAAGATGTATTAGAACTAGAAGAAGCGGAAGTAGTGTCTTGTCTTCTTCTTAACATTGTCCACACAGAACCCTTACCACTACTACCAACACTACTACCACTTTCTCTTACTGGAGTTGCTCTAGAATTATGTAACGAATCATATAAAGAAAACAAAGCAAACAAACATTTATTAATGCGCTCTTTCTCTTGATTAATATTAATATTCTCATAAGCCATGTTGGTGTAATAAGATTCTATTATAATTTCTACACTATATAATTTTAATCTAGGATCCAGAATTGATGCCAAGCAATTCAACATAGGAATAGTTTTCCAGTATTTTTTAAATTTATACTCCATTGGTTCGACAATACCTGTAAAAAACGGATCAGATCTATATAATGCAAAACATTCACTAATTTCATAAATTTTATTCAAAAATATTGAAGAAGTTGGATAATAACAGCCCGAAAATAAATTGGTAGCATCGTAAAACGGTTCTAAAAAATTACAAATATTAGAAGCAATTTCCCAATCAGTTTCTTCAATATGAAAATGTTCGGCCATCCTTTCATTAAAAAATAAAGTGATCACATTTCTATAAGGTAAACATGCTTGCAACATTAAATATGTAGAATTCCACCTATTAGGAACATCATAAGGAAAATCTTTATAATTCATACCATGAGAAATACATAAACTTTTGAAGTATTGTTTTCTAGCAACTGAACCATTAAGAAATTTAAGAGTAGTCTTTATTTTTTCTAAATGAAGCTCAAGTGGTTTCAATCCATCTTGCACACACAAATTTAAAATATGACATGCACAACGAATATGAAAAAGATCACCATTTAAAATTGGTTTCAAATAAGTTTTTAATATAGTAATTGCAGCAGTATTATTAGTTGCATTATCAAATGAAATAGAGAAGATTTTATTACTAATATTATATTCATTAGTAACTTGCATGAATGGCATTGGAAATAACTCCACCCGTATGAGGCCAATCAATTTTTGTGAAACCTAAATTTTTTTTATGTAACACCCAGTTATCGTCAATCCAATGTCCTGTAACACAGAGATATGATGCATTGCCAAGATAAGTTGTCCAAATATCACTTGTTAGTCCTACTTTCGATGAAAGATTACCTAAATACGTAATTAAATTTGCTTTATATTCATTAAAAATTGTGAATGCATCCGATTTAATAGTATTCCTTGAAAATCGTTTATGTTGAGGTTGCAAACCTAAATGAATATAATTAGTGAATTTGGCGTCCGCCCCCATTGAAAAAGGTTTCTCCGCCCATACGATGTATTTAGCTAGTTCTCTCCTATCTCTTTCAACATTATAAGTGAAAATACCCAAACTTGAACTACTACTACCAGTACCGAATTGTGAAAGAATAGTTTGGTTACCATCAGTTGGTTCTTTTTCATGTTTAGCCATGTGTCTTAGTAAATGACCTGTACCACCAGAAGAAGCATATGCATAATATTTTTTACATTTTTTACAAACTGCCCTTGATCCCTTTCCCTCAACAATTTCTACATCGAATAGTTCCCAGACATTGCTAGTTCTTTTTTTTGAAGTTCTTCTACTTGATGATTGAATATTTGGTGTGCTTTCTTCATTTTCTTGGAATTGATCGATTTCATCATCAGAATTCACATTATAAGATGAATCGGCCATTATGTATATAGACTACAATTATGAATTATCTAATGCAACAAATATAAAAGTTACCAAATATTTGCTAGGAGGAGTGTTGGCTTTGTTGCTTGTGCTTGTCTTGGCAAACGTAAGACGAATTTCTTTCTTCTTGTGAACAAATTGAGAGTATAGCGTCTCAAGTATATAGAGCTTACAGATTAAGAGGATAAAATGTTTCCTCAACACACACATATATATAACAACCAAAAAAATAAATTTTTTTTTTTTAAAAAGCCGTTGAATGGCTATATTTTTGACCGTTGGACATTGGCGATCGATCGCCATTTTTGTGGCGATCGATCGCCACCCCTGCATTTTGCTTACTGCCTCTAGGCGATCGATCGCCTTTTTTGTGGCGATCGATCGCCACCCCTGTATTTTGCTTACTGCCTATAGGCGATCGATCGCCATTTATGTGGCGATCGATCGCCTGGTTAAAAAAAAAAAAAAAAGGAACAGTGCCGTGCCGTGCCAGCCCACAGGCTGGCATGGCTTGGCCCGGCACGGCCCATACTCCGGGCCGTGCTTGGCACGGCACGGCACTGTAGCAAAACGTGCCGTGCCGTGCCGCTCCGCTCCGCATCGTGCCGTGCCCGTGCCGTGCCTCGTGCCGTCCGCTCCGTTTGACATCTCTACCAGTCTCTAACGAGCATATATCGATATCCCATTCTCGAAGGCTCATCGACTAGGAACATTTAGAAATCGCAGTCGAGAATGTATTTCATGGTCACCATCATATGCGTAACCACATTCTATGGACTATAGCAATCTCAAGGACTTCATCAACACATCAAGATGCATGGGTAAACAGATGAAGAAGTGCCATACATATTAATATTCAAACAAAGATTTGTCATAATAAGATTACAAGTACTATCAATCAACTATTGATTTACTTAATCATGTATAACAACAATATCTTTCACTTTCCCAAAGCCAACTACTCATGTGTCTTAAGACCATCTTCCCAAGATGTCTAACAGACACCAATCCTTGTAAAGGGTGGATTCACTATATTTTTCTGTTGAAGCGATTCTCTCGATAATAATGGCGTGTCTACTGTCTCTCTCATTAGATGGTATTTTCTCAATATAAGTTTGGATGCTGATGAGATCTTGGCTATTCATAATAGCTCAAATGTTGTCACATTTCCAAGGACTGTGTCAACCGCACTAGAAATTACACCCAACTCTTGGATGAAATTTCATATCCAAACTGCCTCTTTGCTGCATCGTATGCTGCAATGTATTCAGCTTCAGTGGTGGAATCCAATGTGGTGTCTTGCTTGGAACGTTTCCAAGAGACATCACAATCATTGAGCTTAAATACAAATCCGAACATCGATATGGTATCATCTACATCCAATTTAAAAACCAGCATCAGCTTAGCCTTCAACTTTTATTTCTCCACTTACAGATCCAAAAACCATGAACATATCATAAGTTCTTCATAAGAACTTGAGGATTATTTTCACAGTTTTCCAGTGACCTTCACCAGGATCTGTCTAATGTCTGCTCATTACTTTAAGAACATACATCAGGCCAAGTACATACATAGCATACATTATGCTATTAAAAGTAGAAATATAAGGTACCAATGTCATCTTTTCTCTCTCCTCATCAGTCTAATGCACATTGACCTCGAGAGATGAACACTATGACAAATTGGGAGGTTACATGTTTTCGACTATTCCATGCCAAACTCTTTAGCACAGTGTTTATGTACTTAGATTGAGATAGCACAAACATTCTCATAGATCTATCACTATAGATCTTTATGCCAAGCATATGAGATGCTTCTCTCAAATCCAATACCATTCACAATTAGCATGATATAATCGATTTAAAGCATCACAAATGTAACCATGCTCCCACTAACCCTTTTGCACACACATGTCACTTCCGGATTTTTAACAATACCAAACACTTTGATGATGTTATCAAAATGAAGGTTCAAACTTCGGGATGCCTTCTTAGGCCCGTAAATGGACCTCTGGAGTTTACAAACCTTTTGTTCACTACAAGAAGTTGTAAACACATTTGGCTGCTACATATCTACCCCAATGTCACCACTGAGAAATGTTGTGTTCACATCCATTACTCATATCTCATATTCATAATATAAAGATATAACTAATAAAATCTAAATAGACTATAGCATCATAACCGATGAAAATTTTCTCATAAACAACTCTTTGCCTATGAGAATAATCGTTTCTCACCAGTCAAGCTTTGAAGGTCACTACCTTCCCATCCACTCCAAGCTTTCACTTGTAAATCCATGCAGCCAATGGGAACAATTCCCAAAGATGATCTACTAAGGTCCATACCTTATTGGAGTACATGGAGTCCATTTCAAATTTCATGGCATCTTGCTGATGTCCTGAATCAATATCTGACATCGCCTCCTTGAAAGTCCAAGGATCATATCCATGGTCTATTTCTTGACTACTTTCAAGGAATAGATTCATTCTATCAGGAGCACTTGAAACATTTTCAAATCTCCTTGGTGTGTGTAAATCAAAGGTTGTGATTGACTAAATTAATTTCACCGTTTTCACTTTTCTAGTGGTTTGTGGTTCTTAAACCCTTTCAAGTTATATTATTTTGTCATCCTTTCTAATAGAAACATTTTCTTTAGAAAGATTGTACTTGCGAAACAAACCCTTTGCCTGCAATTGATAATATAAATTTCCACAAAATAACATAAGATGGATCAACTATCCAACTCATCTCCCACTGACTGCTTCACATAAGCAGAACAATCTCAAATCTATATTTGGATTATTTTTCAGTCCATATCATATATGGAGTTTTCGTCACTGTATTGGTATGAATTATGTTCAACAAATATGTAACTTTAGAGAGTTACTCAGAGAGAATCACATTCTCTTTAAGATAACTCAACATCATCTTGCACTAACATTTAGTGCTCCACATATGTTCATATGAATCAAATTCAATGAACATTCAGCACATGCTAAATATATGTGGGATTTAAGTTATCATTCTTTAATATTCTTTGAACATAATCATACTACTCGTTCATAAGTTCACCAGATTCAATAAAAACATGCATTCTTAAAAATACTACAAATCACATTCGCAAATTTAAAAGAATTTCATTCTCTATCAAAATAGGAACAATGTTCATGATTAAATCTGGAACAAATAAATAATTGCTCAAACCAGTTAAAGATTTTATATTAAATAAATATTTCAAACAGCCTTTGCAACAACTCTTGCTAAAATGCTTAGCCTCAGGTAGGTTTCACCTTCCTAGGGCTATCTACTTCTTCAACTCACATGCAACTTTTTGCAAAAATGTGAGCACAACTGGCATCATATACCAAAGAAGTAGAACCAATAGAAACATTTAATTTTAATATATAACATACCCTTTCTAGAACGCTTCTAGTCTAGGTATTCCTTACAATTTTGCGCCAGTGACCAACATGCGAAAACATAGATGCCTCTCCTTTCTTAGTTGCTACTATATCCTTTTTCGTCTTTTGAGGTTGGGAACCATTTCCCTTCCTCTTCTTTATCCTTGAACTATTATACCATTGGTAGAAGATTCGACAAGAAGAACACGTTTCTCCTTTCTAATCAAGAACTCATGAGTTTCCAACATTTTGACTATAAGATCAAATCTACAGTCCGTTATTGAGGATTTGTCACATTCAGATTTTCCAATTTCTCAACAAGAGATATTTTTCTTACAACATGCTCATAGACCGAATCCCCATGTCGCATGTGAAATGAAAATAGCTCTTTTGAAATCGCGAGTCTCAATAATCGCGTCCGTTCACCAAACAACATTTGTAGGTGTTGGAAAATATCAGCAATGTGAACGAATTTCTCATATCTGTGTTGAAACTCATTGTTAACATTGATGCTATCATATAGCACCTAGCCGAGAGATCATCGTCCCACCACTTCTCAAGTGTGGCGATCTTTTCATGAGACGAACGGGGAGACACTTCAACAGGAGGCTCCCACCAAGGGTATATAACAACCTTTCAGAAGCAATCATTATTTTAAAATTAATAGCCAATCCTAGTGGTTAATTTGTTTATATCGAGATTTGATGTAATCGGATTCACGGTAATCACAATAATGAGAATAAACAGAAAATATAAGCAAACCGTTTGATTATTAATTAATTCAAAAACTATGGACTTTAGTTATTGAATGCTCCCACTAAATTTTTCGAATTCATCACCCTCATGACAAATGAACGGAAAATCATATTTTCTTAGTGGGCTTGGAGTCCAACTAGATCATGAAAACCCCGGACGTGGGCCCACCGGCTTCATGATACTAAAGGTAGATCACAATTACATCATATGCAACCCCCAAGATATTTGTCTCGCGATTGGCATAACCCTACGTGGGCAGAACAATTATGCCTTCTCACGTCAAATTAACCCATCCCACGGATGGAAATGTCACGCCCAAAAGACCCCAAGTGGGTGAGTAATCTAGAAGGTTAACATAACCACACCCTTAATTAAGTGGCAATTAAACGCACAGCTTTCCCATGCCAGATGCCCCCCACGTGGGTGAGTAAGGCAATATGACACAAGTAGCGTCTCATGGCTTAACTGTTGATGGAAGACAGGAATCAACAAACCCTTTTGAGCTCCCTTTATCAGTTTGATATTATAAGTTTTGAATCATATTCAAAAGAGGGATTTAATTTATTGTAAAATCTCATCAATTGCTTGTTTGTTTGCCGGATTCATGCAACTATATTTTATTCATGCAATCATATGTACTAATAAAACATACAAACAAACATTTATCATACATCATATGCATAATAAAAATAAATTTGAATGATTACTGCCTTTTCCTAAATGATCCACGTGAGCCATACGTGGATCACAAGTCTGTCTAAGGTGATGCAGGTATGTAATGCAATCCTATTACATTTTTGCTTCCATTATACATGTCTTGATTCTTGATGCTCCATCTTCAATCTCGATCTCCCACTAATTCTAATGATTTTACATTTAAATCGTGCAAACAAGAGAATAGGGATACAAATCTGGGGTGGGATACATCAGAAAATAGAGAGAGGCGGCTCGCAGGCCTGATAACCAAAATCACAATAATAACGAAACAATAAAAACCTAAACATTCACCTAAATACATTGGTCAATGCCCGTAATCATTCATCATGCAATCACATCATATGTAATTAAACATTAAACTAAACAATTACATCATATGTAATTGAACTAATCACATCATATGTAATTAGAGCATAATAATTAATTATTCTATCGTTTCCCACTAATCGCATCATTAATTGAAAATAAATTAACAAATTAAATAAAACCATTTATTTAATTTCTAATTAATTAAATTTTATTAGTAAAATCTCTATTTTACCTTTTAATCATAATGATAATCGAAAATAAAATTAACAATTAAATGAAATATTTTCATTTAATTTTCAGTTAATTAAATTTTCAATTACTTGGTAAAATCACTATTTTACCTCAAATCATAATATTAGCCAATCAATAAAATTAACAAATTAAATGAAATATTTTTATTCAATTTTCAATTAATTAAATCTTTAACTAATTGTAAAATCTTTATTCTACACTTAATAAATAAAAAATCATATTTTTAATTAATTAAGCATTATGATTTATTATTTCAAAAATTAATATCCGGACAAAACATCTAAAATGACCCAAAAATTTTATGGACTCGAAACAATTTGGATCCAAAAATTAAAAGATGCAATTTCAACCCAAAAATTATCTGTTTTTTCGGATTTATCAAAAAAAAAAAATTATTTTTTATTTTTTATTTTTTAAAATAAAATTCGAAATAACTATTCATCTCCTTCCCCAAGATTTCAGCAACTAGGGTTTCATAAACCCTACGCTCTCTACAGCCGCCACCACTCCACGCCGCCACTCCAGCCGCCAGCTTCACGTCGTCGCTCCGACCAGATCCCGACGTGGCGAGTTCCATGAGGCGTCGCAATCTCCGATCAGGAACAACGCAAAGCTCCCGATATTTGAGCTCGTCGCGCGGGCGGAATCCTTACGCCGCCGATAGCAACAGGCGCGACACGCAATCACAGAGGCAACAACTTTGCCCTGTGTCGTCGCCCCGCCGTCCACTCAGCCTGGTCGCGATTTTCTTGTGCGCTGCACGGCCATGGAGTCGCATGACAATAGCAGAGGCGGTTGCAAGCAAATACCAACGGCGGAGAACACTTCTCCGCCGCGTTCGCCGCGTGCTGCGAAAGTCTGGTCGCCGGTGCTTCTCGATGATGGCCATGGGTGGTGGTTTAAATTTTGGGACTCAAATTAAAAAAAACTCATTTTTCAATCTGATTTTCTATGTTTTTGCGGATCCAAAATTTCTGAAAATTTGAGTATGATTAATATCGACAGGAAACGATCTAATAAAATTAATTATTGTATATATGAATCAAAGCACAACCTGGCTCTGATACCACTGTTGGGTTTCCGTACCCTGGCGCCAGATACAAATCCAGCGGAAAATAAACAGTAAACAGATCTGACCCAGGGACGGATCGATCGCGCCTGATTCATATATAAACATGCATAAATCGAATAAATGCACGAAAAAGAATTACCGTTCACCGACGTGAATCTGATAGCGGTGACCCTCGAGTCCAACCAACCTGACCAGATCTACAAGCTCAGCACCAGTGCTAGTTTGGTATGAACTCTTAGAGAGCGTGAATTGATTGAGAGTGATTAGGTCGTTTTTCCTTCTGATACAAATGTCATATTTATAGTTGTAAAAGCTAATTGGGCCAGGGTTAATATAAAGCCCATTAGGCCAACGTTTGGCTTGTAGGGCATTTATGCTAACATTCCAGACAGGGGCGGACCTAGGGGGCCGCCCGCCCCCCCAAAAAAGAATTTTTTTTTTATATTGCCCTTGTTTTTGTCAGAAAAACAATTTTTTTACACCCTCAAAATTTTTTTAGAGACTCGGGAATTAAATATATATACTTGACAGAAAAGCTATAATAAGAAAATGACATGTCCATCGTCCACATGTTCAGGTTCTACAGGCTTAGAAACTTTTGATTGTCCTCCTCCGTCACCTTTCTTGGTGGAAAGTGAAAACTGATTTTCCAGAGGTACCTTTCTTGATAACTGGCTGAAAGTTCGAAAGCAATTTCATGAAAAAGGAAGAGCAAACATCAGTAACTAAGTGTAACATGCTGAAAACTCAGAACCATAGCGATGAAAAGGGAAAACAAATAATCATCAACCAAGCAAAGAATGCAGAAACACATTGAGGTCCTGCAATCCATATTTCTCTCTCTCAATGTTTATTGGAAAGTCACCACATCAGCCAATAGGAAGTGAAAATTGGGTTAAGAAAGAACTAACAGCCGTATGAATAGGTTACTTCCCCCTAAACAAACTGGCTGCTGATCTTCTAACAAATGATCCACCTGAAGCCTGTGACAATAAAATAGACAGTATGTAGGAATCAACAACGCACGTAGTAAGAACAAAACATCAATGCACAGAAAGATATTTAAATTAATAATGTTTACGAAATGATAAAACGGAAGCATCTCAAGTCCAATGAATTTAATAACAATAATTAGGAAAGTGGATGATAAAACCCATTCACATACCTGCTAAACATACGTAAATACTTAAAAATATCATTAAAAATACAACAAATTAGTGTTATCGATAAAAAAGAGCAGTCTTGTGTAGGAATGATAACAAACACCATGACTCACAACTAAAAACACTTTGTTGTTCTGAGATAAGCTAAAAGTTGCACACCATGAAACACGACAGACAAAGAAAATAAAAAACCAAAAAACCAAAGAGCCGGGGCAAAAACCGTCGGGCCAAAGGATTACAGAAGAGACATGGTTAAACACGAGAGACAAACAAAAGAAACGAAGAAAAAACCACACATAAGTTCTACTATAATATAGAGCACCCTTCTCGAAAGGAAAGATAATAGTTATGATATGGAGCACCCTCTCGAAATGAAGCTTTTAAAGCGTCGATAATATTTAATATTTTTTTGTTGAGCTATGATAAAACAACACATAAGCTTTAAGAAAAAGTTAGAGATGGAATCAATGTGACATCAATTTCAATAATAAACAAATGACAATTGAATCAATTCTTATGAGTCTTCATATATTAATCATAAATGTACCATGTATTAATGATTTATTAATTTATATAGGGTCTATATAAATTATTGAATATAATTATTGAATATATTATCTTATCTATTTAGCGACTTATTAATTTAACACGTTATTCCCAAGTTGGGATCGACTGAAAATATCATTTAAGTGAAATTATTAATTAATCGAGTATGAAATTATCAATGTTCTACTATATATATATTATTATTATATATTATAAATAATATAGTCCTACTAAATATATATGAAATGCCATACTTTACGGGTTATTTCATTCATAAGTAGATGTTTAAAAATTCCAAAGTATAATATTTTGGCTAAAACATTATTCGTCGCTCATTGCATGGAATGTGTGTTTGTATATTCGATTTTGTGAATACAATTTTTTTCAATAAAGTCAAGTTTTTAATACTTAGTCTGCTTTTTTGAATACTATTTTTTTAAAATTAAATCAATTGTTATATAATTTTTTGATAATTAGATTAAACATAAAATTTGTGATACAACTATGTCGGTCTTTAAGCTCTTCCATGAAAATAATTAATTAAAATTCAAGAATTGTAAATTGGTGAAACTAATAATCACGAGTAAGAACAAAAGCCTAAAAAACAAGCAAGATATAATCACGAATAAAGATAAGGACAAAAAACTAGAAAGGAAGTAGGAAAAAAAGTGAAGGGACTCAAATGCCATACCACGAGACCACTTTGGTCGGTCTTCTACTCTCTTTCTTAATAAATAGAATAGATATATAATATTGTTAGTTCAAAAGGTAAGCCAACAAGGAAATGATTGTGTACATTAGACAAAGTGACTCGACCGTTTTTTTGAACTCTACACATAGCAGTAGCTATGTATATATAAAATAAAATTCCAAAAACACCCTGAATTTGAGTGGTATGCATATATACTGCAATCCGTTGTTAGCTAAAGCAGATACCTGGAAAGAAGCAGGCCTCCGCTGCAGCTGATAGCAGAGGGCAACAAATAAGGCCCTTGTTGCCACCTATAGCGAGGCTATTTTGTGCAGGCTCCCGCTGCAGGTGGCATCGGGAGCCTGCTTGTTAGTTTTTTTTATTATTTTTTTCTAATTTTTTTTTTTGAGAGTAAAGTGGGCGCTATATTAAATGTGGATGACTCTTGAAAGTGAGATACTAGTTATCATATCATCGAGCAATCTATGACCATTACAATTCCCATATACCCGAATATCCTTTCTTGTTTGAAAAAGTTTTTTAGTCAAATATTGTTTTTCAAAATGAAATGCTGAGATATTTAGTTGAATTATTAGCCAAGAGGGATAAACGAGAACTAGTACTTAGTTTGTGTGATAGCTACTATGCTGTAAATGGGCACTAATACTTCATAAATGGGTGCACCACATTATCGTGATCATTTTTGCTGTTATGGCTGTTTCAATTCTCCACCGCTCGGATTTTCACTCCGAAAATGTACCATCGATTTTCCGATCATGTCAATGAGTCATCTCGCCAGATAGGTTACGACTATCCGTTGCATAAGTGGCCGGAAAAGGTAGTGCTGAATACTTGATTAACAAAATCTAGAAAGACTTATCAATCAATAAAATCAAAACTTCAGTTAATCAAGTTCTGTTTCGCCAAAATCCATGATCCGAACATATGTTAAAATGACAAGTAACTCAAGAGAAAAGATAAATCACATTCACAAGTAACACGTCAACCAATGACAATTGACAAGCGACAATTATACATACATGTACATCTGATATATGAAAAACGTCAAAACTTAAAATTTCATATACAAAATGGTATCATCATATAAATGACAAGTAATTCAAGAGTATGAATCACATTCGTTTTTTAAATTAAAGATCCATGTACAAGTCCATACAAGAAATATATAGAACTCAATGTTTGCGTGAAGATTATTGTAGAATGATACATTATGCTCCGGCGACTTCGACAACTTATTCTACCACCAAGACAAGAAATAATGACAATTAAGCAGATTTTCCGTGTCCCCCTAACTGTGTAAAATATTGGTATTCAGACAAATTTAGCATTTGAGCCCCTAAACTACTATTGCTTCACCAAAACTTAAAACTCTTGATATCCCATCATTTTTTTGAGGTACCATAATAATAATACTGAGAAAAAGACAAACACATGATGGGAGGCACATATTGTCTAACTTTGGCCCCAGCAACCTGTCCATCCACATTTAACATAGCCACTGCCCACTTTACACTTCAATTTTTTTTAAAAAAAACAATAAAGAAATTAACAAGCAGGCTCAAAAATAGTAGCCCCTGCTGCCTTATTTGTTGAACGTCTCTGTTTCAGCTAAAAGCGGATTACAATATATTTGTATTCTTATCAAATTCGGAGTGTTTTGAATATTTTTTTTGAATTAATTTAAAAAAAAACCCAAAAAAACCCAATTGTAAGTGGTTTTAGGGGTGGGACTGGGTCGAGTATCTCGAGAATTGGGAAATTCGGGCCGGGTAACCGAATTTCGGGTACCCCATATGCCATACCGATTCCCGACCGATTTGTTCGGGTACCCGAATTATCGGTACCCTATTTTTGGTTTTTCTTTTTAATTTTTTTATTTAATTTTTTTTTTGCTTTTACAATACATAACAACAAATATTTTTTTTATTTCTTGGAACCCGATCGGGTACTCGATTCCCGATCGGGTTAAGAAGGTACCCGATTCCCGACCTGAAATATTCGGGTCGGGAATCGGGTATTGTCCCGAACCTGAAAAATTATCATTTTTTCATTCTCGTTCAGGAATATCTGATCGGGTCGAGTCAGCTACCCGAATACCCAACCCGAATGCCCACCCCTAAGTGGTTTCACTTGTAAAACAATACCATGAAGTATATTATTGTCGGAAGAACCCCTACCCAGCATCGAAAACGGACAACATTCCGCGTTATCCTCTCCACAATGTTATAAAATCCCCTCTGCCACCGCGCTAGTCTGTTCTGTTCCCGTTTTCTCCCCCGAATCAATCAGATCTAAGGGGCAAAACGGTCCTCTTCAACGGTGGAGATTTTAACGGTTCTATGTTGTGGCTGTGTATATGCTGTCGCTGCTCTACTTTGTAAAGCTAGGTCCGTGCTTCGGGAGCCAAATTTTCCTTTTGTTAAACTGATATGGCGTGTGCTAGCGGCGGAAAATTGGTGGTGCCGGAGCAGTTTCCGGTGGGGCTGAGGGTTTTGGTAGTGGACGACGACGTCGTTTGCTTGCGCGTTCTGGAGCAGATGCTCCGCAAGTGTATGTACAATGGTTAGTGATTCTTTTATTCGTTTTACTGAAGTAGGTAGTGACCTTAAATTCGACTCGGAGCTCATTGTTCTGCTACTTTAGTATTTTTTTGGATCTATGCATTTGCTATTTCAATTCTCTGTTCTTTCTCGGCTTGTGAGCAAAGATTTATCTTTGATTCTTTGTGAAACCATATGTGATCTACGTGTGTTGCACCAAAGTAAAAGCTGTTTTGATTTCATCCACACTTGAATATTAGTGCAATAAGATCTTGCTGCTCATTGTGCGGTTGAGAAATGGCTTCGTAGCGGTGTTCGTGGCATTACAAATTGGGAATCGATCGGCTTCTTCCTTTTTTTAAGAATATACCTGTCACTTGATTATGATTTAAACCAGTATAATTGTCAAATACTGTGTGAATAATAATAGTTTTACATTCAGTCGTATAAAATTTGTTGAAAAGGGGTGGAATTTTTGCAGTTACCAGTTGTTCTCAAGCTACATTTGCTTTGAAGTTATTAAGAGAAAGGAAAGGCTGTTATGATATAGTACTCAGTGACGTTCACATGCCTGATATGGATGGTTTCAGACTTCTTGAGCTAGTTGGATTGGAAATGGACCTTCCTGTTATAAGTGAGTCGGACATATTTTGGCTAAGGCTTCAAAAATGGTTACGAGCTTATGTAACATTTTGTTTTGCAGTGATATCTGCTGATGGAAGAACGGACCTTGTCATGAGAGGAATCAGACATGGAGCGTGTGACTACTTGATTAAACCTATTCGGGATGAAGAACTGAAAAACATTTGGCAGCATGTTGTTAGGAAAAGGTGTAATGGCAATAAAGAACCTGATCATTCAGATAGCCTAGAAGACAGTGATTGGAATAAACGAACAGGTGATGATGCTGAGTATGGTTCTTCTGTGAATGAAGGTGGGGATGGGGTACTAAAATCTCAGAAGAAAAGGAGGGAAACTAAAGATGATGATAGCTCAGAGTTGGAAAACGATGACCCTACTATGTCGAAGAAGCCTCGAGTCGTCTGGTCAGTGGACCTTCATCAGCAATTTGTTAGTGCTGTAAATCAACTCGGGATTGATAGTATGGTTTTTCTTTTACTTACTTATATTTGTTTCTTTAAATTTTCTAGAGATAAAATTTTATTTATTGATGCGATTTTCCTAACAAAGGACGCTTTATTGAATTTATGCATATTAAACTATTAATTTATACTGTATCCTTTCAGAGGCCGTACCCAAAAGAATTCTTGAATTGATGAATGTTCCTGGTTTAACGAGGGAGAATGTGGCAAGTCATTTACAGGTCTGCTATGCAGTTTTTATTTTTATTTTTTATATTCCCTCGTCTTATATCCTCCATATTACAAAATAAATGGAAATGTTAATGATGTTATCATAGCTTCTCTCTACCAAAGCCACATTATTCAAATAGCACTGACATAAGTAATTTGAAAACAAGTAATGGTTCCATTCTTATGATTGACCAAATATTGTAATAATTATGACCCTACCTGTATCACCATTCAATATTTTGGGACCCTTACTATCTAATCTAAACCAACTATTTAATTTGCAATATGAATTGCTGCTGCCCCAATTCACTCTTCAGATATGCACATCGCAAAAATCTTATGGTTTAGTAATAAATTCTTCCTCTTCGAATCCAATTATTAAATGGCTGGAAAATCATTCATTATTGAACAATAGTCCTTTAAGAAAGTTTTCCCCCTTTTGTTCTTGCCACCCAATCCATTCATTTGTTTCCCTCTGGACACTGAATTGTCTTTTGTGCCTTTCTGTTTCATGATTACTTATTGGGAAATAAACGCAGACAAAAAAGTAATTTTTTTTTTAGGATGGGGTGAGGGTGTGTGTGTAAATAGATTATTTAAGAACTTGGTTATTTTTAAAATTTGTTTTTCTCTAGTGGCTTGTCAATTTTGGGCGCACAATAAAGGTATAATAGCTCTGATCTTGAAATTTTCTTACTTGAATTGAGTACAGAGATGTTATTGAGTTTGGACATAAAAACCAAGATAAAAACACTCAAAATAACTATATGATAAATATTTAAGTATTTAAGAAATGATTTGGTGAAAGTATGCAAGTTTATGAATGCCGCAATAAAAGCTGTAAAAGTAAACAATGCACAAAACAATAAAGGAACACAATTTAGATCCGAAGGCGGTGTAATCCTTCTAGCCACCAGGTGATTTTTGATCTACGCCGATTCCACTTAATGATGTTCAATCTACACCAATCTCAAAAAGCTTCCCCACTTGCAAAAGTACAAGTCTAAATTATATCTTTTCTGCATCATATTTATGAGATTAAATGATTATGAATCACTGTAGGCACTTAAGCTCAAAACAAGAAAGTGAGTGAACTCAAGAATACTTATACAAATCACAAAAAGAGTTAGTCTCTGAGTTTAAAGAGAGGTAGGTTCTGTGCCTTTTATCCTCTGTACTGAATCAATTTCTAAACCAGATTCTCTTAGCTGGAATGCATTAGCCGATAAACTTAGCTTATGCAATTATTTTACCTAACCCATGCTAATCTGTCTATGTTGATCTGGATCCTATGCCGTCTAAGGTCTCTGCCAGAAATCTCTTTGCTGATTTGTTCATACTTCTTCAATACCGATCCTCACTATTCTTCGAAAATATACAAGATAAGTAAAACTGATTATAGTTCAAACATTTTGTATTCACCAAAAACTTTTACAAAAATATCTATCATAAAACCACCTTACCAAAGAACTCAATTTTACTAGCTCTCTTTTTTGGCACACCTCCATATGATACACATGAATAGCATGATCAATTCCTTGGAAAGCAACTTCAAATTGTGAACAAATGCTAACATGTTGAATTCTTGAGTGCGTGCTAAAACAAATTTAACACTAGATGGCTGTCAGCTTCCACGTCATATGTTGGTTTCGGCTGATGGAATATTGTGATGCCTAATTTATTATAAAAACAAAATAGTGCTTCGTGTATCTTCAGGATAAGAGTTGTTAGGCCAAGTTCCTGGTATAACCTGCTAACAACATTTAGTGATACCAACCACCCTAATACTATTTTTAGTTGACTGAGCTTTTGGTATCGATGCTGCTATATACTCATTAATAATATCCACTTTCACAATCACAAACTTCCAGTTAAAGTTTACATAACCTGCAATTATTATTTATGAATGCATAATGTATGAAAACTGTGTGAAGCTGTACATAGTCTAAGACTTTTCAACTGCAACTGGCTGCTGGTCTATATTGTGAAAGTGATACTTTCCAAAGAAATAGATCAGATCTAGGTGTCCTCCTCGTAATGAATCTTATATTTCTTGAGGTGGATTTGATTTTTGTGATTTTCAGATTTCCATTTCCTCATTACACTTGAGATTACGATGGAAATTTAAAAAATACCGAGACTTGTGAAAAGAGAGTGAACATGTGCAGCCATGAAACTTTATATTTGAAAAATCTGTGTTTTCATCGGTCAACAGATGGATTGCATAAATCTTACAACCTGTTTCTTATGTGTTCTTTCCATGATATTATTCATTTACAGAGACTGGTACCTTCTAAGGAAGAAGATTAGTTCTTTAGGAACAAAAAAATGAACAATTTGTTCATATAATTTCTTTTTTCTGTATCTGTATTAATAATTTATCATCAAGTCATTTGATGTGGATCTTCAATTTTGGCGTAGTTAGATTGACTCTTTGGTTATCTCAGTTCATAGTAATTATAATGACAATGACAGAAATTTAGACTATACTTGAAGAGATTGAGTGGAGTGGCTCAACAACAGGCTGGCCTCCCTAGCTCTTATTGTGGGCCACTGGAACAAACTCCAAACCTAGCTTCCATTGGGAGATTTGACATCCAAGCGTTGGCAGCTTCTGGCCAACTTCCTCCGCAGACATTGGCAGCTATACATGCTGAGTTTTTGTCTCGACCAGCAGGGAACTTAGTTTTGTCAGCAATGGATCAGCCAGCGCTACTTCATGCTTCTCTTCAGGGACCTAAATGCATTCCTGTAGATCAAAATGTGGCTTATGGTCAGCCTTTGATTAAATGTTCATCCAACATTATCAAACAAATTTCTCAACCTATGATGTTGAACGTGGATGGTCAATCAGAATTCAGAGCCTGGTCATCCAAGGATATCGGTGATGTGGTACCGTCCTGCAATGATAGCAGTGTAGTTGAAATGAACGATAATATGTTGGCAAGTTTTGTACATCAACAGCAGCAACAAAGAAGACAGCACCAGCTGGAACAACATAGGCCATCTATAATGCTGGAGCTGAGCCGTTCAATTAACGTGCAGCCTTCTTGCTTGGTGGTCCCCTCTCAGTCTTCAGCCAATTTTCAACCTGTAAATAGTCCTTCTTCTGTCAATCAAAACTTTAGCTTTGGAAATACTGCAATGGATTATGACAACCCCTCACTTCAATCAAATAATCCATCAGGTTTTGATCGAATATTGGACGTGGAATGTAAACCAGCGTTTATGATTTCTGAGTTTTCTGCTTCAGGTTCGGTTTCATCTGTGTCGTCCTGCACAAAAAATGCAGAAGGGACTTTAACTAACATGGACTGTATGCAAAGTTTTTATAGTGGTAAAACAGACGGAGTTCTTGATCAGGAATCAATTAGAAATCCTGTATATGTTGGTAAAGGGACATCCATACCGAGCCGCTTTGCCATGGATGAACATGAATATCCATTGGGCAATATAAATCATGTAAAATTTTATGCTGAGAATAATGCTAACAAAGTGAAGCAGGAACCAAACATGGATTTCACGGATAATGTGAAAGTGGGTATTCCAGTACGCCAGCATTTTCCCCAAATGATCTGATTAGGGTATTTTCCGAATAGGTATTATCTATTCTCCACTGTTTATATTTGTTACAAAACATAAAATTTGAATGTTTCAGATATTCAAATATCTAGGCTTTTTAATGAGGTTGGTGTTCAAACTTCAAGTCTCAGTAAAACCATTTGTGAACTAGAGTTCTGTGGGCGAGGCTTTAAAAACAATATCACCGTCATGTGAGGGGGCCCTTAACATATTTAACAGGCTTTAGAGATGTGATACATTTAACATATGTGATAACATTATTCTTTTATCCATCTTGATCTATCATGCATTCTATTTTCACATAATATCCGGAAATGTTTCCTCAATTTATTCTTATAGCATTTCAGGGTTATAAGAACTTTATCTCCTGTTTTTTCGTTCTCTAGTGGCAGTAGAGTGGAATATTCATTAGGACTTCATTTCTAATATCACTACCACTTCATGTCATTAGTGGCCTATCGAGAACCCAATAGGTTAGAAGCTCTATATGTGAAACTTTCAGTGGAAATGTGAAGGAACATGCCCAGAATTAGCAATTTTAGAAGTCTAACTTGAGCTTGAATCATAGATGACCTACAATGTGTGTGTAATGTTTAGAAATGCAAGTTGGAGTGAAAGACTTGTGTGCGAGGATGTCTTACCCTCGCCCCAACTGTACTCACTATATTTATTAATGGATTTCATTTCCAATATAAAAATGTTTGCCTCGTACAACTTATGTTCTTTATATTACAGGATTTTCTATGTGTGTCCAAATTTTAGAATATTATTCTTTAATGTTCAAATCGACTTATGCTGTGCCTTATGCCTGGTGTACTTTGGTGCATTTGCACCTTCAACACCTAAGGCCAGGATTAAGATGGTCTGAAGTTCCCAAAGCACTCCATTTGTAGCACCTGTTGCAAATAAAATTTATGTTCTCTGAACTCGAGGATGATGGGTTTGTAGTCAAAATGGCAGATAATAGTTTTTGCTGCACTGAAATTCGCCCATATAGGTGCACATGGATAATGGAAATAAGGAATACAGACTAACTGGCTGATTTTTCGTCAATTTCTTTAGGTCTCATATAATGCTTGAGCAAACTGTCTTGAGTTTCTACAAGAGTAGCCAGTAAACAATATTCGACTTCTGTTTCAGGCGGCGTAATTATTTAACTTCCATTCGGGAATCCACTCATGGACCCTATTCGAATTCCGGAAGATTTGTGTGAAGGTTGTGCTAATCTGGTGAGTCCGATCTTTATGCCTACTAATGGGGTACCTGGTAAATATAAACACTCTTTTCAACTAGTCTTTGTGCAATAAGTTCAAGATTTCTATAGCCTGTAATATTATTCATTTGACAGCAACCTGCCTTCAAGATTTGTATAGTTCGCCAGCTATTTGTCTCAAAATCATTAGTATGTATCAGTATGTTTTCGAGGGCACACGTCTTGTTTTGTTCAATTTACACATCTGCTTCTGAGGTTCGAGGTGCATGTTTGTTTCGGACTCTTTTTGAGAATTGTTTTTAAAAAAAATTCACATAAGTTATTTTTTTCTTCCTGAAAGCGGGTTTGAAATTAATTAATGTCGGGAAGTTTATAAATTTCTGAATTTTGACGTCATATTGAATTGCTTATTCGAAGCGACGGTTATTTGACCAAAAATTAAATTCAAAAAATAAACTGTTGGGATTAAAATCTAATTCTAGTTATCGATATACAAGTATAATTAGTGTGAGATCAAAATATAAGATCAGACAAGATTTATAACGGAATTTTTAATATGAGAGTTGCTTTTACTTGTCGTCGGAGTAAATTTTTACTGTGATAAATCGGAGGTTGAAAGGATATTTACAAGAACAAATGCTTACAAATCTGTCATTTATCTTTTGGTAGACATGATCGAGGAGTTTTTGGTCTAGACCCCTCTTTTGTATTTTGTCTTTCTTATATATTTCTAGGTTCATGGCACCTTTTAAAAAAAAAATCTATGTTTCTTTCTCTCTTAAACACAAAAGTTGTTTCATGAGGGTGTTTGGCTAGCACGGAAACAAAATCAATAGATGATTGATGTGTGGATCATCACGATCAACCTCTTAAATTCGTAGATAGATCGACCAGATTTGTTGAAAGTTGATTTTTTAATACAAAAAATATGTTGATTTTAACGCTATATGATTCAACGATTGTGTAGTTTCACAATGTTATACGAATCCAAATACGTCAAATGGGAAAAAAAGAAAGAACATGAACAAGATAAAGAATCTAAGAGGTGAGCTTTTACAAGTCAAATGTACACCACGAAAACACTTTCAAAGCATAAAACTTGGCCCTTTGCTTTGGTATAATAAGTATGTATGTACTAAACTGGTTTTTTACCTTCAAAATCAGTACATTTTCAACAAAGAAAACTTCACCCTTAGGCAAATCTTTCCCTTTTCCAAGTCCAATTTAGCCCCCGTCACCAGCCAATGTCCAGGACTATCCAAAGGCCCTCTACACAACTGCGCCATATCAACAAATTTCAATAGCTTCTGCATTTGAACAGGAACTGGTGGCCCTGTTGGATATACCCCCGAATCTACGATGACTTGTTCTGGTTTCTCCTCCACGTGTCCTGATATCGACGTACTTATCGATGAAAAGAATCCCGATTTTATCGAGTTATGTTCCGATGCGGCATGCATCCAGTTAGACTGCATGATGCAAGAGTTCGATAACTTTGAGTACCCAAGACGAAGATGTAACACGTTTTTGGAATCATGCTTTTTCACATGGAGTTGGGCTCCGGTGACGATGAAGGAGGTGTCTCGTGACGGACTTAACCAATTCAGGTCGGGTTTCACCGGGGCAGTGCAGATGTGAGAGAATTTTTTCCATTGGATCGGTTCAAAGTAACGATGGTTCTCCGGGATTTCTTCGGAGCCGCACCACGTTATGGCGCCGTTGATCTTGTTTTGGAAGTGGACTGGAGGGGTGGTTAAGTGTTGGAGGTGCACTCCCAGCCTGAAAAGTATGTATTTGTAAAATAAGTCCTCAATTAATTGGGAAATACATTAAAAGGTTTATATAGTTTGAGTCCATTATCAACTTGGTCTATAAAATTTTCAGTGATTCAGTTTAGTTTCGAAAGTTTCAAAAAAAATTCTAATTCAGTCGCTGATGTTAAGTCGGTTGTAAGAAGTAAATAGAGAGAGCTTGAATATAGAATACATTTAAACTTTAAGGACTGGATCGAGAATAAACCAGACCCGGTTCAGTCACTAAAACTTTAAAAATATTCTCGAATCAGTCTCTCTCCCTTTGCTTGTCACGATCGACTTAACTTCGGCCACTGAACTGGAAATGTACCCAAATTGTATGGATGTTATAATGTATTATCCATGATTAATTATATGCATAATACTAAAACCCAGAAGTCATGCATATATGTCAATGAAGTGTCGTCTGATTTTGTTCCTTTAATATATATTTATAGTTGTTTTTGTTCGCACTGCACAAGGCGGTGCCAGACACCAGAATGTTGGTCAAGTTTTTTTATGCACAATATAGGGCCTTACCGATTGCATTTTATGCCCTCGAGATATAACCTCATTCCAGTCACCGGTAAACTTCCGACAGTAACCTAATCACGATTAATTAATGTTATTAGAAACATTTTTTGTTGTTGCATGGTAATATAGATTCAAAATATGGTAATTAATTACAGTGTAAGAGCGATACCTGAGTAGTATTTACGTATAGCTTAGGGCCCATGGGGTTAAAATTCAGAGATGGCGTGCGATTGGCCTTGTTTCTAGCTGGGCCCATGGAGAGGTCACTGTGTACAGGGGCCCACATTCTATGTGTTTGAAAGTCCAGGAAATACTCTAAATCAGCTATTGGTGGCTTGTCTGCTCGTTTAAAAAAAATAATAATAATAATTTAACGAACATGAAAAATAGATAAATAAATAGGTAAGTTTGGTAAAGAATATTAAAATCTGGTTACATAGAAAGATAATACTAATACTTTAGCATTCAAAGAGATTAGTACGCCTTCTTCACCTTAGTTTATCTTTTAGTAATCATTACGGATCTATGTATTTCTCAAATTTGTTAATGTGTGTGAATAAGAATAACATAACTGTCGTCATGTGAGACTAACGCATGTGCCCGATATAACTTGATTCATCATATGATTTATGTAGCCAACCCCAATCAATTGTGATTAAATGCTTAATTATTATTGTGGTTGTCCATATGATTGGAAATCTTAAAGAAGAAATATAATATATATTGTGCCCTTTCAATTCAACGCCTCTCTAAAAATTGTCAAAAAATCTTTTATGTAATATATAAGATAAGATTTTTGAAAAATCCAAAAGACCATTAATGAATGAGGAAATGGAACTTACATCGAAGATAGATATTGATGGCATGTGACAAGAAGCCTTTGCCGGGAACCCCTCTCAGTAGAGAAGTGATTGGTATGAAGTTGAAATGGACCGCATCCGGCATTAGTGGAACCGTTGGCAGCCACTCACAATGTGTATTCACACACGAATCCCCACCTCTCTTTGAACATATCACACTGATCCCCTGCACATATATTGTACACATCATTTTTTAAATAATATATATTATTCAAACTCAAGCCAAGAATTAGTGGCAATTTATCCTATCTAGTATCGCTAATAAATATTTTACCCATATCATTTGCAAATAAGCATTTTACCTCCCTCTGTAGTATCATGAATAAACGCTTTACCCAATGCAGTTTGTAAATCGTCATTTACCTAAATGCACACGGAGGGGTGTTTTACATGTATTTTTAAACCATGTGGGTGCAAGCTGTATAGTTGGAAAACCAAAGGCGGGTCGTCAAACCCCCCCACAAACCAACAACGATACAGTTCGAGAAATCATTCAATATTGAATATTATTACACGTATAATAAAGTGTTTTTGGTTAATAAATACTTAAAACGACAGGAGTTCGATCAAACAATCTATTGTGGGCTCGAACTTACTAAATAGGCACATCCCAAACTACGTAGCTCAGATACTACTGAATTAATATCTAGATGATTCAAGCTCAAGTAACTGGAGTCATGGTTTTACCGTGCCTTGGGAGCAATTGGCTTGCACCCACTACGTTACCTATTAATACTCACTTCAACATGTATATAGCATAAAACATTTACTTTCTAGGATCCTTGTTCACGTGAAAATTAACCTGTGTATGATGATCAAACCTACATCTTTTGCTGTAATCGACTCGAAATTGTTCAAAATATTAGGTTGCGGATCGAAAACGTTGAATGCCTGCGGTGCCTGCACGATTCGTCCAAACACATCCATGTATAAATAATAATCCAACATCTAAATTACATAATAATAACTCAAAATATCACTGAGCAATTGAATTTAACCTTGTGTTTTTGTTCTTTTGTTTTGAGCTGATGTGGAGAAAATGTGCATGTCCCATTGAATAATTGGTCTCCAAGATTATACAAATGATTCTTGAGTTCTGATGGTTCCATGCTTGAAGACTTGTCTTGCTTTACTAATACCACATCATGCCCACCAATACTTAGCCCCACAATTATATGAGTTCCATATTTTTCTATGAATCTGTTCCTCCAAATCAATAAATAAAATTAGTAAAATTATGCATTCAATATTATCTTTCGATTCAGCTATAATGTTTGATAAAGACGTGTGATGATATCAACATTTTATTTTCACCCGAAATGATATTCAAAACTATGATTTTGGTGCCAGCCCTGATGTTCATTTTTCTTGCAAATTTTTGCAAGAAAATGTCAAGCATGTTGAAATTATAAAAGACACTGTCATATTAAAACTATAAAATTTTCAATATGAAAAGTGCTGTATCAATCTTAGCCATTGAATAATTATAAC
Source organism: Haberlea rhodopensis (assembly GCA_907163345.1). Classification (NCBI taxonomy): domain Eukaryota; kingdom Viridiplantae; phylum Streptophyta; class Magnoliopsida; order Lamiales; family Gesneriaceae; genus Haberlea; species Haberlea rhodopensis. The sequence continues at coordinate 6,925,754 of CAJQUN010000002.1, read as the reverse complement.
TGTTCATACTATATGCTTGACTTTTTCGAAATATAAAAATTAAAATTTTCTGTGATCGTGCATAAGTTAACGCCTCTAGAAAATACATAATTTTTATTTATAAACTTTCATCAACAATTCGTTGACTAAAGACCCAATCAAGGAGGAGCACAATAAAATTATTCAGTTTAGGAAATATATAAATATGAATTAAAAGAAATAAAATAATATTATGAAATTAAAAATATAAAATGAAATGTAAATATTTTCTGATTTTAGTATAAAGGATACACTTTAAAAATTCCACCCGAAGACTTGGTCGTTCCAGTAGGCTGTCACATCTTCAACGTCTGGGTAATCTATACTTTTAATTATATTTTTATTTAAATAAATGTGAACATGTCAGTAGTGTTCATCCGACTAGAATATACTTAGATTTTTTTTTTTTATGTGACAAAATTAATTTCAACAACCATATTAGTCTTATCAATATCTCAGTGGATATTACACGACCACCTAATCTCATATGTATACAATACAAAAAAAAAATAATTCTTTAGTACACCAAAATTGAAAATTAAGAACCCATAATATTGAAAAACTACGTGCTGTAAATTAAATGTAATTTACCTTGCAAGAGCAGAAGGATCCCATGTAGAAGGAACTGCATTCCGCACTTCATCGGCAAGAATCAGAGGATATCTATCGATATGGAAATTGAACAAAATTATAAAATATCCATCGAACGCTAAACACTTTGTACTGGCAGCATCAATAGCCCACGACCCGCTCTGGAATCCGAACATGGAGTTGAACTGCCCCGACGGGATTTTACCGGAAACCGAAGATTTTTGGTTGAAAAACTCCGACATCTGAAATGAAAAAAATACAAGGAAAAAGATTTCACGTATTTGACTTCAGTTTAGAAGTTTATTATACGATATGTACACACCTGGTTAAAATCCAGCATGTCCGTTTGGTACCTTGTACGATCGCCTTTGTCACATTTTATATCGATTGAGACATCATCAATGGATCCGAGACCTGGTGGTACTGAGAGCTGTCTGGTGTCTGTTTCGTTAAGGATGATGAGCCTGTTGTCTCCTTTGCAGAATTTGAGTCGAAAATTCGACGATATATCGAACCCTTTGCCGAGGCTGTTCAAAGCCTTGAGTATAATTCCATGGTCACTCATCTTTTTCCCCCCCTAAGGATTTGTCGAGGTTGGTTTCTGCATATTTGGGGATATATATATATATATATGTTGATATGGTTGAACAAATTATATTTGAATAGTTTATGTATTATAGTATTTAAAAGCTGCGTTTATATTAAAAATATACAAGAAATATAGTTTGTAAGTATAAATGCGTACACAGACAGACGACCACGATATGCTAATAGTTTGAAACAGAAACTTTTAGATAATGTAAATAGGAAAAAGTTGAGGAAATTTCATATTCAATCTTGATTTTATATTTGAAGCTGTCCATTTATAGAACTAACTATGACTTTAATTATGTTTATTTTGCGTGTTATTTCGTTTGGCCCTTCACTCTCAATTGTAATGAATATTTTGTAAGGTTATTTTACAGATATAATTATGCCTCAATTTATTTTATTGTGGGCTAACATTAAAATTTCAAAAATTTACAAACTTCGAAGTCCGAAATAATGAGAGCATTATATAAAAAAATTCTTGAATTAATGTGAATATCTAGCATTGAATTCTTAAAATTTAAGATTTTTAGATCTTAAAAATTCGAATTTAAGCATTAGAGTTGGAGCCACATCTTTTCGTTGAAAATAATACAAAATTCGTCGAGCAAAAGATGATTTTGTGTCATTTTTTTAAAGAAATATTAAAATTTACTATAATTATGCCTAGAAATATATATTTCTAGACGTTTCACATAATAAGTATTACTATTATCAGACACTTTCTCAAAACTTGTCCATATCACGGTTCCACGACTATCCTCCAGGCTTTTATTTTTATTTTTTGTTTCAAGTACCTATATAAAAGACTTTGCCTAGTGGTTTTAAGGGCGCCAGTTTCAATAGTGCACCATCAGCAAGTAAAATTTATAAGTTTACATTAACAGCACCGATTTGTGTCCATTGTGGCAAAAATCATTTTGGTGAATGTCGACTTCTGACAAGAAAATGTTTTCGATGTGGTGAATCGGGTCACATTGCACAAAATTGTTATAAGCCCCAAGACGAGCCTACAGTGGACCAACCAAGGTCAAGTAATGTTAATGCTAGTAGAGGCAGAGGTCGAGGAAAGCCTGGTATGAGAAGAGGTGTTGGTTTGGAAGAAAGCAAAGCTAATAATCAATCCAATGTTTTTGCGACAACTCAAGAAGAAGCAAGTACTGCACCATCTGTTATCACTGGTAATTTATCAATATTTGACAATTGTTTATGTCTTATTTGATCCTGGTGCAACTCATTCATTCATATCACAAGCATTCATAACAAATGTGCATGCAAACTCAGAACCATTGAGCTATGATTTATATGTTCGAACTCCAGTTGGGGGTATACTTATTGTGAATATGGTGCATCGTCAGTGTAAACTTTTGATTGGAAATTCTGAGCTGTTGCTACCCTGATTGTTATGCCATTGAAGAATTTTGATATAATTCTTGGTATGGATTGGTTGACTACATATTATGCTCAATTGGATTATTTTACTAAAGAAATAGTATTACAACTTTGTGATCAAACTCAGATTGTGTTTAAAGGAGAAAGATAAATATTACAGACATGCATCATTTCTGCAACTACGGCATCTAGATTGATTAAGGGAAGTTGTGAAGCCTATTTAGCTTACAATATAGATAACATAATATGTAGTTTGAAATTTGAAGATATTCCAGTAGTCAGAGAATATCCAGAAGTATTTCCAGGTGAATTACAGGATTACCCCCTAATCGGGAAACCGAGATTACTGTTGAAGTGCCTAGTGGTACGATACTGATTTCTATTTCACCTTACAGAATGACACCTATTGAACTAAATGAATTGAAAACTCAGTTACAAGAGTTACTGGATAAGGGATTTATTAGATCGAGTGTATCACCTTGGGGTGCACCTGTTTTGTTTGTTAAAAAAAAGATGGTACCTTGCGATTATGTATTGATTATCGACAGTTGAACCGTGCGACTGTTAAGAATAAATATCAACTACCCAGAATAGATGATTTATTTGATCAATTACAAAGTGCTACTGTGTTTTCTAAAATTGATCTGAGGTCTGAATACCATCAGTTGAAAATTGCAGAAACAGACATACCGAAACAGCATTTAGAACCAGGTACGGTCATTATGAATTTCGTGTTATGCCATTTGGGTTGACTAATGCATCTGCTGTCTTTATGGCATTGATGAATGATACTGGATAAATTTGTGATTGTTTTTATTCAAAATCTGCCGAAGAACACGAACAATAGTTAAGAATTGTGCTTCAACATTGCGTGATAAACAATTGTATGCAAAACTGAGTAAATGTGAGTTTGGCTGATTCAAGTTGTATTTTTGGGGCATGGTCGGTTTCTGGTGATGGTATAAAAGTTGATCCAGTGAAAATTGAAGCAGTAACAAAGTGGGAAAGTCTGAAAAATGTTACAGAAGTTCGTAGTTTCCTTGGTTTAGCTTGCTATTATAGGAGATTTGTAGAAAACTTTTCTCTTATTGATACTCCATTGACAAAGTTGTTGCGCAAAAATGTTTCTTTTAGGTGGACAGATGAATGCCAAAGAAGTTTTGATAAATTAAAAGAAAAACTCACAACAGCTCCAGTTATGACAATTCCATCAAGTATCAATGATTTTGTTATTTACAGTGATGCTTCATATCAAGATCTAGGTTGTGTTTTAATGCATTATGGAAAAATTATTGCTTATACTTCTCGACAGTTGAAACCATATGAAATGTCTTATCCTACTCATGATCTTGAGCTTGCTGCTGTTGTATTTGCTGTAAAGATATGAAGACATTATTTGTATGGTACTACATTTCAAATCTTTACTGATCATAAGAGTTTGAAATATCTGTTGATGACTTGAATTATTGAAAGATTATGATTGCACTATTGAATATCATCCTGGAAAGGCTAATGTTGTCGAGCGACATGTGTTGAACAGAAAATCATATGGTACTGTTTCTTGACTACCCGTCCATTATATGCCATATCTATTAGAGTTGAGAAAGATGAATATTGATTTGAATTAGAATGAAAGTGGTATCATATATGCTTCGTTCTGTACTAGACCAGTGATGACTGAAAGAATTAAAAATGTTCAATGTCGTGATGATAAATTGATTAGTATTACAGAGAAAGTGAAACAGGGAAAGAGTACATCATTTGTGATCAATGATGAGGGTACTTTGATGATTCATAATCGACTTTGTGTTCCTAATATGGATAGTATAGGGCATTAAATAATGGAGGAATCACACATTGCACCTTATGCTATGCATCCCGGTAGTACTAAGATGTATCAAACTCTAAGAACTCAATATTGGTGGCCTAAAATGAAGAAAGATGTGGCCTAATATGTAACAAAATATTTGACTTGCCAACAGGTTAAAGCCGAACATCAAGCACCAGTGAGTAAATTACATCCACTACCGATTCCAGTTTGGAAATGAGAACGTATAACAATGGATTTTCTCTATGGTTTGCCAATAACATTGAGAAAGAATGATGATGTATGGGTTATTATTGATAGATTGACCAAATCAGCTCACTTTTTCACCATTCAGGTGTGGATCTATAATTGAGAGTTTGGCAAAAAGATATGTGAATAATATTGTGAAACTACATGGTGTACTTTTATCTGTTGTATCAGATAGATATCCTCGTTTTACATCGAGATTTTGGGAAAGTTTACAACAAGTATTGGGTACTAAACTGCATTTTAGTACTGCATTTCATCCTCAAACAGATGGATAGTCAGAAAGAACAATTCAGACACTAGAAGAAATGCTTCGATCATGTGTTCTTGATTTTAGAGATTAATGGGATGAGTGTATTGCTTTGATAGAGTTTTCTTATAATAATCAACATCATAGCAGTATTGGTATGACACCATACAAAGCTTTATATGGTAGGAAATGTAGAAGTCCCGTATGCTGGGATGAAGAAGTAATACGAATAGTAGAAGATCCAGATCTTGTTCAAGAGACAATTGAAAAGATAAACATTGTAAAACTCAATTGAAAGCTGCACAAGATCGACAAAAGAGTTATGTTGATTAGCATAGACGAGAAATGGACTATCAGGTTGGTGAACAAGTGTTTCTTCGTGTTTCCCCTTGGAGATGTATTCTACGCTTTGGAAAGAAAGGAAAGTTGAGTCCACGCTATATCGGTCCGTATGAAATACTTGATAAAGTGGGATCATTAGCATATCGACTTGCATTACCACCTAACTTTGCTCAAATTCATAATGTGTTCCATGTAAGTATGTTACGAAGATACAGATCTTATCAGTCTCATGTTCTTCACGATGAACCGATTGAAATTTCTGAAAATTTAAGTTATGTTGAAGAACCAGTTAAGCTATCAGCATACAAGGATAAACAGTTAAGGAATCAGACAATTCCTATGGTGAAAGTACTCTGGAGAAATCATTCAGAACGTGAAGCTACTTGGGAAACAGTTGAACATATGAGGAAAAAGTATCCATGGTTATTTCCTGATACATGTAAAAATTTCGAGGTCGAAATTTTTAAAGGAGGGAAGAGTTGTAACAATCCAAAACTTTTACATGATTTACATTATCATGCAAAACATCATGACTCATATAGGAGCATTTGATGTGCATAAATGTGCTGTATGTTGTGAATATTAATATGTGACATTTATATATGGATATGTAATATTATGTTGGATTCTATTGAATTCATGACTTGAGTTACAATTGTGAGACGGATTAGGTATAATAAAATGTCGGGGAAAAGTCGGTTTCATTATATCGAGAATATGGTTACAATTATGAATATACAAAGTTGAGGACTTAAGAGTAAGATGATAGAGACTTGAAGGGCTAAATTGAAATATTTCATATAACTCATATTTAACGAGTGATTGAGGAAGGGAACTTATCAGACTATCATTCCATTTTCGTTTCTACCTCTAGTTCTTGGGGAAAACCTATCAAAAAGTCATATAAACTCAAGTTTTGTTCCAAAAACTTGTAGATGAAGTTATACCTATGTTTATACTCTTGTTTTTCTATGTTTTACAAGTTTAAATAATGTGTTTATTGATGTATGTTGAGAAGTAAAATAGAGTGTGCATGTGTGTTGGGGTTCAACAATTGCCTCTGCTTTGTGATCGGTCGAACACGTGGCGCTTGTGCCAGTGTATGGTTGAAAAGATTGATGTTGCACCATTACCCTTAACTATAGTTATTGGTAAAGCGGTAAGCGCTCGATCCTACAATTGGTATCAGAGCCAAGGTCGCGTGTTCGATTCCCATGAGTTGCAGAGAGTGCAATTATTGGGGGAGGGATTGTTGGGGTTCAACAATTGCCTCTGCTTTGTGATCGGTCGAACACGTGGCGCTTGTGCCAGTGTATGGTTGAAAAGATTGATGTTGCATCATTACCCTTAACTATAGTTATTGGTAAAGCGGTAAGCGCTCGATCCTACAATGTGTTAGATAAAAATATGTATGTTGAAATAGATTATGATGTTATACATGAAGGGAAGAAGTTTAAAGAAGGTAGAAGATGTTTTGGACAGAAAGAACATGTTTTAGAAATGTGCTGAAAAGCAGAACTCTTATATTCTGGTGTTTTGAATTTTTGAAACCCTTAGACTTTGATTTTGAAGTTGATGTTCAAATGAAAGTTGTAGTATGTTGAGTTATCTTTAATTTGATAGCAAATTCGAGTCATTTGGAGTTATATTGCATTAGTGATCTTAGTTTTACTAAACTGTGTACACATTGATATTTAAAATGGAATGATTTCTGAAACCTGATGTTCTTGGATAATTTCGTTTATGAAGATGATTGAATTATCTTAAGCACTTCAAAGATGAATTGTAGAGCTTTGGGTTATCTTTAATTTGACACCAATTGGGACTCATTTGGAGTTCATATGAATTAGTTATGAATTTTATATAAAAAAGGTGTCAAAGCTGAAAAATGCATAATTTTCCACTAAAATATTATGCCCTATAGAGATCGATCTCCTCTCCTTAGAGATTGATCTCTCAAGCAAATATTTTGAAAAAAATGGTTTTCTTTGATGATTTAAAGTATGAGAAGCCTAGTATGATGTATGTGGACTATGAAAACATGTTAAATGTAAATGTTTGATGATTTATTTATGTGTTTGAGATAAATGTATTTATAGGTCATAATCTCGAACAAGCTACAAATACAGCGAATTAAAAGAGTTCTTTCGAGATAGGAATATCGTTTATGAGTATATCCTATAACTTGGTATTTAACTGTAGATAAGTATATGATTTATGTTATATGAATTGAGTTTAATGGGCGTACATACGTGTTATATCTGATGACTTTACGTGATGTGATGGTTTCATTATATTGACATGTGATTATGAATTGTGCATTCATGTGCATACATAAGAGATTAAAGAACTCTGTTATGGCTAATAAAGATCTTGAACTATGTGTTATTGCATTCTGAGTACGGTCAGAATTACAGAATCAAAGAATATCGATCCTGAGTTAATTGAGAACTCAAAAGGGTAATCTCGTGATCACGGATTGATCCTGATTCTAGTCCATAACAGAAGAACGAATAATCATACATACATGTGTACATGTGCGTTACTTTTTTTTTTTACAAGTTTAACTATGATGAGTTGTATACTCATGTAATGTTGAATATCGGTTATTCGTATATGCTCAGTGAAGTGTTTTATTTCAGATAATCCAAAGTAAAAGTCGACTCTAGAGGAAAGTCTAGACGTCTTTTGGAAGTATTTTGAAGTATGGATACAATGTTGGCTGGCTGATCTGTAGTTCTTCTCCCTCTGCTCATCATTGTACATATATGTGTATATATTTTTGGTATGGGTAGTGAGAGATACAACCTTGGCCAATTTTTGTGTCATATATGCCATGTACATATTGTCATGGAAAAAGTTTTAAATTTACATGTTATAAAGTACAATTTTCGCTGCAACGAATTAAATATTTTACTATAGACATGCTATAGTCACATTCATGTGTATTAATATAAGTGATGTGATGTTATGCGACAGCCTCATGTACATACACGTGTATAAAAGAGATATGTGTGTATGTGTAATGAAAAGGTAGGGGTGTCACAAAAAAAACTCCGTGTCTTAAATGTGAGATGAAAATGAAGGCACCCTTTTCTTCCACATCTTCTGAATCTGTTTACACTATATCTACATGGAGAACCAGTGTGAATATGTGAACTTTCGTAGCCAAAAACAAGCTGTAACATAAAATAACTTGGCAGCTTGTGTACTTTGTTTCACATCAAATACATATATTGGCTTAAATAATTGCAGCCCTTTGCGTGTGGGTTAGGGAGGATATTTGAGATGATGTGGATCCCTCACATTTTTACGGAAATTCACATTGTATATGGGAGATCCAAAGACTGATCGGCCAATTCTACAAATTTTAACAAAAAATCCAATCATTTTTTTTTGTAAATAAAATATTGATAATAAATGTTTTTATAAAGATGTGGAATTAAAAGGCCGACTACGAGGGAAAACAACAATATTGCCAAAAAAATTCAACACAAAGAAGAATGATTCAGGTACTTAAATGATTCTTTGATTTGTTTTTCCCAGTCTTGACTTGACTTCAAGTAGTTCGTTGTAAATATGATGGAAAGACCGAAAGTAAAATATATTATAATTAATTAATTAATTAATTATAAATGTCACCGGCTATAAAACAAAAATAAGACGATCCTATTTTAAACTCTCAAATTTTAGAGGAAATCTTGAAATTTAACACAAAATTAAGCAACTAATTCCTGTAAATTTTGATTTTTTTGTTTTAAAAAAAAATATTTTGTTTTTCCTGCACACGTTCAAAATTTCACTAACAATAGTTACCGAGCACATTTGCAACCGTATTAACTAGAATTCTTTTGAGTTCAAATGTAGAAAATTGTATGTCCTACTTCCTTGGTCTTGAAGTCTACAAAAATCTGATGGTATTTTTGTTAATCAGAAGAAATTGTATGTCCCTTAAAAATTTTAGTACAAAACACTAAATATAGGATCTAGAAAGAAACCATTAACATTTAATGAGTAAGAACACAACACAAAATATTAAATATAGGATCAAAACCATTAACATGAAGCCATAATTCTGTTTTTAATCCAATTCTGTTTTCAATTATCCTTGTTATCCGCGCTTAGGTCCGAGGCCACCCTTGTTTTTTTCTCAGGATGACATGGGATCAGGATAACCTCGTCCTCTCCTCCCAATACCGCATGCACTTCTTGTACTCTTTGGGCTTTCTGTACAAGGTGAACCCCTCGATCCCCTAATCACCGCCGCCTCCTTCATGTCTTAAACCCTTTACTTCTACCCTTACTGTGTCAGTGTAACATCTCTTTGATGACGGTTGGTCCCCCTTTACTTCTCCTACCTTCTTCCTGACTAGGAATTTGATTTTTTTGGTGGAAGGTAGATGCTATAGCCCTGAACTCGTTCATGACCGGCCTTCGTAAAATGATGTTATAGGAGGATGGGGCTTCCACAATGGTAAAGAAGGTCAACCGCGTCTTTCTGCCATCCCCCACGCCCATGGATAGGGGTAGGGTGATCTGCCTAAGAGGGTACACTGTATGGCTGCCAAACCAAAAAAAAGGAGTAGAGATTTGCTCAAGATGATACTCACCTAACTCTATCTGCTGGAAGGCCTCCTGGAATAACACATTTATGGAGCTCCCGGAGTCCACGAAGACTCTTCCAACCTCGTAGTTTGTCACGGTCACCCTTATTACGAGGGCATCATTATGAGGCGTTTGCACACCTTCCACATCTCTGGGACCGAAGCTAATCACCACCTCCTCTTAGACATTGACAGCCCTTCATACGCTCAGCATTTCTCTCCTGCTCATAGCTTCCCGGGCTCTGTTGGAATCACCATCAGTAGCTCCCCCAGAGATCATGTTGATAAAACCCCGGGGTGTAGAGTTGTTCCTAGGTGGCTCCTGCTCTTCTGGCCTCGTTATCGGTCCACGGCCTCATCCCCGACCTTGGAAAGGGACACAAAAATTAGCATGTCCACCTCTACCCCTTACTCGATACGCACCTCGGCCCCTTCCTCGTGAAAGGTACCCGGAAGGTGCGCTCGATCTAGGCGCTGTATGCCTAAACTGGGGACCATTTTGCGGGGTTGGCTCGAGTTCTCGATCCAAGTGACGGCACTCTTGTGTGTCGTGCCCAGGTCCTTGATGGGAACTACGGTATTTCTCCGCGGACCCCCTTCTCAGGCTGTCCTTGGTTCGAGGTGATATTTGAGGGGTTTGCTCTTTGCAAATCCGGACTGTCTCCTCCTTAGCGATCTTTAGAGGTGTAAAGAGAGAGAAACGCCTGAGTCTTGCGTCTTCCGCGGGCCTTTTTTTCCGTAGGCCTAAACTGGTTGTCACCAACTTTCGCACCTTCCTTTCTTCTCATTCCCTGAGCTTCCTCAACGTTGATATACTTCTCAGCTCGCGTTAGTAAATAATAATACGTGACGGGGTCTCTTGACCAAGGACCGGAAAAACTCCCTTGCCCTCAGGCCCTGGGTGAATGTGCTGATCAAAATTTCTGATGGGCAAGCAGGCACCTCCAGACTAGCGACATTAAAGCGCCTAATATACTCTCAAAGGGGCTCGCCATCTACTTGTCTCATCTCAAACAGGCTTAACGAGGTCTTCTTGTACCGCTTACTGCTGGTGAATTGGTGAAGGAAAGTTGAGCTGAACTCTGAGAATGAGGTTATGGAAGAAGGTTCATGTTGATTGAACCATTCAAGGTGGTGAGGAAAACTTTGCATTTCAGACGGTCCGAGTAGCAATGTAACATGGCAGTGTTCTCAAATCTGCCCAGGTGTTTCATTTTATCGAATACTTTCCCCTGGCCGCTTTCAGACTGATCCATAGCTCGCTCATGGCTTTCTCTACTGTTACTGAGATGAGGCGCGTGAGTTGCTCAAAAGTTAGGGCTCCCACCGTAATGCCCGTCATAGATGGTGGCTCTCTTCCATTGACCAACGTGCCCGATGTTCATTGTTCGTCTCCTGGTTCGTTCTTTCTGTGTTTACCATTTTTATCAACGCCTTATGCTCTAATTCCCATAGACGACACCAATTGTTACCTCGGAATTTGGTAGGGTGTCTTCATCGGCTAACAATAGCTCCTCCCATTCTGGAGATGAGCTGTCCTGAAAGAAAAAGGTTAGAAGGGAGCTGGGGAGGGTTCTCCGGCGGGGCCCCTCCGACGATCAAGCCATGATATAGGATATGGAATAAAAACTTTTTTGCAGAGAGAAATGACGGGAGTGTGGTCTCCTTTCAAACCTGATACCCCACACACACACACACACACACACACACACACACATATATATATATATATATATATATATATATATATATACTGGTGGGTGAGAGAAGAACAACCTGCTACGGCCGACAGGGCCTCAGGGGACCATCGCGAGCACTCCACTGGGTGTCGGTGTCTCAGAGGGTGGGGACCATCGACAAATACTGTACACCTCGTACGACGCACCACCTGCCAGATCTTGATAGTACTAGAAGATATTCCCTGAACATTAGTCATTCTCTGATTGGTCCATTCGTGAGTGGTCCTCTGTCGGGAATAAAATTCCGTTACATACAGCTCGGATGAGGGACCACACTAGTGCCCACGGTATCTCCTAGCCAACGCCGAAGAAGAAACTAGGGGAATTGCTTAAAGTTGGGACACCAGCCCGGTCGTCGTCCTAATCACAATACAAGATTCCTGCGAACACAACCTGGGCTGGATTGGTTTGATCAAATAGGGTTGAAGACACATGTTGCGCTGAGGACACGGGGATAAGTCCCGTTTACGAGTTTGTTTACCGAGCTGAGTTCATGAGGGTATGTTCCTCCAAGGGCATGAAAATATCATCCCGAGCTGAGCACGTGCAGCAGACGAAAGTAGGGTTGGGTTATACCCCGAGAATAAGGGTCGAGGCCGCACTGACCTCTTATCGGGGTATAAGAGTTGATTTAATTTTAAAATGAATTGAAGAAAAAAAGATGAAGGGGCAAGTGTAGTGGGTGGGAGTAAGAAGACGTACGCGGTGAAGAAAAATATTATGGCAAGGATATTTTGGTAATTATAATACAGTTAACAAAAATAATCAAAACATTTTAAAATATTATGAAACACTATATAATTTATCATACTAAATTATTTATCATCTACTTATCATTTTTATTTCTCATCATTCACTTATCATATTCCTCGTACCAAACACACCGTATATATCATGAACCAACTTGATATTTTTAAGTGTTTATTAAAATGTCCATTTATTTTTTTAACAACGGTAGCGTCGATGATGGTAGTTAAAACATTATTTATTTATTTAACAAAATTCGACATAATATGTTCTTGATTTATTTGTTCTCTCACATCAAGGTTATTTATAATTTATTTTAATTGTATTTAATGTATCGTCTCATGTACATATTTTAATGTTACTTATTAAATCTAGAATTTATTATAAAATTAGTTTAAAAAATAAATAAATGATATGTACGTAATGCATATGTCAATAGATAGTATGAAGTTAAGTTTACAATAGTGTCTCTTGTAGGTATTAATAAATGATTTTTTTATGTAATATAATATTAACCATTAAATATCTACTTTGATTTCGTGAGCTGATTTTTTTTTATTATATAAAATTCCACTTTCGGAGTGTAAAAAAAACAAGTCTTTCCTAGAGACAATAAGAAAATAAGCAGTCACATTTTGTGAATATTTGTTTCTGAAAGGATTTATTTATTTTTGGAAAAAGGAACTTTAAATAAAATTAAAATTAATAATGGTTACTTTTTTAAAAATTATATCGAGTTTGAATGGGCTTATTGATCAATTTATAGAATTGGGCCGTTGGGGTATTTATTCCAATTTCATGTTGAATTGTCCAAAGCTAAATCTATGCAAACATAGTTCGTTAACTAAAAAATATGGACATAAGAATGTTAGAAGTTTTTCAGGGATAGTCAACACCAAATTTTAAATAAATAATGTAAAATACCTTTATGTTATTATTTTTAAAAATATTTTTTCATCAATTTACTTGTAAAAACACTTATTTTTAGCCTTTGACTATCAGGGCGACATATTTTTGGTCATTTGCATATAAATGTTTTATATGTTTACCAAAATTTATCAATAAATAATAATCCCTTGGCCAAATCCAATTTTATTTTAGAAAATTCAAGAACTTTAAGGCTTCATTTGGATGGAAGAATTTGATGGATTTGGATTTCAAATCATTAATCCAAATCGATTCAAATTGTTTGGCTAATTTTGAAACTCATGGATTTCAAATTCACCATCTTCAATTCTAAGATATTTTTTAACAATTCCAATATATTTCAAATTTCTAATTATTGAATTAAATTTCAAATCCAAATTTTCAAATCTATTGTCTCAATGAAATCATTCCATTCAAATGCAATCTAAATGATTTACGCATTATTTTTGTTCTTATCATTTTACCCCAAACTTTACTAAATATATAATTGCATCACATTAATCATTTGATAACGTTTTTTAAAATGCCATAAATTATGATTTTTTTGAATATCTATATATATATGTGTGTTTTTTTTATTTATGGAAAATACATAATTTTATGGGTAACCAAACTTGTCGTACCGTAATAATTACAGGACTAAAAATAAAATTTTCTCAAAGAACACAACAATATGAAACTTGAGATCCATATACAAATTTGTTTGATGCTCTGTCATGCCTCGAGATTGGAGTGCATGACATTTGCATTGATTTCAAAAATTAATTCAAAATCAACAAGCCACGTATACATATCTATGATAAAATCAGTATTTATTCCATAACAATATTTGTCTTTACAAATGAAAATCAAATCGAACAATTTATTCGTAAACCTTAGTTCTAACAGAGTTTGCGAAAGCTTAACAAAATAAGATCTTGAAATCTTCTCAGTAGATCACGAGCCCCAGAAATGTCTTGTTCTTCATCTTCAACTTATTTTCCATACTTATCTGGGGAGGGGAGGTAAGGGTGAGTGTTTGGGAAAACACTCAGCAAGTAGGGGCCAGTTGAACATGATAAAACATACGTATGGTGTAATGTTGTTTTAATGTTGGGAGGAATGTCCAATTTAGATCCACTATTTTGGCCCTTAACTGGCAAGACTTTAGTATGATTATGGGTGGATGTTGTTAATGTGATTGGGAGGCAATTAAGTGGGGTGGATTGATGGGCATGAGTTGGGGTAATCAATGAGATAAAAATATGGGATCATCACCTTTAGTGTAGGAGCATGATTTAGAGACATTTAAGTTGATCATAAATCCTAGCCATTTAGTGTTATGATTTTAGCAAGGAAATGAATGACTAATCAAGATTGGAAAAAGGCACTTGAATAGACAAATTGAGTGGTCATCACATTTCATAATTTGAGCAAGTAATGAATATGGTCATCAATGGGTAATGTAAGAGATTGATTGTAAATTCCATGACGTTGGCGTCCTAATGACAACAATTGAGTTAATGTAATGAATGAATGATATCAAGGTGATTGGGATGAGTCTTAATAAGGTGATTGAATGTTCATGATTATGATGAGCAAATTTTGGGTCATCACATGCTCTGCCCGTAGGGCAAATAAAAAAAGTCCCTATCTACAATAGACCTACCTTGATAGGAGGAAATAAAAGAATAATTTATTATGGATTTTTTATCATATAAGCTGAGTTCTGACTGCTGGTCTTAGGACATCGATTCAGCTTAATGAGAGCCGCTAAATCAGGGCTCCCATGTTTCTTTTCTTAAGCTCTTTAGTCATATCATTACTACATTTTTCCAACACACATAATTGTCCCCATATCTTTGTGATGAAATGTAGGAGACACGTTGACCATTTTCATCAGAAAGGCTTATAAATGGCCGAAGACCGTGTGGTCCAGCTGACACCAACTTCATTAAGAGAGCTCAATATCTCGGGTTCGAGCCTCATCCTCACCCCCCTATAGATGTAGACTGTAGTTGTAATAGTTGCTCAAAAAAAGGAAAGGCTTATAAATCCGGCCCATATTTACGGGTAATTTGTTGTCAACTAATCATACTAAACGTACAAGTGGGGTATTTTAAGATGATGAGCGAGGAGCAGCCACCCTCGCTGATCATCCTTCTCACCATCATTTTGTTATTTCATAAGTAAGTATAATATTAAAACACAATAAAGGTAAAGGACATCTGAATACTATAATTAATTAGATAATATCAATTATTGTCATATTACTGAGATAAATTCGTTACGTGATGCTGCTAGAGGTTTCGGTAGTTTTGTTTCAGAGCAACATATTTGAGAGACATCTCTTCTTAGAGTCAATATCATGCACGAGAGCCTGTTTTCGTGACGTTGAAGTATCACGCCTGTCTATATCCAACTGCATGTGAATTAATTTTGTTTGTATATATTCCCAAATAAAAAAAGGGCTTGTAATTTATTCCCCCGTGTAACGACGTGACATTCAACTAAAATTTGGGAATTTATTATGTGAAAATTAAATTTACGGCTTTTTTGAACATATTGAAGGCCTTAATTTGTCTAAACTACTGTGAATGCATGGCTAACTCATTAACAAGATACTTATTTTCAAATCTATTGAATTTAGGTCTTTTATTCAATTATTTTCGTTATACTGAAAATTATATACTTACCAAAATTACATAAAAAATGTGCAGTTAACATTGCTCAAATTATATTTCGAATCCAATCTAAAATTGAATGGTGTATTTCCCATTACATTAAGACAGTACATTCTCATCGTCACTGGAGGATGTACATTGGGGCATGAGGACTTCCCACTGACAAATGTTTTTTATCCTAAAAAAACATTTATTCTTTAAAAAAATTGATTTACTTTGAAAAAAATTATTTTGTCCCTCTACATCTACCCCTTAAATTATAGAACCGTTGGAGTCTCTCATCGAACTTTTTGCCCCTCTTGGTAAAAATCATTCATCCATCCCTACTCGTCGTGGCGAAATGCTTTCATGACAACCCATAGAACTGTTGGAGTCTCTTTCATCGAACTTTTACCATGGATTATAATTTATAACATGAGATTCGATAATTCGGCTTTGATGCACATGGCGAATCCATATTTTCTACAATTTATTAAAAAGAGAAACAAGTCTCCATTTGTGGCGTTCATTCTTTGTTTAATATCAATTGTTATGGCATCTGACGTACCTATCGCATATCTGAAAATTCATTGGAATATAATATAAAATTGAGATGCTTTAACCAAAAGGTTAACATAAAATAAGATATTTACTGCTACTCGTAACAATCTTATGACTTCATATCTTCTTTTCAGATACGATAAAAACGGGTTGTCGCCTTGGGATTACACTCGAGCAAAAGTGGCATGATTTGCGGTGGCTATGTTTCCACTTTGGTCGTATGATATCATATATCTTTGCTCTGGATAAGCTAGCCACTTTCCCAGTAATTAAAGACAAGAAAAATCTGAAGATGCGCTAAGAAAGTCTAGAAAAGAAAGTATTACAAAAGGAAGATCCCCCAACACAAGGGGGCATCTGGCTAGTGTGATAAATCATGTTGTGCAGCCAAGATTATCGAAATCTTATCTATTTTATATTACTAATTTTTTTTTTCATTTCAAATCAGTTTAGTGCATCACGTCGATATACTCTTAACACGATATAAATGAAAAAAAAAAAAAAACAAAACTTACAAGCTAAGACAAATACGAGGTTCAAAGAACCAATCGTAGTAACGAACACCTACCCTAAATCCTTCAACCAAACTCATAACCTGACTTTGCTATTCTCAATGACTCTATCCAAATAAAAAATACAATGACGAAAAATTAAATTGTTCATAGAATTCCAAATATACCAAGCAATACAATGCAAAATAACAAGATATACATGGAAAAGATTCAACGTTGGCATAGAGTTAAGATGCTTGTCAAGATGTGAATTATTTTTTTTTTTGGTTGAATTTTGAACAATGTGAATTTATTTTAAACTACTAGCTAAATAGCCTGATAAAGTTCAGATTATTCTGTAAACGGAAAAACCCTCTTGAGCTGCCGGGAATGATGGGATGAGACTCCCATGATATGCTTCTTACAGAATGGAAAAGATTCAAGTACACAACATGGACGTCTCAAAAACTTAGTCGGAAGTGGCAGGATTGATGGATTTGCTACTTTATTTATTTTTAAATATAATATTTTAAAGAATCAATCATAAAATTCTTAAAAATATTGTTGAGTACATAGGAACGATTACTGTAGCGATAAGTTCCTCACTTTTCCTTTTAACCCACTTTTTCATTTTGTTTAATATTTTATTTATGACTTATTTATTATTTATTGTTTTATAATTTATTAATATAATAATTGTTTTGTTATTTTTGAAATCAAATGTTTAATATTTTCTTTTATTTATGATTTATTGTTTTGTAGTTTGTTAATAATTTTTTTGCTATTTTTGAAATTGAATCGTCCTCACTTTTTCTTTTAACCCACTTTTTGCTTTTGTTTAGTATTTTTTTTTACTTATGACTTATTTATTATTTATTGTTTGTAATTTATTAATAATTGTTTTCTTATTTTTGAAATCGAATTTTAATATTTCCTTTTATTTATTATTTTGTAATTTGTTAATAATTGTATTGTTATTTTTGGAATCTAATCGTTCCCTAAGTCACATAAGTCTGATGCGAGAGCGGATGCAGATGCGGATGTGTGAGTGCGTCAATTGGCAAAAAATTTGAGTGTGGGTGCGCCTTAATGCGCCTATTAACAATTAATAAATATATATATATATATACATACACACTGATGAAATGAAGTTAAACATACATAATATACATCATATTTAACAAACTCACATCATTATTATATTATTTACAAATTTACAATATGAAGTTCTTAACAACTTTGGTGTTTGCAGCTTTACCATTCTTAAAAAAATATTAAAATTAGATTTTATTGAATAATCTAACATTTGCAGCTTTGCAAAAATGTTATAGCCAGTGACAACGTAATTTGAATCTTGTATTTGATCGTTCGTGTAGTAAGAATTCTCCGAAAAATATATTGTAGAAATAGAAATGAAGTATTAAAGTTTTGTTTTATTTTAAGATATAAACTAACGAATTTGAAAGATGAAACCAAATTGTTCATATTTATTTCAACATGTTTGGTAATAGTATGAATTTATTAAAATGACTCATATTATTTCCGGAGACTTATATTATTACTTTATGAAATGTGTTAGGATCGGTCCGGAGTGTTTAGAGGGGGGGGGGTGAATGAACACTCCTTACAAAATTTATCCCTTGTGATTTCTTTCTGATTAGTGAAAGAAATCTGTTACTTAATCAACTCTTTGAACAGAACAGACCACTAATAAGTAAGTGCGGAAACGGTCTGCTCTTGTGTAAGTAAGAGCAGCTCGATGGCTAAGTGCAGAATGACAAGACACAGGATATGTTTCTGGAAGTTCGAAGGTGGTGTAATCCTTCTACGTCTCCCCTTCTTCCAATTAAGGAAGGTTTATACTAGAAGACTTTGATTTATACAATCCTTTTGTACAAACCCGATTCAGGCTGGATTTACCTCACTACCAGTCTGAAACTCCTAGTCACTCAACCTGCTCAGACTCACTCTGTCTGACAGTTACGATATGTTGCTTACTTCTATTTTTCAATACACAATGCGCACAGTGATCCTTCAATGATCAAATGTTACAAAGTAATTGCGCTTAAATAAATAACTTCAGCTCGAAGGCTTCTGAACTTTGTAGGCGTGTGCTGTTTTGCTTTCTTGTATATTTTTCAATTGATCAGCGAGTTATCGAGTCCAGAGTTTTGCATCTGTTTGTTGCATCCTTTTATAGTTGAAGGTAGCAACGGCATTGTTTCCCTTAATGTGCAGCTATGACTCTTTTTAAACTCTGAGAAAGCTACAGTCTTCTTCTTCAGGACACTTGCCGTTCTGGTATATGCTTTCGGCGACTGTCAGGTAAGCTCTTCTTTGTCTTCTTACCTATTATGGCAATCTTCAGTCTTTGGTCCTTTGTAGCATTAATTGCAGCATTAAATGCTACAATAAATATCCGTTGATGATTCGGACTGAGAAGCCATCCTTTATGTATCCTAGACTGCTCTGATCTGATAAAGGTTGAGATCGATCTGAAACATCGATCTATTCATTCTGGAATCCATCGATCCGGTCTGATATGCAATATTCTTTATCAGTTTGCTCTGATATGTCCGATCGATCTGGTATGCCTAATTTCCATCGATCCGGTCTGAAATGCTTTGTCATCTTGCTCTGTTGAGTCCGATCGATCTGGTCAACCTGATTTCTATCGATCCGGTCTGAACTGTTTTGTCATCTTTAAAATCTCATCGATAAGGTCCGGAACTAACAAATTCCCCCTTTTTGATGATGACAAAACCTAGCTACTAAGTCTTTTTAACCAGTCTTGATAAGAGCTCTGAAGCGAATGCTTTTCGGATCGATTACTTCTTTGTTCAAAATAAATGAACATTATTAAGTTTGATCGATTCAATCTTTTATTATTAAGCCTTTATTAAAGTTCAAAATAAATGAACAAGGACTTAATCAAAAGAAGATTTTATAGATCATCAAGAAGTCCTAAATACAGACAGTCTGATAAGTTAAAAGACTAAGACTGCTATCTTCTTGAGCTTGGAGGCGGCTTGAAGTCTGTCTTCTTTTCCCCCTTTTTGTCAGCAGCAATCTCTTGAAGGAATTCAACAACTTGGGCTAGCTGCGCGCTGATAGCGTCAAGACGAACGTCTTGAGCGCGGAGGGAGTTAGAAACAGATGCTCTGACTTCAGTGGCTAACTCGACCTGCTCCTTCCTCAGACTGTTCTTGTAGGAGGCTTGTTGAGAAAACAGATCGTTGATGCCGCGCTGGAGGCTTCCGATACTGGCAGTCATTTTCTCTTTGAAAGAATTAAAGTCCAAAGTTGTGACTCTTTGACTTTGATGAACTTCGAGAATTCGTTGAGTTAATGACAGACAGTTATCAGAAAAATGCTGGATAGTCCGTGCCAGGGATGGAGGTGCATCAGATAGCTGGCTGGGAGAGTGATCTGATGATGACATAGCATGATCAACTTCTTCAGCAATCGGCACGATTGAAGAAATGGCAGCTTGATGACTTTCGGATCGGATCAGAGCGACCAGATCCGAAGAAAAACTATGAATGAATGCCAAATCTTCATCTGATGATCCCGGAGGAGAGTGGGGACTGGAGGGTTCCTCATCTTGGAGAGCTGCAACCACTGAAGATACCACCAAATCCGGATCGATGAGGTCTGGTGCTTCAGTTGGTGCACATGCCTCAGCTGGACTGTTGTGAGCATGGGAGGCTGATGACTTCAATGGGATAGATGTTGTCGGAGAGTCCAACAGAACATGCATTGATTCATCATCTGTTGCAGACGGAGCATTAGGCAATGGCTGCTCCGCTGTAGGTTCTGGTACGAGTGCTGCAGGTTGGTCTTCTGTCTGTTTTGCTTCAGCAGAAGGAATAACCTCGATAAAGGGTTCTGCCAGAGTCTTGCTGACAGAAGGATGATCCGGGCTGGTGGCTGGAGTGGAGATACCTAGCACCTGTCGTTGAAAGCGGACAGCTAGGGATAGAGCATGAATGTCCATCTCAAGTTGAGCAATCACAGCCCCATCATCTCTGGCAGTAGGAGCAAGCGGATCGAAGTTCTTCTTTTTGGCAGTGAGAAGCAGATTGGCCAGTCTGAATCTGTGTTTTGCCGTAAATAGCCCTCTGCGCTGCACCGCAAGTCGAACATCATCAGTTTCAGTGCCTCTCAGAACCTCGTCTTCCATCTTCTTCAGTCTGTGCAACTTTCCATAGAACATGTCAATGTGGTGGACAGTCCAGTACTGGACATATTCATCAAAGACCACAAGGAGTTCAGCTAGCTTCTCATCAACATCCTCCATAGCGATGTCGATGGCAGTCTGTGCAGCAGATTTGGGTTTAGAAGAGATTGGTTCAGTGAGAATGTCTTTTCCCTTACCGGTGGAGGAAGGAGACTTAATCCCTGATTGGGTATAGTCACCCAACTCAGTGATAACTATCCCTTTGACTACGGGATTGGCAGAGGGAATTCTAGGGGTGACTTTGGGTGCAGGGGTTGAGGCTTGTGAAGGCTGAGTGGGGGGTTGAGGTGCAGGGGTTGCTTTAGTGGGTTGCAGTATGGGTGGAGGTAGATGTCTGGTTGGTTTGGTAATCTGGGTTCGGGGCTTTTTGGGAAGTGGCTTGGTTGGGGATGAGTGAGCAGACTGGGTTTCTTCTGAGTCAGTCTGAATGGTCAGCTTCCGCTTGACCCGAGGTTTGCGCACATCAGCTGGTTCCTCGTCCTTCTCAATCTTGACTGAGACCAGAGTGGTAGGAGTAGGCGGAACACTCTTGGACTTCAGCAGTGCAAGCCCTTTGGAGTTGAGTACCTTAAAGGGGCGGAGAGCAGATGGCTTGCTCAGCTCGAGGCCTAAGGACTCCAAGAGCTTGCTGAGAGGAACAGCAAAGCATACGGCGTGCTTGGATGCAATCACCGTTTCCAGCAGTACTCCATACAAAATCATGGACCAGTTTATCTTCTGTCCAGATACAATAGCTGCCATGGCCCTGAACTTCTCGGCGGTTACAGCATCAAAGCTTCCTGCTTTACCCAAAAGTGGCTTGGCGACCACTTCGCACAGCACCTGGAAATGGAAGAGCATTTCCTTCTTCTTAAATGAGGGTTGCAACCGGTGGCCAGAAATAGAGATCTTCCCCTGAAGATCTAAGAGAGATGCTGGAGGAGTCTGTCCGAACTCTGTCAGGCCGGAACTGGGGAGGCCAAAGGTCTTGGCCATTGTTGTTGGCGAGATCTCGAAAGATTTGCCCTTGACAGTGGTAGAGATGGATGACTTCCGGGAGACGGCGTTGGCGAACAGCTCGCGGATCTCTGGTTCATAAACAACTGATCCGCACTCCAAAAAATTCCGTAAACCAGAGGATTCCAGGGCTCTGAAAATTGACACCATCGCAGCATCTTCTCCCCTGTAGATATCATCAAACTCAACGGAGAGTGAGTTATGAGTGATGGTAGCCATATGAAAGGAGTTTAAGGAAGGTGCGAAGAGTAAGAGAGTAAGAGAGTGAGAGAGTAGAAAGCGGTAAACTGTAAAAAGTGAAAAAGTTATGAAATGTGCAGCCCGCTAAATAGGAGAGAGAAGACACGTGTCTTTATCTCCAAGACTGAGAAATAAACTATTCAAAATGAACGGTCAGGATAAAGAAAGATAAGGCGGTTAAAGTACAACTAGTTAAAAGGTTAATCAGTCCGGGCTGTTTTGTTTTATTTTAAAAACAGATTATTGTCCAATCAGATCATAGGATAAAATCAGACTGACAAGGATCGGTCTGAAAGTTCGGACCGGTCTGTGTCTTTCTGAACATTGTATTATCGATCTGTAGTGACAAAAATCGTTAAGATCGAAAAGAATAAAAATATCTAAATGAATTAAGATAAGTCAATTAAACCAAGAATTTGACGGAAATAATTGAACTTAGCCTCAGGAAGTGGTTTGGTGAAGATGTCTGCTGCTTGCTGCTCTGTTGAAATGTGTTCGATCCGAATTTCCTTTTTGCCAACATGATCTCGAATAAAATGATGTCGAATATCAATGTGCTTTGTTCGAGAGTGCAAAACTGGATTATACGTTATAGCGATTGCACTTGTGTTGTCGCAAAATATCGGAGAGTCAACAGCTTGAATGCCGTAGTCTTTGAGCTGGTGTTGAATCCAGAGCATTTGAGCGCAACAGCTTCCAGCGGCTAGGTATTCTGCCTCAGCTGTGGATGTGGCAATAGATGTCTGCTTCTTACTGAACCAAGAGATCAATCTTTCACCTAGAAATTGACATGTTCCACTGGTGCTTTTACGATCGATCTTACACCCAGCGTAGTCTGCGTCTGAATATCCGATCAAGCTGAAGTTTGAATCTTTGGAGTACCAAAGACCAACGTTCTGAGATCCTTTTAAGTATTTCAGAATACGCTTGGCAGCAATGAAATGTGATTGCTTTGGTTCTGACTGAAATCTGGCGCACATACAGACTGAAAACATTATATCGGGCCGGCTTGCTGTAAGATATAATAGTGATCCGATGAGTCCTCTATACATGGTTACTTCAACTGCCGTTCCCCCTTCGTCCTTGTCTAACTTGATTGTTGGACTCATTGGAGTTGATGCAGTTGAGCATGTTTCCATTCCAAATCTCTTGAGGAGCTCTTTGGTATACTTGGTCTGATTGATGAAAATGCCATTGTTGAGCTGTTTTACTTGAAGACCCAGAAAGAAAGACAATTCTCCCATCATGCTCATTTCGAACTGTCCCTGCATTAACTTAGAAAACTTCTCGCATAGTTTGGGGTTAGTTGACCCAAAGATTATGTCATCAACATAAATCTGAACTAAGAGGGTGTGTTCCCCCTTAATGAATTTAAAGAGAGTTTTATCTACCGAACCGATCTGGAAGTCGTGGTTCAGCAGAAATTGAGATAGAGTGTCATACCAGGCTCTTGGAGCTTGTTTCAGACCATACACTGCTTTATTCAGTAGATATACATGATTAGGATACGAATGGTTCTGAAATCCAGGTGGTTGCTCAATGTAGACTTCTTCCTGAAGCTTTCCATTAAGAAAGGCGCTCTTGACGTCCATCTGATATACTTTGAAGTCTTTAAAGGCAGCATATGCAAGAAAGATTCGGATTGCTTCAAGTCTGGCGACTGGTGCAAATGATTCATCGAAGTCGATTCCTTCTTCTTGTCTGAATCCCTGTGCCACCAGTCTTGCTTTGTTTCTAACCACAGTTCCATCGGCGTCTAGCTTATTTCTGAAAACCCATCTGGTTCCAATAACAGGCAGATCGCTTGGTCTGGGAGTTAGACTCCAAACTTGATTTTGTTCGAATTGATTAAGCTCTTCTTGCATTGCTTTAATCCAGTTGAAGTCAGTCAGAGCTTCATCGATCTTCTTGGGTTCCAGAGTTGAGATGAAAGCAGCATGAGTGAATTCATCCATCATCTGTCCTCTGGTTCTAATTGGTGCAGACGGACTACCAATCACTAGATTAGGTGGATGCTTCTTAGTCCATCGATAGCTTGACTCTGGATAGTCTGGTTCGGTCGGATGAATAGTAGCAGCATGATCTGTATCTACTTTAATATTTGAGTCAGGAGCATCTGGATCAGCTCGATCTGAAGAAGCTTCAATGGCCTGATCCGGTCTGTCTGGCACTTCTGGTTCTGGTGGATTGTCTCTTGACCTGTTAGCTACAATCTCATCATCACTGTTAGCTTCGAGATGGATATTTTCCATCTGATTTTGAATTGAATCCTTGTTGCCCTCAACACATAATGATTCATCAAAAACTATATGAACAGATTCTTCTACAGTTAAAGTTCGATTATTAAACACTCGATAAGCTTTGCTAATTGATGAATATCCTAAGAATATACCATTATCTGACTTAGCTTCAAATGCTGTAAGATGACTCTTACCATTGTTGTGAACGAAGCATTTACAGCCAAATACATGAAAGTGAGAAACAGATGGTCTGTTACCAGTCCATATTTCATATGGAGTGAGATTCAGCTTCTTGTTAATCATAGATCGGTTTTGAGTGTAGCAAGCAGTATTTACAGCTTCTGCCCAGAACTTTTGAGAGATTCCAGAATCAGCAAGCATTGTTCTTGCTGCTTCCTTGAGCGTTCTGTTTCTTCGTTCTGCAACTCCATTCTGTTGGGGAGTTCTGGCGGCTGAAAACTCATGCTTGATTCCATGATCTTCTAGAAAGGATTCAAGATTCTGATTTGAAAACTCAGTGCCTTTGTCACTTCGAATCCTGTCTATTGTGGATGATTTCTCGTTCTGAGTGCGTTTCAGCAGCTTGATCAACTTCGGACCGGTCTGATCTTTACTGCTCAAAAATATAGTCCATGTAAAGCGTGAGTAATCATCAATAACAACAAGTGTATACCGCATTCCCCCTAAACTTGTTATTGGTATAGGACCAAACAAGTCCATATGCAGTAATTCTAGACAGCGGGAGGAGGATTTGGCATTCTTGTTTTTGAAGGATGATCTGATCTGTTTGCCCATTTGGCAAGCTTCGCAGATCTTATCCTTGGCAAAGTCGATCTTGGGCAGACCGATAACTAAATCATGTTTACACAGGCTAGCAATGGTCTTAAAGTTGATATGATTCAAGCGCTTATGCCATAACCAGTGTTTATTATCATTGTTAGCGATGAAGCAGGTAGGATTATCAGGTTGAGCATGATTCCAGTTAATCTTATATGTGTTTCCATTCCTGATTCCTACGAGCAAGGTTATACCGTCTGATGATTTAACAGTGCAAGTGTGTTTATGAAATTCTACAGCATAACCATTATCACAGAGTTGACTGATACTAATCAGATTATAGCACAGATTTTCAACTAACAGCACATCATTGATAATAATGTTACCATGGACAATCTTACCCTTGCCCACGGTCTTACCCTTTGAGTTATCTCCGAAGATGATCTTGGGTCCAGTGCATTCTGTGACTTCAGACAGCAGCTTGATGTTTCCAGTCATGTGACGAGAGCACCCGCTGTCCAAGTACCAATCTGATGCGAGATTCTTCTGTACCTGTCATCACACATATTTATTGTTGGTACCCAATCCTATTTGGGTCCAGAACGGATTAGCCCTTTGGGAACCCACACCTGTATCAGCTTTAGTGGCTTGTGTGTGTAGGGTGTGCTATGTGCTGGTCTGTCTCGATGTTGTGTGTGATAATGTGTGCGCTGTGAAAACCTTTGATTTTCATAAGGTAGTCTATATCTTTGTTGAATCGGTTTTGAGTTATAGTAATTGTATTGTCTTCCTTGCCTTAGATTTTGCACTTTTGGATTTGGTCTCACAGACACAAATCTTGCTGGTGCCTTATCGTTGGCTTGGTTGACATAACCAATCCCTTTTCTCAAATTTTGATTCACGTAAGAGACTCCTGTTTGAATCTTAGGTGCTTCAGTTTCATATACTGTGCTGGATTTAACAAATGTCATTTGTTTGACTTGATTCTGTACCAGCAACAGCTCAGACTCATCTTTGGTGTCAAAGCCTATGCCGGTGAAATCACCGACATTTCTTTGAGCTTCTTGTAATTCTTCCAAGGAAGTTCTGGATTTTGTCCATGTTTTGAATATATGTGAGAGCTTAGCATTTTGTGTGCTAATTCTCTTATTTTCTTCATGGAGCTGATCATAAGAGATTTTCAGCTTATTCAGCTCGTTCTGGAGATTTTTGCACTCACCCTGCTCAGAGCAGCTTGGTTTGTTGTGCTCATCCATTTGAGTACTGATTTTGGCTTTATTCTTCTCAAATGATTCAGCTAAGATCCTATAATCATTTGCCATGTCTTGCAGTGCGGACATGAGCTCTTCTCGTGTAAAATCATTTGATTCAAATTCGAATACCTCATCTGTCTGACTCATTTCTTCATCTGCCATCAGACATTGAACCTCTTCTTCGCTTTCGCTGGAAGAGTATTCAGAGCTGTCTGAATCGGAATCAGTCTGAGCCCATTTGCTGTTTCCTTCCTCAGCAACTAAGACTTTTTGGGATTTTCCATGATTCTTGCGGTCTTGGTGGTGCTTCTTCTTTCTATCATCTCGATGCTTCTCTTTCCTTTCTTCTTTCTTCGGTCTGGTGCAGTCTGCAATAAAGTGTCCGGTCTTACCACAATTGTAGCAAGCCTGATCGTTAACATTATCATCTTTTCTTGATTTATAATGATGAGAGGGTTTGAAGTTCCTCTTATTTTTAGACATAAATTTACCGAATTTCTTTATAAATAATGACATAGCATCGTTACTCATCTGTTCAGCAGATCGGTCTGATGTTGAAGCGATCTGGTCTGGGATGGCTGCCAGGGCCTTGTTGGGTTGAGAGATGAATGGCTCTGCTTCACCTCTGCTTATTAGTTCAAACTCATAGGCCTTGAGATCTGCAAACAGATCATGAAGTTCAACCTTGTTAAGGTCTTTTGATTCCCTCATGGCAATTGTCTTTACATCCCATTCCTTTGGCAGAGCTCTCATTACTTTCAGAGCGATCTCTCTGTTAGAATATTCCTTCCCCAGACCATTTAGTTCATTTATGATGCTGGTGACTCTTTCATCAAACTCATTTAGAGTTTCACCACTTTTCATCTTTATGCTCTCAAATCTTTGAAGAGCCACAGTTAACTTGTTTTCTTTGGTCTGGTCGTTGCCTTCACATAGTTGTGCTATCTTCTCCCAAATTTCTTTGGCAGTAGAGCACATTTTGATTTTGCTGAACATGTTCTTGTCCAAAGTTTTGAACAAGATGTCTTTGGCCACATTGTCGAGGTTTGCTTTCTTTCTATCCTCATTCGTCCAGAGGGATCTGTCTTTTTCTACCATTTGTGGTTCTCCACTGGTAGTGGCGACTGCTGTATTTATTTTTAGGATCTTCATTGGTCCATCGGTGATGACGAACCACATATCGTCATCCTGAGCTGCCAGGTGAGCTTGCATTCTGATTCTCCAGTCATCATAATCTTCTTTTGAGAACATGGGGATTTTGTTGAATGATGCCATCAGCTTAATATTCTTTGTGCTGATTAAGACGACCTGCTCTGATACCACTTGTTAGGATCGGTCCGGAGTGTTTAGAGGGGGGGGGGGTGAATGAACACTCCTTACAAAATTTATCCCTTGTGATTTCTTTCTGATTAGTGAAAGAAATCTGTTACTTAATCAACTCTTTGAACAGAACAGACCACTAATAAGTAA
Source organism: Haberlea rhodopensis (assembly GCA_907163345.1). NCBI lineage: Eukaryota > Viridiplantae > Streptophyta > Magnoliopsida > Lamiales > Gesneriaceae > Haberlea > Haberlea rhodopensis. Next base: position 6,897,572 of record CAJQUN010000002.1, on the reverse strand, counting down.
GTGCGGAAACGGTCTGCTCTTGTGTAAGTAAGAGCAGCTCGATGGCTAAGTGCAGAATGACAAGACACAGGATATGTTTCTGGAAGTTCGAAGGTGGTGTAATCCTTCTACGTCTCCCCTTCTTCCAATTAAGGAAGGTTTATACTAGAAGACTTTGATTTATACAATCCTTTTGTACAAACCCGATTCAGGCTGGATTTACCTCACTACCAGTCTGAAACTCCTAGTCACTCAACCTGCTCAGACTCACTCTGTCTGACAGTTACGATATGTTGCTTACTTCTATTTTTCAATACACAATGCGTACAGTGATCCTTCAATGATCAAATGTTACAAAGTAATTGCGCTTAAATAAATAACTTCAGCTCGAAGGCTTCTGAACTTTGTAGGCGTGTGCTGTTTTGCTTTCTTGTATATTTTTCAATTGATCAGCGAGTTATCGAGTCCAGAGTTTTGCATCTGTTTGTTGCATCCTTTTATAGTTGAAGGTAGCAACGGCATTGTTTCCCTTAATGTGCAGCTATGACTCTTTTTAAACTCTGAGAAAGCTACAGTCTTCTTCTTCAGGACACTTGCCGTTCTGGTATATGCTTTCGGCGACTGTCAGGTAAGCTCTTCTTTGTCTTCTTACCTATTATGGCAATCTTCAGTCTTTGGTCCTTTGTAGCATTAATTGCAGCATTAAATGCTACAATAAATATCCGTTGATGATTCGGACTGAGAAGCCATCCTTTATGTATCCTAGACTGCTCTGATCTGATAAAGGTTGAGATCGATCTGAAACATCGATCTATTCATTCTGGAATCCATCGATCCGGTCTGATATGCAATATTCTTTATCAGTTTGCTCTGATATGTCCGATCGATCTGGTATGCCTAATTTCCATCGATCCGGTCTGAAATGCTTTGTCATCTTGCTCTGTTGAGTCCGATCGATCTGGTCAACCTGATTTCTATCGATCCGGTCTGAACTGTTTTGTCATCTTTAAAATCTCATCGATAAGGTCCGGAACTAACAAAATGACTAATATAAACATTTAAATTAACTCAATAAAAATAAAAGTTTTATTTATAATGTTCATTCTGTTAATTTTCATTCAAAAAACTAAGATATCAAATTTATTATTATTTACTCCGCAAAAATATTGCAAAATCACATATTTATCATACTTTCTTTTATCACATATTTTAATCTTTCATATGTTATTATGTCTTTTCATGATTCATTATCTATCTATTTACCATATAATATAATTTTCTTACCAACCCGAAATACCTAGAAACCATAAATATTCATCTAAACCTAAAATCGAATTTTTTTTTATAATTACAAAAAAAAAAAAAAAAATCGAAGAATTAAGGAGGATTAACAAGACTTAGTAACTTAGTGCGCGACTTAGAAAATCTTAGTGCTCGAATTAGGAAATCTTAGTGCGCGAATTAGGAAATCTTAGTGTGCGAACTAGAAATTCTTAAAGCGCGAACTAGAAATTCTTAAGTCGCCTTAATGCGCCGCATGGGCAACCAAGTTCGCCAGTTCGCGGCCGGAGCGCCAGTGCGTGGAGGGGGGTAGGAGGATTATGTGACTTAGATCGTTCCTCACTTTTCTTTTATTAACACATCTTTTGCTTTTGTTTAATATTTTCTTTTATTTATGACTTATTTATTATTTATTATTTTGTAATTTATTAATAATTGTTTTGATATTTTTGGAATCGAATGTTTAATATTTATTATTATTATTATTTATTTTTTGTAATTTGTTAATAATTGTTTTGTTATTTTGGAATCGAATGGTGATAGCCATTTTCTGTTTAATTTTCTTCTCTCTAAGTGACGCATATAGTATCATTCTAATGAAAATCGAAATCGCCTCCGTGACATGAAAATCAAAATTCCATTTAGTATTGTGTTGAATTTTGGTTGACTAATTTTATAAGCTATTTAAACGATTTATAAGATATTTAACAATATCTAAGGTGTATGAAAGTATGGGTAGTTTTTTTTAAAAAAAATATGTTATAATATTTAAGTTCCTATGATCTAAGAATTTTTGAAGAAAAGTGAAATCATGCCAATTCATTTAAAAATCGAACGAGTTATATTCAGAATAATATCAATTTCCTTGTTTTGTTCCTCGTTCGCAACTTTTTATTTGTTTTGCTCTTCTTCATTCTTTTGTTCCTCGGTTATTTATTTTGTGGGTTTTATTTTGCGGATTTAGAATATCATCGTTCCTATTGGTTGTTTTTGCTGGTTTTTTGCAGGGATTTGCATGGATGATGGGTCTTAGCATGCGTTTGCGTCTCTCTTTTACGCAATCTCACTGCTGAAGGGATGTTTGGGTGAGTAGTTTTCCTTTTGTTCAGCTTTTATTTTGTGGGTTTTACTCTCCTTGTTGGTTGTTAGTTGCTTGTTGTGTGGGTTGTACTCTTGATTTTCCCTATATATATTGTCTTCAAAGGTATTGCCATTCTCTCTGTTTCTTCTTGGTTCGATAAACATGTAACAAAATAATTATTGAAAGGCTATGTATGTTTCATAGAATTGGGCGAATGCATATCTTATTCTAAGGGCAATCATTTTTGCTATTAATTCTTGTATATTTATATGTATTATTTTCCCAAGTATTGTGGTGTTTGTTCAGTACAACGCTGAGTCACAGACAATGTTTCTTAGTTAAATTGTTCAAATATAATTGGATACAAGTATGATGGTTAGATGAAGGTTCAGTTCTCGGCGAAGTCCATGGTTGTTTTTGGTGGTGCTCAATGTCATCAGGTGCATTTGCTTGGTTGATCCCTTTGCTTCTTATGTTGCTTCTGATTTGTTTTAGATGTGTCTGCTATGTGCTTTAAAGTAAGGACCGCCAAAAATGCTTATTGGTTTTAGCTTATTTCCAATTCGTTTGATTCATTTCTGTTGCTGTCATTTTCCATATTGTCATGCCCCGAGACCGGGGTCCATAACACCGGCATTGATTTTCAATAACAATTAAAAATCAATAAGCCTCGTAATATCTTAATAACCAAAAGCCAGTCTATATTCCATAAAAGAATAACCATTGTCTTTACATTTGAATAAAAACGTGAAATTTAAATACTTAAACAACTGAGCGAATTAAAATCGTACTTAATGATAAACTCTTGGGAACTAAATTTAAGAATAACGCAGCGGACAAATCACCAACCCCAGAATTGGTGTTCTTCTTCAGCTTCAACTTCTTCCTCAGCTTTATCTGGGGATGTAGAGTAAGGGGTGAGTGTTTTGGAAAACACTCAGCAAGCGGGGGCCAATTGATATGACAGTAATATATTTTTCATAATTTTCCAAAAACGTATATCTTAATCAAACATATATTGATATGAATGCATCTTAACATAATTGCTCCGTCGAGCCATAATCATAACATATCAATCGTTCATAATTTTCATATACTTAAGCACAGTAAATTTCTAGTTTCCTCTTGGTACTGATATCAGTCTCTAGAATTATCCCTCCTAGAGAAGAGGTCATGCATCGGCTTACCCACGAATAAAGGGTCTGGACATTCCAGAAACAACGGTTAACCACCGTATAAGGTCATGTAAACGGTTATATCCCACAGCATCAGGGTCATAAAGGAATCCACTTCCAATCAGATTTCAAAGTTTAAAGTGCTTAAAAATTACTACTTGCATAATTTCAAAATAAATTCATATCGATTGAGATTTAAAAGCATACATACAATCATTTTTAGAAAAACGAAACGAATAACTAGCAAAACCCACTTACAGCGATTTAGATGTTTGAACGATTAAGGGTGCGAAAACGACACGAATTCCTTCCTTCCTAAGCCTTGAAGTGGTCGAATTATTGGTAGAATTGAGGCTATAGTTTTCGGCTATAAGTTGCTGCAAGGAAGGGATTTTCGAAATAATGGTAATGGAGGAGAAAGGTTATGTGATAGGCTTAGATTTTGAGTGTTTTTAACTGTAATTTCTTCCTACTTTCCGTATTTTTTCCTGGATGATATTATGCTTTTTGGTGTTTATTCGTTTGTTTCAGGAAAATAGATCGGAAGTGGAAGAAATGAGCTAATATGAAGATAACGGGCGAAATCGAGGCGAGAAAGAACTAAAATTGAGGAAATGAGATTTTCGGAATCTCGATCGATCGAGATTTACTCTCGATCGATCGAGCCAGGCAGAAAGTTGAGCATCAAAGAATTTCAAGTCTCGATCGATCGGTACAAATTCTCGATCGATCGAGCGAGGCAGTAACTTCAAAGCTGATTTTTTCAAAGTCTCGATCGATCGGTAGAAATTCTCGATCGATCGAGCGAGGCAGTAAGTTTCAAAGGCTGACATGAACAGTGCACCGATCGATCGAGAAAACCTTCCGATCGATCGATACGCAAAATCTGCAGATTTTATTTTCCATGTTTATCGTGATCTGTGGGGGGTTTAAAAGAAAGAAAATCATTCCATTCGGAGAGAATATCAGACGAAATTTCTAAACCAAAGAAGAGCCCTAGCCGCCGCCAAGGAGATCCGTTCTTCCGGTTCTTCGTCCGAGCCAAAGCCAATCAATTCCGGAGTGCAAGGAAGGAGCAAGAGAAGAGATTTTGGTGCTACGCACGGATTCATTCCGCCGTTTATCGTATTTCTAGACTTTAATCTATTTCATATTAATTTTCAATTGATGTTTTTGAGGTCGAGAGACGATTAAACTTCTTTTGTATTTGATTTGAAACAATTCTAGTTTATTTTATTGAGATTTAGTATCATTGTGTTTGATATATTGATTCAATTGTGTTTGAGTGTATTGATGTCTATTGTTCATGAATTAATCGATTGTTAAGATCAAAGCCTAGCTAACTTTGATTGATTCTGAGAGTTATAACCGAGATCGAGAGATAACGTTGTAACACGCTCTTTTAATTCATGAAGTATGTTATGATTGAGATCGAGAGATGATATCGCATACGTGAGAACTTGGAATCGAGAGATTTAGTGTTATAAGGTTTTGATAATTTATGGAACTTTGAATTAGTAAATAGGTGCACGAGAGTGACTTATTCTAATTTATTGTTAGTTTCTTTACAGCTCGAGAGAGTGTATTGAATAATAGCGAAAACCTTTCACCTTTAGAATCAATTGGTTGATAATTTGCTTATTCAAATGAATCATTAAAGATAACACAGTTGAACGAAGAGCTTGATAAATTTCTTGAGCAACTTACCTTCGCATATCCGGAACCATTCATTTTATTGTTTCTTGTTTAAGTTTCATTTCTTAGTTTAAGTTTGCTTTAGATAATCACATTTGTTAATCGTAGGCTAAATATAATTTTATTAATCTTATTTGGTACTTATACGTTAGTCCCTGTGGATTCGACAACCCGTACTTAATTTTCACTATACTAAAACTTGACAACCGTGCACTTGCGGTAGAATCGCTTCACACTAATCTTTGAAATAAATCTTTTGTTTAAAAATAAAGCGGTCAAGTTTTTGGCGCCGCTGCCGGGGATTAATCTGTATAATATCATACAAGATTAGTTAATTGTAATTTAGCCAATTCTTTTATTATTGCGTTTTTGTTTTTCTTTTCTGTTTTCTTTTGTTGATCTTTGTTAATAGTTTTGTGTATTTTGTTGTCTCCTTTTGTCTGTTTTGTACAGGAATCGTTTCTTTAGTGCATGCTCAGAAGAGAGGAGCCTATTCTCGAGCCTTTCGATCCGGAGATAGAGAGAACTTTACTTATGCGATTACGAGAAGCTCGAGCGATGGCTGATAATAACGAAGCACAGAACCCTAGATCGATGATGGACTTTGCGCAACCGGCATTTCATGGATCGTTGTCCAGTATTACGAGGCCGACGATTCAAGCGAATAATTTTGAGATCAAGCCGGCAATCATACAAATGATTCAGCACTCGGTTATGTTTGGGGGAGCGGCTACTGATGATCCGAATAATCACATCTCCAACTTTTTGGAGATTTGTGACACATTCAAACATAATGGCGTCTCTGACGACGCCATCAGGTTAAGACTTTTCCCTTTTCATTACGAGACAAAGCTAAGTCATGGTTGAATTCCCTACCTGCAGGTTCTATAACAACATGGGAGGGGATGACGAAGGCGTTTTTATCAAAGTACTTTCCCCCTTCCAAGACGGCAAAGATGCGGAACGATATCACAACTTTTGGGCAGTTTGACCCCGAGATGTTATATGAATCGTGTGATCGTTTTAAGGAGTTGTTGAGGAGATGCCCACACCATGGTCTACCCATATGGCTGCAGGTACAAACGTTCTATAACGGTTTATTTTCTTCTAACCGTTCCATGATTGATGCAGCATCTGGGGGATCAATAATGAGAAAGACGCCGGAAGAAGCATATAGCTTGTTGGAGGAAATGGCGTGCAACAGCTACCAGTGGCAGTCAGAGAGGAGCACGCCACAGAAGCCAATGGGAGTCCATCAAGTGGACGAGATCACTGCTCCTTCGGCTCAATTAGAAGCCATGAACCGGAAGATAGACAGCATGGGAGCAGCAGCAATGCAAGCCCAAGCTATCTTCTGTGAGCTGTGTGGAGGCGGCCATCCTAGCATCGAATGCCAGGCAGGTAACCCATTCTTGCAAACTAATGAAGTGATGAATTTTGTAGGTAACAGGCCACCCAACAGTCCGTACTCAAACTCATACAACCCGGGGTGGAGGAATCATAACAATTTTAGGTGGTCCAACAAAGAGAAAGTGTTAACTCCACAGCTACAACCGAGAGGATCGAATAAACTGAGTATGGAAGAGTTAATAGCCAAGTTCATAGCATCAACTGAACCCAGGATGACAACCCAGGATGCAGCAATAAAGAACTTGGAAGTGCAAGTGGGTAAGCTCGCATCATTAATTTCAGGACAAACGCAGGGCACAATCTCAATTGGAACAGTGAAGAATCAAAACGAGCAAGCAAAGGCCATTGAGTTAAGAAGTGGAAAAGAGCTAAGACCGCAAGCTGAAGCTGAAGAGAGTTATGGAGAGACATCTGAAGGCAAGGATATGACTGAGAAAAAGGCAACAGAGAAAGGTAAGAATTCTAACACTACACCGATCACACACATTGATAGGATAGTAATTCCTCCCCCATTTCCCGCAGCATTGAAAAAAGCTAAGATGGACGCAGAATTTGGTAAATTTCTTGAAGTTTTTAAGAAACTATATAGTAATATTCCATTTGCTGATGCTTTACTTCAAATGCCTAGTTATGCTAAGTTTTTGAAGGAAATCATGTCGAATAAGCGAAAGTTGGGCGATATGAGACGGTAAGTTTGACGGAGGAGTGCTCAGCAATTGTGCAAAATAAAATGCCTCCAAAGTTAAAAGACCCAGGGAGTTTTACTATACCGTGCACTATAGGATCAGTATCTTTTACAAAGTCATTATGTGATTTGGGTGCTAGTATAAATTTAATGCCATTTTCTATTTTCAGGAAGTTGGGGCTAGGAGAGCCAAAGCCTACTAAGGTTTCACTACAATTAGCAGATCGATCCATCACATACCCCAGGGGTATCATCGAAGACGTTTTGGTCAAAGTGGATAAATTCATCTTTCCCGTTGATTTTCTGGTGTTTGATATGGAAGCAGATTCAGAGACACCACTGATTTTGGGTCGACCATTCTTAGCAACGGGAAAAGCAATAATCGATGTACAACAAGGGAAGTTGGTCCTCTGAGTAGGGGAGGATCAAGTTACTTTTAATGTTTTCAAAGCACTTAAACATCCACACGACGAACACATGCGTTTCAGTATAGATATTATTGATATTCTGACAGATGATTTGTTGCAAGATACATTCAAGGATAACATGGAAGCATGTCTAGTGGAAGCTGATGAGCAACATTGCAAGGAAGACATTGAGAGTATAGCTTTTATGAACAACACCAGCCCATACATGAAGCGAGCCACTGAGAATCTTGGAGAGTTGGGAAAAAGAGATATTAAACCTCAAAAGCCATCAATTGAAGAGTCACCTAATCTTGAACTCAAACCTCTTCCATCACATCTTAAGTATATTTTCTTAGATGCTGAAAGATCTTTACCAATCATTATTTCTTCGTCTTTGACAGGTGATAATGAGGAAAAGCTTCTGAAAGTCCTTCAGGAGCACAAGAAAGCATTTGGATGGAAGATATCAGATATCAAAGGAATTAGCCCATCGGTATGCATGCATAAAATTCTTATGGAGGACACATTCAAGGCCGTGGTTCAACCTCAACGTCGTCTTAATCCAAAAATGCAAGAGGTAGTCAAAGCTGAGGTGATTAAGCTTATGGACGCAGGTATTATCTATCCTATTTCTGATAGCTCATGGGTAAGTCCTATTCAATGTGTACCAAAGAAGGGAGGTATTACTGTTGTCCTTAATAAGAATAATGAGTTAATACCCACAAGAACAGTCACAAGGTGGAGAGTGTGTATTGATTATAGGAGGTTAAATGATTCCACTCGTAAAGACCATTTCTGTAAAGACCCGGATTTTTGGTTAAGGGGTAACTAAAAACTTGATTAAAAAGAGTTTAAAAATTCCTAAACTCTAGCCTAGAGTTCCAATACATCAAGGAGTCCCTAATCTAATCAAACTCCTTCCTTATTGATTTAATTGCAGCAGCTTAGATCGAACCAAACTCCTTCCATTTAAATCGAAATTCAGCAACACGGATCGAACAAAATCTGGTAAACTTCATCCGAAAACCTCACCCTTTGTGCTCCATGATTCACCGAAGAATCCCAAGCTATCAGATCACTCCATCATCATCCAAATTCTGAAAGAAAAACTTGGGAAGCACTCAACCAATCTGTGCATTTTATCGGATAAGCTCGAAGACATCCAAGCTGCCGCAACTCGTCTTTTAATCAGCATCTTGGATCGTTTTATTGGCTCAATATCATCACCCTAGATGGAGTCCTAGTTGTCAAAAGAGTTCAACTTAAAATTCATTCCCTTAAGCTTCCAAACTCCACCCAAATTTCAGCAACAAAGATCGAAACAGAAGCTGACTCCACCCCAGGATCTGTCATCAAATCTGCACCAACCTTGATCCAATATTTTCGATTAAGTGTCCTACTCAAACACCTCCACTTAGCCTCCACTTTTGCCTATATATAGGACAACCCTTGGATGTATTATTCACATCACAAGCCACCTCTTTCTCAGCCTCAATCCAGCAGCCTTTCAGCAAGCAAGCAACCTTCGAAAAAGCAGTCCTTAATCCATCGAGTTCTGGCAGATTTCTGAACCCAAAACCGATAATTTGCTGCCTCGTGTTTTGTTCAGAAGTTACAGCAACAATTCGAAATAAAATTCCAGCAATCTTCCAACACAGAAACTCGAGTTTTAAGCCTCCAAAAGCTTGCATACTCTGCACCAAACTCTCGACCCTTTCTGCTGTCGAACTCTAAGTATCTTCCAGCAACCAGCACCGAGAGATCAAGCCATAGTTGCTGCGTCCCTTACTTCGTTATTCCTTCAACCAAAGCCGTTACTCGCTTTTCCAGTTGCTGTTCGATTGAAAGCAACAGAACCGATCCAAGTTCCAACAATAAACCATCGAAGTGCAACCAATATTCTGTTCGAATCCGTGAAGACTCCGTTCGAGAGATAGTGTCCGGATTTCGGTTAAGCCAAGAGAAGATTTGAATCCCATAGTTTCATACCTTTGATCAATCAAGCAAGCACGCATCCAAGCACTGTAAGTGGGCTTTTGCTATAAATATTCGTTTCGTTTTCTAAAATCATATAAGTATGTTTTGAAATTCCAATCGATATGTATTATGTTGAAATTATGAAAGTATTATTTTGTAAGCACGTTAAACTCGAAATCTAATTGGATTTGGATCCCCATGACCCTGATGCGGTGGGATGTAACCGCTAAAAGAACCTTATACGGTTGTAATCCGTTGTTTCTGGATTATCCAGACCCTTTATTCGTGGGTTAGCCGATGTTATGACCTCATCTCTAGGAGGGTTAAGTCTAGAGACTGATATCAGTACCAAGAAGAGAGTAGAATGCTTTACTGTGCTTAAGTATATGAAAATTATGAAACGATATGTTATGTCATGGCTCGTAAGGGCAAATCAAGTATGTTAAGATACATTCATATCGGTTTATGCAAGTTTTATGATCCAAGTTTATGAAAATTATGTATATGTATGATATCGATTGTCCCCCACTTGCTGAGTGTTTTCCAAAGAACTCAACCCCTTACTCTACATCCCCAGATAAAGCCGAAGAAGAATTAGAGCAAGAAGAAGAGCACCAATTTTGGGGTTGGTGAATCAAGTCCGCTGCGTAGTTCAAGATTTTATGTTTTAAAGTTTTCCAAGTTTTAAGACAATTTTATTTACTCAGTTGTTAAGTTTTAGTTTCACGTTTTTAATTCAGTTGTAAAGACAATGATTTCTTTATTTATGGAATATAGACTGGTTTTCAGTTGTTATGACATTACGAGGCTTATTGGTTTCCTAGTTGTAATGGAAATCAATGCCGGTGTTATTGACCCTGGTCTCGGGGCGTGACATTTTAGTGGTATCAGAGCTAGCCAGGTTCCATAATCCCGCTGGGAAAAGAATTCTAGTTGATAAAAATACTTGAAGAGAAATCCCGGTTGAAATAGACTAACTGGTGAAATAAATACAGTTGGGGAAAAATATCGATTCACGATAATTACGATAATCAGAAGTCCAATCTGATTGATCACGTGAATACGAATTTTTCGACTTTTAAAAATTTTTAGTTTCTGATTTTTTTAAAAATATTTCGAAAAATTTTAATGGAATTTCGGAAATTCAAAAATCAGAAAATTCGAAACCCTAGCTCCTCGCCGCCGCCGCCGATTGCCGCCGCGATAACCTTCGACCAGTGTACCATTGGAACCGCCTTGTCCAATCGACCCTACTGTCCAAGTTTCATGTCGATCGGACTTTGTTTGCCCGATCAATTCCTCGTTCGAAGCTCAAGAACCCTAACCCCCAAATTATTTCGTTTTCCCGATTTACAGATCGTACCTTGATCGTTTTTGAAATTAAAAATTTTCGTGAGATCTTCCAAGCAATTCGATCATTAGCCCTCTGCCAATTTCAGATTTCAAGCTCCGATTAGGGATTAATTTTGAAACCCTAATTTTCGATTATAAACCCTAATTTTCGATTTAAAAAAAAAAAAAAAAAAAAAATTTCCAGAATTCGATTTTGCTTTTGATACTTGATTTTATGATTTGTCAAGTATTTAATTCCGTGTTTGGGTTTAGGTGATGACAACCCGAGCGCAATCTGTCCAGATTCTCAGTATGGAGCAAGAAATTGAGAAGCTCAAGGAAGCTAAAGCTGAACTGATAGAAGTTGCGGAACATCTGAGAGGCGATGTCCATAGAATTAGCTACTATCATCATCAAGCTAATGAACAGCTTGAGGAATCTAAGGAAGAAGTAGCTAGAAAAGACGAACTCCATAGGACTGCAGAGGAAAAATGCGTAGTCCAAAGACAGCAGATGGATCAAATGGCTGATCATATTCTCACACTTCAAAATACGAACCATCGCCTGTCTGTAAGAAGCAATGGTTACTGGGGTATAGTCACTCATCTCCTGAATGTCAACAGTGATCTAAGGGAAGCCAATGGTCACATGAGAAATCTTCTGGATGTAGTCGATTCAGATGAAGATTCAGACGAAGACCCTGAGGAAGAACCCATGCAGGAAGATGTCGTAGAAGAACTAGGAAGTGGAGAAGTGATAGATCCATAGTTCTTAGAAGCTTTGTTTAGGAGTTTTGTTTTCATTTTATTTCAATGTTCAGCATTTTCCTTTTCAGTAGTTGTGATAAACATTTTTCCAGTGATTAATAAAAGTATCATTTTTGTTTATCATGTCTTCTTTATCTTTCTGCTATCGTTATACCTTCTGCGCAAAGATTTTAGATTTTTATATATTGTAGGAAATGGCCGGACGTCCTACTCGCAGCAATCGTAATCCCAACTATGCTGTTCCTCCCAACTCTAATGAGGAGAGAACTAATGGAAATCAGAATCCTCCACCTGCACCGCCACAACCTCCGAGGGTGGGACTAAGTCGTGAAGACTTGGCAGCAATAGCCATCATTGTGGCCACAACACTTCAAGGTTTGAATAACCCAGCTGTTAATCAACCTCAAGCACAGCCAGCACGTCCGCAAGGTGTAAAGTACCACTATGAATCGTTGCGGAAGAACAGAGTTCCAACCTTTGATGGCAACTCAGACTCGGAGATGGCCCAGAACTGGCTGAAGCAAATAGAGAACCACCATAGACTGTTGGAGGTACCGGATGATATCAAGGTGGAAGTTACCACGTCTTTTCTCATCGACCAAGCTGGAAAGTGGTGGGAAAACGTGTCACCGTTAATGCAAGAAACAGGACCAGTTACATGGCAAAGGTTCCGAAGTACCTTTCTAAAGCAGTACTTTCCAACTGCGGTCCAGAACCAGAAGCTGCGAGAGTTTGAAAACCTGACACAGACTCCAGACATGACAGTGGTAGATTATACCGCAAAGTTCAACTCGCTGGGAACATACGCGCCGAGCATAATGGCAGACGAGTCTCTTAAACTGCATCGCTTCAGGATTGGACTGAACAGTCGTATCCAATCCGCCCTTGCGATTTTCGAACCGCAAATTTTGGAGATCTGATGGGAGCAGCCATCAGGACTGAAGCAGACATTAAGCGTCGCGAGGAAGAGTTTAAACGCAAGCGACCCTCCACCAATCAGCATACCTCTAGTAATCAAAACTTCAAGAGGCCTAGTCCGTCCAGCAACCAGCAAAGGGGACCCACAGTAGGCCCAACTCAACAGAGGTACCCTAAATGTTCGAACTGTGGATTCAACCATCTAGGAGAATGTCTCAGAGGAAAAGGTGCATGTTTCCGATGTGGGAAGACAGGCCACCGAATTGCTGAGTGTCCCGAACCTGATATGAGGGGGACGACTGTAAGGAATAACGGCCCTCCTAGTAAACCAAATGAGACTAAGCCGAACGCCAGAGTGTTTGCTATAACGCGAGATGAGGCCGAGGACGCAAACGACGTTGTGGCAGGTACCATTTATTTAAACGAATTACCTGCGTATACATTGTTTGATTGTGGTGCCACGCACTCGTTTATATCTAAGAGGTTTACTAAGAAACTAGCCCTTAAGACTGAACTGCTTAGTGAACCATATAACGTAGCAACACCAGCCAATAAGACCCTTATAGCACATAGCATACATCGAGATTGTAATCTTAGTATTAACGACACCAAGTTTAATGCTGAGCTAATTCAACTCAAAATGGTGGATTTTGATGTTATATTGGGAATGGATTGGCTATCCAAACATCATGGAGTAGTAGACTGCCGTAACAAGAATGTTAAACTACGGACTCCAGATGAGAAAGAAATCGTATACCACGGCAAAACTAAGGAACGAAAATTCCTTCTGTCAGCAGCACAAACGTGGAAAGCTGTGAAGAACGGTGAAGAAGTTTACCTAGCTACAATAAGCGAAGTAAAAGAGGAAGATGGACCCAGGATAGAAGACATAGCCGTTGTACAAGAATTTCCGGATGTCTTTCCTGAAGAACTGCCCGGTTCTGTTCCAAACCGAGAATTGGAGTTTGAAATCAACTTGGTGCCAGGCGCTGCACCAGTCTCAAAGGCACCATACCGAATGGCTCCGGCCGAACTGAAGGAACTTAAGGAACAACTGCAGGAGTTATTGGACAAGAAACAAATCAGACCAAGTGTATCCCCATGGGGAGCTCCAGTGTTGTTTGTAAAGAAGAAAGACGGGAGCATGAGATTGTGTATCGACTACAGAGAGCTGAATAAGATCACAATCAAGAACAAGTACCCTCTTCCAAGGATAGATGACCTATTCGATCAACTCAAAGGCGCTAAAGTGTTTTCCAAGCTCGATTTAAGGACAGGCTATCACCAACTAAAGATTAAAGCAGAAGACGTGCCGAAAACCGCATTTAGAACACGGTATGGGCATTACGAGTTCACGGTGATGCCATTCGGCTTAACAAACGCACCAGCCGTATTCATGGATTTAATGAATCGTGTATTCAAGCCATTCCTGGATGACTTTGTAGTAGTGTTCATCGACGACATACTCATTTACTCGTCGAGCAATGAGGAACACGAACAACATCTTCGCCTCACTCTACAGACATTGAGAGAGAAGGAGCTCTACGCCAAATTTAATAAATGTGAATTTTGGCTAGAAAGTGTATCCTTCTTAGGTCACATAATATCAAAGGAAGGCGTATCAGTGGACCCTAAAAAGGTAGAGGCAGTTTTAGATTGGTCTAGACCAACGACAGTGACTGAAATCCGAAGCTTCTTGGGATTAGCTGGCTACTACCGGAAGTTTGTCGAAGGATTTTCGTCAATAGCAGTACCTCTTACCAGGCTCACACAAAAGAACGCAAAGTTCATATGGAGTGAAGAATGTGAGAAGAGCTTTGAGACTTTAAAGGAAAAGCTCTCATCTGCACCTGTACTGGTATTACCAACTGAAGACATGAGTTTCACTATTTATAGTGATGCATCTAAAGAAGGACTAGGATGTGTACTCATGCAGGAAGGAAGAGTAATTGCGTATGCTTCAAGACAGCTCAAGCCTCACGAGCAAAACTACCCTACGCATGACCTTGAATTAGCCGCAGTGGTGTTCGCCTTAAAGATTTGGAGACACTATCTGTATGGCGCCAAGTGCGAAGTGTTCACGGACCATCAAAGCCTCAAGTACTTGTTCACTCAAAAGGAACTCAACATGAGGCAGAGACGATGGATCGAACTTATAAAAGACTACGATCTCACTATTAGCTACCACCCCGGCAAGGCAAACAAAGTAGCAGATGCTTTGAGCCGGAAAGGCAAAGGAAAAATAATCTTAGCTACGGTCTCAGCTCAACCTTGTCTTCGAGAGACCATCAAGCTAAGCCAAGATCAAGATCCGAGCCTAACCAAGCTAAAAGAACAAGTCAGGAAGAAGGAAATTACTGACTTTGAGATCGACAACAAGGGAATTCTGTGGATGAAAGGACGATTGTGCGTGCCAGATGTGAACAACATAAGACAAGAAGTAATGTCTGAAGCGCACAAGTCAAAGTTTTCAGTCCACCCTGGGAGTACAAAGATGTACAAGGATCTGAAGGAAAGTTTTTGGTGGAACGCCATGAAGAAAGACGTAGCTGAATTTGTCGCCCGATGCTTGGTATGTCAACAAGTTAAAGCTGAGCATCAGAGACCCGGAGGACTTCTTCAACCTCTGGAAATCCCTGAATGGAAATGGGATCACATATCCATGGATTTTGTCGTGGGACTACCAAAGTCAAAGCAGAGTCATGACGGAATATGGGTAATTGTTGACAGACTAACCAAGTCAGCACACTTCCTACCAGTCCGCATGAACTACAACTTAGATAAATTGGCAACACTATATATGGACAATATAGTGAGAATGCATGGAGTCCCAGTAAGCATACTATCGGACCGAGATCCCAGATTCGTGTCGCGTTTCTGGAAAAGCTTTCAGCAAGCTATGGGAAGTAAGGTAACTCTTAGCACGGCTTATCACCCACAAACTGATGGCCAGACAGAGAGGACTATCCAAACCCTCGAAGACATGCTAAGAGCTTGTGTATTTGATTTTACTGCAAATTGGAGCGAACTATTACCTCTAGTCGAGTTTGCTTACAATAACAGCTACCACAGTAGTATTGGGATGGCGCCGTATGAAGCACTCTATGGACGCAAATGCCGATCTCCATTATACTGGGATGAAGTAGGAGAGAGAGCTATCACAGGACCGGAGTTAGTACAAGCTACTACTGACAAGATAGCCATCATCAGAGATAGACTTAAGACAGCCCAGGACCGACAGAAAAGTTGGGCTGATCTGAAAAGGAGACCCGTGGATATAGAGATTGGTGAGAAGGTCTATGTAAAGATTTCACCAATGAAAGGGGTAATTAGATTCGACAAAAGGGGAAAGTTGAATCCAAGATACGTGGGACCATTTGAAGTTCTAGAAAAGGTTGGAACGCTAGCATACAAAATAGCACTACCGCCAAATCTGTCGAGAATTCACAATGTCTTCCACGTATCACAACTAAGGAAGTACATTGCCGACCCAAGTCATGTACTTGAAACAGAACCCCTAGTAACTCAAGGGAATTTGGATGAATCATTGAAATACGAAGAAATCCCAATCCGTATTCTGGATACCAAGGACCAAGTTCTGAGAAGAAGGACCATTCCTTACGTCAAGGTCCAATGGTCAAACCATACGGAAAGAGAAGCTACTTGGGAAATGGAAGAATCAATGCGGGAGAAATATCCCTATCTCTTCCTAAATCAAGTTGACTCGAGTTTCGAGGACGAAACTTCCAATAAGGAGGGAGGGATGTAAAGACCCGGATTTTTGGTTAAGGGGTAACTAAAAACTTGATTAAAAAGAGTTTAAAAATTCCTAAACTCTAGCCTAGAGTTCCAATACATCAAGGAGTCCCTAATCTAATCAAACTCCTTCCTTATTGATTTAATTGCAGCAGCTTAGATCGAACCAAACTCCTTCCATTTAAATCGGAATTCAGCAACACGGATCGAACAAAATCTGGTAAACTTCATCCGAAAACCTCACCCTTTTTGCTCCATGATTCACCGAAGAATCCCAAGCTATCAGATCACTCCATCATCATCCAAATTCTGAAAGAAAAACTTGGGAAGCACTCAACCAATCTGTGCATTTTATCGGATAAGCTCGAAGACATCCAAGCTGCCGCAACTCGTCTTTTAATCAGCATCTTGGATCGTTTTATTGGCTCAATATCATCACCCTAGATGAAGTCCTAGTTGTCAAAAGAGTTCAACTTAAAATTCATTCCCTTAAGCTTCCAAACTCCACCCAAATTTCAGCAACAAAGATCGAAACAGAAGCTGACTCCACCCCAGGATCTGTCATCAAATCTGCACCAACCTTGATCCAATATTTTCGATTAAGTGTCCTACTCAAACACCTCCACTTAGCCTCCACTTTTGCCTATATATAGGACAACCCTTGGATGTATTATTCACATCACAAGCCACCTCTTTCTCAGCCTCAATCCAGCAGCCTTTCAGCAAGCAAGCAACCTTCGAAAAAGCAGTCCTTAATCCATCGAGTTCTGGCAGATTTCTGAACCCAAAACCGATAATTTGCTGCCTCGTGTTTTGTTCAGAAGTTACAGCAACAATTCGAAATAAAATTCCAGCAATCTTCCAACACAGAAACTCGAGTTTTAAGCCTCCAAAAGCTTGCATACTCTGCACCAAACTCTCGACCCTTTCTGCTGTCGAACTCTAAGTATCTTCCAGCAACCATCACCGAGAGATCAAGCCATAGTTGCTGCGTCCCTTACTTCGTTATTCCTTCAACCAAAGCCGTTACTCGCTTTTCCAGTTGCTGTTCGATTGAAAGCAACAGAACCGATCCAAGTTCCAACAATAAACCATCGAAGTGCAACCAATATTCTGTTCGAATCCGTGAAGACTCCGTTCGAGAGATAGTGCCCGGATTTCGGTTAAGCCAAGAGAAGATTTGAATCCCATAGTTTCATACCTTTGATCAATCAAGCAAGCACGCATCCAAGCACTGTAAGTGGGCTTTTGCTATAAATATTCGTTTCGTTTTCTAAAATCATATAAGTATGTTTTGAAATTCCAATCGATATGTATTATGTTGAAATTATGAAAGTATTATTTTGTAAGCACGTTAAACTCGAAATCTAATTGGATTTGGATCCCCATGACCCTGATGCGGTGGGATGTAACCGCTAAAAGAACCTTATACGGTTGTAATCCGTTGTTTCTGGATTATCCAGACCCTTTATTCGTGGGTTAGCCGATGTTATGACCTCATCTCTAGGAGGGTTAAGTCTAGAGACTGATATCAGTACCAAGAAGAGAGTAGAATGCTTTACTGTGCTTAAGTATATGAAAATTATGAAACGATATGTTATGTCATGGCTCGTAAGGGCAAATCAAGTATGTTAAGATACATTCATATCGGTTTATGCAAGTTTTATGATCCAAGTTTATGAAAATTATGTATATGTATGATATCGATTGTCCCCCACTTGCTGAGTGTTTTCCAAAGCACTCAACCCCTTACTCTACATCCCCAGATAAAGCCGAAGAAGAATTAGAGCAAGAAGAAGAGCACAAATTTTGGGGTTGGTGAATCAAGTCCGCTGCGTAGTTCAAGATTTTATGTTTTAAAGTTTTCCAAGTTTTAAGACAATTTTATTTACTCAGTTGTTAAGTTTTAGTTTCACGTTTTTAATTCAGTTGTAAAGACAATGATTTCTTTATTTATGGAATATATACTGGTTTTCAGTTGTTATGATATTACGAGGCTTATTGGTTTCCTAGTTGTAATGGAAATCAATGCCGGTGTTATTGACCCTGGTCTCGGGGCGTGACAATTTCCCCCTTCCCTTCATTGATCAGATGGTAGAAAGGTTAGCAGGGTATGATTTTTATTGCTTTCTAGATGGATATTTGGGATATAACCAAATTGCTATTACGCCTGAGGATCAAGAGAAGACCACCTTCACTTGTCCTTATGGCACATTTGCATTCCGACGAATGCCATTTGGATTATGTAATGCACCTGCTACCTTTCAAAGATGTATGGTGGCTATATTTCATGACATGATAGAGAAGTTCCTAGAAGTATTCATGGATGATGTTTCTGTGTTTGGTTCTTCTTTTGATATATGTTTAGCTAACTTGACTTTGGTATTGGCAAGGTGTGAAGAGACAAATCTTGTACTAAATTGGGAGAAGTGTCACTTTATGGTCCAAGAAGGAATAGTCTTGGGACACAAGATATCTGAAAAGGGTATTGAAGTGGATCGGGCTAAAATTCAAGTGATACAACAATTACCACCGCCGACAACAGTGAAAGGAATCCGAAGTTTTTTAGGACATGCAGGATTTTATCGACGTTTCATTAAGGACTTTTCAAAAATTTCTAAACCTTTATCTCATTTGTTAACTAAAGATGCATCTTATGAATTCGATTCTGATTGTATGCAGGCGTTCGAGGCACTCAAAGAGAAATTGGTAACTGCACCAGTATTGGTCGCACCTGATTGGGAGTTACCTTTTGAACTAATGTGTCACGCCAGTGACACTGCGGTAGGAGCAGTCTTAGGTCAAAGGAGGAACAAGGTATTTCATACAATTTACTATGCTAGTCGCACTTTGAATGAAGCACAACTTAACTATGCCACCACTGAAAAAGAGCTTCTAGCCATAGTTTTTGCTTTTGATAAGTTTCACTCCTACCTATGTCTTGCTAAAGTTATTGTGTACACTGACCACGCTGCACTTAAATACTTACTTGCAAAGAAAGATGCCAAACCACGCTTGATTAGGTGGATTTTATTATTGCAAGAATTTGACTTAGAGATAAGAGATAAGAAAGGTGTTGAAAATGTGGTTGCAGATCATTTATCGCGAATTGAGAACATGACTTATACAAGTGACAATGAGGTAGTTGAGATTAATGAGAATTTCCCTGATGAGCAATTATTTAGTGCTGAATTGTTACCTTGGTATGCACAGTATGCAAACTATATTGTTAGTGGTATCCTCCCACAAAATCTGACTTTTTATCAAAAGAAAAAATTCTTTTCTGAGGTTAAACATCTGTTGTGGGAGGAACCATACTTGTTTAAAGTCTGTGCAGACAACATCATAAGGCGTTGTGTCCCCAAGGAGGAGATACAGGATATTTTGCAGAAATGTCATGATGGGGATGCTGGTGGACATTTTGGAGCTACTAAAACAGCGGCTAAGGTACTTGCTTCTGGATTTTATTGGCCAACGCTGTATAAGGATACATTCAGGTATGTCTCTTCATGTGATAGATGTCAGAGGGTCGGAAATATTTCTAGGAGGAATGAATTACCATTGATCAATATGCTTGAATGTGAAATTTTTGATGTGTGGGGAATAGATTTCATGGGACCTTTCCCAAGCTCTTGTTCAAATAAATACATACTTGTTGCAGTAGATTATGTGTCAAAGTGGGTAGAGGCGGAAGCTTTGCGCACTAATGATGCTCGAGTGGTTGTACAATTTTTGAAAAGAAAAATTTTTACTCGTTTTGGCACCCCTCGAGCAATCATTAGTGATGGTGGCACCCATTTTCGTAACAAACAATTTGAAAAACTTTTGAGTAAATATGGTGTCACCCACAAAGTGTCTTCACCTTATCATCCACAAACCAGTGGGCAAGTAGAGGTTTCAAATCGAGAGTTGAAGAGGATCTTAGAAAAGACAGTGACTCTAAGCCGAAAGGATTGGTCCTTACGCTTAGATGATGCACTATGGGCGTATAGAACTGCTTTTAAGACACCCATTGGCACATCACCTTATAAGTTGGTATTTGGTAAGGCATGTCACCTCCCTGTTGAACTTGAACATAAAGCATATTGGGCTATTAAATGGTTGAACTTTGACTGTCAGGCTGTAGGTGAGAAGCGTCTTCTACAATTGAATGAGATGGAAGAATTCAGGAATCAAGCATATGAGAATGCCAAGATTTACAAAGAGAAAACTAAGAAGTGGCATGATTCGCGTATACAACAAAGGGAATTCAAGGTAGGAGATGCTGTACTCTTGTTCAACTCCAGATTGTGACTCTTCCCAGGCAAACTACGCTCTCGTTGGTCCGGACCATTCACCATTGCAAAAATCTATCCCTCTGGTGCAATTGAAGTTACTGATCCTAGCAGGGGAACATTTACAGTGAATGGGCAGCGCTTAAAGCATTACCACATGAGCAATGAAGTCCAAACGGTTACCTCTATAGTCTATCTTGACGACTAAGAGAGAGGAGATGACAGTCCAGCTTGGGACTATAAATCAAGAACTCTTTCTTATTCCCTTTGTTTCTTTTTCTTTTCTTTAGTTTAGTTTTATTGATTTTGTTATTTTGTTTACTTTTGTTTTGCAGCATGAATCCATGTGTGTCGAGGAGCACCACTACCCAGTTCCCCCTCCGGAGCATGATGAGGACGACGATCAGTGACGATCGTCGTCATGGTATGTGTCTTTGCCTTTGCATTTATTTTTCTTGTTCATTGAGGGCAATTCACATGCTAAGTTTGGGGGGTTTTTGAGTATTTGTATATATCTTGATTTTACACATATTGCTACTTGTCTTGTTACCCTACCTTGCATGACTGCATGATTTTGTGACTGATTCATCCTTGAGCATTACCAGCAAAAATTTTTTTTATTGATTGAGTTATTCTTGAGAATTGATGAGTTGGGATTGCAACGGTAATACATGATGAAATTAATCCTCATCTAGATAGGAGTCATGGAAATGTTTAACTTGTTTGTATATATCCTTTGTTAACTATATGTCAAAACTGAGGAATAATTTGAGCACTTATTGAGTCATGATTGAGTGAAGTATGTATTGATTAAATTGAAAATTTGTGTTAACTATGATGAGTCTTGAGTATCTTAGATAACTCTACAGTTTAGTTGAAAGCACTTTGAGGCGAAATTTATAATTAGGAACTAGACTTGGAGATGATTTAGGCGATCTTTGGACCGGTTGTGCCTTTCAAGCCTACCTGGTATACATTATTCCTTAGTGTCCCCTTTTGAGCCTTATTGAAAAAGAATGGTATATGCATTGCATATGATTAGACCCCCATTCGGCATTCTTGGCAAACTCATTATACCCACCTTGGTTTGAGCCTAAAAAAACAATTTTATCCATCCTAGGAGAGTATAATGAATCTCATTCATTGCATTAAATTGTTATATGTTGAGAAGTTCATTGTGAAAGAAATGAAATGAACGAAAGAATGAGCAAAGAAAAAAAAAAGTCGTAGAAAAAGCCTTGAAAAGAAAATTTAAATAAGACCCAAAGTGGCCAAGGCTAGAAAATGTGAAGAGAAGCTCAATGATTATGTGAGAAGATTTTGAACTGATTCTGTTATACTCTCTTCTTTGATTCTATCCTACCTTTTCTTTGGAGCCGACACCAAAAGGCCTAACGTTATAAGCTTTTAAAGTCCTGTTGATCCAAGTCTAGGGAATAATTATATTAGTGGAGAAGTGCGGGATAGTAAATTTGTAGAGTAATTCAAAGTAATCTTGACTAGGAGTTGATATGGCACATTTTGATCTTAAAGATATGTACATTACTCATGTTTGACAATAGCACACACGCACGTTCCAATGTTGCGATGTATTGTTTAACTTAGGAGAAATTGCTTCTTGTTAAGTATTGAATGACTTCTATTGATGTGTAAGTAGGATTTCTGAGTTTTTACGTATGTTGTAAAGATGATTCATGCTTAGTATCGAGTTTAACTTTTCTTTTTGAGCTTATTGCTTGCTTGAGGACGATCAAGTCTAAGTTTGGGGGAGTTGATAGGCTTAGATTTTGAGTGTTTTTAACTGTAATTTCTTCCTACTTTCCGTATTTTTTCCTGGATGATATTATGCTTTTTGGTGTTTATTCGTTTGTTTTAGGAAAATAGATCGGAAGTGGAAGAAATGAGCTAATATGAAGATAACGGGCGAAATCGAGGCGAGAAAGAACTAAAATTGAGGAAATGAGATTTTCGGAATCTCGATCGATCGAGATTTACTCTCGATCGATCGAGCCAGGCAGAAAGTTGAGCATCAAAGAATTTCAAGTCTCGATCGATCGGTACAAATTCTCGATCGATCGAGCGAGGCAGTAACTTCAAAGCTGATTTTTTCAAAGTCTCGATCGATCGGTAGAATTCTCGATCGATCGAGCGAGGCAGTAAGTTTCAAAGGCTGACATGAACAGTGCACCGATCGATCGAGAAAACCTTCCAATCGATCGATACGCAAAATCTGCAGATTTTATTCCATGTTTATCGTGATCTGTGGGGGGTTTAAAAGAAAGAAAATCATTCCATTCGGAGAGAATATCAGACGAAATTTCTAAACCAAAGAAGAGCCCTAGCCGCCGCCAAGGAGATCCGTTCTTCCGGTTCTTCGTCCGAGCCAAAGCCAATCAATTCCGGAGTGCAAGGAAGGAGCAAGAGAAGAGATTTCGGTGCTACGCATGGATTCATTCCGCCGTTTATCGTATTTCTAGACTTTAATCTATTTCATATTAATTTTCAATTGATGTTTTTGAGGTCGAGAGACGATTAAACTTCTTTTGTATTTGATTTGAAACAATTCTAGTTTATTTTATTGAGATTTAGTATCATTGTGTTTGATATATTGATTCAATTGTGTTTGAGTGTATTGATGTCTATTGTTCATGAATTAATCGATTGTTAAGATCAAAGCCTAGCTAACTTGGATTGATTCTGAGAGTTATAACCGAGATCGAGAGATAACGTTGTAACACGCTCTTTTAATTCATGAAGTATGTTATGATTGAGATCGAGAGATGATATCGCATACGTGAGAACTTGGAATCGAGAGATTTAGAGTTATAAGGTTTTGATAATTTATGCAACTTTGAATTAGTAAATAGGTGCACGAGAGTGACTTATTCTAATTTATTGTTAGTTTCTTTACAGCTCGAGAGAGTGTATTGAATAATAGCGAAAACCTTTCACCTTTAGAATCAATTGGTTGATAATTTGCTTATTCAAATGAATCATTAAAGATAACACAGTTGAACGAAGAGCTTGATAAATTTCTTGAGCAACTTACCTTCGCATATCCGGAACCATTCATTTTATTGTTTCTTGTTTAAGTTTCATTTCTTAGTTTAAGTTTGCTTTAGATAATCACATTTGTTAATCGTAGGCTAAATATAATTTTATTAATCTTATTTGGTACTTATACGTTAGTCCCTGTGGATTCGACAACCCGTACTTAATTTTCACTATACTAAAACTTGACAACCGTGCACTTGCGGTAGAATCGCTTCACACTAATCTTTGAAATAAATCTTTTGTTTAAAAATAAAGCGGTCATTATGCTAGGTCAATATTCTATGGTGAACTCCTATTTATAATTTCAACTAAAAATCATGAGATAAAGGTGGAAGAATTTCGAAATTAATGGTATACAATCTGTGCAGATTTTTGTTGCTAAAACATGCAGATTTTTGGTGAGTAATATGGTATAAAAATCGGTGCATAATTGATGCTAATATGGTATTGATTTTTGAGAGCATAAAAGGTGAATATTTTGAAGGAATTAAGGCTTGTAATTTTCGAAAATAATGATACAGATTTTCGAACAATTGATGCTGAGATTCTTGAATTTATGGTATAAAAATCTTTCCCAAAACTCTTGATTCAATAATGGAATTTTTGATTTTTAGGTGTTAATAAAATAGGATGGAAATCTTTGAATTAATGATATCAATACTTGCATAGATTGTGATGGTAATTAAAGAACCTAGGAATATTTAATTCTACAAGGAAATAAAATAATAAAGTTTAAGTCATCTTATACCATTTAATAATAATAAAATAAATAAGGTTTTAACTTGAGCCATGAAATATTTTAATTTAATGAATACCTCAAATTTCCGGGTCTTTACATCCCTCCCTCCTTATTGGAAGTTTCGTCCTCGAAACTCGAGTCAACTTGATCATGGAAAAGGTAGGGGTATTTTTTCCGCATCAATTCTTCTACTTCCCATGTCGCTTCTCTTTCCGTATGGTTTGACCATTGGACTTTGACATAAGAAATTGTCCTTCGTCGCAATACATGGTCCTTTGAATCTACGATCCGAATCGGAACTTCTTCGTATTTTAGAGTTTCGTCCAAGTTCCCTTGAGCTACTAGGGGTTCTGCTTCAAGTACATGGCTTGGGTCAGCAATGTATTTCCTTAGTTGTGATACGTGGAAAACATTGTGAATCCTTGACAGATTTGGTGGTAGTGCTACTCTATATGCTAGCGTTCCCACCTTCTCTAGAACTTCAAATGGTCCCACATATCTCGGATTCAACTTTCCCCTTTTGTCAAATCGAATAACACCTTTCATTGGTGAAATCTTTACATATACTTTTTCACCAATCTCAATATCCACTGGTCTTCTTTTCAAATCAGCCCAACTTTTCTGTCGGTCCTGGGCTGTCTTAAGTTCTATCCCTGATGACAGCTATCTTGTCAGTAGTGGCTTGCACTAACTCAGGTCCTGTGATGGCTCGTTCTCCTACTTCATCCCAATATAACGGTGATCGACATTTGCGCCCATAGAGTGCTTCGTATGGCGCCATCCCATTGAAATTGATGACCTCAATCAAAGAAGGCCATGCACTGAAACAGGCGGCAAAAGCAAGCATGTTTCCTATTCTCTTTCAATTGCTCGCCTGTTTACATGATCATCCCACCACAAAGTTAGCATGAACTCAACCCAACGACACATGATCTGGTGCTAATACAAGCAAACATCAAACATTTTGTTGATATTATTTTTATTTTGTATACGTTTCATTACAAAATTATGTAATTAATCCTAAAAAATTATTTTTTGTAATTTATTTTAAAATCATTTTATAAATGAAATCTAACTGTAATAGAATGCGCATCCAATAGTGATGCTCTTGTCAGTCTTAGATTACTAAATGACCTGCATCCATCTTCTCATCCAATATTGTGTAATTAAGATGCGTTAATAAATAGACAATAGCTGGCAATTTATTTCGTTGCGGTTATTACAGTTGGATATGTTCCATAGAAACATACAGTTATTTCAGATCTTCTTCTAATCATTATTAATATTTTTATTTTCTTAAATTTTCCATTATATTGAAAACCAATCAAACAATTTTTTTTTTTAAAAAAATATATAAAATGAATGTTGTTTGAACCATTCGATGAGAACAAAAGGTTCCAGAATTGATGCTCACATGAGCATAAAATAAAGATGGAGAAGGATTTGTCGTGCATCACAACCATTACGTGTAAAAAAAAAGTGGTCACTGGGTGTATCAATATATTTAGCCGCAATGTTACGCATCCTATTGTGGGCCTCCTAAACTAAAGGTAAGAAATTTGATGGCTCGCTCTCTTGGTGACATTTATCTAATCATTTATTAATCAAATAGCAAAAAAAAAAAAAAAAAAAGTGATTAATAACGATGAAAAGGTTTACAAATAAAAGTGCTTAACACGTTAAACCGCTTATAAAAGAATTGATAACAGTATAATTAATTTAGTATAAGCCAGATTAGTTTTAATAAATTTGCTTTCTATTATGCCACTCATTGTTAGTTAAACATAATTTATGATAGAATATACTTAATATATCAAACTGGTGATCCCATATATACCCTTAAGCCAATCTTCCAACCTTGTAACCTCTACGATCCGTCTTAAAAATTGGTATCAGAGCCTAGGTGTGAATATATATCTTGCTCTTACTGATATTAGTGTAGCGAATTGGCTTGTAAATCTGTGAAAGTCTGTTCATTGTTACAAACATCTTAGTGGATTCACTTAGGGATTCAATCCCGAACCTTGGATGTAGGATTGCTTATAATCCGAACCAAGTATATCGTGTGTTCATTGCTTGGTTATTATTTCTTTCGATTATTTTTCTGCATGATCGTTTCTTGATTTGATCATTATTATTCTCATTTGTGTGATTGCTTCTTCATTCTATTCGATTCAAGTTCTGGACATTAATTCTTAACAAATTGGTATCAGAGCCAGGTTACGAACTTGGCTCCAGAATTTTGAATCTAGTTCATTCCCTTCTGTTCGAGACTAAATTCTTGAATCATATTCCTGTAATCGAATTCTTGGGGTTTAATAGATAATCCGCTGGCCACGGACATCATCAATCATGTCTACATCAAGATTTGAAATAGAGAAATTTGATGGAAGAAATGATTTCAATTTGTGGAGGGAAAAGAAGATAGCTCATCTGGGAAATATTGGACTCGACGAAGCACTCAAAGGCGAGTCAAAGTTACCAGACTCAATGGAGAACAAGACTTGAGGTCCTAAAGAAAGCACGTAACAGTATTATCTTGAGCCTTAGTGATCAGATTTTAAGAAAAGTGGTAAAAGAATAAACAGCGTGTGAGATGTGGAGCAAATTGGAACAACTCTACATGACTAAAACACTACCAAATAGGATCTACTTGAAACAGAGGTTCTACAGCTATAAAATGGGTGAAAACAAATCGATAGATGAGAACATAGATGTGTTCACAAAGCTGCTATCGGATCTTGAAAACATTGAGGTTAAAACTGATGAGGAAGGTCAAGCTATCTTCCTGTTAAATTCATTACCAAAAGCGTATGATCAATTGAGAGACACTCTCAAGTATGGAAGGGATACACTAACCATGGATGAGGTTACTGGAGCTGCATACTCAAAAGAATTGGATTTAAAAGCCACCGGCAGACACCAAAAACCTGCATCAGAAGGATTGAATGTACGGGGAAGAACTATGGAAAGGAAAGAAAATGCAAGAAGAGGAAAACCGCAGTTCAGATCAAGATCAAGGACAAAGAAAACTTGCTGGATTTGTAACAAAGAAGGACATTTCAGAAGAAACTGTCCACGAAACTATCCACAGAGAAAATCAAATCAAGGAGTTAACCCAAATTCAGCAAATGATACATCAAACTTTCTTGATGGGTATGAGGATGCCTTTGTTTGAAAATCAAATGAATTGGATTTCAAGTTCTTCTCAGTGACAGAAACTGAAGGATTTTATGTCCATAAAATGTTACCTTTAGTAGATTTGAAGATTGAAGGGATATAATTAGAATTTTATCAAGAAATAATATTTGATTTGGCATTATCATTAGCCATAATTAAATTGGGAAACATTTGTTCTGCTAATGAGGGCAATTTTGTCAAACAAATATAATTGCCCCTATATAAAGGTGTCAAATTTTAATAGCCCTCCCCATTCACACAATCAACTCCCGACGATTCCTTCGTCCTATCCTCTTACAGCGAGGCTCAAACACATACAATCTAGAAACTTGCATTGTATAATAAAAAATGATACGTCCACTATTACTAGTCCCTCTGTTCTCCACCGGCCTCTTCTTCCACCTCCACCTCCGTCTTTCCTCTGCCGACGCCGAAGCTCCATCCCCTTCCTCCGTAAATGCCACCGACTATATCCGCACGAGCTGTCACACCACCCAATACCCCGACTTATGCTACGCTTCACTAGTCAGCTACGCCAACTCCGTACAACAAAACCCAGCTCGGCTGGCTCGCGTAGCCATCGGCGTGAGTCTCTCCAGAGCGAATCGCTTAGCCATTTACTTCGGCAACCTCACCAGCCGCGGGGACTACGGGTCCGACCCGCGATCCAAAGCGGCGCTGCGCGACTGCTGTAGTGTGTTCAGCGACGCGGTGGACCAGATGCGTGGCTCGCTGGATCAGATGCGCCGGCTTAAAGGAGCCGGCGAGGAGCTGGAGTTCGAAATGAGCAATGTGCAGACGTGGATGAGCGCGGCGCTGACGAATGAGGAGACGTGTACAGACGGATTTGATGATGTGTCGGACGGACCGAGGAAGATGGACGTGTGTGATCGTGTGGTGAAGGTTAAGGAGGTGACGAGCAATGCACTTTCTCTGGTGAATAGTTTTGTAGCTAATTCTAAGGTTATGGTTCCCTAATTATATTTTGCTACATAGAGATCAGATTATTATTATGGGTTTTATGTAAATGGATCTTTGCCTTTTGTGTAAATTAGACAAGCTACTAATCGTGTTTGAGATCTAATCAAGCCATTGTTTTTTATATATTAACTAGTGATTTGTGTGTTTGTACAGTCTTTTTTACGTATGATAATTGTATTTGGAGTTAAGTAACTTGTTATATAAAAGATTTAAAATTAAATTAATATTAAAATTTTTTAAGGTGATCTTTTATTGTTGTAATTATTTGTAGTTTGTATATTTTTTTATGCATTAGGGGTAGTATGGCCGTTTGATGATGGCCACACCAAGAGATCAAATATTTGATATTAAAAGTTGAAGTTTTATAAAATAATAGTGCTCATGCGCATGCAATGCGCATTTCAATTGTATGCTTGTATAGTTAACTTTTTGTCGATAATTTTTATAGAATTAAGTAAATTTTTATATAAAACCCTCTAAATACATTAACTTTCAAATTAACATACTACTCGTATCCACAAAAACTCACATATATAATTAATATAATTGCTAAATTATTTATACAGCAATTCACACATTTTATGTACGAGTTACAAATATTTTTAAATCATTATTTAAAAAAAAAACATAATTATCCTAATAATAATTATAAAATACTTCAATATATGATTGTATTTTCCTTTGAAAAAGACCGAGATACCAAAGTAGTCAGTATTTGGATAGATTATTTATAATGTAGTAGAGATATTCATATCGACTTGTTGATAAATTGAGAAAATTTAACTAGTACCGTGGTATGTTTCATATATTTTTAACTAAATTGTGTAAATATCCTTCGTGTCCTTTGTTGGGTTTTGGCCCATTACCTTTACTTGTCTGATGGGCTTTGGCCCTTCTCCCTAAATGCCCTAAATCGTGCACCCCATTTCCATCTCAGCCTTTCCCTTCATCTCCCCCCCACCGAGCTCCAGAAGCTTCTGCGCGCCTCTTCAGCTGGTTCGATGCTTTGGAATTTGCACCCTCCTCTCTTCGTCTCCCTCGGTGCCTTTATGTATGGCATGGTTCATGATGAGGTAAGACTACTGAAACCCGAAAATACTTTGTGCATTTTCGCCTACCCCTTCCCTTCGTGTTCCTGTTCCAGTGGTGGCTGGCCGTGGCTTTGTGCTCCGGTCGTTGGGTGGTCTCCGTCGCTTGCCGTGTGAAAAGCTTGGTGCTTTGGTGCTGTGTGCGCGGCTGTGCTTGGCAGTGATCTGGGCAGCGCTCGGGCAGTGGCTTTCAGGCAGTGCTCTCGGGCAGTGTGTGTCTCCATCTGTTGGATATGATACCTTGGTTCCCCGGTGACGACGTTGATTGGATACCCAGCTCGACCTGAGCCCTTATTCCTTAACTCTTGTTTGCATTTCAGTTTATTGATTTATATTGAATTGTATACTTTGAGTGCTTTGTTTCTTGATTGCAGGTATCAATCGGGATTGAAAGCGGAACGTACTCCTTACAGTGGTATCAGAGCGTTCCGTGCCTGGTGGAGTGCTCGGTTGACCTCAGGCAGTGCTCTTTTGGACTCGGGCAGTGTTCGTTGGACTTCGGGTAGGGGCAGTAGGCTTCGGGCAGACCTCGGGCAGCGACTGGAGTGCTCGGTGGTCTCGGGCAGTGCTTGGCTGGACTTCGGGCAGGGGCAGTAGGCTTCGGGCAGCGGCTGTGGGCCTCGGGCAGCAGCAGTTGGCTTCGGGCAGCAGCTATAGGCTTCGGGCAGCGGCTGGTGAGCTCGGGCAGCTACTGGAATCTCGGGCAGATTCCGGGCAGGCGCTTCGGTGCTTCGGGCAGTGTGGTCTCGTCACCCCAGAGCTTTGTCTCTGGGTAGTAAGTGATTATTCTAACCCTTTAATCGTTTTTTACTATCTTGTTTCTAGGTGTAATCGTGTCCCTTACCCGTAGGAAAATCTCAATCTGAAGCCCCATGCTCGTCCACCTTTGAGTATATTGTGATCTTGTGGGTGATTGCGATTTTTCCTTCCCTTAGCTTGGTTAATTCTTTCATTGTGTTTTGTGTGCCTTGTGGTCCTTGCTTCTGCTGTTTGGTTATTGAAATTGTGTGTGCCTCTCTGCTTAGTTGTGATGGCTTCAATTTCTGGATATAACCTTGAACCGTTTAATGGAAAATCTGATTTTTCTATATGGCAACAAAAAATGAAAGGAATTTTAATACAACAAAAGGTATTTAAAGCTATTGATGGTAATTGGGCTGAGAACATTACTACTGCTAAGAAACTGGAAGATGACGAATATGCTTATTCTTCTATTATCTTGAACTTATCTGACTCTGTGCTCAGGAAGTGTGGTAAACTATCATCTGCTAAAGAACTTTGGGAAAAATTAGAAGAAATGTTTACTGAAAAATCTTTGCCTAGTAAACTTTTCTTGTTGGAAAATTTTTTCAGATTCAAGCTAGACTTGAGCAAAGACGTAGATGAGAATTTAGATGTGTTTACTAAGTTGATTCAAGATATTAAATTGACAGGAGATAAGAACATTGACGACTATTCACCTATTGTTCTTCTAAATGCTATTCCTGAAAATTATAGTGATGTAAAATCCGCCATTAAGTACGGTAGAGATTCTATTACATTGGATACTGTAATGAACGGCTTGAAAAGCAAGGAATTAGATTTAAAAGTTAACAAAGGTAATAGGCAATCCTCTGGTGAAGTTATGCATGTTCGTGGTAGATCACAACATAGGCATAATAATAATAACCAATATCAAAAAGGTGATAAAAGAGGAAAGAGTAAGGCTAGATCGAAATCTAGGTCTAGTAAGAGAAAATGTTACAATTGTGGTGACCCAAATCATTTCATAAAAGATTGCCCTAAAAAGAAGAACCAGAATAAAATTGGGAATCAGACAAATGAACAAGCAAACAATGCTTCTACCTCTGGGGAAAACATGGGGGATATTTTTATGGTGACTGAATTATGTGATTCTGTGAACTCTGTGCTTTCATTACCTGTGTGTGAAAATGAATGGCTTGTTGATTCAGGTTGCACTTATCACATGACACCACTTAAAAATTTGTTTTCTAGCTACAGAGAAATTGAGCATGCGTCTGTTTCTATGGCCAATGAGAAATTGTGTAAAGTTTCTGGTATTGGTGATGTTTGTCTGAAATTTGAATCTGGTTATTCTGTGACTTTGAAAGATGTTAGGCATGTTCCTGCTTTGTGCAATAACTTAATGTCATGTGCTGCTTTAGAGTCTGATGGTTATGAGGGTAAATGGGGAAATGGTTGCATGAAATTATGCGGGGGTCTTTGGTAGCTTTTAAAGCTGAGAATAGGAGGAATTTGTATGTTTGCAAAACCGTATGTGATAAAATCTGTGCTAATTTCGTGTCAGATGATTTAACTGATTTATGACATAAAAGGTTAGGTCACATGAGTGCTAAAGGATTAGAGATTTTACACAAGGATGGTTGTTTTGGTAGGGATAAATTGTCTTGCATGACTTTTTGTGATTCCTGTGTGTTAGGCAAACAACAAAGAGTTAAATTCCCTAACTCCCCTTCCCCCAATGTGACTAAGTGTTCTGATATACTTGAATACCTGCATGCTGATGTTTGGGGACCTTCACCTGTCCCAACTCAAGGTGGTAATAGGTATTTTTTGTCTATCATTGATGACTACTCTAGAAAAGTGTGGATTTTTCTAATGAAAAATAAATCTGATATTTTTGATAAGTTTAAAAACTGGAAGATTTTAATTGAAAACCAAACTGGAAAAAAGATTAAACGGCTTAGGACTGATAATGGAATGGAATTCTGTAATATCTTGCTTGATGACTTGTGCTGTGAATCTGGGATTCTGAGACACAAGACTGTGCCCTATACTCCCCAGCAAAATGGTGTTGCTGAGAGAATGAATAGAACTTTACTCGAGAGAGTTAGAAGTATGCTTGCATCTTCTGGACTCTCAAAGAAGTTCTGGGGCGAAGCTGTCGTTACAGCTTCTTATTTGATAAATAGATCCCCTTCCGTGCCTTTGAATGGTAAGTGTCCTGAAAGTGTTTTTTCTGGTAAACAATTAGATTTTTCAAATCTTAAAGTGTTTGGTTGTTCTGCATTTGTGCATAGGAAAGGAGACAAGCTTGAACCTAGGTCAGTTAAGTGCGTCTTTCTTGGTTATCCTGAGGGTGTAAAAGGATATAGGCTTTGGTTAAGATGTGAACCTGGTTTTAAAACTATTATAAGTAGGGATGTCATTTTTAATGAATCTGAAATGCCTTGCTTGCTTCCATCTTTGCCTGAATCTGACTGTGTGTCTGAGGCTACACCGAGCAAGGTGGAGTCTTTGCCTATTGTTACCCCTGTTATTGAAAACGATGTTCTCCCTAATATGAATCATGAGAACTTGCCTGTTAATGAACCTGATTTGCATGAAAATGTTGACGAACATGTGCATAATGAATTGGTTGCTGATGAACATGAAGATCTGCATGATTATATGTTGACTAGGGATATAGTTAAGAGAAATGTGAAACAACCTGCTAGGTTTAATGATTTTCACCTCACATCGCATGTTTTCAATATGTTTGAGTCTATTGATAATTGTGAGCCTAAGACCTATAATGAAGCTTTGAAATCTAAAAATGCTGTGCATTGGCTTAGTGCCATGAAAGATGAGATGCATTCTTTAGTTGTGAATCATACATGGACTCTTGTACCTAAACCTGTTAATTGCTCTTTGGTAGATTGCAAATGGTTATTTAAGGTAAAGAATGAAGTTGATTCTGTTAGATATAAAGCTAGGCTAGTTGCAAAAGGTTTTACTCAAAGAGAGGGTATTGACTATACTGAAATCTTTGCTCCTGTTGTTAAGTTTACTACTGTGAGAATTTTATTATCACTTGTTGCTCACTTTAATTTGGAACTTAAATAGATGGATGTTAAAACCGCTTTTTTGCATGGTGACTTAGATGAAAAGATTTTTATGAAACAACCTGATGGTTTTGTTGACTCAAAGAACCCTAATCATGTTTGTTTGCTTAATAAATCTTTGTATGGCCTAAAGCAGTCACCTAGGCAATGGAATAAGAAGTTCGATGAATGCATGC
Organism: Haberlea rhodopensis; assembly: GCA_907163345.1. Lineage (NCBI taxonomy): Eukaryota > Viridiplantae > Streptophyta > Magnoliopsida > Lamiales > Gesneriaceae > Haberlea > Haberlea rhodopensis. Next base: position 6,863,772 of record CAJQUN010000002.1, on the reverse strand, counting down.
TTACCTTAAAATTTAAAAGAAGTTCTTTTGATCATTGCTTGTATTTTAAGGATAAAATGCCAGTGCCTGTTTTCTTGTTGATTTATGTGGATGACATGTTGATTGCTAGTCCTTGTCTGAAATCCATTGAGCATATTAAGAACTGTCTAAGTGATAAATTTGATATGAAGTTCTTAGGAGATGCTAGTAGAATCCTAGGCATGGACATTGTTAGAGATAGGAAGGAATCTACTCTATGGTTAAAGCAAACTTCTTATGTAGAGAAAATTTTGAAGAAATTTTCCATGTTTGATGCAAAACCTGTTAACGTGCCCTTAGCTGCTCATTTTGTGCTAAGTAAAGATCAAGTCCCAAAACTGATGCTGACTTTGATGTCATGAAAAATGTACCGTATTCAAATGCTATTGGGTCTATAATGTATTTGATGGTTAGCACTAGACCTGACATTGCTTATGCTGTTAGTTGCTTAAGTAGATTTATGTCTAACCCTGGTGTGGTACATTGGAATGCTGTTAAGTGGTTGTTGCGATATTTGAAAAACTCTATGCATTATGGCTTATGTTTTTCTAAATATGCTGGTGGTGTTAAGTTGAATGGTTATGTGGATTCTAATTATGCGAATGATAAAGACAATAGAAAATCTACTACTTCTTATATTTTTACTTTGTGTGGAGCATGTATAAGTTGGAAATCTCAGCTGCAGCATATCGTTGCCTTGTCGACAACGGAGTCTGAATATGTTGCTGTTACAGAAGCTTTGAAGGAAGCTGTCTGGCTAAAAGGTTTGATCTCTGAACTTAGCTTGCTTGAAGGTAAGGTAGAGGTATTTTCTGATTCTCAGTCTGGTATTCAATTGTGTAAGAATCCTGTTTTTCATGACCGCACTAAGCATATTGATGTTAGATTTCATTACATTAGGGATGTAGTGGCTAAATGATTAGTTAATCTTGAAAAGATTCCTTCTGAATATAATCCTGCTGATATGGGACTAAGTGTTTACCTATTTCTAAACTACAATCATGTCTTAAAATTTTGAATTTTGATACAGGTGATTGATTACTAGGTGTTAACTATTTTTGATTTGTATAACTGTTGTGTGCGTGTTATATGATTGTTACCCCGGTTATTGACTTTAACCTCTTTGTGTTGGTTATTGTCTGTGTTCTTTGTCTGTGCTGTGTGCTATGACAAGAACTTGGTCCACACAATGCTTTGTGTGTTGTGGGGACCCTTTGGGCGATGATGAGTCATCTATTGGGTTATCCTTACGTCGAGGTGGAGCCGGTATTGTGCCAAGGTGGAGATTTGTTGGGTTTTGGCCCATTACCTTTACTTGTCTGATGGGCTTTGGCCCTTCTCCCTAAATGCCCTAAACCGTGCACCCCATTTCCATCTCAGCCTTTCCCTTCATCTCCCCCCCCACCGAGCTCCAGAAGCTTCTGCGCGCCTCTTCAGCTGGTTCGATGCTTTGGAATTTGCACCTTCCTCTCTTCGTCTCCCTCGGTGCCTTTATGTATGGCATGGTTCATGATGAGGTAAGACTACTGAAACCCGAAAATACTTTGTGCATTTTTCGCCTACCCCTTCCCTTCGTGTTCCTGTTCCAGTGGTGGCTGGCCGTGGCTTTGTGCTCCGGTCGTTGGGTGGTCTCCGTCGCTTGCCGTGTGAAAAGCTTGGTGCTTTGGTGCTGTGTGCGCGGCTGTGCTTGGCAGTGATCTGGGCAGCGCTCGGGCAGTGGCTTTCGGGCAGTGCTCTCGGGTAGTGTGTGTCTCCATCTGTTGGATACGATACCTTGGTTCCCCGGTGACGACGTTGATTGGATACCCAGCTCGACCTGAGCCCTTATTCCTTAACTCTTGTTTGCATTTCAGTTTATTGATTTATATTGAATTGTATACTTTGAATGCTTTGTTTCTTGATTGCAGGTATCAATCGGGATTGAAAGCGAAATGTACTCCTTACATCCTTATTAAAATGGTGTGTAAAAATCATTTGTTTAACACAATAATTTCATTTACAAAAAGTTCAGTAAACTAGGATAGTCGTTAAAACATTGTTTTCATTATTCATCGAATTGTCCTTTCACATATGGTCATAATTTTATCATCTATTATATTCTTAATTAAAAGTTATTTAATTCATGGTTAAAGTATAAAGTCCACCGCCGGTAGTTTATTGAGGGCCTTTCGGGGAATTAGACCGTGTTTTCGTGGTGTTTTTAATTATTAAACCATAATTAATAATAAAGCAAGTGATGTTTTACACATGTGATATCACTAATAACACACGTGGTATCACTAATAACACTTAATCCAATTTTAATTTGTATACAGAAACTTTTGTTAGTGGTCTCTACTAATTTAATCTCTAACGTAGTTTTCGAAATATAATTTTTAATTCAAATGATTTTTACATGAACTATATTCAAAGTTAATATGGGTACTAGAGTGACCGAAAAGTAAGGTGTTTGACATTAGACCTATACGGTTCGGCCCATTCGTGGAAAACCTTATCCTATGCCCCATAACATACGGGGTCTTATTGGAAACTTGATCCCGGACCAAACTGCAAACCCGGTAAGGCCCACAAGCTTTCTTAAAGAGATATCAATCACTATTTATCTTGGCTGACTTCTTCGAACGTGCTTAAATCTTGTAAATATGATATTTTAAAACAAAATTCGACATGTACTACGGGCAACGTCTCTGCTCAAGCCAGTTTGTATTAATTAAAGATCGAAGATAAGGTTGATGGCTGCTATCTCAGTAAGAATTAGTCAAGGAAGGAATTCACTAGCTCTTTGTGGACATCCCTAGTCTGCGATGAGTTTGCTTTTCTGACTGATATATTACTTATTATTCTTCATGTTAAATTTTAGTTTGAAACTAACTAATTTGATTCGCGATTTCTCAACATGCTTTAAAAAGTAAAATAAAATATTGGTGAATCAGATTAATTATGTAGTTATCGAATAAATACTACTGATATTAACTCATAAAATTTTCGAAAGACACTCTTCAAAATAATCACCGGCAGACCCGATATGGCCGATACATGGGAGGTAGACCAAATAGCCAAGTTATCCATCATCATTAGATGTCTCTGGCCATATGATATCCAGTGTAGCCGTTAGGTATTGGAACTGATAGAGAAAAAATAGAATATGAGGTAGAATTATTAACATGAACACAACCATGAACTTGGGTAATAATGTTTAAAGAATTCATAGAATAATATGTGAAGAATTTTCAGTAGTTTTTTTCATACAATAGCTTACCTATTTAAATAAATTAAAGTAACATTAATACGTAAGCATAAGGCAATATGCAAGACTGGTGGCAAGATGATCGAGACTCCAAAGGAATGATATGAGTTGCCTTCTGAGAATGAGAGTTGCCTTCTGTAATGATTGACACAAGATTAGCTCAATCTTGATGTTAGTGCCTTTGTTGATCAAGATTCCAATATGCTCTGCACCAGTAAATATTTGATTGATTTTATTTGATTGGGTTTCCTTTATGGTCTGTGTTGTTTCCAATTTGAGCTTATGTGGTTGTGGTAGGATGATAGACATCGATACCCTTCGACAAACTTGGGCGGGATTGGAGGCGAAGTTTGGTGTAGAAATAATGAAGGGCAGCTTTTGTCATAGGCTTTGTGAAGATATCAGCGATTTATTCCGTAGTAGGGGCGTGTTTTGTGATGAGGAGCCTACTAGCAACTTGTTCTCGCACAAAGTGATAGTCTAGCTCAATATGCTTGCTGCGGGCATGTAAGACAGGGTTGATTGTCATGTGAAGAGCACTGAGGTTATCACAATATAGAACAGGCGGACGAGATAATGGTATGCGGAGGTCATGAAGAATGAAAGATATCCAAGTGAGCTCAGCTACCGTCTTAGACATGGCCCGGTACTCCGCTTCGGTACTGGATCGAGAGATAGTGTATTGTTTCTTGGCACACCAGAAGATGATATTACCACCAAGAAAGGTGCAATAGCCAGTAGTGGAGCGTCGAGTGGTAGGACAGCCGGCCCAATCTGCATCAGAGAAAGCACAAAGATCAAGAGTAGTGGGGGAATTGAAATGTAAACCAATTTGTAGTGTGCCTTTGAGGTATCTTAGAATGCGATGAACAAGTTTGAGGTGCATAGTGGTGGGAGCATGCATGAATTGGGAGACATAATTAACACTGAAAGAGAGATCAGGACGTGTGAGGGTGGATATTGAAGGCCTCCAACAAGACTACGGAAGAAGCTAGGATCATCTAAGAAAGTGCCAGTAGGGGATGGTTTGGCATCCTGAGGGGTGCTAATGGGCTTGCAGTCCACCGTGTTGCCCGTTCAAGGATAGTGAGAGCATAATGAGATTGGGAGAGGTGGAGACCATCCATGTTGGAAGAAATTTCGATCCCTAGGAAGTGATGAAGTTGACCTAAGTCCTTCATTGCGAATTCCGAACCCAGTAGTTGAATGAAGTTAGAGACAAGAGTTCTAGAGGAGCCGGAAGCATATCATCTACGTAAAGAAGGAATACCAAAGTGCCAAGATCAGAGTGAAAGACAAAGAGAGAGGGATCAACGAGGCTACAGAAGAAGTCATATGTAAGAAGAAAGCTGCTGAAACGATCAAACCAAGCACGAAGTGTTTGTTTGAGGCCATATAGTGCCTTCTTAAGTTTGCAAACGTGGTGAGGATGAGTAGAATCACGCATTCCAGGAGGTTGTTCCATACATATGTCTTTGTATATTAAGCCATGAAGAAAAGCATTTTTTTCGTCAAGTTGACGGATGGGCCATTTGCTAATGAGGGCTATAGTGATAGCTAATCGGATAATGCCTGGTTTAATGACAGGGGAGAATGTTTCAATATAGTCTAGACCAACGACTTGGTGGTACCCTTTAGCTACAATACGTGCTTTTAAACGGTCTAGAGAGCCATCACGTTTGAGTTTGGGTTTGAAGACCCATTTTGAACCAATGACATGCATGTTGTGGTGACGAGGGACAAGAGTCCAAGTTTGAGTTTTAAGGAGAGCGTGCAACTCTTCATCCACAGCTGATTTCCATCCTGGGTGTGCTAGGGCATTTCGAACTATGTTGGGAATATGGGAAATATTGGTAGCTAATATAGTGGTATGTATGGCATATTTAGGATTGGGCTTAATGATAATATTTTTGAGCACGATTGATCATAGGGTGTGTGGGTTGCGGAGTAGAATGTTGAGAGTGAGGAGGATAAATGTCCAAGTCAGAATTATTTACTGCATGATTAGTGGCAGGGGGAAGAGAAGTTAGATATGTATAGTGCTTTGGAGGGGTAAAGGTTGGTGAGTAGAATGCAAGGAACGTTCAGGTGGTGAGGAGAATTTGAGAGGTTGGGTAGTATGCATATGCAAAAAGTCACCTGGCTCGGGGTGAGAGGTAAAATGTGGTAGAGGTGTTGTAGAGGAAGGGATCGGGTAGGAGTAGTTAAATGTTGAAGATGGCATTGTGACATGATGGTGAGCATGAGGGTGAGGTAACCAAGAATCAAAGATGCTAATGGTGTGTGAGTTGAGTGGTGTAGTAGGTTGTGCCTTTTTTTCTTTGTAAGGAAATGAGAGTTCATCGAATACCACATGCCTAGATATGAAGAATGTTTTACTTTGTGGATGAAAACATTTGTAGCCCTTGTAGTGATTACTATATCCAACAAAGATGCAAAGAATAGTTTTAGGATCAAATTTGTTCTGTCGAGTATGCCATGTGTAGGGAAAGCATTTTGACCCGAAGACTCGAAGAGAAGTGTAATCAGGTGCTTACCATGGAGAGTAAAGTAAGGTGTATCAGAGTGGAGAACGGAAGATGGTAACATGTTCATGAGATAGACGGCCGTAGAGAAGCTTCAACCCAAAGAGATAGAGGAGTACCACTGTGGAAGAGCATGGTCATTCCGAGTTCAGAGATAGTCCGATGTCTTCGTTCTACCATACCTGTTTGCTGAGGAGTATAGGGGCATGATACTTGGTGTACGACTCCAGTGGATATAAAATGAGATGATAGTTTAGAATTAATGAACTCTCCTCCTCCGTCCAAGTGGAACACTTTGATAGTTTTGTTAAGACGAGTAACATATTGCTCGAAAGCTAGATAGGCAGTAGTAAAATCAGATTTATAATGGAGATAAATAAGCCAAGTATATTTGGAAAAATCATCTACTAGACAAGCATAATATTTGTAGTTGCCAATAGATAAAATAGGGGCAGGCCCCTACAAATCACAATGATTTTTTTCGAACATGCAGGAGCTAGAATTATTAGAACTAAAAAAAGGTAGTTTACTAAGTTTCCCAAGTTAACAACTATCACAAATATGTTCGTGTTCGACATTGCCTAACATCAATTAATCCTTTATTCTTTAAAAGCTTTAAAACATATGATTGGGGATGTCCTAAGCGTTGATGCCATATGTCCGTGGAGCCAGATTTGAATCTATGAGAGAAGTAAAGTTCTGGAGAGTTAGGAAGAACATATAGGTCACCTTTGTGTCTCCCTGTGATCCCTGGTCGCCCCGTTTGACGTTCATTTACACAAAAATCATCATTAGTGAATTCAAAATTGACAGGAAATTGAGTTGTTAATTGGCATATAGAAAGTAAGTTCTTTGTTAAGTTAGGAACTAATAGAACATCATGAAGTGGTAATCTCTTATTCCTTTGTTTGATACTGAAGTCACTGATACAAAAAATTGGCAAGGATGAGCCATCACCTATGAGAACGGAATCTGCACCAGAATAGTTTCGAGCATTGGTTAGCATGATTCGCTTACCTGTCATGTGATTTGAGGCCCCTGTATCGGAAGTCCATTCAGTGTCAGCTACTGAATTGTCTAGTGTTAGAGCAGCCAAGGCTTGAGGGATGTCATTTGTTGTGTTGGAAGGCTAGGTTTTTGCCAACATATTTTCGCAACGTGACCTTCAATGCCACGGTATAGGTCTCTTTCAGTAGATGTCACATCTTTTTCTGGGTGGTGTAGGTCGTCTTTGTTGGGTGGATGATGCATGACTAGTTGAGTAGCGATGGTCAGAGTCCTTGGATTGTTGTGCTTGGAATCCTCTTCCTGTTGAGATGAAATTTTGTTTGTTGTTTGAGTAACCTGAGGGAGACTGTTGGTACCTATGTTGTTGCCCATAGAAGGCCATTTAGGGGGTGATTGAATGAGTCACAGTAGCATGATTTGAGAACCAACTCCTTCTTTGATCGAGACTTTGTAGTTGTGAAATGAGCTCAAGATATGATGGCCTTGGTTGTTTGAGCATGGTGGTAGTGAATGTCTCATATTGTGGGCCAAGAATAGTTAAAAAGTAGAATACTTTTTCTTTGTCTGATACTGGTTTTCCAATAGCAGCAAGATTGTCACATAATCCCTTGAATGCCTGAATTTGTTCTCCTATTGTCTTGTCATCTTCCTTTCGAGGTAGGTTATTTGTTGTCTTAGTGTGAATTCATGTTCCTGTGAGTCTTCGGCGTATGCATTTTTAGAGCTTCCCATACATCGTTGGATGTGTCTGTCCCGACTACGAGGCCCAATGTTTCTTCTGAGAGAGTTCATATTATCCACCCTCATAATAAGCGATCTGCCTTTCTCCATGTGATGTAGGCTTCTGTCATTTTTGGTGTAGATGTTTCTCCATTTGTTGAGTCTGTGGTAGTGTATTTAGGTGGTGCAGGTTCATCATTTGTATTTAGGTGGTGCAAGTTCATCATTTGGTGATGTGTTCACTCAAGCTCTGATGCCAAGAGAAAAAATAGAATATGAGGTAGAATTATTAACATGAACACAGCCATGAACTTGGGTAATAATGTTTGAAGAATTCATAGAATAATATGCGAAGAATTTTCAGTAGTTTTTTCATACAATAGCTTACCTATCTAAATAATTTAGAGTAACGTTAATAGAATAAGCATAAGGCAATATGCCAGACTGATGGCAAGATGACCAAGACTCCAAAGGAATGATATTAGTTGCCTTCTGAGAATGAGAGTTGCATTCTCTAATGATTGGCACGAGATTAGCTCAATCTTGATGTTAGTTGCCTTAGTTGATCAAGATTCCACTATGCTCTGTACTAGTCAATATTTGATTGATTTTATTTGATTGGGTTTCCTTTATGGTATGTTGTTTCCAAGTTGAGCTTGGTTGTGGTAGGATGATAGATGGCAATACTGAGACATTTCAACTTTTTTTTTTTTGAAATGTGGAAAAAAACGTTGTTGAGCTGGAAATCAGTGGATAACCATTATATAAACATCAAAAAGTGCCCCTTTTTCTAATCTATTGACTTTTTATCGGTTGATTTTAGTGATTTAGAATTAGTTCTTTGTTTAGTAGCGATTTTGAATATTATTATTATATATATCATTAAGTTCTGCGTCAAAAGAATTTCTTACTTAAATGTCTTCATATATTATTGGACAAATATCCAACATTGCTCGCTACAATGTTTTTTTTTTTTGAATATATTCACATTTTATTCCTCATTTAAAATAGATATTTTAATCGAAAAGAACTTGATAAGTTCAACAAGGACGGAAGATGTATAAATTAAATGATCTTTTAACTATCTTGAGTACTTTAATCGTCTAATCTTGAATAATATTTTGGTTGTTACGTGAAATCCAAATCATATTTGTCAGCTCAAATGTCACATATAAAGGATGTCCTAATCGTTCTTGTGTAATATTAAACTAAATTAAAGATTTTAGATCCTTCATGCAATGTTTAATAATATTTTGAAAAGAACTCACTCGGAATTCGGCACACGTCGTGCAATGATCTGAATTCCTATTGGTCGGTCTCGTAGAATTACTTAGCTTAGTTAGGTACCATATGAACAGGCCTGAGAAAATCCCTGTATGGCTTCTTCGATTTCTCGTACACATAGAATTAGGTAAATAAATGTTTGATTAAGTCGAAAACATTTAAAAATTTATATAATTTTTTTTTAAAAGGTGTAAATTAAACTTATGAGCTGTTCGTGAGCAGTAAATGTAGTGGAAAGCACTCATGCATGCATGCATGCATGATAAACAATACACGAATGTCAAAAAAAGACCATTTTAAATATTTTATTTTTTCTTTCTTAGAATAGTATACGGATAATGACCAGTCAAATTTGTATTATCTGATGGATTGGTATCGAGTTTATTTACTTTATAGAGATAGATCGATATTTAATTTTATTTAACTGAGGACTGGCCACTATTTTATTTCCTTTTTTTTTTACCGTGATGATATCCAAACTTTCATTTTCATTTTTCCACACTCATTCCAATTGTTATATCATATTATTGAGGGAAAAATTGCACTTGAAGGCTAATATCTTCTAAATAGTGCCTCAGAGTCGCATGGAAAATTAATAATTTTGAGTACAGTAGTTGCTTTGATAAAGATTTTGAGCCATTTTCAATTTAGTTACGATTGGTAAGTGAAATAGTACGATAGTAGAATATATTTTCTTTTTCAAAATCTAAATTTTAAAAGTATCTAGTCTATAAAAAAGGATTTATTGTTTTTTTTAAAAAAATTATTATATACTAAAATCGGCCAATTTTTAAAAATTATACACGTATACAATGACAAAGTTAATCTAAAATTCTTATAAAAAAAATTTAAATCGAAAATGAACATGACCCAATAAATTTCGTCTGAAAATCAAATTATTAAAAGTTTGAATCTCTCTACTATTGAGTTTATTTTGGTGTTAACTATTGTCAAATCTCGTAAGTAAAAAGAACTATTTGATTGTGTCAAAAAACATTTGACAATTATACTGATAGTTGCTTTTTCCAAATTATATTTAATGCTTTGGATATAAATTGTCATTATGAAGGATTTTTAACAAAATGCCCAAATCCATAGTTTGACTAATCAAAGTTCGAATTATACACTTGATTAGGCTGAAAATTCAAACCAATGACCCAATCCAATAATTGATTTACTCAATTTTGGAGGAGTGACGACCACTAGACCATATCCCTAATCATCAGATAGATTAACTGATTCACGAGACATTTCATTTTTTTCTTAACATTAAAGTTGAAAGAAATAAATATCAATTTATCTCAGTTTGAATCATAACTAGCTAGAATTAGGAGATCCCTTGATAGAGACATGATTTTATGTGATCTTGTATTTTAGGAAATTGTTCCTTTGTAATTATTTATGAAATATAGGATTTACCAAAAGCTATAACTGTTGATAATGGTGTAACTCAAATCTTTTAAACCGTACAGCTGTACAAGCACCACGTTTCGATCGATCACACAGTAAGAGCAATTATTGTACCCCAACAATCTCCCTCCCAATAATATACTATTTGCAACTCATGTGAATCGAATATGTGACATTAACTCTAATATCAATTGTAGGATCAAGTTCTTGCCGCTTCACCAAAAGCTATGACTGATGGTAACGATACAACTAAAATCTTTTAAACCGTACATCAACACAACACAACGTTCGATCGATCATACATTAAGGACAATTGTTTTACCCCAACAGAATTGCAAGCAGTGAAAATCATTTCATAAACTGTTTTTTTTTAAAAAACAAAATTAGCATAGTAAGGATAATCTCTACTACATATCAATCTTCTTTTCTTCAAATAATTTGAATAAAAATTATGAAGATAATTAATAAATTTTTATGTTGTATTTTTATAAATAAATAAAAAACGTGTTTTTCTTCATTTACCAGCTATTATAACATAAAAATTTGCGTTGTAAACTGAAAAGCAATTTAAATATAATTTTACACCTTAATTCTAGATTCTATCTACAGTTGCACAAAAGCTTAATACATGAACTTCAAAGTAGCCAACTAATTAATAATAGTGTAGATATGAAAATAGAAACACAAAAATAAAAGACTTAAATATTTAATAAAAAAATTCAACTGCGCGTTTGTACATATTTGAAGTACAAACTCTTTCTGTCCCTATAAATTCACAGCCTAAACCCCATCTGATCAATCATCAAAGAATTCACTTGCAAAACCCTTCGATTTTTATCTCTAAGAAAATCTTAGAAAAATCTACCAACGATGGCTTTTGAGAGTTCATTTGGCAAACTGTTCAAGCTTATCTCACTCATATTCTTGTTATATAACATGTCATGCCAAGCACAATTATCCACGTCATTTTATGCAACCTCCTGCCCGAATGCACTTACTACCATCCGAAACTCCATCCGACAAGCCGTATCCCAAGAGCGTCGCATGGCAGCCTCGATCATCCGTCTCCTTTTCCACGATTGCTTCGTTCAGGGCTGCGATGCATCACTCCTTCTCGACGAGACTCCTACAATACAAAGTGAGAAGACTGCGTTCCCTAATGCTAATTCTGTACGAGGCTTCGAAGTCATTGAATCCGCCAAGAGTGCAGTCGAGGCTATATGCCCTAGAGTTGTTTCTTGTGCTGACATACTCGCAGTAGCCGCACGCGATTCATCAGTGCTTGTAAGAATACTATATTCGTAGTTAAAGTGAATGCTTGTGTTTTTTATTGGGTTCAAATAGTTTAGTGCTTCGATTGATATTCAAAAGGTTAATTAGTATATACATATGTGATACAAAATCTGAGTCATGATTTATATGTAAATTATTTTAATTGTTTGGAGAAAAAGACATAGTTGGCTATCATCATATCATAAAGTTTAGATTACTATTGATGAGCAAGAAACATTATCCAAGGTTTATTTTTTTTGTCCATAATAAAAGGTTGGAGGTCCATCATGGGATGTGAAACTTGGGAGAAGGGATTCAACAACGGCCAATCGTGCCCAAGCAAACACAGATCTTCCCGGCCCTGCTTCAAATCTTGACGTTCTTATCACAAGATTCGCAAATAAAGGACTTAGTGAAAGAGACATGATTGCCTTATCAGGTAATACTCAATCTTTTTCATGCAATAATATATATATAAAAAAAACAGCTCAAAAGCCAAACATGATATTTTGTAACCATACAGGATTTGCTGCTAAAAATATATTTAATCATCATTTTGCCCCGTAATTCATCCTCCAAAAAAATGGTCCCCTATAAATAACAATCCCTTAAATTTCATTTGAAAACAAAGATATATGGCATCTGGTTTAGTATTATCATATATGGTGGTCATGGAATATATACTCCTAATATGGGAAAAAAATACAAATTTTTCATTTAATCATTCTTCAATAAGAGTTCAGGCTTTCAAATCATCATAAATAGTGATTCAAATATCTCTCCATATATATGCAGGAGCACATACAATAGGTCAAGCCCAATGTGTCACCTTCCGTACTCGTATCTACAGCAATGGAACCGAGCCCATAGACGCCGGCTTCGCCGGAACACGTAGACGAGGATGCCCTCAAAGTGGCGGTGACAGTAACTTGGCACCGCTCGATTTGGTGACACCAGTTACGTTTGATAATAACTACTTCAAGAATTTGATTCAACTAAAAGGACTTCTTCATTCGGATCAAGTTCTTTTCAATAATGGATCTGCAGACAGTATCGTTGCTGAATACAGCAGTAATCCTCAAACATTTAACTCTGATTTTGCAAGTGCCATGGTCAAAATGAGTGATATTTCCCCGCTTCTCGGAACAAATGGGATTATCCGAAGGGTTTGCAGCTCGATCAGCTAAGATCGGGTTTTTGTCTGAATTGAACTTCTGTTTTCAATAATGTTATATGTCATATTTAAAGAATGTTATGGATGCCAGCACACCATAAAAATATGTGGTGAAAAAAAATTAAATAAACTTCTCTTTTTATAATTATACACGATAATAGAAATTATAGCAAATTGTACCCTGGATTTTCATAGTTACCTGTGTATCCATTGTTACTAGTTTTGGTTGGCGCCGCACATATGCGCAGTGTCATATACTTTGGTCAATTTTTTCATACTTTGATCGAAAATAATATTTCAAATGATTGACTTTAACAAATATTTTAAAAAAAAGACTATGCTACTGTAATTAAATGGAAAAAAAAATAACCAAATGATTGACTCTAATTTTTTTAAACAAAGAATGATGTTCATTTTACTATAAACTGAAAAAAAAAAAACATTTGAAGTTGCTCGCATCAACAACCGATTAAGATATATTTTTCCTAGTCGGTTCAGGCCAAACTCGAGCATCAACAAAATTATATAACCAAAAAAAATTGAAAAAAAAAGTTTTTCTAAAAAAAATTTTAAATTTTTTTAGTGAATAGTAACTCTTGATCTCTTATATATGTAAAATTATATGTTTCTTCATGCTAAGTGTAAAATGAAGAAGATGTTGCTCATTGTAATAAAAACAACTGCGTGTTTCTTTTTTATCCTTCTTAATGCTATTTCTTGAATGAAAATATGGTCTTATATTGATTTATGTAATGGAATATTCAACGTGATTAAAACAGTTGATGATGCTAACCCAATATTTTGACCTAGAAAAATGATTAGCCGTCATCTTCAAAAATCTTATTTTTTTTACAAGACAGCTCGGGAATAGACTTCAAGCTGATCTGTAGAATTCATAGACAAATTTAATATTATACCACGATGGTTCCATCTATCTCTAGGAGAATGTGACGTCCGCTCATATTGAAAGGTCACATGATACTCGACATTGCCTTAAGGGCACCACCCCTATCTCTAATAATATGCATAGGGGGGACACACGCACTTCAACACACACAGACATATTTATATGCGTTGTTTGTATAACAGTACTCGGGGTGCTTATTGGCTCAATCTGAAGCGATTGTTTTTTTTTAAAATTCAAGGGAAATTTTTGCTTGGAGGATTCGAAAACGCAACCATTGTCTTCTACTCTAAAGCTCTAACCAATTGAACTAATGGGCCTTTTTGTTTGTAAAATAACCTCAAATATATTTTTCTAAATTTTAAAAAAAAATCAATTTTTTATAAATTAACGGATCCGGTTCCGGTTCAACCCGAAACCGGATCCGTTTAGTCCGAAACCAATAAGATACCGATTTCGGAAAGGTAGAACCGCCCCGGACCGGTATCTTACCGGTTCCAGGGCGAACCGGAACCGGTTAGTCCAGTTTCGGTTTCGGACCGAACTAACCGGTCCGGTTAAACACCCCTAGTTTTTAGTGTCAGACTTCCCAGAAAGAAATGCTTTCCTTGTATGCGTTTCATTTTATCGTTTTTAACCGGATCACTTTCACTATCGTACCAATTTATAACGAAAATACATTTCAGTGTTGTAGTAGTGAGGCGTCGGTACGGAGTTGCTCACATAAACGCATGCTTGGAGAGGGTTTTACGATATTGCTGTAAAATTCATTTTTTAAACATTGTGACTCCGGAGGTGAAATCTGAATACCCAAATGTTTATGTTGATTTGTAATGTTTTTGCAGCAAGAATAGCATTATTAATTTGATTTAAGTTATATTTTATTTTGTTTATGTACCCATGCTATTACTTTTTATTTTCTTTACTTTTTTTCCCTTAATTTGTGTTTTTTGCTTGGTGTTATTCCCTTAAAGCAAGAGCAAAATTATATTATCATTGTTCTTAGAAAAGGAAACCAAGACAAAATCATCCTTTCTCAATTTGCACACAACCAAGCTTTGTTCAACTTCAGTTCAGTGGACTTGGATCTTTTTTCATTTTATAACAAAGTTCTCTCTTTCTCTTGCTTCTTTCAAGAACTTGTTAATTGCTTTATCATCTCCTGATATTTGTGTTCCAACATTTTTCAGTATACGTATATTTCAACTTAACCAAGTTGCTGTGATGTTACTTATTTGAAATTGCTTTTATTAAATTCTGATATATTGCACCTCAGATTGCTTCTGCTCTGATATATTTGACAATTGATGATGTCAAGTAATAACATTTTATATTATATTTTTAAATTTCGATTGTCTTCACACATTATTAAGAAAATGTGATGTCATCTTTGCCAAATAAAATTACACGACATTAGAAAAATCTCTCTAAAAACAAACCAAACGCATACCAAATTCACATTCAACTTCAAAATGTTTCATTAAATATTTTTTTGAAAACATCATAAAAAAAGAAGAAGACAGAGCAGGTTCGATGAGATGGGGACCATCTTCTCAATTAATATTTTTCAAGTCCAAAACACGAAAGAGTCTATTGTATAATTTTATAAAACTCAAAAATAGTGTCCATCCCTCACTGGTTTTATGTTCCTTTCATACATATATGTACACACTCAAACAATACATCTCAAAGAATATTTCCCAAAAAAACAGAAACTTAGCTTTGCGTCAGTTGCTTCCCCCTTTTCGCTTCCAATCTTTGGCTAGCGAATCGCGATGTACTTGCAGTCGCTGTTGCAGTTTGCGTACCTATCGTAGAGCCGAAGGATTTTGAATTTGATTTGCCAGAACTTCTTGTTGTGGAAGATGCCGTAATTGCCTTGCGAGGCTTTCTGTACCTGGAATCAGTGTAATCAGGTCTCATTGGAACATCGAGAATAGTTGGTTTTCTTGATAATAATATGACTGTGCGTCGCATGTCGGGGCGTATCTGTGGATCTGATTGGGTGCAGAGTAATCCAATCTGTATAAACATCGATATTTGATCTATATCTGATGATGTTACCAGTGTAGGATCCAGAATTTCGACTATCCGGTTTTTCTTGTACAGCTTGTATGCCTGAAAATGAGAGAACAAAAGTATCCAAGATTATATCATGATTGCACTTTAATAATCTTTATGTTTAGGTTTTACATTGATATCATTTTGAATGAAATCAAGTCGTTACCCATTCGAGTAAGTTTTGAGAGTCAGGGTCTCGATTAAAAGTTGAATTTTTATGTCCACTTATCAGCTCAAGAACCACAACACCAAAGCTGAAAACATCGGCTTTTACAGAGAGAGTGCCATGCATGAGATACTCTGGTGCCATGTAGCCGCTGTTAACAAATCAACACATTCGTCGGTTAAAGTTTTCCAGTTGCCACCAAGAAAAATGAATTTGGATGTCATCACCACGTATTAATTACAGTTTTGGATGATTAAATTTGAAAAGTTTTTGAAAGTGTTTCAGAAATAATATAAAGACCATTTAGGAAACGATTAGTATCCATTTTTCAAAGTTTTCAGGTTTTCTACCTCTTGATTTAGGGATTTTGCAGCTTGGCGAGGCTCGCTAATGAGAAAACTATAAATCCTCATTACCTACATATACTTTTAATTTCCATTAGAGACTTTTTCAATCTTTTCACTGGACCTAAAAACTAGTACCAGCTACATTGACAAGAAAAACTATTTGTTGAATTGTCATAAAATCCCGAACTCATTGAGAGATTTGACAATTTATCATTTATTCTCTAACACTATTATATCCTTAAGGGCATGGAAACTTACTTGGTACCAGCTATACGAGTGTTAATATGTGTTTGATCTTCAGGATAGAGACGTGCAAGCCCAAAATCAGCAATCTTCGGTTCCCATTTTTCATCGAGTAGAATATTGCTAGCTTTGATGTCTCGGTGTATGATGCAACAGTGAGCATCCTCATGAAGATAAAGCAATCCTTTTGCAATGCCCGTTATCATGTCACGTCTTCGATTCCAATCAAGAGGTTCACGTCCTCGAGACGCTAAATCGTTATTACAATACATTACTACTTGTAATTTCATTTCTAATGCTGTAAGAGGCAGGCAAATTCTGTTTTGATACTGTAGCAATGCTACAAATACAAAGCTAAATCAGCAGCAGAAAATGGAATTATTTGGGAAGTATCCTCGTTCAACCTAATCAACCGACTAAGTCTTAGAGCATAAGGTTCAAATAAGAATCCCAACCAAAGAGGAAATCAAACCATTTCTAATAGTTTATGACCACTGCATGCCCACATTAAAGTTATCGGAAATCTTCGTACCCAAATTAAAACTAATTCTCTAAGAATTCCAACTCAAATCCTCATATCCATCTTGCTAAAAGTGTAGTTTGTATACTTGAAATATAAACGTCTAGGTAATTGGAAAAAATGTAGAGTGACCATTTTATTGACCCTTGCGCTTCTAACACAAGAATCAGAGATAAAACCAAATGCTTGAAACCAACTATTCCACCGCCAACTAGCTGATTGGCCAAAGATAATCGAATAACTTGTTAAACTTCATTCTCTCAACAAATTTTGATAATCGAAGATCCAAATGGTGATATAAAACGCAAAATTAACTAAGCTTACTGAATAAAAATTTGTCAAGGCTCTCATTAGCAACATATTCATAAACAAGAAGCTTTTCTGCACCCTTTACACAGTAGCCCAACAGATTCACCACATTTCTATGCTGCACAAGGGCCAACAAGTTTGCCTCATTTTGAAACTCTTTCTTCCCCTGACTTGATCTCTGTGACAGCTTCTTCACAGCTATTACTCTCCCATCATCCAACTTCCCCTAAAAAATCATATATCAAAATCCCTCAATCATATCTTGCTTCGAAATTCTCTTATTTCTAATGTTTTTTTTAAAAAAAATTAAATTAAATCCAATGTTATTCAGTCATATATAATAACCTAGGGCTCAATCTTGAAAACTAAATTTTTTTACCTTGAATACTGGGCCAAATCCCCCTTCCCCGAGCTTCTGATCAGGATGAAAATTGCTGGTTGCTTTTGTAAGGGTTTCAAAAGAAAACTGCTTGTGTGCTTGTGCTGCGATTTCTTCCAAGTCCGCTTCGTTTTGATCTTTTGAATAGATCAAGAAGTACACAAGAAAACACACACAAACCCAATAATACCCATTAAATTTGAGTGATCAGAAAACGAAAATCAAACGACCAAGTATCTACAAGTCACCAAAAAAGAAACCTTTTCTTGCAAGGGAGGTGAAGAGCTTGATCAGATTTTGGAGTAAGCTTTTGCATTTAGTCATATCATCGTACCATTTCATGAAAAAAATGATTTGATCCAAAAGAAACTTTGTAATTTCTGTTTAATTTCCTTGAAGATCTGGTTTCTGTAAGACTATTAATCAATTGTTTCCATAACAACGACAACACTTTTTTGATGTGCAATATCTAAAAATTTTCCGAAGCAGGCAAACGAGTTGACCAAAGCAAAATGTCTACTTAATTTTTTAATGCTTTTCTCTAAAAGTTAAATGTACAAAACTTATAAAACTTCAAAAATCATATAAATTTTAATTTTTTTATTTAAAATAAAAGAAATTTATTTCTCACATGAGCTATAATTTTTTAATAATATATCAGTTTGAAATGCAAGAATTAAAAATCATATATGATTACTATTTTGTTTTTTGTTAACGTTTTTTTCTGGAAAACTGTTAACATAAAAGAGAGTTAAGCAAGGACAATAAATAATCTTGGCATCTTCAAAATATGTCTCTTTGTTGAAATTGGGTCGAGAAAAGAATTAAGGAGATTCTCTATTTTTTTTTTAAATTAAAGAAGAAAATTATCTTTCGGTGGTAGTACCTTCTCGAGAATTATATATGATGTGTTTCGTTATTTATCGTGTTCGATAGAATTAGATATGTGCGAAAAATAGATAAAGAACACCACAATTTTTACGTGGAAAACCCTCAAAAAATAAATGAAAAATCATGGTTTGGATGTATTACAGGACTCTGGCACAACACACTAATACCAAATTATTAGACAAGAATATCAGAAAAAGTAAGAAAAAGGAAGAACAGACTCAATGTGCTCTCTGATGAGTCTTTTTCTGCATAAAGAGTCCAACCTCTGTGATGAGACCCTAAGTACGTATTTATAGGTTCATTCCCGGTGATTAATTGGCGGGAAATCTGGAACACGATCTCCCTTGATCGTGGCGTTATTGTGGCAAGTGTATCCGAGAATACCGCACCCCATTAATACACGTTTATTTCCGCTGATTAATTTTTTGGTTACACCCAGGTCTTTCGCTAGTCTTTGACTGGTATGCCGGGCATGGTTTTATAATGTTCAGATATATTATGTTCGGTACCTATGTTCGGCAATAGTTATGTTCGGTATTTGCAAAAGATTTTACCAAAAAAAACTAATGTGTCATATGACATCGATATATTTCTTACGTCATTGAAAATGGCCAATCGAGCCACAATTTATGTAAGAAATTTTCCCGGTTTCTCTTTGGGCCCCACATGTTATAATCATTCATGTACCCCACGTTTTTTTTATGATTGCATACTCTCATTGTGAAAATCAAAAGAGGCACAAATATTTGTGTTAAATAAATTAACATTTCAATCTCGTTGTTATTAAAATATAAGCATTTAAATTTCTGTGTAATACTAATAGGCGTTTAAATAATGTGTTATATTAATAGATGTCTAAACCCCTATATTAGTTTTTTTTTTTAAATAACACTTTGTTTAAAAAAAAGCGTTTTAACCATTGTATAATATTAATAGGCATTTAAACATCTGTGTAACATTAATAGACGCTTAAACCTTTGTGTTATATTAATAGATGTTTAAACCCCTGTGTTTTTTAAAAAAAAAAAACAAATAAGCAAAAAAAACCGAGTTTTTAAAACATAAAATTTAACTATATCAATTATTTTAATTAACTCTAAAAATGCATCTCATAATGTATATTTCACGTTTTATTATATCATTCATTTGTCGACATTTAATTTTTTATTTTATTATTTTACTTGGAATGTAGAGAATGCGAACGGAGGCCTTGTAAAAATGTAAATTGACCGATTGAATGATAGAATGACGCGGGTTAACTATTGTAGCAAAAATTGAATAAACAAATAAAATCACTTTTTCATATTGTAAATTAAATGTGAAAAAAATTAATAAATGAATAAAATGTGAAACATGCCTTATGAGATGTATTTGGAGTGCATGAATTTGCAATTATAGAATCGATGTAGTTAAATTTGATGTTTTAAAAACTCAGGGGATTTTTCCTTATTTTTTTAAAATATCACAAGGGTTTAAATGTTAAATAATATTACACACGTGTTTAAATACATATTAACATAACACATGTGTTTAAAAGTCTATTAATATTACACATGAGTTTTAACACTTTGTTTTTACAAACACAGGGTTATTTTTTTCAAAAAAAAAAAAATAGAGGTTAAACACCTACTAATATAACATAGGTGTTTAAACACATTGTTAGGATCGGACTGGAGTGTTTAGAGGGGTGGATGAATACTCCTTTAAAATTAATACTTATTGATTTCTCTCAGGTTAGTGAGTGAAATATATTTCTTAATCTACCTTTGAGCAGAACAGACCACTGAATATGAGAGTGCGAAAACGGTCTGTTCTTGACTAGTAAGAACGGCTTGATGGCTTAATGAGTGTAACGCAATACAGAATGTAAATAGACAGGATGCGTTTCTGAAAGTTCGAAGGAGAAACCTTCTACGTCTCCCCTTCTTTCAATCAATGAAGGATTCACTAGAAGACTTTGAGTAATACAACCACTTGTACAACCCCGATTCAACTGGATTTATCCCACTACCAGACTGAAACTTCTAGCCTCTCGATCTGTTCAGACACAAACTGTCTGACAGTTACAATTGAATCTCACTCTTCTATCATATTACAAATACAAAAGACAGAATGATTTATCTATGCACACAATGATCCTGCGATGATCAAATATTACAATAGGCTGTGCTTATGAAAACTTTGAGCAGACTGGTAAGATGAATATTTTTCAATAACGGTTCTGCTCAAGAATGTCTTGACTTGTAAGCTTGTGCTGTATTTGTTTCTTGATTAATCAGTAGTCATCTCTCTTCGAGTACTCTAGTTGCATCCTTATATAGTCGTTTATACCAAAGACACTATTTCCTTTTATGTGCAACTCTTGAATCTGTTCATTCTCTGAACAAGCTTCAGTCTTCTTCTTTTAGGCACTTTCACTTCTGGTCTGTGCTTTCGGCGTTTGTTAGGTAGGCTCTCCTTTGTCTACTTACCTTTTAAGGTAATCTTCAGTCCTTGGTCTTTTTCAGCATTAATTGCATCATTAAATGCTTCAATAAATAGCCGTTAATGATTCAGACTGAAGAATGAAGCTTATCTAACTTTGTCTGCTCTGATCTGATCTTTATTGAGCTAATCTGTGCTTCGATCTGATCAGACTGGTTTGCATCGATCCGTTCTGATTTTGCGATAGACCATATCGGTCTGATATGTTTTGACATGGTTTCATGGCTCGATGGGTCTGATCTGTTTTGTCATCTTTAAAATTCGGAACTAACACACATATTAACATAACACAGGGGTTTAAACGCCTATTAATATTACACATGGGTTAAAATGCTTTGTTTTTAAAAACTCGGGGGTTATGTTTTAAAAAAATTATAGGGGTTTAAACACATATTACTATAACATACACTAAATAAAAGGTATGCCATGATACCCCAAGTCCCATAAGTTGCAATCTTAAGAAAACCATAATAGCAATGTCTCTTAATATTACAACCTTACTCAAAAATAAAGGACATGAGGTAAAACTAGTAGCCAAAGTCCCACAAGTTAGAGCATAATAAGCCAGGTTGTGTGCTACGAAGACAATGTGTAATACTGAAATCCGAGTGATGAGAATCATATAAATCTAATGTACAATATATTATTGAATGGAGACGAAAAATCTTTCCCCTGACAACTATTTACTAAAGTCTAAGTCAAAGTCAAATTAATTAAAAAGTCGAACTTAATTTATTGATCAATAAAGAATTGTCATCAAAATTCAATATTAGGTCGGGTTATTCTTGCTCGGACCAACTTTGCAAAACCGTATGAACGTATAAAATGTGCAGTTGATATAGTTAAAGACTAAAATTTAAATGATATTTTTTATTAAGCTCCTCATGTAAAACTTTCAGGGATGCAGATTTTTTGACTTTATATTTATCGCCTGGGTATGTCCAATTTGCATATTTTTTATTAATATATTTATTTTACTGATAAAAAATGGTTATTTTTCATTATGAGCCTCCATTCCAACTGTGCTTTCATATGCCAAAGAATATTATAATTCGTGTCCCTAAATCAAGCTTGTCTAGTAGTAATAATAATACCAATAATGCAATCTGTAAAGAGTATTTACTTCCAATGATTAATATTTTTATAGGGATGGTCTAAAGTTTTTTCCACACATCGTGAAATTAGAACACGAGTCTTTCACAAAAGGGAAGTGGACTGGAAGCTACGAAGCAAACCCTATTATCATACGGGTTTGTGTTAAATTTACGCAAAGATACTTGTCAGTGATGTGTTTGCATTGTTTAGTGGAGACACCACAACTCTTTTTTTTTTTTTTTTCTAGAACTATGAGTGCAGTCATTTCTTTGCGCGGCGCTACTAGCTGTAATTTTATTATTTATAGATGAATATTTAATCTATTAATCTTTTGAAGGTATAATCGACCTACCCAAAAAGTTTGTTAAGCTTAAAGCACAAACAATTGTGAAAGCATCTCTTTGCTTGCTTATTGTAATTTTTTGCATCAATTGATTGCCACTAAAACAAGAGAAAGTTGAAAGCAAACTCCATATATAAATAAACACTCTCTTTAATATATACATTCAAATGGATACATTTGTATACAACTAGACCGACTTATCCTTCCAATAATAAACAAACCTGATTGATGCAAAACAAGACTGGAGAAAGAAGCTCCTCGCCTCTTTTCCCAACCTTTCAAAAGTAAATATTGAACAAAATTGAGCTGTACTCCATTTGGAATCTCTTGTTCTAGATCTGTACCTCATTTCCAGTTTATACATATAAATGCATGACAAAAAATATATCGAATGTTTTTAAATTATTTTAAGAGCATATTTGCCATTCATCTGCAGGCCTAAACAGCTAAACTGGATAAAAATCCACAATCGAAAACAGAAGATCTGGAGTGGCGATACTCCTGCGCAAACTGACTTCTGCTTATCACTAGACAACACAAACATACGTTTATCATCCCCCTTTCCCTTAAAAGGTGGAGATGGGCACAATCCCACAAAAATCTGGGGCCTACTCTACTTCTTGTCTGCCAAGATTGCTAACAAACATGAACATCAAGTCTCCCCTTCAAAAGCAATGATTTTCAAAACAATTACTCCGCAGTTTCGGATGATCCCTATCGATGTATCCGTTATTTCACAATTTCACAGCTGCAAAATGAATGACATTTTGTAGATAGTGTACATGTATAGGCAATGACATTAGATAATCTTGATTATGTGCGTTTGAAAGAAGTACCAAATTCTTGTTTGGATCCAAATTCTAGGCCCCAACTGCTTCAGATTACTACTTTTCCATCAAGTTTCTTGCACGGAACTCCACATTCCGTAGATTACGAAGATGTTTCAAGATTTCTTGAAGGAGATCCATTCCTTCGTCCCCTTTCTTTAGGGAGCTAATACAATGCGTTATGAACTCTATATCAGCCTCAAGAGCTTGTAGCATTTGATAGAGATGATCCACCTCCTCTTCGATGGCAACTTTTTTGTTGTCGGTTCCAAACTTAGATTCATAAGTGACGTGCATCATGTTTGAATGGATCTCGTTAGACCCATTCGGTACCTCATCGCCATTTTCATCAATTGTGGCATCGAAAAGAGGAAGAAGAGATTTTCCTGTTTGAACGAAGATTCTTTTCTGTGGGTTATTCTTGCCATTCATCAAGCATCCATTAGATTGCAAATGAGTATTCCCATTGTGTTGCTCCAAATCTACCGTCTCATCTACTGCCACAAGCTTTTCTTTTAGCATCTTAAGCTGTTCAAGGATAGAGAATATCTCTTCCTCAAAATCAGCTAAACATTCTTCCAAATTAGCAACTGCATCAACAGGAGTGGTGAATTCTTGAGAGCTGAAAATACCTTCCTCCTCTTTCACTTCTTGATTTAAAACAATCGATAATCCATTGTCCTCACCATTGCCGTAAGAACCAGAAGAAAATCCACTCTTAACACTTCCATCTTTACTTCTTCTCGACACCCTCATTTTCTCCTTTGCTTCATACTCCAAAACCTTTTTTTTACACATTTCTAACTCTTTCAAGAGCTCAAATTTTTCGTTCTCTCTTTTCACCATAAGTTCATTCAAAAGCTCCAAAGCTTCTTGGTCGTAATCCGATTGTTCATCCATCATTCTCTGATACTGCAAAGCTTCCATTTGCATTGCCGCCTTCTCTTCTTGGAGTCGATTTATCATAGCCATCGTTTGATTTGCAGCCACAGCGGAGGCACTTCTCTCTTCTTCTAACTCGGCATACAAAGTTTGCAAATTGTTCCTTTCGGATCTCAGGGCTGATTTCAGACGTTCAATTGTAACGACTCCATCGATATTTTCCAGCTCACTTGTCACACTTCCATCCAATGACTCTTCGGCCCCCAACTCTTTTTTCTCGAGTAATAGTAATTTCTTATGCAAGTGATTTAGACTGTCAACTGAGTTTGGAGTATCAGGAACTTTATCTTCTTCAATCTGATATAGCTCCGAGTAGAATGAGTGTTGATTGGTCGTTATATCATCTGTTCCTTGAACCGATAATGACTTCAATTCCACCATCTGTTCCTCAACTTGGATATGACCTAATAGAAAGCAAATTATAGAATCTTGACTAAAAGGGGTGAAAGAAACTAGATTTTTTTTGGGAACTTTTCAACGTGATAAAACAATAAGTCAAAAGTACCATGATTTTCTGCTTCGTATGAATTAATAGATGCTTGAATTTGCATATCATCTGTTATATCAAAACCAGGAATTTCTGTCCCAATTGAGATGTCTGCTTCATTTTCATTAGTCACCATTTCAGAAAATTCTTCAGAAGCTACGACATTCAGACAAATAGTATGCTTTCAATATGTATATCACATACTTAACTTCGATATTTGATGAAGTTATTTCAAAGAACAAATATATGTACCAGTAGTAACATGAGAATGCTTCTTCCCTTCTGCTCCCTCCAGTTCTTGATCAAACTCACTTGCTAATTCAGATGGAATTTGTTTTACATAAAATTCTGTAAATTCTTCAAGGTTTTTGGGATTAAAAACCTCCGAATCTTCAGTCTCTCTGATATCCACTAAATCAGATCCTCGATATTTTGGTTCCTCATTTGTATCAACATCAAGAATTGAATCCACATCCACTATTCTTCTCACAATCTCCATAAAAAATTCATCCTCTTCTTGGACCTGAAGCCCGCAATCAAAAGCACATTCTTGAACCTTAGTCGTACCCTGATGTTCAATCTTGAAATTGTCCTTGCTCTGATGTTCTTCTATTGAATCGATCAACTCAACAGGAATGAGCCTTTGTCCGCTATGATCCAGAAAGAACTCCAAATGTGGAGAAGAAATTTCAATAGGAGCATCTTCTTCAACACACACCTGAACAGATTTATCTTTCGTGATCAAAGATGAGTTTTCCTCTATTAAAGTCGCCTCCTCATCCTTTTTTTCATGTTTTTCTTCTTTCAGTGTTTTCATCTGTTCACTTTCTGCAACTTCCAAGCTTCTATCAAGTTCAGAATTAATCTCATATTCATTCTTATTTTCCAAAGTCTTTTCACCATCCCATAAATTAGCAGCAAAGCCAGATATACTCTTATCAAGATCACATTTTTCTTGAATAAAACTATCATCTAACGCGAAATCCTTTTTACGGGAACATTCCAAAACATCCCAATATGGTGTTTTTTGGAATTTATAAGAGGAATATGTATCAAGATTGTTATTACTATTATCCAAACATACCCCACAACAAGAACAATCCATACTTACCTCACCATTTTCACATCCCTTTTCTTCAAACCTCTGAATCATTCCAACATCTCTAACCCTCGAAAAAAAATCAAATTTCTTTGAGAAACCTTTTAATTCCGGCCGTGAGGACAAGCAGTCCTCACACATTTTTTGCGATTCTACCAATTTCTGATGATTTAAACAGTAACCCAGTTTAGAAATCTCCTCAGAATGAGCTTCACAAAGAAGATCCCTGTGCAGATTCCCTTTTGCCGGGTCAAAGATATGATCAAGCCTTGTACACCATAGGCATGGGGGTTTTAGACTAAAAGACTCTGCAAATTTGATGATCAGATAAGAAAACAGTGAATTTAACAAGAGAGAGGCTATCAAAATCCATTCAAGAACAGTATAGATGAGAATTATGGAAATCTTGTTGATATTTCTGTTCAACATGGTCGCAAATTTGTTTGGGGCCATGTTCTGGTATTTGAAGTTATTTTTTCGTGAAAAAACTTGAAAATATGTACAAAACGATGAAAGAAACCCTACAAAAAAGCAGACAACTCAATAGTAGATGCCTTATGTTGGAGCTCATCATGTGTGTCTATGTATCTTTTTTCCTTTTGCCATCATAATAACAATTAAAAGTGTACACACATTTTCCTAATTCATTTTAATTAAAATATATGCAAGACCAGAAGTTACTCATCTAACATAAATCAGTATATATTTCCACCAGATAATGTTTTCCTCAACTCGATATTCGTAACAAACGTGATTTTCATTGTGCTTAAGTTCCACAGTATTTAATAATATGAAATTAATATAATCATATATTTAATATTAAATAGTAGTAACATTGTTATGCCCTTGTTTGTATTTGTAATTATGTATGTTGAGAGTTCTGACAAATAAGGGGGAAATGGTGCGAAAAAGGGTAATTTTTTGTTAAATTATGTTTGGTTAATGTTTTGGTGGATAATGTTTTTGGTAGGCACAAAAGTAATAACGAACTACATAGCTCAGTCTTGGCATATCGATCTTGGCCCTTTGCAAAACCTCAGATCATTCACTACAGAAGTATAAATGTAATCAGATGAAAGATTCTTGTTTTCAGTCTGAAATCTGTAATTCCTTTGTCCCCATTTAGCAGGAGATGAAGCAGCAGCCTTGTGTAAAGGCAACTACTTTTCAGTACTTATCTTTCTTTGGGAAAAATGGTTATACAATTTCAACTCCTAACTCATGCTCTCGCCGAATTCTAATATATTAAAAAAAAAAACTATATTCAGATTCAATTTGAGTTTTAGTTAACATCCAAATCACACAATATATGCATATAGCTTCATTCAAAGCCACTCCATCTTTCAGAGTTGCCTGACAATAAGAGGGTGAGTATATGAGCAAACATTTTAAAGAGTATTGAAGTTTTTCGTTGCAAAACCACCCCAATGCTTTAATTAATGACCAAGAAAAATATATAGGCAAATGGCAAAAAATTTGGTCAGGTTTGAATCAAGGTTATTTTTAGAATATGCCTAAACTTAAGGGTAAAGTATACCCTATCCTAATATATAGAAAGATAACTAAAAATCAGAATTTTGGTTTTCAAATATAATACAATCTTTGACTGCTAGGCTTCCAAAGAACGTAAAAACCAAAGGTGCGAAGTGGTTTAGGGTTCTTAGATCCACAATCAGTTTTGTTCCTTAAAAATATATCCAATAAATAAAATGATCGAACAACTTAAATTTAAATTGATAATCTTCGGTACCGATAATTAACCTTGACATATTCAATAAATAAATAAAACTTATTAGTTAGCTTCTGGTGCAAAGGATATTGGGCCTAATAATTGGGCTTTTGATTTTTAACCCATTTATAATTTTTCTTGTTACTAATTTGAGGAAATTGAAAAAATGTATCGTCTATAAAAACATCTTTTTAATTAAATTACCTAAAATATTTTCTTTCTAACTAAATATAATTTTTAAAAACATCTTTTTAACTAAATTACCTAAAATATTTTCTTTCTAACTAAATATAATTTTTAAAAAATTTCTTTCAACTGAACGTATTTTATCAAACTCTAATCTAATTATTTCATTAATTATGACTAAACTTCCACTTGTTTAGCATCTTCCTCCCCAAAACTTTTACCTAATTCCCCACCTCCATTTTTCTGCAATGGTGGACGTCTCACCCTCACTCTTAAATTTCTTAAACTATGTGAATGATTCTTCAAAAAGAAAAAAATTATTGATGAAATTCTGGAAGTGTTCGATCTTCACTGCTATTCTCTCGCAGCACTGCATTTTTCTCCTTGACTTGTGACGTTGTGCAATCCAAATTCTCTGTCAAGCTTCATCTCTCTGCTTTGATTCTGGAAATTTTGGGATTTTATTCGATTCCGATCGACATTGCCGCAGTAAAATTTTCAGCCAACCTCTATTTATTTATTGTGTTCTATTCGCCGCAATCAACCGCTTCTACTTGAGATTCATTTTGCTCTCATTGAATTGCCTACGTGAATTCTTCTACTCCAACCCTACTTGAATGCAAACAAATTGTTGCAATTCTAGAATCGTGAATCGTGCTTCAATATTGAGTGTAGATTGATTTTTTGTCTTTTGAGTGAAGAGAAGATTTTTTGTCTTATTCGTTAATACATTAACATGAAGAGAAGGTTTTTAGTGCAGACCGAATTTTACTTTCGTTGATGTTTGAATCAATTTATTATGTTGTCGTAGAGATTATGAAACTGATAGACATGCAGTGTAATATTGACGAAGAAGACTTCTCATTTCTACCGACCCTGAATGAGAATCGAGAAACCGTCGCATGACATGGATGAGTGAGAAGGACATCATTTAAGTAAAAATAGCAAATAATTCATAAAATTAAAACAAAATTTATATACATGCATAGTATGAATTACGTGCACCGGTAGACCTATACGATGCATGTGATTCATGCGGTGCATATAAATATAATATACATACAACACATGAGTCTAGCGATTTATGTAAGTTATGTGTACCACTATACTCATGTGGTGTATGTGACTCATGTGATGCATGTAAATGAATGGTGCACATGACTCATGCATTGTGTGTAAATGTGATATACATGTACCATTAGACTCAAGTCTAATTTGGTCAATGTCTTAGAAAATGTACTTAGTTGAAAATATGTATTTTTTATGGACCGAGCTGGAAAAACTTTTTTCTATTAGACTGGTCCGAATTGATCCAAATATGAATAGCCATCAAGTTATTAAACGGGCTTGTATAAAAATGGGCTTCCCATTACTCTGGTAATGTTGAATGACTCGGAATTGAAATCAAGTGAAAAACACTTATGTTAAATGTGTTTCACAACTACTTAAAAAACATGTTCAACTACGTAACATTATATATATATATATAGTAGAATCTAAAAATAGTCCACGGAATAGTGATTGCCGTTCGCAGCTTTGCTCTTGATCAATTGTAATATTAAGTTACTTATCAAAAAAAAAAATTGTAATACTAAATTTAATATATATTATTTAATAACCTTATGATTAATCCATGATAGTTATTTAATATAGTTGGTATATTATTGTAGCCGGCGGGAAGATTAGATTGGAGGATTAAATAGCACTTAAACTTTGGAATTTTTATTATTTTAGGAATCAGCCAATGAACAACGTTCCAAATGGATACTTTAGATGTGGAGTTGAATTGATTAATAAATAATTTGCGTTTGGGATTAGTGAAAGAACTATTTGACTTTGAGTCTCGATACTATAAACTTATATGTTACTTCGAAAGGTCATAAATCAGCTGACGTGGTTTTCAGTGTAATCACATTTTAAATCATTTAATCTATGTGTATGGAAAATATATCAAATTTAGGCTACTCTTTTCCATGCATCAGGTCCGATGATCGGTTCCTCACATAATTCGCTGATCGAGTGAGCTTTTAATTAAGAACGGGGCCACCCGAAACTCCTGAGATCAATCAGCCATTTATTTCAAGTTAAGATCTGCACTTTATCTCATCGGCACGATTTCCTAAGGAATGTTAATACATTTTCTCTCTCTGGGTATCACATATGTATACCAAATTTTTATATTTGAAATATATGATTTAAATATGATATTTTATGGGAAAGAAAACAAATTGCCACACATATTTTCGGAAGAAAAAATAATTGGTGAAAATTGGGAACTAAGTTGGGAAGTTAATTGGTGGTCTTCCGATATTATCCATTTATCTCATAGTCGGTTTTACTAAAGCAAAAGAGGGTATTTTTAAAATTTTATAATGATTATACTAAAATGATTACTCTAAGATGCTCATATATTGTATATAGTATAGTATACCGTAGAAGTATATATTATTTTGTTATATTGTATATAGTATAGTATAGTGTAGAAGTATATATATATTATTTTGTTTAAAAAATAATATATATATATATAGTTTAAAAAATGAGTGTGACACGTGTAAGGCAGTGGACAGGAAAGGCATGGGTGGAGAGCTAAAAATAGGAATAGTGAAACGGCCCCCATATGTCAGTGGGACCCACCATTGAACAAAAACTGCTTCGAAAAATATGGAGTGAGTCCCTACAAACAAATGAAAACCCCTCAGCATCACGTGGGTCGGGGCCCTCCCACGAATACATTTCTTGTTGCAAAATTTAACTGCCCATTGGTGGATTGAATTACAATTTATGTCGAATTACGACGCACGATTTGACCATGGCGGAGTACGGCGGCGGAAGGAAAATATTCATCGGAATGGCATGTGCCAGAGCACTAATGTTAATTAATGGCCTGTCAGTTAATTCAAAATCTAATTGGTCTTAAATATCTTATAATACAGTGTCTCATGAGATAAATCATGAGTATATTCATATCTAATATCGATGAGAATATATTCATCTAAGATTATCTCATGGGTAGCCAATAATAATAAACCATTCAAAACATCATTTTTCGATTTGTTAGAATCAGGTTTCACATTGGAAAGCAATTAAAAATTATGATGAGGTACAAAATAAATTGCACATATTTTTTTACAATTGAAAGTTAAATCATTTTTTATTATTATCGTGAAATGCATGAATCTTTATAGAAAGTGTTGCAGTGTGTGCATTATGTTTTGTCTCAGTATATTTTCTACTTCTTAAATAATTATTTTTTATTTTGAAACTTAAGTTACTCGACCGACGGTTCAATTTTATTGATTTTTAGTGAATAATTCAGTTTTGGACTGTTGGGTTTTGTTTGAACCAATTGCTAATCTCTGGATAAGTGTGATAAGACAGTCATGAACATGGTAATATAGTTCATAATAAAAGCTGATGAATAATAATAATATATATGCAGGCAGGCAGGCACCACCAAATCCCATTCGGGCACACCACATAAAGCAAGCTTTGTGCACATTCTTGAGCTTTTGTATATTAATTTCATGAATATTCTCAAAAATGGTTGAATATTGTATCTAAAAACATCATAAGTTTTTTCTTCTATACACCTAGTTACATCAATAACAAAAAATATATATAATTTGATGCACACAGATGCATAGAAAGAAACCTACATGCTCACACAACAAAGTAGATAAAATATGAGGTCATCTTTATCCCTCTCATTACAAATCAATTTCAAAAGTGGGTACAACTGCCACATCAATAACTTGTGAAATTACTACAGTCAACAATTTCAAATCAACTTTTATCTCAGCAATTTCAAATTGACCCACTCAATTTTATATTATATTATATTCATATTTTAATATATTATATTCATATTAAATCTTTAAATATTTTAGGCTTATTATAATATAGCTTATTTTACTTGATTTTATTATTTATAAAATTAATTTAACTTATCTAAAAATTATAAAATATAAAAATTAAAATTTTTATTTCTGTATCCTTAAGTATACTGTAAATTATTTGTTTCCTAATTCTACTTCTCATTTAAAAATTTCTATGAAATTTTATAAATTTATGTGCATTATTTATAGTATTCTTCATATTTATATTTAATTAAAAAATATTTAATTATATAACTATAAAAATAAAAATAATATTATTTCATTATGATATTTATATAATTTGATTTATATATATTAATTTATATATACTAGTTATATAATAATAATAATATTTATAATAATTATATATATAATATTAATATTAATATTATTTATTTAATATTTTATACTTTCACTATATATATAATAATAGTAAATATTATGTTTTTAAATCAATTTAAAATTTAGTAAAAACAATAAAACAAAAAAAAAAATTGCACTTAGAATACCATGTGACTTTGCAGGTACAATTACAACAAATGAGAGTTTTCAAATTTGAAATGAACTATTTTAACCATGCCACCTCACATGGATTTATAATTGTTTAATATGATAATTTGCAATTAGGATAAAGATGCCCTAACAAACAAGCCAAGGAATATAAAAGAAAGGGACACATTTTTACCGCTTCATTTGAAACGCAACCTGAAAGCAAATGTTCATCTTCTTATCTGTAGTTGCTGTAATATTCAGTTATGGCCCGTTGAAGAGCGCCCCCACCTCCATGAAACCTCCTTTTCTCTCTCTCTCTCTCTCTCTCTCTCAAAACCATTATTATAGTCCTCGATAGCATCTGGGCTCTCTCTCTGCAAACCCCACACACCCACTGAAGTGAAAGTGAAAGGAAGAAAAACTTTATCGAGCGAACAGAAACTAAAAATACAGAGTTATTATGTGAAAAAAAAAAGGTTAAAAGCAAGGCTTCCCCCAGTCCTCCATGCCTATTTTCTTTTTCATACTCACTCGTTAAGGGAAAAATATTGTACGCAGGAAAAAAATCTTGAAATTTAGAGGTAACTCGCGTTGCAAGATAATGAAGAGAGACCACTTTAATCAAGAAAATCACTACAGAAAAGCCAAGATGTGGTGTTCGGAATCCGGGGAACAGCAGCATAGCGACGCCGGATTTGATGAACTGTTTGCTGCGTTGGGCTACAACGTGAAGTTTTCGGACATGGCTTCGGTGGCGCAAAAGATTGAACAGTTGGAAGAAGTGATGGGAAGCGTTCAGCAAGAAGACGGCAACGTCTCTCACCTTGCCTCCGAAACAGTTCACTACAACCCCTCAGATCTCTCCTCATGGCTGGAATCCATGATTTCGGGATTCAACCCTTTACCGGAGTTGGATTCATCTTCTTCAGCTGTAATCCTGGATCCATTTCTTCAAACCACTCAGACGGCGCAGGCCCAGTCTGCTTTCGGATCGGAACTTATCGCAATACCCGGACCAGCTGTGTACCCCAGAATTCAACCTCCTCCTCCACCGGATTCTGCGCCATCACCATCACAGAAGAAGTTGAAGTCGGTGCCATATTCAGCAAATATAGGCGCTGCTTCGTGGAATTTTCCAAATGAGTCGACTCGACGGATGGTCCTGGTTGACTCACAGGAAAACGGCATACGACTCGTCCACTCGCTAATGGCGTGTGCGAAAGCAGTTCAGCGAGAGAACCTGAAATTGGCGGAGTCTTTGGTGGAAAAAATCGGGTTTTTGGCTGTTTCACAGGCGGGCGCCATGAGAAAAGTTGCTACATATTTCGCTGAAGCATTGGCCAGAAGGATCTACAAATTGTATCCCGCAAATCCACAGGATTCCGCCTTCACTGATTTGTTACAAATGCACTTTTACGAGACATGCCCGTATCTCAAATTCGCTCATTTCACGGCAAATCAAGCGATTCTTGAAGCATTTGCAGGCAAAAACCGCGTCCATATTATCGATTTTAGCATGAAACAGGGGATGCAATGGCCTGCGTTGTTACAAGCATTGGCCTTACGACCAGGCGGGCCCACCAACCTTTCGATTAACAGGAATTGGCCCACCACCTCACGAAAACACTGATCATCTGCAAGAAGTGGGGTGGAAATTAGCACAATTGGCAGAAACAATCAATGTTGAGTTTGAGTATAAAGGACTTGTAGCAGGTTCTTTAGCTGATCTTGATTCTTCCATGTTTGATATTCGGGAAGGCGAGGCAGTGGCTGTGAACTCCATCTTCGAGCTGCATCAGTTACTAGCAAGACCAGGAGCAATAGAGAAGGTCTTGCAAGTGGTGAGGGGGATGGAGCCTGAAATCTTGACAGTAGTTGAGCAAGAAGCTAATCACAATGGGCAGGTTTTCTTGGACCGGTTCAACGAGGCATTGCATTATTATTCAACTCTTTTCGATTCGTTAGAGAGTTGTGGTGTGGATGGGGTTGTAAGCGATCAAGATAAGCTGATGAGTGAGGTGTACTTGGGAGAGCAGATTTGCAATGTGGTGGCTTGTGAGGGAGTGGACCGGGTCGAGAGGCACGAGATGTTGGCTCAATGGAAGAATCGGTTGGGTTCGTGTGGGTTCAAGACTGTTCATTTGGGTTCGAATGCGTATAAGCAGGCGGGGATGTTGCTGGCTTTGTTTGGTGGTGGAGATGGGTATAGAGTGGAGGAAAGTAATGGGTGTTTGATGTTGGGTTGGCACACTAGGCCGTTGATTGCTACATCCGCGTGGAAACCGGGTTAATCCAATGTCGACCCGGGCTGAATGGACTAGGGTTGAGTGGTTTTGTGAAGGTCACTCCTTTTCCTGACAGCGTACAATCTGCTGAGCTGGGGGTACATTTGCGCAGGTGGGGTTGGACCCACTACTTTTTACTTCGGTTTCGTAGCTGTTTCTAAATTTTATCCTCGTTCACTCTTTTTTACTTTGTTACAAATATCTTTCTTAGGTTCTTACAAAGTTAATTCTTCTTTTGTTTGATTGGGTGAAAATCTTGTGATTCGAATTTTTGTATTAGATTTACATCTTAATTATCACTTTCAGATAAATGATTTCGTGCGGATACTTTGGTGAAATATGAAATGCATCGAGAGAGAAGACTGGAAGCAATAAATGCTCATTGAAATTATGAACCAAAAAACTGTTAAAAACTATTGCACAACTAACATTATTTATACCTATGACAATTAACAATAGAAACAAGACTTTACTATACAAATACATATTAAACTTGCAATTTCTCCCTCAAGCTTGGTATATATTCACCATGCCAAGCTTGAATAATAGATAGTTATGCTGATATTTTCCAAGTGCCTTCGTGAAGATGTCCATCGGATGCTCATTTGAAGGAATGTAGGTTGTTTTGATGAGTTTTTCTCGAATTTTCTCCTTAACCAAATGACAATCAATTTCTATATGTTCTGTTCTCTCGTAGTATTGTGGATTCGCTACTATTTGAATGACAGCCTTGTTATCACAATGTAGAGAAGCTGGTAATGCTAATTCCACACCTATATCACGCTATAATCCAACAATCCAAGTTATTTCACACGTTAAAAAGCCATTGATCTGTACTCCGCTTCTGCTGAGATCGTGATACAGTATGTTCTTCTTTGTCTTCCATGACAACAACGAAACCCCAAGCTTCACACAATATCCAGTAAAGGATTTCCTACTCATTGGGCATGTACCCCAATCTGAATCACGATGCACTGTCAGAACAATTGAACTCTGGGATAATGACAAAACTCCAAGCCCAGTTGATGATTTCAAGTATTCAATGTTCACAACATTGTGAATTTTTCTTTACGTCTTGAGTAGAATAAAAAACAGAGGATGAAGCCTCAATCTGGTAGTGAACTGCATCAATCAGTCCTTTATGTGATTCTTCTTGCGAGATGATTGTAAACACACGACCAACATTGGGAAGATGAGTCATCATCAGCACTTGACTCCTAAGTCCTAATAGGTGCATAGCTATCGTTTAATCCCAAAAGAAATTGAAGTAATTTCTGTTGATGATCATGATCATTGTATTTTCTCGCAGTGAGCAAGATGGCAAAACCACAAGGGAAGAATATTCATCGGAAAGTTGCTTCAGTGTCGAATAGCATTAACCTGGTCAAAAATCTCATTCAAATCCTTCCAAACCACGCATGCATCAATGGCATAAACAATGCCAACAAATATATCCTTCGATACATTAGTCATGATCCACGATAGCACTATTGCATTACATCTCTCCCACTGCAATATTGTGTGTGATACTAATTCAAGTCTTTGACAACTTTCATCAATAAATGCTAGTTTGTTCTTTGCACGCAATACAATCAACATTGCACGACTAAAATACAGTAATTTTCAGTAACAATCAACTTCTTAGAAATTAAATTCAAACCTGGAGTATCTGCAGGAGAAATGTAAAGTGGATTGTAACATTGATCGCATTGTGTCTGTCGTGGAAGCCATTGACAGGAGCTCGGAGAATTTGAATCGGAACAAAACTCGTACGAATCGATCAACCAAGGTATTGAAACCAGATTGAAATCAATCAAGAAAGAAACCTAGCTCTTTGATATCATGTTAAAATATGAAATGCATCGAGAGAGAAGTCTGGAAGCAACAATGCTCATTGAAAATTTTGAACAAAAAAAGTGAACTATCGTACATCTAACACTACTAGTTCGTTTGGACACCGCACTTTGGTACAAGATTGTTGGTGATTTTTTTTACCAGTTCTTTTTTTTTAGATTTAAATTGACCATCCGAAGTCAGTCGGCAGCTACAATAAACGATGCTAGGTTGGGTAGTCTGTGTAACTAACATGTTAAAAGCAAGCAACCGAGAAGAACCTAAATCAGATAAAGAGAATAAAACAAAGAACCACCCTCAATACAACCAGAAGAATAACACATTTTCTGCTATATTTTCTAAAAATATCAGATGGTGACGGAATGTATTCTAAAACAGTTAGTATATTATTATCTTTCCAAACATTCTCCCTCAAAAAACAGATTACATCCGGAAAAAAAATGACAGCAACATAAACGAACCAAACAAATTGGAAGCAAGCTAAAACCAATAAGTATTTTTCATGGTCCTAACTTTAAAGCACATAGCAGGCACATCTAAAACAAATCAGAAGCAACGTAAGAAGCAAATGGATCAACCAAGCAAATACACCCGATTACATTGAGCACCACCATAAAAAGCCACAATGCATACAGAGCACAGTAAAACACTCATTTGTTGTAAAAGTTTTTTTTTAAAAAAACTCACTAAAACGCAAAGCACCAACCAGAACAATTCCAGTTTCTGTTCCAAAATAAAAGTTCTGAGACGTTAATAAAGGTATCCAAGATGACAACGGCGACTGAGCTTCTTAAACACGAAGAAAAGGAAAATTAAACACTTTAGAAATCCACAACTCAATCGTATCGAGCTCGATAAACAACCCAAAAAAATGAAAAACTCAATCGTATCGAGCTCCATAAACAACCCAAAAAAATGAACAATACAAAAATATTACCCCCATCATATTACCCCTTCATCCCAAAATTTTATATGCTGGAACTTTGCTTACTAGAATTATTTAAAAATTTCATAATGTTATATTACATGATCAATGCACCTAAAACCTCCAGTACATTGATCAAGTGAAAAAATTGAGTGATACCTCAATTTGGTAATCAAGATTCTGTGAAGCTCATGAATTTAGCATTTCATTTTCATTTCTTTGTCAATTTGAATTAATGTGAAGCATCCAAATAAGTTTAAGAATGACATGAAGATGCATGTTGTTCAATCAAACTGCTGACAGAGGAGTGGACTGCAATCCACTTCTGGGATATGCATTATTTTCTATATTGGTGCAACTCCTGGAGCATCACCTAGCAGCCTACCTCCTTGAAAAGATAAGTCTCTAGTTGATTTTTTCTCTAATGAGATGGAGATTTATTTTCTTTAAATTTTATGTTAGGTTGAATTATAGGCTATTGTTATTATTGTGTGAGCTCTTCTTTCTTAACAATACAAGTCCCACAAACTAAAGAAGTGACGCATGGGCTGCCTAAGATTAGCAAAATCTATACGCATAATTTTATGACTTTATGGATCTAAAATATTTCAAGTTTTAGCTTCTGATTTGACTGATCTTTTTGTATGAGACTTGTTTATTGTTGGGTTAACAAGATCTCACTATTCAAATTGCAAGCTGACGAGCTCATTTAATTCTAGTTTAAGCTTTGTTGATTAAGAAGTAATGTATACGGATAATCATTCACCCAATTAATTTCCAAGTCACTTACCGCCTTGTGATTTGAAGCTTAATATGGTTACTTCTTGCTACCTGACTTATGAAACATGTGATGTACTCAACAAACATACAAGAATATTCAATACATGGAATGAGCTATACTAGCTCATAAATAATATTCGTACTTAATATTATGCATGGTTCTTGTTGATTTATCTAATCACGAGAGTAAAGTAAGCTGGAATTTTATTGAGTCCGGATGATTTTGCATTTGCTAGATTCATGGACTTAAGAGTTCAAGCTACTTGAGGTTTAGCTCTGTCTTGACTAAATTTAGTTATCTTTTAATATATCAAGCTTATTATGATGTCATGGTGTGACAAGATTCTTTGACTCAGGAGTTAACATCGGGCATGCAATCTTGCAGTAAGCCCCTATTATGACAGCTCGGGCATGTAATCTTGCAGTAAGCCCCTATTATATCAGATCAGGCATGAGATCTCGCAGTAAGGCCTTATTCACCAGCTTGTGATCTTTATTTGTTCTGGATTTTGGATTATCTTATTCGGATGTGGTGTATTGATGTGTAGGTTCGGGAGTGGTGTGTGAATGTTGGAGTTGAGATGAGGAGATATGTCATGGTCCGCCCAGACATGTGTGGCTATGGTCAGCCCAGGCACACTAGATGAGGAGATATGTCATGGTCCGCCCAGACAGATTTACTGCCATGGTCCGCCAGGCTAAGATATATTGTCATGGTCCGCCCAAACAAAGATTGATAGCCATGGTCCGCCCAGACACGGTTTTATTGCACAGACCGCCCCGGAGTTCAAATCAGACGAGAATCATTCGCTCATATTTATTATCTGGAGTCCAGACCGGACAGGCCTTGTCTACTCATATTTATTCTCCGGGATCAGATGAGACGAGCTTTATTTGCTCAGCATTTTATCATCTCAAGAGCTCAAGTCATCTGTCACTTTGCAAGTTCAGATGAGCTATATCTCCTACGCGCATTTATCATCCTGGAGTTTGGATGCGCTTTAGTTTGGGGAGTTCAGCTGAGTTTTATCTGCTCACATCTAGTGATTATGTCGGATGAACTTTATCTGCTTCGCATACCTATTAGCTCTGGAGTTCAGGACGTATGAGCTGTATATGTTCGATTTGTTATTTCTGGAGCTCAGGTCGGGCGAGATTTATATGCTCGGTTTATCATCTTCGGAGTTCAGACAGGTCAGCCCTGTTAGAAAGAATCATTTCGAGTTATTATTGCAGGTCAGCCCTACCAAGAAAACAGGTCAGCCCTGTTTAAGATTTAATTATGTACTTAGAATTATTTCTAGTCATTATTGCAGGTAAGTCCTGCCCGAAAAACAGGTCAGCCCTGTTTGAGATTTAATTCTATAGAATTATTTCTATTTATTATTGCAGGTCAGCACTGCCAAGAAAACATGTCAGCCCTGTTTAAGATTTAATTTTATACTTAGAATTATTTCTAGTCATTATTGCAGGTAAGTCCTGCCCGAAAAATAGGTCAGCCTTGTTTCAGGTTTAATTCTATAGAATTATTTCTAGTTATTATTGCAGGTCATCCCTGCACAGATAACAGGTCAGCCATGTTTAAGATTTAATTTTGTACTTAGAATTATTTCTAGTCATTATTGCAGGTAAGTCCTGCCCGAAAAACAGGTCAACACTGTTTCAGATTTAATTCTATAGAATTATTTCTAGTTATTATTGAAGGTCATCCCTGCACAGATAACAGGTCAGCCCTGTTTAAGATTTAATTATATACTTAGAATTATTTCGAGTTACTATTGCAGGTCAGCACTGCCCAGATAACAGGTCAGCCCTGTTTAATATTTAATTCTGTACTTAGAATTATTTCTAGTCATTATTGCAGGTCAGTACTGCTAACATAACATATCAGCCATGTTTTGTATTTAACTCTTTACTTAGAATTATTTCAAGTCATTATTGCATGTCAGCCCTGCACAGGTCAGCACTGCTAAGATAGTTGTGGGGCTCTAGTACCATTTCTCATTAGATCTGCCATGTTCGAGTACTACTTATGGAGCTCAGTTTCGACACTATGGAGTCTAATTTGCTCCATGTTGATTGTCTGGAGCTCGACTATATCTATTTACTCAACACATGACTTTAGTGAGTTCAAACAGGTATCATTTGCTCGGTATATCTCGTCTCTGGAGCTGACATCAACTTATTTACTCCTCGGCTCGGCATTACTTATGGAGCTCAGATCAGCCAAGATTTATTTGCTCTGCTTATGGATTATTTTTAGGGCTCAGCTGTATTTTGTTTGCTCAGCATGACATATTTATCAAGTGATGGATGTCCAGATTTATTAGCTCTGTAGCTCGACGAGTTTTATCTGCTATGGAACTAAGCTAGACTTTATTGATTATGGAGTTCAGGCGAGCATTATTTGCTCTTGCTTATTTCGGATCTCAGATCACGTCGGGCGAGCAATAGTTGTTCATAAGGTCGGATGGGTATTATTTTCTCATATTATCTCAGACCGGGCCGGGCAAGCGTAATTTGCTCAGACATATTATCTCAGATCAGGTCGGGCGAGCAATATTTGTTTTATCTGCTCGGAATATTGCTAAGATTTATTGATTATGGAGTTCAGGCGATCATTATTTGCTCTTATTTATGTCGGAGCTAAGATCAGGAGCTCAGGTTGGGCGATTATTATGGCGCTTATTGTATCATCTCTGGAGCTCAGGAAGGGCGAGCTTTATTTGCTCAGGTCGGCCCAACAAAGATAAACAGTCTGTATTTATTTTATCTGCTTGGAATATTGCTAAGATTTATTGATTATGGAGTTCAGGCGAGCATTATTTGCTCTTATTTATGTTGGAGCTAAGATCCGGAGCTCAGGTTGGGCGATTATTATGGCGCTTATTGTATCATATCTCGAGCTCAGGATGGGCGAGCTTTATTTGCTCAGGTCGGCCCAACAAAGATAAACAGTCCGTATTTGTTTTATCTGCCCGGAATATTCCTTGTTCCTGGAGTTCAGATATATTTTTATTTGCTTCCCAGCTCAGTTTTATCACCTCGGATCTCTCGATCACCTTTGTCAGCTCGGAATTCTCGATTATAGTGGTTTCAGTTCGGATTCCGACTGCCCGGTACGACCTGCTATTATTGGCAGAAGCTCAGTACCGTGATTATACCGGTTCCTCGTATGGGCTATACGAGCCGCTTATTTTATCAAGGATCGACATTCGAATTGACATGGCTCTACCGACAGCATGACTTGAGAACTCATCACGGTGCAAGGTCACATCATGGTTTGGCATTTGAAGGACTATCGATCCGGGTCCTCACCTAACCAATTGGAGTCAATACAGCGCTACTCTAGCTCGACATACTCATGATACCCCGATAATTGTCTCGGTGCGATTTGGACCCGAATTATATGGGCTCGACCCAATCTGACAAGATACCAGAGGCCATCCTACGTTGGCCCGTTTGCCTTGACCATTTTTTATGTTTATTTAACCCATTTATACTTTATTGGCCAATTAATTAACTAATAAAAGGCCATAATTAATGGCCCATTAGGAAAAAAGGAAGGGATAAAACATTAGGTTTGGGGAAGAGAGGGAGGATTTTTGATCGGCTA
The DNA here is from genome assembly GCA_907163345.1 of Haberlea rhodopensis. NCBI lineage: Eukaryota > Viridiplantae > Streptophyta > Magnoliopsida > Lamiales > Gesneriaceae > Haberlea > Haberlea rhodopensis. The sequence continues at coordinate 6,822,272 of CAJQUN010000002.1, read as the reverse complement.
ACAGAGCAAGGGGGCTTCCCCATTTTCGATTTTCATGGCTTTTTTCCTCCAATTTTGTAGAGAAACAACAAACATTGTAAATTTTGGTATTATAGCGAAGCTTCATACTGGACTAGGTCCCGTGGTTTTTCCCCTCGGGGTTTCCACGTAAAAAATCTTGATGTTTATTTATTTCTTGCATATCCATTCATTGTTACAAGATTGAACCAAAAAATGAGGTAACAGTACTCAACAAAATATGTTGCCAGGTTGGTTTCTTTGTAGACCGTACGAGAACCAACTTGACGTAGGACTCAGTTTTCTGAATAATTGTTTATCGCCTTCTTGAGCAGCTATAAAACTTTTGGTTAAGTCCACTCTTTCTTTCTTGGACAAATGTGGATTCAGTATGACTCCATTCTGTTGAAGAACTATTCTTTAAGGCTAACGAGTTTCCTTCTTCTGATGGTCAAGTAGAGCAATGTAATTCCGACTAATGGCAAGAAAAAGCCAAATCCTAAACCTATGTATGTGGAACAAATGGAAAGATCACTGATAATAAAATGTTCATGCTAGAGATGAAGGGCACAAGTCGAGTGATTTTAGTCTATTTAAAAGCTTGTAACCTGCCTTGCAAAGTTAGAATTTTTTTTTCAAATATTTTTTGTATATTGCACAGATGCAAGATTAAAATATTATTAATAAATATATTTAGCCCATGAATGAAGCCAACTGAATTCGTGAGTCCACGCTTGTGCTGGAGCTTCTGTATTTGAACTCATAGAGTTCGAGCACCATTGTTTTCAAATTGAATTCGAGTTTGTGATTTTTAACAAATCCCATATAAATTTGTTGGGAAATATTTGAAAAACTTAATGTGATTACATGATAGAATAGGCGAGCAACTTTAGATCATGAAGATTGGGAGAAAATACAGGAATTTGAATGATGGTTTGACTTATGGCATGAAACCTGATTTTGAGAAAAAGACACATCAAAATTTTACTATCAATGAAATCACCCCTCGGGTAAAAAATCTTTATATCCTGCCCTAAGTTACTCCTTGATAATTAATCATTATACAATATACTTGTCTCTCTCATTATCAATCTCAGGCTAACAAGACATACACGTGCTTGTAATAACTGTGCTGCATCAGATCATTTTAAAACTTGCTGCACGCCTCCCATAACAACATATAAAAAATCTTAGAGGAACAGCATTCTACCTAAGCTTTCATCCATGCTATAGCTTGGGTCACAGGGTCGCCTAAGCACATCCAATAGACTCTTGTTTGTGACGTACAAATGCTGTGTACTTTGTGGAAATGGTATTGAAAGTCTTGATCACCTTTTATTCATAAGAGAATACTTAAAAGGACCTTTTATTCATAAGAGAATACTTAAAAGGTTCAAGAAGAAATGCTGTAGTTCCTCCGGTATTATGGGTTTGCTTGATGATGCCCTTAAGGGTAGTGCTCTTAGGGGCATCATCACTATTCATTTAGAATCTTTTTTAAAAAAAGAAAAAAAGATTCTAAATGGATGGTGGATGATGCCCCTGAGGGCAGTGCCCTTAAGGGCAGCAACAATGAAACCGATATTATGATACCCTGAGTAGTATTCACCAAGTGGGCCTAACTTGTCCTGAAATGTTCAGTTACTGTATATTGAAGAACATTCTGACATCAAGAAAGCCCAATTATATATATATATATATATATATATATATATATATATATATATATATATATTAGGGTGTTATGTAAACCAACGGCTCAATATTCATTGAATGAGACATTCATTCATTAACATTTAATTAAAGGCGCGTTTGGTTAGTTGGTTCTTTCATAAAAGTTTTATCTTAATATGTTTAATTTTCTAACAAACATTCATTTTTTTTAAACAATGCCAATTCCAATGAAGTTTCTTAAAGCCACCTTTTAGGTGCGAACATCAATGTTAATTTAAGTGGTTTCATCGAAAACAACCAAAGTCATCCTTTAATATTGACCTTGTAATTAAATAACTTGATTTAAATACTCGCAGAGTTTAAAATTCCATGAAAGGTCATTAATTTATTTCTAATCATACATTAAAGTGCAATTAATGGACTTGTAGCACTACAGTACTTTTATTGGCCACAGGCATCTTCTTAATTAATGCTGAATATTAAAATACAAAAAGCATTTAAGCGACGAAACAGATGGGACTTCTAGGAATATAATCAACCAGTTACTGGTCATTAACCATTTTCCCTAAAAACCCAGAGTCAAAAAAAATATTTAATTTCAAGAACCACGAAATTAAAATCGTCCAGATTTCATTTTCTTCACCGAGAACAAATATTTATAAGCCCATATATAGATTTCGGTCTTTTCAAAAAGCCGATTAAATGCCTAGTTTTTGTTGTAAAACATATATTTAATACAACATATCTAAATATTTTATTTCGGGTGGCATTTTATTATAAAGCACGTATATTAATCAAGAAAAAATATATTCACCAACATGTATTTTATAGATTGTCATTATCATTGAGTGCCACTTTGTATAATAATAATATTAGGGATGCTTATCGGGCCGGGTCAATCCGAACCCGACCCGGATTCGGACCGTTAAGTCCAGTCCGAAACCGGAACCGGACTTAACGTTCCGGTCCGCCCCGGAACCGGTTAGAAACCGGTCCGGGGCGGTTCCTAATAACCGAACCGGTAGCACCACCGGTTCCGGTGCTACCGGTTTGGTTCCGGTTCCAAAACCGGAACCGGTAGTTTTTTTTAAAAAAAAAAATAGGAAGGCAACGGCTATACAATTTAAATGTTAACGTTGGCAACGACACTAAACAATACTTATCAATTATGAAGACTGCTAAGTACTAAATAGTAATATTTTTTTATTTAGATTTTCAATTGTCATGTCTTTACAATTATTTGTATGCATCTATATTATGAAATGAAGAAGAAATATATTGAATTTGTGATGAACATCATTGAGGAAAGATTTACAACATAAAAAAAAATCGAAAAAATCGTTAAGGAACTGGATCGAACCGGAACCAGTTGGAACCGGAACCGGTTCGATCCGGTTCCTTAACGGACCGGACCGGTTCCACCCATAACGGGCCCAGAACCGGCCGGTTCCGATCCGGACCGGACCGGTTCACCCCGGTAAACACCCCTAAATAATATACATAATAGGACTAAAAAAGAACACACAATATCTCATCAACAGTTGAAAAAAGATTTGACAGTACTCTAAAATCGATTATAACACAGAATGAAATACTTGTTTGGGTGAAGACCAATGGACTCATGTTAAGACTGATTTACAAACGCTAGCTGTCTAATTAATTACTAGTTAATACTACAGAGTCTTCACACTAATTAACAATTACTTTGAACAAGTTTTATGTCAAAAAAATGACATTTCTCTAAGTCGTCTCTCGATTAAATTAATCTGTCTGCTGAATATATAGTGATTGATTCATGTATATCCAACGATAGGAAGGGTATCGTAAGTGTCAGCGATGGAAATTTTTAAATATTGTATCTAAATATTTACTATTTATGCCCTGAAAACATACTAATTCGTCACTCGATCAAACTTGCACGCACATTAATTTTGTACATACCAAGCATGCTTTCAAAATGGGAAAAAAAAACATATATATACCAACAATAGATAGAGTAGATGAACAGCAGTAACTACAGCAATTAATACAAGAAAACACTAGTGTTTAACAGAAGGTACAGGAGAAAAAAAAAAAGAGAACACTGCAAAGGAAGCAATAGCATTAAACACTATTCTCAACACCTTATTTTCTCCAATTTTTTTTTCTTGTACCCTCTTTCTACCAATTCAAAAACAGCACTGAAAAAGGTAAACTCATCTTTCCTGCCATTAATTCTATTTCACAAAGGGTGAAAAAGGGAACAGAAGACTGATAACAGAAAGAACTTACATCCTTTTTTGTGTTTCGAATTCTAAAATCAAACAATTAGAATCAACCGTAGCAAAGCGTCTAATTCTCTGTATGTACCTTAGTTATGAAGAGGGTTGGGTCCTGTGTGTATTAATCTCTTCTCTTCTTCGTACATATCATCATTCTTCGGGTCAATACCAGCCATTTGTGAAGATGGACTCGAAGTTCTTGCATGATACGGCACCGTTTCGAAGAACCGGGATTTTCTTGCCGGAGACCACCTTATTGAATTGCTGATGTCGTTACTCTTTCCAGCAGAAGATAGGCAAACCTGTAGGGTTGAAATTAAGAGGAAAGCAAGAGAAAACACTACGATTCTTGCTGTTGAATTAGAATTAACTGTCATTGTTAACACCAACTTTTTGCTGCAAGTCTTCCAGCAAGAAATTTGAGCTTAAAATCCTGGAAAGAAGCTGATATATCTCCTAATCTTATGGGTTTGATCACATGATCTTGACCATTGATTCTTGGAAACTTCTTATATTTTCTTGTCTGAATCTTGGAAGTCTGAACCCTGTTTTATTATAATATTATAAACAATAAGGGTTTTGACATTTATATTAATTTGAGCATCTTTGTAATGCAAGTACACAGAAAGAAACAGTTTAGTGTTGTTTGGAGAAAGAAAAATGGGAGAGTGGGACTGTCCAGTATTAATAGCCGTTGTCTGCGGACTATATCATATTTTTAACTATGAAAGTCGAGGGGTTCTTGATCTAATATTTATTTTATGATTCGATTATTTTATAATATATTTGTTAGATATCATTACTAAAATGAATATTTAAATAATAGGAAATGATGTAACAAACGTTGAATAAATCTCAAATCATTGCTGGTATTTAATCAAAAAATCACCCTTACATTTTTTCATGTTTTAAAATGAGTTGAAGGAAACATTTGGCTGTGTATTTTAACATATTATAACACCAACTCACACTTGATTAACAGAGAAATATTATATTATAATTTATATAATAATTATGTATATAAATCATATTAATTATACGTAACATTATAACTAATTATAGTATGCTAAAATACTTGTTTATATCGCTAATTATTTTTTATGTATTGGTACAAAAATGATATTCTACAAGTAAAAATTCATAATTCAAATCTAGTGGCTCATTCTGTCTGTAATAACACAAATTATAACGCCGTTCTTAATTCTTGCACTAAAAAAAGCTCTCATTGTCCTTAAATTGAAGCTGCTCAATACACGAAACAGACATGGTGGTCCTGTATACCGAGACTGAGGTTACAGGAGTCGGACACCTATTAAAGCAAAGGCTAGGCCCACTAACCAATCAGAGGATGGTCAAGTACATTGAGTACGAAAAGCATATCTCCGGATGCAGAGAATCGCAAAAGCAGGAAAGTCGTACGAGGTAGGTAGCAGATGTAGGTGGTCCCCAGTCTGTGGTTCTCCCCCAGCATCAGACATTGTCTCCAAAGCCCCAGGCAAGGCGGGACCACTGACTACTCTCCCCCTATAAAGAGGAGAATTGTTAGCAAGAAGACTCTCTCGGGATTCACCAGTTTGATCGCTGGAGATTCTTAACCAGTTAGACTTTCCCAGGCTCCGGTCTAACCAGTGATTTCACGAAATAGCTCATCCCTTCTCCCCTATAAATTCATTTGTTATCAAAGCGAACCAAAAAAGAAGGTAACAAATATAAAAAAATAATGTATGTCATAAATTATTGAGATATTCTTTTATATCATTTTATAATGCAATTTAATTCAAAATTTAGGATGTGTTTCATTTTACAAACACAGGTTCCTTTTTGTTTTAAATGGAACTGTTATGTGGTTTGCATATTTTAGACTGAAGCATAGTTTGGGTCAAAGCACAAATTAAAATAAGACGCTTTGTATCGAAGTGAGATGCTGAATAGATAATATCCATTATCCAAGTAATTTCATTTATATATTATCCAATTATTGAATGACATTAATATATTCATTAGTATATAATCGAAAATGATGACTATTGCCATCCCTATATTTCAGACCTGATTAAATTATTATGACTTTAGCCATAAAAAATACTAACGCTGGTATTTCAGAGGCAAACTCTCACTTTATGGATTATGGGATTTATATGTAAGGCACAGTCTTGTTGCGCCTTTATCCTAGTCATACCTATGCAGGTTTTTAATAACTACGATTTGTAGTTATGTTCTTGTTTTTCCTCTTTTTTTACATATTTGTCATGATTAGTTATTTGTTCTTCTTAGGTGATAGAAACCTAGTAGAAAGTGGTGTTTAGTTTTAAGTTCTCTTCGGTTTAATTGCACTCGGGATCCATGCGCCCCAAAGGTGATATAGATATACCCCCTCAAAGTTTTATTACAATGTGAAAAATCTCTGGATCATTTTTTGGCTTCTTATATATTGCTTTGTTGATTATGTAGAAAAATCTCATCTGTACAATACATGCAAATTCTGTAATCGGAGTAGGAGTTGCCTCTGGTTTGAATCATGCTTCAAAAGGGAAGTTGAATAAATATTTCACTTGGGCCGACTTCACGATGATAGCGACGGCCAGAGTGGTGAGTATAAACAATCATACAGGTGGAGAAGAAAAATATTAACATGGCGTACAGAGTAATGCTTGGAAACACTACGCACTCCACTTGACAAGAGAAATTATTGGCATATGCTTGGAAACATGGTAAAATTAGAAACACCATCTTTACTGATTCGAAAAAATGTGATTTCAAATTTCTGATTCAAAAAGGAAGTTGAACAAATATCTCTGGTTTAACATTTGGTAATGCATATGTTAAATGTTTTATTCAAAAAACATGTACTTGACATGGGCTGACTTCATGAACTTTTGATTTCAAATCTTTAGCAAGTAGAATGCATATGTTACACTTTTCTAGGAATGATACTCAGTTCTTGGCTTTTTCCTCTTTTTTATTTGTCCGAATCCTTGTTGCTCACTTTGCTGAAGCAACTGAACAACTATGCAGCAACTGTCAAGACCACTTACCCAAAGTTGTGATGGCTGCATCCGCGTTGATTTTAACAGTACAGCCTCTGATGGTTTCAGCAGTCTGCACAGGAATGATGGAGGTACATATAATCTTCGTCTTTAAGGATTTGATCCATTTAGTCAGTTTCGGATGCATCATCTCATCATGTTTACAGTAATCCTATGGCTTCTTAAAGCCTGTAGCGGCTTGCTCGAGCCTTTTCTTACTTTAACAAGGCTCAGCAGGTTTGGATTGAAGACCAAACCATTTTCTATTATTGAATGAATAATCATACTAAATGCCATAGTTCACACTCCAAATTATTCTCATATAGCAATTGGTTGGCAATCAGAGGGGAAGATACGAATCTATAGTTTCTAAGTATGCCAGTTTCAAGATTAGATGATCAAATAACTATCTACCAGTTTTACAACTTTGAGTAGTTTGTACAGACTAGGCATTTCAAGATCCAGAATGGCCCATGATGTGCATAAGACTACATCATTGTTAGCTGGTGTGCCTCTCATGGCAGACACCATTTTCGGGGAACTCCATTTCTACAGGGTTGGCATATAATTCTTGCTGCTGCTATTGGAGTCTGGACTAGCAACAAGCTCTTGGAGTAGCTAGTAAGTAAGCATTGGTATATAACAAAAAATCATTCACACTGCCTGATCTATTGTGGCAGCTGCATGGGTCGATTGAACTTAATTAAGGCTACATAGTTCTTCGTGTTGTTTTCTCCCGACTTGGAAGCTCAAGAAGGAATTCTGTCTAAGCGTTTCATTGATTATCGAGAAACAGAAGAGTCGGCCTTGGTTTTAGAATTTGGTATAATACTTGACCAAAATGATGGCTATATGCTAACATGTAACAGTTGAGGTGCGACTGGGAACGATCATATCCGAGTATCTCAAAATATATAGTCAATTTTTTTAAACTAAAATGTACGTTTATATAAATTAATTATGCATAATAGGTCAACCTAGTTCTGTTACTCGTCTATTCTTCAAAACCATTTATGGGTTGGTCCTTTTATCCCTAAAATCTCCCATATCTCTCATTTACCCAAAACTCTTACTATTCATTGCATGAAGATGATTAAACCAACGGCAGTCACATGTTGACCTAGCTAAATCTTGAGACAGTGACAGACTCTTCATTCTTCAAGAGAAAAATCATCAAAGTTACCCTTAATTACAATATGGATTAATTCTAAAAAATGCTTAGTCCCACCATTATAGTACGGTGATTTCATGAGAATATTTAAGAAAAGAAACGAGAAAGTCACAATTTTAAAGGAAAATATATACACAATCAATAATAAACACAACTGGGAACTTGAATCGATGAATTCTGTTCATTCTGCTTCTAATGGCTTGTACACTTGAATTAACTTTCAAAACCGTGAATCGTGTTAGACCTAGTCTAGTCAAGAATAACTCATTAATGTACAGTACGAGCGCAGAAATATCATCCTATTTGCCCCAACTTGTAAAATACAACAGCTGAGACAAAGAATTGACGGATAATTAATGCCTGGATAATAGGTGCCAGAGAACAGACGTCTGCCGTTGCTCTGAAGGGAATGGCAAAAAATGAACTAATCACAATCAAGATACAGTGTTTGCCAGGATGTGAGCGTGCAAAAGATGAGAACAAAACATAACTAATCCGGTTCTATCACTGCAAAATTCATGTCACGGATGACAATCTTGAATCTACGGTCTTGTTCAATTTGCACATACAATCTGGACATGGAAGTGAATAGATAGAGTCATTCGGCCTCTTAAGTTCAATACCTTTTGAATCACTATGTGCACGCATATTAAGCATTTGCTTCTTGAAGCTTTTCCATCTGGGACAAAGAATCAACAAAAAAACAGTATGTATTATAATAAGAAAAAGGTAAAAAGAAAATAGAAATTCAAGTGGAAGGTAAAACTATTATCTTCCATGCTATACAAATAGAATTTCATATAATAGTGTAGCACAGCATGGTCCTTAGATTTCAAATAAACATCGTAAATGCCATAAATGAGTAATAAACATGTACGATTATACTCCCAAATTGGCATACCAGATAACAAGTTTAAAAACAAACCAAAAAAGAACCATCGCGTTATTGACAATGCAAGAAAGGTTTTATGGGGAAACCACAACCTGGATTGACAATGAGAGAGAAGTTTTGTGGGGAAAATGCAACCTGGATTGTCATAACACCAGTAGCAAACATTTGGGAAACTAAAGGTATTACCCAATATTTGGATTGTCAAATAATAGTGCCAACTTCCTCTTGTCAGGCCTAATTGTCCGTGAGTGTCCACCATACTGATATCTTCGATGCCCCAAAAGGAAATGAGGGAAATTTCCACCTTGAGTGGTAACAAAAACTTCACTGTGAAGACAAACAGTGTAGTCTATAGCAGCCATTCTGGAAGAGTAATTCTGAAAATAAGCAACTGGAGTCAAAAAGTGTCATGGAGTGGGAGTGGGATGAATCAGAAGCGAATACAAAAAGGAACGAGTACTTGGAGAACATAGATATAAAAAACGACATTTGCTAGAATTATACCTGAAATGGAACTAGTTCCTCAGCAGATGCCAGCATCTCTTTTGTCTGCAGTAATGGAAACATTTTCAGCAGCGGGGCCATGTTCCTTTCAGAGTCGTATATCCTTCCAGATGCTAAATAAATAGAAGTAGTTTTGTCAAAGCCCATCCCCCGAAGCATCAGACCTACCTAATCAATAATAGCCATTCAAGGATTATGCGGAGAAAGACTTTATTATGCTGCGATATAAGAACCAAATGTCTTGAGAGGAATAAAGTTGAGGAATAAAGGTGAACAATATACAAATTGAAGTATCGTGATGGATCTCATTGAAAAGATGCAGAGCAATCATAACAGTGTCCAAATACAAATTAACATCAGCGAAACTACGAGTGAGATTATCAACCTTGGTAGTGATATTTGCGAGAAAGATTTATTGTAAACGAAGAAAAATAAGATGAAAAATTTAAAGCAGGTCAGTGGTATCCCACAGGCATAAAATAATTTCTAAGAGTGAATTTTTTAGTCTGTAATAGTAACTAACCCAAAGGTATTAATATTTAAAACAGTTGAGAACATCTATAATACAACCTTATTTAACAATCACATAAAAGGACACATATCTTGGAATCTCCATTCAAGTTATAGGTGACTCTTCCAAAACTTGGCAAAATCAATTTGCATCAATCCACAATTAATAGGTAAACAACAAAAGATTTGAAGAACAAGCATCGTTTGGCAAACCATTATAATAAAATACTTTACTCAAATCTAAACACATTAATAATGAGTTAGCAAACAACCATACCACACTACCATAGTAAAAATCACTTATACTGCGACACACAAAAACCATTCAAAGGGTTCGAGGAAGGTTAACAAAAAAGGAATCTATCAAATCATTAGATCCACTCCCACAAGTCTCCATAACCACAATTTACTTTTCTGGCACACGTAACTTTTTTAGAGAAGGAAAAAATAAAAACATTGTGACACCCCAAATACTAACAGAGTAATTTTTATATGTGTGTGTGTTTCTTTGAGTAAGTTATATTTATTATATCTTGAAAACATTAAAAATTAGACATGGCATACATTTTTCCATTTCCAATTTTGCTTTGAAGTGATTAACACAAAAAACAGTATAACGATGAAACAGCAGATGTTTTAAAAATTCGAAAGGACGAAATGTCCAAACTAAACAAAATCATATCGATAAATGTTTTTTTTATATCGTAGGCTTGAAACGAAGAGATTGGGTATTTACTATTTAAAAAAAATTAATCCGAATAAGTTATGATTGGCTCATTTCGAAAGACCATGATAGTTTTTCATAATCTCAATAAATTTGTAATATCTACATATGATTCGAGTAAGGTAAGACCCTACAGCCTACAGCTGAAAATTGAAAATATAGAGAAGAGTCATGGTTCATCAGAAACAAACTTACTAGCAAAGAAATATAAAAAGGAAACTAAAGATGGTAAAAGTTAAAAAGATATCACCTCTAAAGGTGTTAAGGGACATTTCCCGTTTAATCTGATGGCTCTAGGATGGATGACTCGACCAGGTTTAGTAAATTTTCCCTTCCAGCCTCGTTCTCTTGCAGCATCCATGTCATTTTTTTCTTGCCTCCCACCATCATATATACAACAAGAGAAAGCGACCATATCCTAGAGAAGAAGATATTCAGCACTATGCTTTTGCAACTGTTCAGTTAAAAGAAAGCCCTAATTCACCCCAACTAACCTCCTCAAATCGAAGATGAACAGATACATACTTGCCACTATCATTTGCACTTCGTTCTTTCATTCTTGCAACCAAAGATTCGCCTAAAGTTAATATTGGATTCGAAAACCTTAGAGCTTGATAATTTGCCAAGCATCTAAGTCGTTGTACTGTTGAAGGAGCATCAAAAGATAGTCGATTTGCAAAGGGTGAAATCCTTATAATCCTGAATTGATCAGTTAAAATGGTGGAAACTTTAAAATTTGAAAAACTATATTAAAAATGTTCGAGCATAGGTAATGAAAAGGAATGGCTGAGAAAAGATACTAATTACACGAAAAGGTGATAACAACTTCTAAGCAATAATGAACAGACCCATGCCCAAAAGAGAAAGCGCAACAGGACCTTAGCTAGAAAATATCACAGAAGCCTTGATGTCAATGAAAGTCAAAGCAACAGGAGAACTAAATAAGAAAGCTCCAATATCATCACTATCCAACTCTTACAGTTGGTCATACTCACTCCCAAAGTACTTGCTGAAATATAAGTAATGTGCAACTAAAAGGAATCTAGGACACAGTCACCAAGCACCACATGAGACCAGAGAGAACGAAACATGGAAAAGGGGAAAAAAAGAAGAAGCAACAATTGAAAAAGAAGAGAGAAGAAACGAGAACAAGCAGATGGTAGAAATATTCACACTGAGACGCCATAATGAAAACTCAAATACTCGTATACATTTCAGTTTTGAAGCTATATCCATCAGGGTATAAGCAATCATGTAAAAGACAATTTCCAATTCAGTACTTGTCACAGAACATATTAGACAGAGGGTCAAGGAATGAGAACAAGTAATCAGAAGGACTCACTTTTCTTCTAGCAGCTTTGGAAGTACTGTACTCCTATAATACTGGATGGATGACCATGCTTTTATCCTGAAGTTGTGCACATTGCTCATGCTATAGTCAAAGCGCTCCATTATGTAACCAGGAACGGTTTTGACTATCCGGACATCATTTTCCAGGGTTGTCATAAAAAAATCTTCATCGTAAATGTCACCAAATTTGCTGCACATAGAAATAGTATAAGAGACGCAGACAGCAATATCTTTGACACAAGAATAACATCTTGCACCTAAAAAATTCCCACATGTATTTATTCAATGCCCCAAGAGCAAATATTCTGAGGCGATTACCATTCAAGTTACACAAGACATTTTTTTGGAACAAATACAATGCATTGCGAGAGATGTACTTACTGTATTCAAATACTTATAGAAGCATACATGTAAGTAGGCATTCAAGGTCAGGTAGTGAAAACTATTTTCATACATCCATCTAGAAAATGAAACAGTCAATATTATTGATTTGATCAACAGCTTCTTGATGTAAGAGAACTATCTAGAAATAGAAGCCAAGTAACTTCAAAGTCGTATGGGGATAACTTGTTACTTTTTCATGTATGCCCCAAGTTGGTTTGGAAAAAATGATTAGAATAGCTTTTGGTAGCAACATTTGGCACAGATAATAAAAATACCCACCTCGAATCTCTCCAAATACTGTGAAAGTGGAAGTTCGGAATCACAAGAGTTGCATTTAGGTAACCTGCCACAGCCACTGCATTGCATATCTGGAAGCGCTAGCACCAATGAGATATAGCATGTTGACAAGCGCAAACACATGAAAGCACAAACTGCAGTAAGCCATGGAATTCATGATTCTAACAAAGCATACCGATGTTCTCTGCTGATTCAAACCGCCATTGGCCTCGACAAAAATATATCCATTTGACTCGCGCAAGCCTGCAACGATAAGTAGATCTACTGCTTATACACATCTCAATTTCTTTCCGGAAGAACAGATTAAAATGTAACTTTACATACACATCTTAATCTCTTCCCATAAGAACGGATCCATGTGATTGCATAGAAGCACGTGTAAGAAGTTAAAAAGATGGAGAATTCAACATTGTGATCAAAATAAGATCAGGGAACCAATAACATCCTGACTACATTACCTCCATCCACATCTACTTTCAAATTTATATTGCCTGATGTTTAGAGGAAAACAAACACAGAGAATGTAGGATTTCTCATGGTGAGAAAGTTTAGCACCTTCCGTAGACTTGTTGATGCAAGGCCTCCATTCACCACCTTTATAAGAGTGTTTCCATATAGTTGATATCTACAAAGTAACAAAAAATTCTACAAATAAAATTTAGCAGAAAAAAACATGAGGCCTTTAGTTGTAAGAAAAGTAAAAGAGAATTGCAACTTATCTTCTCCTCAACAAACTTAATTTTTCATTTAACGGCATCTTATAATAATGAGTAACTTGACTTATTCACACAACTGATAGGCATAACCTAATACACTATCCCTTCTACGTCAATCTCCATACCATGGAGCAATAATACATTAAATGTCACAATGTAACATAAATATGAGTAATGACCTTCAATTCCCATCAAACAACACACTCAATGATTACGTAACTTCCGTATCTTGAGGGATGGGAAGAAGTATATATTCGAACGTTTGGTGATAACTTTGGAACTTTCTCTTTCCAAGATATGATAACCCAGTAGAGCCATTCTTTTTACTCAATAAATTCTTCGGAATCAGCCGGTAGAAACCATCATAATATAATGGAAAACCTTGCACTATACAATGAGTCAAATAGATATAGCCAATTTGAACGAATCCCGCAAATCAAACAAAGTAAATGCAGATATCTAATCATATTCATGAGCTACACCAAGCAGAAACAATTTAACTAAATTAGAGATCAACTATAGAAAGCCTAAAGTTCAGATGCTTAAAGAATGACACTCCCTTTTGTACTCTATCAAATTGCTAAATCATCTCAACATTTATTCGTATGTTACGAAAAATTATATTGTCAAAAGCTAATGTGCCATGAAAATTCCGAGATCCAATTTGAAATGCATAAGCAAAGATTTATGAATCCTATGCCAATAGAAAAAAACCAAAAAAGAAGAAGAAGAAGAAGAAGAATGTTTCAAAATAATAGACAGCCAGGTCACTATCAAGAACCGAGAACACATCAATTCTGATTACATAATCATTCTATATAAAAAAACCACTAACCGCATCGCCGTAGGAATTGTCGGAGTCCATTTCAGCGCGGACCTTCTCGTACAGATGCGGGCTTCGATAAACCGACCCGGGTGCAGGCCTGTGCTTAATAACAGGGACGACATCAAACGAAATCGTTCCCATATAAAACAGCATCCCGCCAATATACAACAGCGGAGCAAACAGAAAAATCCCCTGCCGCTTTAAAAGGACGGAGAGAACGATCCACGTGAGACGCTGCGCAAGTGTTTTGGGCGCCGCGGCTCGGGCAGATTTGGATGAGCGATGGCGGTAACGCGGCGAGCGGGAAACTGGCGACGCCGGCGGCGAGGAAGGGCTGCTGTTTCCGCTGGCGGGGAGACGATTGTACGCTTGCATCGCTCTCTTTTCTTCACAACATCGTCATTGCGTGAAATGATTGAAATCATGAATAGAGGGAAAGCGTGGAAATGGTGAGCACGTGCTCTGATAGAGATTCGCAGGGAACTGGGCAAGGGAGAGAGTGAGTGAAGCTGGATTAGGGATTTTTTGGGCTCGAGAGCGAGATCCCTTTCTGTATTTTCTCCTTTTTTCCCCATAATGGAGTGTTTAGTACTTAATTATTGGTTTAACATTTTTAATTATATGTATCCAAAATATTATTATTATATTATAATAATAAACTCTCAAATAATAACTCCTTTTTTAAAAAGAAAAAATTATCATGATCAACTTAAATGGTATTGTAAAACTTTACAAAATAAATATTCATCATAATCAATATATATATATATATATATATATGTGTGTGTGTGTTATCTGAAAATTTTGTGAAGGCTGGGTTATGCCGGTTCTCAGAGAGTAATCTTCCTTTTCGCCTCATTCTGTCATTATATATTCATTCCTTTTGATTATTATAATATATAATCATTGTACCTTCAGGTAATCACCTTCCCCATATTCTGAACAACACTATGCACGTCATTTTTTTATAATGATGATAGTAGGTCTCTTTGTTCCTAACCTCTCAGTCGGACACCTCTCGCTTGTTTTCCAGAGATGTTATTAATCATTACTTCTACAGGCGACGTGATCTCACATACCGTCTGCCAACCATTATAGGATATCTTATGACCCTTTCCGTGGTCCATGTTTATAGGGATCTTGTTGGTATGCCTTCATATCCGAACAGTCCTTCATTCTAAGGTTTTTCACTTCTCAGGTTATTCCCTTCTCGAGATATTTCCTTCTCGGGCTATTCCCCTCCCGGGATATGTGATTCTCGGGATATTTTCCCCCCGGGATATGCTATTCTCGGGATATTCCCCTGCCGGGATATGTCCTTCTCGGAATATGTCCTTTCTCGAGAAATGTCCTTCTCGAAATATTCCCTTCGGATATTCCCCTCTCGGGACAAGGGGACATACTATCATCATTATAAAAAATGGCGTGCGAATAGTATTTTCCGGAGTATGTGGAAGGTGATTACCTGAAGGTATAATGCTTATATATTATAATAATCAAAAGGGGAGGAGTATATAATGACATGATGGGGCGAAAAGGAATACTACTCTCTGAGAACCGGCATAACCCCAGCCTTCACAAGATTTCAGATAACATTGGCCCCGTCTGTGGGAAAATATCTAACTTTAAGGCGTAGATATGGTTAATACGCGAAGAACACGACCAAATAACAATCAATAACCTGAAGAATCCTCAAGCGTTCGTCGGGAGCAACCCCCACCAGATGTCCCAACTGTGGGAGCATTAACATGGGAACAGCTGAATCATCTGATTACTGCTATTGTGGAGCAAGTTGTGGATCGTATTTGCCCCCAGGTAAACATAAGTCATGAGGAACTTTCGAAAGGAGCAACTACGAATCATGATGCCACCTCACGCAACCAAGAATCCATTGCCCTACCTTTAAATGATCAAATGGATGAATTAAGAGAACAAATCCATCAGATGAAGGAAGAACTGACTAACTTCATCTGGAAAAAGAAAAAAAGCCTTTTTCTCTTGATATTGTGGAAGAAGCTCTGCCTAGCAACTTTCGATCCCCTAGCGTGGGGGAATATGATGGTAGTTCCGATCCTGACGAGCATTTGAGCGCTTTGAGAATGCTTTCATGTTGCACTGTTATTCCGATCAACTCAAGTACAAAGTATTTATCATCACTCTCGTTAAATCCGCCCAACAATGGTTCAATCAGCTTAAACCTGATTCTATAACCTCTTTCGATGAGTTCAGTACTTTATTTGTACACCAGTTTTTCGGCAGCAAAAAACACAAGAAGACTTCCTTAAGTCTTTCTGACTTGAAACAAGGGGAAGGGGAGATTCTTTGTAATTATATCAAGAAGTTTAATTTTGCCTCTCTAGAAGTCCCTCACTGCTCAACAGAGATTCTTGTCAGTGTATTCGTTTAAGGATTGCGAGGAGGGGAATTATTCCGATCTTTAATCAAAAAACCACCCGCAAATTTCGATGAGTTATTGTACAGAGCGAAGAAATATGTTAATGTAGAAGAAGCTCAAAGATAGAAACAAGGTGATTCTAAAGAAGTCGGACGAGGGGTGGAGAAAGTGAATCAGGCAGGGGATAAGCGGCTGTGAGGTAAGGCGGATCAGTTGGGTCGATTTTCTCAATTCACGCCTTTAAAGATGGTGAAAGAGCAACCAGTGAATATTTGTGAAGATCATCAATCATCACAAAGAGCAAGGTATCGACCTTTACAGAACTTGGGAAAGATTGCACTTTCCATCAGAATAGCACACATGACACCAAGGATTGCAATACACTCAAAAGAAAAAAGAGAGAGCATATTCACAAGGTTTTCATAGGCTCCTTGCCCCAGTTCGTCCAGGCCCTAGGGTAGGCGGTGTAACGGGGATGGTTCCTTGTGTCGAACCACAAGCTCCTCCAGAAAATGGTCAAGGATCCAGCCCGACCCAGGCCCCAAATTTTCAGCATGCATCTCAAGAAAGTGTACCATCACGAGAAAACCTCCCTTTTTGGGGAGTTATTAACATGATATTCGGTGGTCCCACGGATGCAGATTCGAATCGTGCGAGGAAGGCTAATAGCAGAAATGAGAGTTATCTCGTCACTAAGTCTATTGATCATCATAAAGGACCAATTATCAGATTTGGACCTATGGATCTGGAAGACATTCAGACTCCCCATAATGATGCTCTAGTCATCTGAGCCACCATCTCAAATTACGACATTGCTCGGGTATTTGTAGATTCAGGGAGCTCAGTCGATATACTTTTCCATGATGCCTTTGGTCAGATGGATCTAGGAGGCCAAAAACTGAAGTTAGTGGAAACAACATTATTTGGCTTTGCAGGAGATACGGTACACCCTCTCGGGCAAGTTATCTTACCCATGACTATTGGGTCAAATTACGTCAGAAAAACAAGGATGATAACTTTTTTAGTGGTGGATGCCCCATCTTCCTACAATGTCATCCTAGGGAGGCCAGCTATGAATGAGTTCATGGCCATAGCTTCAATGTACCATCAAAAGCTGAAATTTCCCGCGGGAACAAAAATTGGAGATGTGAGAGGAGATCAGCCTTCCTCCAAGAAGTGATATGAAGAGACCGTGAAAGTAGAGTTAAAACGAGCTAGAAAAAGAAGATATGTATGGCTTTGGTCAGAAAGGTCAAGAAGTATGTGTGGTAGGAAGAGAAGAGGTGCAATCTGTGATTGACGAGCAAGAGGAGGTGACCTTGAATGATAGCCAACCAGGGAGAACCCTTCGGGTAGCTAAAGATTTGGAAGCCAATTTAAAAGCTGATTTAATATCATGCTTGCGGACACATGAAAACTCCTTCGCATGGTCACCTTCAGACTTAAGATAAATATCCCCCGATGTAGTGGAGCATGCCTTAAATGTACGAGATGATGCCAGGATAGTTAAACAGAAAAAGCGTCATTTTGGTCCCGAGAAAGACAAAATCGTAAGAGAAGAGGTGCGAAGGTTGTTGGAGGCAGGCCATATTCGGGAAGTCCAATTCCCCGCTTGGCTATCTATAATATGGTTCTGGTCCCAAAGTCTTCAGGAAAGTGGAGGTCTGTGTTGATTTTAGGGACTTGAATAAAGCATGCCCTAAGGATTGTTACCCTTTACCTCGGATCGACCAGCTCGTTGATTCTACCTCCGGGTTCGATATCTTGTGCTTAATGGATGCTTATAAAGGATATCACCAAATCCCACTGGTCAGGAAGTATCAGGAGAAAGTAAGTTTTATGACGTCCGATGGGACTTATTGTTATATTGCCATGCCATTTGGTTTAAAGAATGCAAGGGCGACGTACCAGCGACTGATGGACAATATCTTGGAAGGACAGTTCAGGTGGATGATATCCTCATCAAATCCAAAAGCCATACCGACCTTATCTCCGACTTGGAAGAAATTTTTGCTACGCTGAATAAGTATGGACTGAGGTTGAATCCATCCAAATGTGTATTCGGAGTCACAAAGGGGAAGTTCTTGGGATAATATTGTGACAGAGGAAGGCATTGAGGTCAATCTGGATAAAGTCAAAGCCATTCAAGACATGATGTCTCCCAGAAATATAAAAGAAGTACAGAAGTTGACTGGACATATAGCATCCTTATCTCGGTTTATTTCCAGATCGGCTCATCGCAGTTATCCATTTTTCTGAGTATTGAGGAAACCTAAACAATTCGAATGGTGAGAATAATGTGACAAAGCCTTTCAGGAGTTGAAGTTGCATTTAACAGCCTTACCCACCTTAGTGAAGCCAGAGTCAGAAGAAAGATTGTGGATATATCTGTCCGCGACTGAGTACGCTGTTAGTTCAGTGTTGATTAAGCAAGAAGACCGAGAACAAAGACTAGTATATTATGTAAGCCATGCTTTGAAGGGAGCAGAGTTGAGGTATTCGGAGGTAGAAAAGTTATCTCTATCCTTGGTCATCACCGCAAGGCGTTTGCGACCATACTTCTTATCTCATCCGATCACAGTGCTCACCAATAGCCCTCTAGGGAGGATTATGTCACAGCCGGAGATATCAGGACGTCTGGTGAAGTGGACAATAGAGTTGAGTGAGTATGATATTGTGTATCAAGCCAAGACTGCCATTAAAGCTCAAGCTCTTTCAGATTTTATTGCCGAGATGATCCACGCTAAGACAGAGGATCTATGGAAGATTTATGTGGATGGGGTGTCTAACCAGGAGGGAAGTGGTGCAGGGGTGGTAATGATTTCTCCTGAAGGTGAAAAGGTCAAGATAGTAGTTCGGCTGGACTTCAGAGTAACCAATAATGTTGTTGAGATGAGGCAGTAATCAATGGTCTGTGTGCAACTTGAGAGATGAATGCCCAAAGCGTGGTCTTGTACTGTGACTCCCAATTGACGACCCAAAAGCTGAATGATGAATTTGAACCCGTTGTGAAAAATTAATTGACTACCACTAGCTGATACAAGACATGTCCAATCATTTTACATAATGGAGAATTGAGCAAATTCCAAGAGAGAGAATGAGGAAGCAGATCAATTGGCTCAGTTGGCTTCCTCTTTGGTAACCATATCTGACAAAGAATTGGTGCTTGAAATTGAATTATTGCCTCCCAGTGACACCTCGTCTCAACCGATGGCTACTCCCACACTTGACAGCTGGATGACTCCGATATTGAAGTATGTGCAGGATGCTGAGCTGCCCTATGATAAAAACTTAGCCAGGCAGATGCAGAAAAAGGCCTCCCAATTTGTTTTGATTGATGGCATCCTGTACAAAAGATCTCTTGCCCAACCTCTATTGCGATTCCTGACACCTGAAGATGCTCAATATGTGCTGAGAGAGATCCATGAGGAATGCTGCGGAAATCATCTGGGATGATACACGTTGTCACAGAAAGCTTTGTTATCAGGACACTTTTGGCCCACTATGGAGAAAGATGCTTTCCAGCTAGTGAATTCTTGTGATAGTTGTCAAAAGCATGCTCGTTTCTAGTGGCAACCTGCTGAGCTCATGCTGGTTGTTGTCTCTTCTTGCCCTTTTGACTAGTGGGGAATCGATATTGTGGGGCATTGTTCAATCGCCACTGTACAAAAAAATTCTTACTAGTGGCTGTTGATTATTTCTCAAAGTGGGTTGAAGCTGAACCATTGACGAGAATCACTAAAGAAGACATATTGAAGTTTCTGTGAAAAAATATAGTATGTCGATTTGGCATACCAAGGAAGGTGGTGTCAGATAACGGTAAACAATTCCAGGGAAGGTTGCCACGTGGTGTCAAGAGATGAAAATTCAGCAAGCTTTCACTTCTGTGGCCTATCCTCAAAGTAATGGCCAAGTGGAAGTCACTAATAGGTCTATTGTTCAAGCTTTGAAACACACTTTTGCATGGTGTGGGGGAAGGATTGGGTGGATGAGTTGCCGAGTGTGCTCTGGGCTTATCGAACAACACCCCGAGCTGCCACAGGAGAAACTCATTTCAGTATGGTGTATGGTATGGAAGCGGTGTTACCAGTTGAGATATAAATGGCATATGCCAGAATTGAAGTATATGATGAAGGTAATGATGAAAGGCGGGCTCAGGAGTTCGATTTCATCGAGGAAAAAAGGGAGCACTCTCTGCTCCACGTGGAAGCCTATAGAGGAAGAATGATTCGTGCTTACAATCAAAGGGTCAAGCGACGAGATTTCCAGATCGGGGATTTGGTCTTGAAGAAGAGGCAACCAGCAGAAGAAGTAGGGAAGGTTGAACCTCGATGGGAGGGTCCTCATAAGGTCCTCCGAAGAACCAGCACGGGTGCTTGTTACTTGGAAAACAGTGCTGGTCAGCCATTAGTTCATCCTTGGAATGCTTTTCATTTACAAAAATATTATGCATAGTAGGTATGATATAATTCAATATCTTTTACTTAATGTATGATGTGTGTTTCGACATTATTGAATACCTTTTGTTTTGATTTTATGGTTATGAGAGCCTGAGAGCATGAGAGCTTGAGAGCCTGAGAGCATGAGAGCCTGAGAGCTTGAGAGTCTGAGAGCCTGAAAGTCTGAGAGTATGAGAGCTTGGGAGTCTGAGAGCATGTGAGCCTGAGAGCATGTGAGCATGAGAGGCTGAGAGCATGAGAGCTTGAGAGGCTGAGAGCATGAGAGTCTGAGAGCATGAGAGCTTGAGAGTCTGAGAGCCTGAGAGCTTGAGAGTCTGAGAGCATGAGAGCCTGAGAGCTTGAGAGCCTGAGAGCATGAGAGCCTGAGAGCCTGAAAACTTGAGAGTCTCAGAGCCTGAGAATCTGAGAGCTTGAAAGCTCGAAAGTCTGAGAGTTTGAGAGCCCGAGAGCTTGGTAGCATGATACGAAGAATATAAGAGTAAAAGAAATAGCGATTCAGAGGCGATTCTCTCGGCTGTTGATTGGGTAAATATGATGCTATTTGTTGACGTCGATATCATTTTGTTTTGTGTGGAATCTTTTTTATCTCTGCAGCATGGTTCAGATTATTTTGCATGGCATTTTCACACTCTCTTGGGAGTTGTGTGTTTGGTTAGGATTAAATTACTCTCTATTTCTTTCTTTTAGCCTCACAAAAGATCCTGGAGAGGTCAAGATGTTTACGATAAGGGCTTCACACAAGGGCCTTCTCTCGACAACCTTTCTTAAAAAGTTGGAGCAATTTAGGAGAAGCAGAAATTCCGGTGCACATATCATTCCTTGAGAACGAAGGAGCAAGGAATGTCACGGGGAAATAAAGAAGAATGCCCTTGTTAGAATACGCACACGTCTAAAAAGACCGCAAGATTGAATATAATCTCCATACTTTATTGTGGTGCAATTATAGTTTATGATGGGTTATACTAGGATTTCGACTTATATGTAATTATCTAGCCAAATATAAAAATTTGAAATATGAAAACATCATACATTTCATGCAAAACCTTTTTTTTTTGTAGAACTATTACATATCATTGGCGAGGGATGCTTTTACTAGATTCAAATCTAAAAAATCAGGATCTTGGTCATCCGGAGGGAAGCCATGCGCCTTGAACTGGTGCTTACAACCCTCGAAGCCTATCTTCAAAAAGGGGAAGGCTTTGGTTCCCACCAGCTCCGCAAACTCCGAAGACTTGATGAAATCAGCTTTCCTTCCCTCTTCCTCGTGTTTATAAGCCTCCAATTCAGTCCTTGCGCCATGGGCTTCGGCCTTGAACTTTTCTACTTCAGATTTGACATTTATGGCCTCAATCCTCAAAGTTCTATTTCCTCATCCTTACGTGAATGTTCAACTGTAAACAACGCCACTTCTTTCTTCAAGCCATCCACAGTTTGGGCCAGGAGAATCACCTCCGCTTTCCTTTGAGCTGCATCATCTTTAAAAACTTTTGCTTTGCTGCGCGTCGCATAGGCATCCATTCAGGCAGCT
The DNA here is from genome assembly GCA_907163345.1 of Haberlea rhodopensis. Lineage (NCBI taxonomy): Eukaryota > Viridiplantae > Streptophyta > Magnoliopsida > Lamiales > Gesneriaceae > Haberlea > Haberlea rhodopensis. Next base: position 6,799,557 of record CAJQUN010000002.1, on the reverse strand, counting down.
GAAGCACCTTCACGGGCTTCTATCAAGTCCTTGCGAGATGAATCCATTCTTTGACGCAGAGAGGAGATGTCTTCATAGGCTCTCTCCAAGCGACCTTGCACTCCGATTATTTCTTGCTGCAAAGAGGTGACTTCCGCCACATGCAATTGTCGGGCACTTTCAGATGCAGCTAAAGCTTGGGTAATGTTCCAAGAAATGGCATCATCCTTCTTCTGAAGCTCGCGAATTTGCTTCGACTGATCCGAAGACTGAGCCGCTGCTCTACCAATATCACAAAGCTCTGCAAGAATAACGTTATAAGTCGGTGCAAATAATTAAAACATTAAAGTAAGAGACGCGTTAGAGATATTTACCGATAGTGCTCGAGTCAGGCCTTCCCGGAATAAAGATTTGGTAGGAATCCGAGACATTTCCTAAGGAGTCTGTGGCGGGGGTCAGGCTTCGAATGATTTTTGAGGCCAGATTGGAGGCCCCAGTTTCTAGTAGACTAGTATTAGCAGTGAGTCTCGATGGCAAGGAAGGCTGAGAGGTACCCTCATCCTCAGGCTGCACGGGGAACGAAAAAGTATGGTTGGAAGCAGCCTTCTTCCCTTCTCTGGATGATTTGGACTTTTTAGATTTTTTGGAAGGATGAGGAGTGGGTATCTCATCCGTGGGTTGGTGAACAACATCGGCCTATCTTGGGGATATGGATAATCAATGGTTCCGATGAAGAGAGAGGGGATGTTTGCGGTGCAGGGGGAGGAGATGGAGAGTCCGGTATGATCACTGATGCAGGAGTGGAGGATTTTCTTTTCCTCTGAAATACTAACTACTCCAAATAAGCACTCTCTGAAGGACTTGTTTGAGGTAAGGGGATTTCCAAAACAGGCATCGCGGAGGGCTGCGGTAGGGCTGTCGTTATGGGAGCAGGTTGGAGGACAGTGGGGAAATCCCGAGAGGGGAAGATTGAGACCCGGCTCTTAAAGGACTGGGAGGGGTAGTCACTGAATCCCGAGAAGAGGATGAGGAAGTCTTTGAGGTACCCTCCTCTTCTTCAGTATGTTTCCGATCTAGAATCGCTTTAAGATTCATGTATTTACATGAGAACATGTGACCCAAACAAGGGTAAGTAAACCATGATTAAAATCGAGACTTTAAACTAACGAAACATATCACAATCAACACATAGGAAGAGGAAATAAGAAGATACCCTATGGGGGGACGATCAAGCCCTTGGTGTCATAAATCCTTCCCCCCAGAGATTGGAGGTTGATAGAATTCCGATTCTTTATACCCCCTAGGGAGTTCTCGAGGCTCGGGGAGGGTGTTCCTCCAAGCCATCGGACATGACCAGGGACGGGGAGGCTTTACAAAGAAGAATTTTTCTTTCCATAATTTATGACAACTGGGAATTTTGTTTAAAAATTTGGAATGAGGATGAGCTCCCAAAAAGAAAAGCCCGGGTTTTATACTCATGAGTTATGGTACAGGGACAACAAAAAAGGGAGCGTTTAAAATGCATGGGAAAACAGGAAGTGTTTTATTACGGTTTATGCATTTACGCTTTATATTCATATTGTGTTGAATATGGATTATTATATGCTCATATTTTGGGAGTTGTCCTTGTAGGTACATTTTGGCATGATAAAGGGGCTAAGGCGGGTTGAGGCGGTGAGCTTGTGAAGAACGCTTTTGATAAGGAAGGACATGATTATTTTGTATAGTGTCTACTCTAGGAGTAGTGTAAAGCTATAGTGACTAATATTCATTTGTTAAAGAATGTAATTAATCCTTTTGAAAGTCCTTAACTTGGCATGTAATTCTTAAGGCTCAAAGTCTCAATACGAACTTTTATACTCTGATAATGTATGTTAGCTCTAATTATGCCTTTAATCCGCACTTAAGGAACTATGGTCCTTACACTTTGGTTCTTAATGAAAAGAAATACTCCAGGAGGGGTGGAGTAGGAATAAGCCCCAACCAACAATTGGTATGTGTTGTGAGCTAACTAACTTAGCGAAACACAAAAATAATTAGAGATTTCTATAAAAAAAAACGAGGGAATGGGAAAACGCAACCCGCCCTTGAGTTGGGCTAAATAAAAAGGATAAGAATCGGGAGGAGGAAGATGCGGGCAATCCCCGGGTTTGGGGAAAAAGATTTCATAATCATTTGGGAAGTTATCCAACCAACGGAAGGATGCCTCACGATGGGGCTCTTTTGTCGACTCCAGGAGCTCGTACCAAGGAGCACTCTTGGAAAACATCTCCCTTATTTCCCTTTTGATTTAGAGGGAGCGTAATTAATTCTGGGAATTTTTGGAAGTCGACATAGCTATTAAAGAGAATAACAATGAAGGAAAACTTACAGAAAGTGGTTTCAAAGGAATTTGAGAAGGACAGCACAGTTTCAAAACGCTGAAAACTCAAGAGAGATATGGTGCACATGAAGAATATGACACCAGAAATATTATGAAGTGTCGCTATTTATGGTATAAGGGTGATTGCCGACTGTTTAACTTCTTTTTTTTAACGGATGAAATTTCCTCGGGAACACAAACGGTCTCCTAGTACAAAGCCTCCAATTGTAAAAGCACGCGACACTCGCTGAAGGTATGGTTCAATGGCACCCTGATACTAATGATGGGCGTCCTGTCAGAAGTCAATTTTTGAAAAATCTAAAATAAAGGCGGGGAGATGGGATAATAAAAATTCTCTAGAAATCGAGACAGTGAACTCCGTTCTAGCTCGACTAGAGGGGAAGTTAGTGTTACACCTAGAATAAATTCAGGAATTATACTGGAAATGAATTATAATCTTTACTAAAAAACAAGGGAATATCCTGAGAATGACATGTCACGAGAGGGGAATATCCTGAGAAGGGAATATCCCGAGAATGACATGTCCCGAGGAGGGCATGTCCCGAGAAAGACATATCCCGATATGGAAATATCCCGAGAATGGCATATCCCGGAAGGGGAATATCTCGAGAATGGAATAACCTGATAATGGTATGTCCCGATAAGGACATGTCCTGAGAAGGAGGGGGATATCCCGAGAAGGGAATATCCCTAGAATGAAGGATTGTTCGGATATGAAGGCATAACAACAAGATCCCTAGAAACATGGGACTACTGAAAGGGTCATAAGATATCCTGTAATGATTGACAGACGGAATGTGAGATTACGTCGCCTGTAGAAGTAATGATTAATAACATCTCGGGAAAACAAGCGAGAGGTGTCCGAATCTGAGAGGTCAGGAACAAAGGTATCTACTACCATCATTATAAAAAAATGACGTGCGAATAGTGTTTTTCGGAATATGGGAAATGTGATTATCTGAAGATACAACGATTATATATTATAATAATCAAAAGGGAAAGAGTATATAAAGACATGATGGGGCGAAAAGGAAGACTACTCTCTAAGAACCGGCATAATCCAGCATTCACAAGATTTTCAGATAACAGTATATATTAAATGGTTTGTTGATGATGGAGAGAATGAAAGCCATAGATATCCAAATGCAGATCTTAAGTGCATGCAATTAATATTTGGAGACAATCGTTTAACTAACATTGTTACACCAAACAACTAGATTACACTTTAATGACGATTCCTAAATATTGTAAGACTGCAGAACATGAAACTAAATAGACCCTCGACCGTACGGCATGCACATGTATTTAAATTTAGTAAGCCTACACATAAATATGTCAACTCTACGACAGCTTCAAGAATATGTACTATGCAAATTGGATTTAAGCACGAGTGTTATTTATTTATTTTTTTTTGAACTATACACGAGTGTTAAGTTACGGGGAAGATTTAAGAATATAACTTTCGTTTCAGTTTCAATTTCAATTTGAAATATATTCAATTCAATTTATCTTTGACTCTATAATCAATATGACAATATCCTTAAATCCATAAACACTACAACTATGACAAATTACTAATTATTTGCCAACACTCTATCACATCTTAAACCAAATACCGTTCTCTAAATTTTCACAAAAATAGATTTTCTTGAAAACAAGATTCCTACAATAAATTAGTAAATTATCTACAAAAATTGAATGGTTCCACCCTTAAATTGAACCCAAATACACAATCTCATTAGTCTTGTTCCGCTCTTTAAACCATGCAAAAAGAGGGGAATAAAAAGATTTCATATTAGACTCAAATAACTATGTCTTCATAGTACCAATAAAGAAAACCAAGTCTTAATAGTTGATATCATATTAACCCAATATCAAACAGTTCCAAACACACATAAACAAAAATTACCACCACAATCATCATTTCGATTTCGATGTAGACAGAATTCAGAATCATCAACATCATCACAAGATTACCACCATAATCATTATCTCTAGATAAACCGAATTCCGAATCATCATGAGAACCATTATCAACAAGTAGACCACATTCAGAATCACGAAATTTGGGATCAACATTGTTGTCACAAATATTTTGAATTTTCTTCTCTATTTCCAGGTGAAGCAAAGGCCTATGTTTTGTACCACCGAGTATATGTCTATAGACACTTTTCACCAGTTAAATATATCGAGCCAAGAATCTGATCACAAACATGTGTTACATAACTGAATTTCAATTCAATCTCATTTTTTGTTAAAATCACACTTCCCCGATATTTAATTTTTATGGTAACTTCATAGTCATCAATATTTATTGCTATATATCCATCATTCAACCTCGAGCATCATTCAAGTTTTCCATGCTCGTTATTCATACATTTTCCATCATACCGAAACAACATAATAATTTGCGTTATTTTCCTATTAAAAAGATTATCTATCATTAGGACTACAAGCAATCAAACATAAACGACAAACTCTATCATCGTCACATTTGATTTTTGCCCATTTAAAAGATTTTGAAACTCAAAATTTAAGAATTATCAAAAAGGCATTCTTCAAACATATAATACTTTACTGTTAATTTATTAAGTTAAAGATAAATAAATAAAGATTTTGTCAGGTATAAGTGGTGCAGGTATTGACTACTAATTTTTTTCACAGTTGCTTTGCATTATTATTCCATTTATTTATTATAAATATTGATTCTTCACATATATATAATAAACAAAGAAACACGTGTAAAATCAATAAACAAAGCAAAAACTGCAGAAACTATACTTACAACCGTTGTATAATGATGAGTGGATGACAATGTCGTGGATCTTTTTCCTCTGATTAGGTTTGTGGAAGATCTTTTTAGGAAAAATTTAATAATTAAAAATATGAAGAATGAAGAAAGAGGACAACGAAAAACATGAGGAAGACGGCAAAAAATTGCTGAGGAGATCGAATTAAACTTTTTGGGGAATTATTCTAATTGGGTTGAGCAGCCTTAAGGGCAATTTTGGTATAAAAAATTTAAACGAAAGTTAGTTTTCAAAATAAAGAGGAAAGGAGGTCAAAAATCTAAATAATAAGTGGAAGAATGTTATTTTTCAAACTGTATGCATATAAATATTTAACACACTCAAAACATTTTAAAATAAAACAATTAATCGTCATAATACAAATCAAAATCCAAGAACATATACTTTTTCGGGAAAAGAACTCACTCCTTTTCATCCTTTTTGACTTCGGCTCCACCATCTCCAGGACAGAGAACAGTTGGGACCTCTTACCTATAGTGTGGGATAGGCCGGACCATATTATATGCCTAAATCTATATAGGACTTTGGGCTCTAAATATTTCTATATAGGGCTAGTTGAACTAATTTTTTTTAGGGGAAAGTTCAGGTCGGTATACTATGATAAAATTTTATTCATCATAATCCAGGAAAAAAACTTACAATTATTTAAGTAAACTTTAGCTTAAAATGACAAAAATGCCCTTAATAAAAAAATGCGGCAATCTAAAAAAGTTTCAATCTGTTCGTTAAATCTCTTTCTTTCACCACTGCGATTCAAATCTCCTCGTTAATCTCTCTTGCTAATTACGATTTCTTACAGTCGGTTTTTCTCTTCATCTTTTCGATTTTCTGTTTCATTACTTCGTTCCAGATTTTTTTTCAATTCCGGTATGTGTGTGTATGTGTGTAAGAGTATATATATACTGTTTGTTGCCTTTTGAGGTTTTTTAGTTATTATACAGTGGTGTCCGTGCTTCTTTGATCATAAACTTGTGCATAAAAATTATAAAAAATAACTGTTGCACGAAAATTATAAAAAATAACTGGTGCACAAAAATTATTAACAATAACCTGTGCACGGAAGATTGAAAATCAGTAACTAATGCACGAAAAATCAGTAACTGATGCACAAAAATTAAAATCAGCTACTGATGCACGAAATTTAAAATCAGTAATAAATGCACGAAAATTAAAATCACTCACTGATGCACGAAACATAGAAAAAGTATGTGACACACGAATCATAATCGCAAGTGGATGATACACGAACCATACAATTAGGTAAGTGATGCACGAACCATTTAATTTCGTGCACCAGTTATTATATTGCATGCACCAGTTTGTTTTTTGCAAATTTTGTGCATCAGTTAATTAACACAAAGTTCGTGCACCAGTGTTACATTTTCGTGCACCAAAGTTATATTTTCGTGCACCAGTTACTTTTATAATTTTTGTGCGCCAGTTACTTTTTATCATTTTCGTGCACCAGTTATTTTTATGATTTTCGTGCACCAATGTTATATTTTCGTGCACCAGTTACATTTTATGATTTTCGTGCACCAATTACTTTTTATGATTTTCGTGGACCAATTGTTTTTCTCTGGGCCATCTTCTTCGTTGCAATATCTTGATGACAGACTGTAAAATTTGGAAATGAACAAATAAGCTCGGATACCAATGCATACCTTACTTCTTCATATATATGCATCAGTCAAAGCCATGAGAGATTTTTTTTTTAAAAAAAACATACCAACATACTTTCGCTATCAAAAATTTAGCATCAGTATTCAAATTTATAATCGCATACACACACAAAATACACACACACGATGGAATGCGAAGAGCAGATCCGGAAATTATATGTGCAGAGTAGTCCGATGTCTTCTTCGATTCAAAAAGTTTCCAAATGCTACGAACAATTTAGATGATTCAATTCAAACATATTTCATGTGCATAATATTTTAGCAAATAACTTTTAGGTCGGGGTGACGAGATGCAGCGACAAGATGATGAAGAAAATTATGATCTGAGAATCACCGGAAAATTGGAGATTTACATGCAGAGGGGGAAAATGAATGACGTAAAGAGTTAATGTGAAATTAGGTTTAGAGTTTTTTAAAACTTAAGGGTATTTTGGGAACTAAAAAATACCTTTGCAAACCAACTTTTTAAAAGTGAACTTATGTGAATTTAATTCTCTCCTACCTGTATTTTTTTGTAAACATTATTTTTTGTATTTGAATTAACTGTCTGAAAACAGCACAAATATGCAATCTCATTTTTTTTAATTATTGGCTTGATGAGTAAATATAAGGTGGTTGGCATAATTTATATATGGGCAAACTTCAGGCCATATTACTTGATAAAATATTTTTCTATTTAGCCCACCAATAAAATTTCAATCCATATAAATGTATTTTTCGATCAAAATGATCAAAATAAACATGGTTCTTTCTCTCTTTTACATTAAACTTTATCCAACATCGTGGCGGAGAGAGGTTCAGGAGATTGCGACTGCTTAGATTGCGGATTCGGCTGCCACAAACAGGACGGCGATAGGGGAGGTCGCAGACGCTAAGACCATTGGAACTCAAGTTTGAAGGCGCGGCTGAGTTTGTAACATTATCATTTTTCCAGATTTGCTAAACAATATTTGTTCAACTAAAGACATATTTTGACAAACATCGCAATTGAAATAACAATTCAATATTAATCGACGCACAAAAAACCCCGTAAACACAACAAAAAAAGTTAGAATAGAGAAAAAAGAGAAACATAATCAAAGCATCGAAATTTTTTCCACGATCTCGTCGAGTTGTTCGGTTCTTTCCAGTACCCATTCTAATTTTTTTTTTCCTCCGATTTTTTTCCTGCATTCAGTGATTTGTGCTTTATCAATTATGAATTTCAATTTTATTCCTAAATTTTGTCGTTTGATTCGATATGTTCACAATTGTTGTGTAAATGATGTGATAGGGCCATAGGGTAAAAATACATTCCTTGCACCTTAGAAACAAATTTTATGGCGAAGAAGAGCGAATCGGAGAAGATTGGAGACGCAGAACAACTTATACAGATAAGAAAAAATCATAAAAATACATTTCTCGATTCTTTACAACGACGATGCCTCCTCCTCGAACTGCTACTGTCACTTTTGCTTCCGATTAGGTGATGATAACATAGGTGTACGTTATCCCCAATACATTTTCCAAACTCATTTTCTGAAAACAAATATCCAGAAAACACTAGAAACAAAACTAAACATACTCTTGAATTTTGTCTTTTGCAAATTTTGTGCTGGCAGGTTTTGCTCCTTGATGTGGGACACAAAATTCTATTTGGAAACCATGTCAGAGGAAGCATACTAGCAACCATAGTTGAGGAACACTGGTCGTATTCTTCTCTGGACTCGCCGCACCGGACACCACCATTGAATAGCCGATGCACGTAGGTTTACTAGGTACCGGTGCACGTATCAGTTAATAATTCTCTGCATTACATAGGTACCAGTGCACATAGCAGATGCACATCTTCTGGGTTTAACATGCACGGGTACCGATGCACGTAGGTTTCACATGTACCAGTAACGGTGCATGTAGCAAATTTGTCCAACTACGAGGACCAAGTTTTGGTAGCCGATACGCGTTCCTTTCTTGTGTTTATTTCCATTGCTCACAGCTCACAGCTCACGTATGCGTTGTTAGAGAATAAATAATAAATTGATCGATTGGACAATTTATTATTTATTCTCTAACAAGTTGCTTGCTTTTTTATGGTTTCATACTTCCATAAATTTTGAGGCAAAAATAATATGATGCAGTGGAGGATTTATAAATCTTGAAGTCAAAAGTCCATGCAAATTGGTGATTGTTGGCAGAGGAAAAGTCCGGCGTTTGACTGGAGAAACTTTTGCAACCTTCTGATGGTGATCCTGATTTGGGAAAATGGCAGTCCGAGTATTGGGCGAGTAGCTGCGTTTCGTTTCCCATCTTACTGTTGAAATGCGAAGAGAAATTGTTATCTTGTCGCTGAAGCTTCAGTCGCTGAATCGATTGGAAAAAAAGGATTGGAAACGATGGCATTTTGGTTGCCGATGGCATTGAGGGGGCAGGGAGTCGGGCGTTTAAAAACTGAACATATTTGAACAAAACTTCGTGAAAAGTTTATTTATATTGAAAGCTGTTTTTTGATCAGATTTAGTTCTATATTGGCATCTTTTTATAATTTTCCCTCTTAATAATGACCTATTTTGGGCTTAGAACCAACTCAAGACTCCACGGAGGATGGACTGAGCAGAATATTAAATGATGATCTTATCTAAAATGAAGAGAAATACTTTTTGGTATAATTTTTAGAAATATAATACCATTTTGCCTACATCTTCAAATCTTTTGGTCTACCTAATTTTTGCCCAGCGCTCTGTGTTCTACCTGGTTATTATCTAGGAAAAAAGCACGGGGGGTGCTGCTGGGCTGATTTTGAAAAGATAGGCATCCTTTTGTGCTTAGATGTGATTTTTCGTGCAATATTACTTCCAAATAATATCTTTTCGTGATATATATTGATTTAGTATTAAATATAACAACTCCCTTTGAATTAATTCATTATTTTTACAGATTAAACATCGAGATCAATAGGAAAAATCTGTGCATTTTTCATTTCATCATCTTGTTTCAACTTTGAGCGCTTTTACACATTTGTGGTTTAAAATATTTGTGATTTGATGTGCTTCTATCACAAGTCATAGTCGTTGTATCTTGAGAAACAAATTGCCACGGAAACCGTAAGCATCGTTGCAGAGCAATATCATTTCAAGGACAAATAGTTGAACTATTCCCTCGGCATACTAGCCATTTTTCATCATCCTTACATTGCCCAAAGATACATCTATCGAGAAATTATACCAACAATACCTCCTCAATTGTTGGCCATATGCATGTTTGAAGCTAACTCCTTGGTGTGCCCTAGGACAATATCCACGATCAATATAGAATATTCTACATAGATGATATATGAAGTAAGTAGCATCAACTAAATCTTGATTTAGAAGGGAAACATGGGCTGAGGTCAGGGTGGGCAAATCATAGGTTATTGTTGAAAATTGCCCCCACATTGGGAGTTTAAAAAATATGGTAGCTCTTTATAAGATACTCCACTCATTGTCAATTGGTTTTGAGTTGGAATCCCATGTATTTTTAACATGTATCAGAATCAGGTTTCTCATGCGATTGGTTACTCCGCCCGCATGTTCACCATCATCAGTCCACATGTTTGACTTGTATAATTTCACACGTGATGTGTGTGTTAAAAATTATCCCACATTGAGAGTTCTAAACTAGAACTAACTCTTTATAAGATACATGAGCTACTTCACTTATTGTCAATTGGTTTTGAGTTGGAAATCTATATATTCTTAACAGTTATGTAATTCACGTTGATTGAAGTATAATTTGATTTAAGAAGAAATTTTTCATTTTTATAATAAATGTGAACACACAATGTTAGGTTCCTTCAGTAATCCCTCCAAACAATTTTGTTCCGAAAGAGCTATATATTTATACAATAATTAAAGATCGAATAATGAATTATTAATCTTCAAGTTATCTAATTATCAGTTATCACTTCAGATTTCCATTCAAAACTTCCCACCCTAGCTAGTCCCCATATTCTTTCCAGTTTATTTGATGCTGGACACCCAACATTTGAGTGTGTCAATCCAATGATTAGGCACCCCAACATAAGGCATTGTTTCCCACGTTTGGTGGATGCTAGCCAACTAATGACTGAAATGATATATTTTATACTAAATGAATGAAGTATGTTTTTGCAAGTTGGTTATTATGTAATCATGAAATAGATGTAGAGCATCCAAATTTGCACTCACATCTATGTAATACATGATTAAACAATCATTGGATTGTAGAATATATCTAAAATAAAATAACCCAAAGTATTGTCTTCTTAATCCTCATGAGTCATGTCTGGCTTGTAAAAGGAAAACCGGATATATAACCCATAATCTTTTTGTAAAATATAAGAGAGAGGACCATCTTTTTTTATTTTTTCAAAGATCAATCACAAGTTCGAAAGTTAGCATCTGACTTTTTTTTTTTTAACATAACAAACTCCACTTTTGACGTAGGCCATAGTGGGAATATGCACATGTGTCGGCCAACATATTCATATTACCTGATGATGATGATAATGAGAATTGAAATTTAGATCATTTTTCTTTATTTTGGTACAAGGATAGATAATACAGTGATAACTGATACGTTGAATGTATATAAGATAATTTTTTTGTTTAATCGGATTAATAGGAGAGATATCATCAATATTACAAGAGGTTGTTCTCTTGACCTAACATATGTCCATATCTTGTGATCTTTAAAAAAAAACACGTTATTTGAGAGGATAAGAAGAGGAGTTCAACGCACATTTACTTTTGTAGCCGAAAGTGTTAAGTAGAATCTATAATCAAAATAAAAGTGAGTATGAAATCGAAGTAACTAAATAACTCAGTGATGTTGGATTTTTGTTTTTTGTTTTTAAAAAAAATCAACTAGAATAATAAAATAGTTGTAAAAGATGGTCTTATTTGTTCTCGAGAAAACAAAAGGGAAGATGAATAGAGAGAGAGAGATTATAGAATATAATTTTTTTTGAGCTATGGTAGGGAATGTCACTTTATAATGCGCTCGACTGTGATTCAAAAAGCATGAAGACTCTAGTCTTTTTTTTTTTTTTATGGATAAAATAAACAATACAGGAAAAAGATTATAAGGACATAGCGAGGACAGAACCACTCGACCAACAAAAGTAAACAAGGCACGGTTTAAGGAGGATCAAAAATAAATATATCCCACACAGGGGCAGAAATAGGAATATCCCCAAAATCTGGGAATTGTGAGACCACTTTGCCAACTTGTGAGCAGCCATATTGCATTCTCTAGGAATGCGGGTGATGGACCACGATGGATTGTGCATGAAGATGGTTTGAGCAGCAACAACTTCTGGGAGTGCAGTCCAGCTAGGCACCGGGTCAATTTTACGGATTTGGTCCACCATATCTTGGGAGTCGCTTTCGAAGGTGATATCTATAGAGGTACACTAGAACCTTTTCAATCGGGCTCTCCATTTTGTTGTATTAAAATAGCGTGCAAGTAGATCAACAACAGGTGGTCGTGCCGGAGTGGTTATCGGGCATGACTAGAAATCATGTGGGCTCTGCCCCGCGCAGGTTCGAATCCTGCCGACCACGTTTTTAATTCATTTTTTTAATTTCTTTCCTTTTTTATATATATAAAAAAACAGCATAAATTTCATTAACCAATCAAAGATAAGTCTCGTGGCACATGTTTGCTAATAAAAGTGGTAGTTTGACAATAATATTTACTACTATATTTTTTTAGATAAGTGTCCTGTGGGAGAATAAGAAAACTATATGTAATCATTATTATGAAAAAAAAAACATTTTTTCTTCAATGAAACTTTTTTTATTGCAAAAGTTTTAATTATTAATAAGAATTAGACCTTTTAAAGTGCAGAATAATTCATAGTATGGAAAGTAATAACAGGTTGCTCAGACACATTATTTACCATCCAACAATTGTTTCAACATAAAAAAAATTTAAAAATCGAATTCTAATATCTAAATTGTAGCCCTTATATTTGTTAACAGCTACACAATATAATACTAACAATTTTTGGCACGCGATGCATGCATATATAATTTTATGTAATTTTTTTAAAAAAATTATATGGTATAAAATTATAATATAAATATGTAATTACAAATATTATGTAATATAATAATATTGTAATTGAAAATATTATTAAGGGTATTACAGACATTTTAAGAATATAGTATATTAGGATAAATTGAAATTATTATAAGTTTCAGGGATATTTCAATATATTAGGGGCATTTTAGTAATTTCATGGCCATACCAAGAGACCAAATAGTTTCTCTAGCAGGCTCCCTCTTTATAATATAGTAATAGATAACATTATGATAGAAAAATCATCATTCAATTTTTTAGTTATAAATTCGTCTAAATGTGATATTTTGCTACATATACATTGATAGCCTTTTGCCCCGCCCCCCTGCCCGAAATATTTTTTTTACCCTATTTTGTAAAACAATTGCAATTTTACCCTATAAAAATTACATTTTATCCCCTAAAAAATGCAGTTTGTCCCCCCTTAATTTTTTTGATCCCTTCAAATTTTTTTTGCCCTCAAATTTTGTAAAAACTTTTTTGTCCCTCTTCCCATAATTCCTGGCTCTGCTCCTGGTTGATAGCACATAAAACAATTTCTTTTATTAATTTAGGATTTCACACATTTTCTGCATCGAATACTCAACAAAATTATGGTTAATAATGGACCAAATTTTTCTTTTTATATGTGATGAAGTATGAATCTCATGTATTTGGATCAATAATGACTATTGGATATACAATGAGAATATTATTACCAATGTACTATCTGATTAACTAAAACAAAAGAATTCGAAGGATCAAATACAAATCCCACGTATTTGGGACAATAATAACTAATGGATCTACAATGAGGATATTACCCGACTGTGGTATCTGATTAACTAAACAAAAGAATTCATCTCTTTCACTGAGAAAACACTTCCCAAATGTTCAGAGTAATACTTTAAAATTGATGAGAGATGCACTTATCTAAGCTGGTTGTTAAAATTAAGAAAGTTTTAAATGAGCACCTTTATGTGGATAGCTCAGATGGGTATCCTATTTTACTGCTCTGGTGGTGATTGAAAAGTTGCAACATGCCGATGTTGCGAGACCAGATTGTTTGTTCTTGACAATTGGGGAAGCAGTCGCTTTTCTTGCGACCAATATCAAGAATCAGCCGACTATATATATATTATTATCAACTGATTGGTTTAATACCAATATAGATATAATTTCAAATTTTTTGCCTATTTCCAACTATAAAAGATGCGGACTTGATATTTATGTCTTTAATGGTGTTTTGATCCATGTTTCGTGAAATGTATCGACTATCGGTGCATGTCATCCACTGGTCGGACTAACTTCATTACAAAACCGAGTAACTAGCCTCACTAGATCCATTGGTTCTTGATATAGAAATGCCAAATTCTTTGTGACCTCTTATTCTTCATTATGCAAAAAAAATTCCTCAATTCATTTAACATATCTTATTTTATTTCATTAAATTTTGCATATAACAAGAATCAATAAATGTGAACAGCGTCTTTTTCTCATTTTTATAACCAAAAGGAAAAAAATTCGATTTCAAGTTAGCATTTATATTGCAAATTCATGCTAAAATATGCCCTACACTGCCCAACAGAATTAACAGTTGGAAGTTAGCAGTAGCATTCTTGAATTCTTGAATAGTAATTAGTCGAATCTGATCTCCAATTAACGTAAATGGTGATAAATATATGCTACTTCTATGATCAGGTTTGGAAGCAGATTACTCATTGGCGTTTCCTCTGGTAGAGTGAATATCCGACAAACGCAGACATTAGAAATGTCCAAAGCACCTACACACACACAAATTATCCAGTTAGAATTCCAGAATTTTCATGTACGAAGATATACAAAACTAAAATTCAATAATCTAAGGGGGGTATATAATATTATTAGTATAAAAATTTAAGAGTGTAGGGAACAATCTCTCTTGTCTGCCCCCTCGGACTTCGCCACTATTAAATCCTGAAGATGGATTATCTACTAAATGGCACAAAAGTGTAAATATAGTAGGGATTTCTAAAATTGTATCGTAAAACTAAGGGGAGAGTTAGAGAGGTTAGAGGGAATATACAGTATTTATTGCATGCCATCTTTCAAGACGTTTAATCCTCGACTGCATATCTTCAATTACGCCTTCTAATGGGGATGCTTCTCTACTCGGTGATGATTCTGAAGCCGAACTACTGCCCTGTTCAGTACCACGGATAATTGAAATCAAATCGAAGATGAGAAAGAGGATCCTTCAGTTATATTGCAGTTCAAGATCATGCATTTTAAGCCGAAAAATAATTTCTGAATATAGAGGCTACAAGGATCAAAGGACTGATGTGTTTATAATTTCATATATTTATTTGACTTAATTAATAGTGATTAGGCGAATTTTAATGGTTAAAATAAAACAAAAAATAATACCTGGGATTGTATATATTCCACAAGTTCTTGCAATCTTGCAGCTTGCTGAGAATGAATCCCGATTGAACTTCTCTCTGGAGAAGGTAACCTTTCCAGAATTATTTGAAGATAACTCTGAGATGACAGGGTTAGGAACAGAAACACAACTTATTGAATGTTTAACAATCTATAAATCAAGGTGGTCAATCGGAGAATAGACAATGTATAAAAAGCAAGACTCAACCTTTGTTGTATATGAACCGTCAAGCTTAAGGGTAGAACCAGCAGCTACTACTGTTTCTTTGTTGACACCCTTAATTTGAATGTAAGGACTCAGGACATCTTGTAAATGATCAACCTCGACAAGGATCTAAAAAAGAGGAGATGCATTAGTCCTAAACTAGTTGGTTAGGCCACATAATCCATTTCTCGATTGCTCCATTTGAAATTAAAGCCTGAGTGATTCCCATATCATTTAACTCATCACAAACTTATGACATAAGAAACTTTTGAAAGGTCCATGCCATCTACTGATTGAGTTCTCAACTGAGCACGATTTCCAAGATATAATGGTCACAAGATAGTTTTTAAAAGTATGACCTTGCCATCTTGGTAAATGTATGCAGACGCTTCAATATATGCCACAGCTTGATACCTGAAGCCATATGGATAAAACATATAGTTTCAGATAGCAAGAACAAAGCCTACCAAATAGAAATCATGATAAAAAGTTATCCATGCGACAGATTGCTTTTGTCTATTCATATCTTCGTGTTTTGGGCCGCATATATGCCCCAATATCAAATTTGGCCGAAATAACCAAGTTATTAAAAGATAACGTGATAATGATGTTGAAAGAAAATAAGAAGATACATCACCTTTGACACCAAAAAATCAACGTACCCAAGATTAAGAAGGCCAGCAACTGTACTTATGCTGATATCAAAATCTACTTTTGGCTGAATAACAAAGTTCCCTTCTTTGATAGGCTGCACAAGGAAAGAGATCCGGGGTGGGTGGGGGGTTATAATTGATAAGCATAAAATATATGATGAAAACAAAAAGGAAAAGCTATCTAACAGAACATACCTCTCGGATCAGCAGAGCAAATCTACCTTCGCATATCCTGACTCTTATACAATCACTCTCAGTCAACTGTCCATTAGAAGGTATTCCAGACTGCCTTAAATATACATCAATAAAATTTTGCACTGAACTGCATATCTTAGCCGGATCAAGAATTTTCAGGATGTCTTGGTACGCTACCTGTGAATGGTACAAGCACGTTAAAAGAACATTCATGAAGATCAAGCATGGAAGAACAAATAAACAACTTACTTGTCTATTACTTTTTAACACAAACAATGAACTCTCCGGTGAAAGCACTGGGTCAAAGTCATTTCGGATTTTCAGCTGCATCCAATTGACAAATAAATTCTTTTACCATTTTCTTTTAACAGTGAAACCTTGAATGGCGCCATAGTTTAGGGTGAGTTTAAAAACCACTTAAAAAGAAGAGTTAGTTCACAACAGCGGTTAATAAGCAGACTTTTTTAAAAAAGGAATTAGCAAATTTGTTTCTAGACGGAATAGTGGGAAAAAACTGTGTAATTTAATTGAAGAGAAACAGAAATAGAAGCCCAAAAACCACTTTCTGGCTTCTAAATTTTAGCTTTTTTCAGCAATTTGTGTGTGAATCACTTTGTTTATATAATGCTTTTTTTCCACAAAAAGAAAAAAAAAAAGAAAGAAAGAAGAGTGTTGTTTGTAAAATAGCTTCACATCCATAAGCACTCTTATGTGCACCAAAACTGGTAACACGTGTCTTTTCCATAAAACAAGAACACAAAAGAAAAATGAAATCGATGAACTAACATGTGCTTGAACAAGATGAGGTTCTATATGTTGCTGGAACATAGGAAATACTGTCGTCATTATTTCGTTTTGGGACATGAAGCAGCCAACTCTATTCTTGTCTCTTTGAACTCTAGAAATCAGATGTGAATGGACCCCACCAACCTGTTTGATACCAAGGGTTTACTTTCAAAGAGGTCAACTTACTCAAAAGTTGAGGGGTCATGAAATTGAAAAAACAATATTTGAGTGTAATGGACATAATACTCACAACAGCAATCCACAAGTCCAGAGGTTTTCTGATATCCGGGTGCAAAGCATAGACACCTTCAAAAATTACCTAGAAAAAACAATCAAGACAACTTCTTAGACCCATTATGGTGAAAAGTAAACCATGTTCAATAGTACACCATTCTGATAACTATCAAGGTCACCAAGCACAAATGATAGTGAGTCCTAGACCAGTTGATCTTGATTCAACGTGATTTAATGAATTTCTATTCAATCAGTTGGAATTAAGATATGAAAGAAGTAAAATGACTATGATTCCAAGACGTACCACGCCGCAATCTTCAGATACTTCAAGTTCTTTGAAACCACTGCGACCACCAGTCTCCAGATCAAAGACAGGTACCTTGGTTCTTCGGCAATTTTTTATGTCATCAATATTCTGCCAATCGCCAAACGACAACACTTTCAAATAAAAGATGCACAAAAAAATTCCGGTTGGAGATGAATTAATGTTGATCAGCACAAGTTCCCTTTAGTGTTTTAAATTTTTCAATTTAGGCCAAGTATTGGCAAAAAACTATAGAAAGGTAGTGTTATAACATGTTATATATACTAGCGCCAGGGAGATGCGTTGGATATATATAATATAATATATACAAATATTACGTGTCGCTGGATATATATAACATAATATATACAAATATTACATGTCGTTTATATATAATATATAAATACCCCTTTACCCAACACCATTTCATCCTACTTTCTTACTCAAACAACTATCCTACTCTTATCATTTTCTCATCTAATTCCAATATTCATTACAATTTTATTCTATACAATTTATTCTTGCATATTATCAATTTTTTATCATAATCTTTTTATTAGTTTTGTAGCTTTTGTTGAGCTAATTATATTCTCAATATTACGATGACATCTTCTTCTACTAGTGGTCGTGGTGGTCGTGCTCCTTCAATTCCACCTTTCGTACAAGAAAAAATTGATCTTTTTGCCGAATTCGATGATCCTTTCGATGTTGAAGAAGCGGAACACGCCGTAGAACCTGCCGCAGTCCAAAATCCGGCGCCGGCGGGTCATCCGCAACTACGACCTCTGCGAGTCTCCCGAGTAACCGTCCCAAAAGAAGCAAGGTTTGGATCATTTCGATATGGTTACACAACCAGGTACAAACGAATCTTCTATTGTTTGTAAAATATGTAAAACGACTTATAATTATAAAACAGGCAGTTCCGCCGGAAGTACCAGAACCTTTAAGAAACATTTAGTTAAAAAACATAATTTTGACGAGGTTACTCTACAACCTATAGGTAGGGAACCAACTCAACAACAAATTAATCGTCAAACTGGCACAATTTAAAAAATATTGGGAAAATATACCACATGTTTACTGCATATCTACACTTTTAGATCCTAGTCAAGGAATCGGCTAATTTGATACTTTTTTTGAATATTATTCTCAATTTTTGAAGAAGAATATTGACAATCAGAAGACGTCAATAAGACATTCTTTCCAAAATATGTTTGCAATGTATCATTCTGAACAGGTACAAGGGTCATCATCACAAAGAGGACAGGAGGAAGAAGACACTACACAATCAAGAAGTGGATGGATTAATTTGCTGATGAGTCTTTGCAGAAAGAAGCTGAGAGGAAGCGGAGTGGCATCTACCACGTCGAGCTACAATTCTTCTTGGGTCAGATGTTCGTAATAGATGAAAATTTTGACATACTGGAGTGGTAGAAGGCAAACGCAAGACAATTTTTATCTTAGCCAAAATGGCTAGAAACGTTTTTGAGGTTCAAACATCCAGTGTCGCATCGGAGTCGGAATTCTCAACTTTTGGCCGAATCATTGGAGACCATCGAACTTCACTTAATGCAGATTCATTGTGCATGCTTATATTGCTCAAAGATTGGTTCGATGCGGAGCGAAGGAATAAAAGAGGAGGAGGAGTCGACGAGTTCGGCAACCAAAATTATGAAGAAGAATTTACGAAGACTATATTAATTAATTATGATGAATAATGTAGATTATTTTTAAAAGTTCAAATGTTGCAGATTTTACATTAAGTTTTTTATATTCAATAAAATATGTATTTTTTCATCATATTTCATGTATTATTTGAACAAGATATTTAGACATATAAAAAAACTATCCTCAATTCCAAAAAAAAAAATGAAAATATTAATCTGACCTGTTCCGGATTGGAACCAACCCAATCCGGAACTAGTCCGGACACTCCAATCCTGACCACCGGATAGGATCAGTTCCATGGCCATAGGCCATGGAACCGGAACCGTATCAATCCGGTTTGAAACCGGATTGATCCGGTTCCAATCCGACTGAGCTCGGAACCGGATTGAACAGTCTAGATCCGGACCAATCCGGTCCATAAGCACCCTGACTCTAATATATTAGAGATTCATAACTTATATTCATATTAGGGCATTCCCACTCCAGTATTGCACTCCTTTCCCAGTGAATACAAACCAGTGTTATGTAATGCTTCTTTCCATGAGTAATCTAATAAGCATACAATATGCAAAAATTACTCTTCCACCCTTTCGATTTAAGTAACTCAATTATACTCATCAATCTTTGTTCCAACAAGCTGATCAAAATCATTTTATAAAAATTAAAAATGGCAAAGAATATAAAATGGAGGACAAGAAAACAAATAAAATGCATACTTTCGAAACTAAAGCCAGATCAAGAGCGCTGAAGTCATCGTACTTGAAATCTTTCATTTGCTCTGATTTGTAGTAGCTTTCAAGGGAAACAACTTCACAACCAATGATATTTGCCATCTTATGAGCCAAACTCGTCTTTCCTGATCCACTAGGACCTCCTACAATTAAGTGACAATAATATAACACAAAAACTGGAGTCAAATAACAAAATTCCATATTTTCAGTTATTGTCAAAGCATCACATACTAAAAGAGCAACAAGACAATAAAAAGTCAAGGTCAAGACACAAAGTTAATTCACAGATCATCAACTAGTGCGCAGGCAGAGAGCCTATCTTACCAATTCCAACTATGACAGGAAGACCCTTATTCTCCAATAAAGCCTGAAATAATCATTTGCAGTTCATGAAGTCAACGTTCATTAAAGATTTCAGCAGACATTTGAATTCCATCATGCAGTTGTACAGAGGAAAAATAGCCCCGCAATTATATTTAACACTCACTTGTATTGCTTGTACAGCAAGAAGTAATCCTCTATCCAGGTCATATGACTCAGGCAGTGGAGCAAGCTTAAAGGCACCCCCGGAAGAGGAAGGACCTGTAGTTTTTTTCATGAAAATATTCTAGCCACAAAGAAATTAAAAAGACTTCCAACCAAGTTTTTAATTTACTTCCACATTTATTTTTGGGGCGGGATGATATTCGCTCACTGCAATTAAAAAAAAACACACCAGTTACAGCCGCCTCAGTCAGGAGAGGATCTGATGAGATAAATTGCCACGTTGCTAATGGTTCCATTTTGGCCTTGGTCGGTGACCGAGTCCATGGCTGTTGTAAATCCTCAATTCGGTTGTCCAGCTTGGGAATTATGCGAAGCGGCTTTGGAGCTGTGATCTTCCTTTCTTGAGTACTTGGTAAAGGTGCACTAGACAAAGGTGGAGGTGTATTAAGCCGTGGTACCCCTGCAACTTGGAGAATTCCATTGGATACAGCCAAATAATTCGTATATAAGAATTAAAAAAAATCACAGAGAATCTAGACCAACTTTTCAATTTTTCACGATTCATCACCAGCACTAGATACAGTTAATTTGTACAATTACCTTGTCATTCACTAATTTTTTTTTACACTACTTTGTTTTGCCATCTAACTCAAACAAAAGAACGCTTGCAATGTGGCACAGTACATCTCTTTTTTATTCTAATCAAGTTTGAAAAAACTCCATAACCATCCCAAGAAGCTTATTTATACAAAATTCTCAAGAAATTAGGCTGATGAGACAGTTTTCTGCAGCTGACATGAGATCGAACCATCTAAATCAAATTTTTTCACAGAAAAATAGTCTGGCATAAGATATGAAAAAATATATGTCCGAGTTCAAACCTTGTCTCTCAAGGATCATCTCAAGATATGATTTCGTGATCCATGGTCCAGTAATACCCTTCCTAGATGATTCAGCTCCAACAATCTATAGAAGAAATAAACTACATCAAACAAGTTCAACTCCATAAATTTTTCCTGGTTAATTAAAAGGGCTCATGTCAAAATATAAACTATGAAATTGCAAATAACAAAATGAACCAAAAAACATCTCACATCAACTAAATTTAAACAAAGAGACTTATGGAACGACGAGCTAGAAACCTTTAAGCTCATGGACCATAAATTTTACGCAGTCAAGGTCTGAATTACAAATGCCATTTGAAGAGAAATATGCATCACGATATTTAGTAGAACAGCATCTAAACTAATATTTGAAGAACATGAACTAACAAGTGACAATGAATTGATTAATCCCTACGGATCATGAGCATTGGGGGTCAAGGGGTACATTACAAAGTTAACAAATGCAACAGACACCAACTGGAATGAGGCACCTTATGATAAAACTTTGACACTATGACGAGAATAAGTTATTAAGTCAAAGATTACAGATTCACATACTCCACTTTTCAAAGTAATCAAGGCAAAGGGGCCACAAAAAATTGTGTTTCCAGATACATAGGTAAAAGAAATATTATTTCATCTTCAGTCAAATAATTGGACGATACGATGAGAAAAAGGATGGATTCCCCAAATTGATTAGCCGTTAAGGGGTGGCCCTGAGGTAATTGTCTACTGGCAACAAATAAAATTTACTTCATGTTAGAAGAATAAGAGAAAAATAACAGGAGAAATATATCAGCCAACTATTAGCTGTGCAACTTACAATACCAGCCAAATTCACGAGAGAATGCATATTAGCCGACCAGACACAAAGGTTAAATGAATTGAAAATGACATGCTGATAACAGCATGGGGGATATCAAAATTAAAATAAAGTTGCAGTGCTCCAGTTTTATTCAAAACAAATATTGGAAAACATTAGGTCTTGTGAAAGAAGAAGATTCCATACTTTTCTATTTGTGCCCCTGAGTACAATATAGGTCTCTCCAAGAGTATCAATTGTCTCCAACGACAGTGAAAGATTGCCATCAATAACTGAGGTCGATGCCCGCTTATAACTGACTACCACAGTATATCCCAAGGCCAGCAATCCACCCAAAGTCATTCGTCCAACCTGATAAATTGTGGAGGGTATAAACACAGTTAGATATCTGTGACAGAAAATCCAAAGGTTACTAGCTGTCAACTTTTTAAAACAAAAATTTTAGGGATAAATTACAGTGAAAGCGTTGGAGGTTAATTTCAAACACCAACCCCCACCCCAAAAAAAAAAGGTGTCACAAGCAATATCACGTCAGAAAGCATTTAATCAAATCTATACAAACTTATTTTGTACCAAGAAACATCAGAAGGTGCCAGTTATGGAGAGCACAAACTGTTAAATTACAAGATCATTCACCAACGAGCTAAGCCTGTCTCCTAGCCGCATTGACTGTTTATTTTAAACATAGATTGTACAAAAAGAGAAATACATGTTTGCACCATTTTTGTGGGGCTTTTTTACCAAAAAGAACCTTGAAAAGGAGCAAAAAACAATTACAGAAAAGCAACAAACAAATGCATGATCCATATCAATATTACAACAGCATATTACAGAACCTGGATTTCTAGGGCGAATATCTGTTAAAGGATCTACCAATTTAATCCTTGGTTGGATCAAAATTTCTTTTGAAAACAGTGACATGAATGGTTCACGTCTTGATGTTTTTAGTTCGAAGAATTTTTTAAGAATGTGGCAAACCAATCACATTCTCTCTTTTCCATAGAGATACCCTTTGGAGATGCATTTTAAAATGTCATATACGATAATTTACCTCAAATTCAGCTCTCGGCCGAATGATGTAATTCTTGTCAACAATCCTCTGATCACCGAGTGATAAATAGTATTTAATACCAGATTGCCGCACCTTGATCCAATCATTAATTCTTGCTTCTTCACTTGCCGACGGAGGTCTGAGGTACATTTCAATAAAACTAGAAGCAAAAGTACACAAGTTCAGACTCCACCATGATAAAGAGAAAAATGAAATGCACATAATAACCTTCATGGATAACCATGGAGGTAAAGTAGTATGGCTCAAATACTAACTTGTCGAGTTGTGCTTCCTTTCCATGAAAAATGTAGGCAGCTTGCCCACTTTGAGACTTTCACACACCAAAAACAAATTTAGAAAGTTGACTTGACTCTGTACATTTAATCAGCTAAGAATCAAAACAAAAGGTTTAAGTCCAGTTTAATGTACCTCACTCTTGCATTTCAGCTTGTAAATAGGCTCTCTGAATGATGAAACAAAACTGTTGTTTATTCTGATCTACAAAAGAACACATCCAATCAATAATAAGATGTAGTCATGAAGTGGTAGCAAGCCAAATATTGACTCCCAACCTGTGCATGATGAAGATCGGGCTCGATATGCTTTCGAAAGAGTGGGAAAATGCTGTCAATGAGGTAGTCCAAAGAACAAGACCCTCCAATATCATATTGAACTTTAGAAAGTAGACTAAAATGAACACCACCGACCTGATTCCCGTATGCATCAGAAACTTAGAACTAATTATCATACAAGATAGCAAATAAAAATCAGATGAAAAAACAATCTAAGGTTCCAATTGATTAGCCTCTCAAATATCCCATCTAAAGTATTTTCAGACTTCCAAGGAAGAAGAATTACGAGATGGTGTTTTCTTAATTTTATAGAACTTGGCAACACATAACAATTTTTGAGCAATAATTGTTGAACAGAGACAAACAAAGTGATTTGAGTTAAAATGTGTTTATAAATGATGATTTTATACCTGAAATGAATTGTGGTAGAAACATTTGGATCTAAGTTCTGAAAAAATCTTAAGACCAAACAATTTTTAAGATGAGCAAATGGTGGAAAATGTAGACCGTCACAGCCTAAACTGCAAAGAATACTTTTGAGGATAAACTACTTATGTAACTTTAAAAAAAAAAAAAGAAGAAGAAATACCACGGCAACTCTTATGTCTAACAACGAGCGTAGTTTTGCATGCAATGCATAAGTGCCATCAACTATTACCTACAATAGTAACACTGAAAATGAACCTCAGTATGATTAAAAAGATATATCAGAAAAGTACTGACAAGCAGTCTTACCACACCAGATGAATTGTTCTCTATAGCATTTGAACCAATACGTCTTTTTCCTTGAAAATCAAACGCTGGGATCAATGTGTCATGGCCATTTATCAAGTCCTATAACAAACAAGAATCCTGGTTATATAGTGCAAATTTTGCAAATTTATGGAGGTAAAGATAACAAAGCACTTCGTGTTTCTGAAAAAAATCTCCAAGAGTCGACCACCGGACAATATTTTACAAAAAGTATACGTCAACAACTCCAGGGGCATGGTAATATTTTAATTAATCATTAAACAGTCCTTCAAAATACAAATCCTTTCCGGGCATACACTGAAATTTTACAGTAAATATCTAATCTTTTTGTATGCTGATTACCTCAAGATTCTTCACAAGAAGGTCAAAATCTATTGAATCCAAATCATTCCCTTCATCAAATCCTGTTCGATAGTTCTCCATAGAGATAACAGCACAACCGATCACAGATTCTACTTTTTCAGCCAAGCTTCAAGATTCAAAACATTCAGATAATTAGTACTCCTTAAACTCCTTTAAGGGAAATAGATAATACAGATGAACTTATAGTGAAGTCCCATAACAATTTACATGAGCATTAACATATTAAAGGCAAAACACATACCTTGATTTTCCTGACCCACTCGGACCTCCAATTCCAACAGTCACCAAGCCATCTTTCTTTGATCTAAGTTCTTGAATGGATTTCACCAACAAATAATATCCGTGATCAAAAGACTGCAAAGTTCAGGAAAGTGGTTATGCTTATATGAGATGGCTCCAAAATTACCTAAACTTAGGATACACATTTCATCGCCCACGAATTTAGTCCCCCCACCCCCGAATAAAGAAGATAAAAATCAAAACCTATTTCCTGTAGGCAAATATAAAATTATGCCTAATTAACAAAACTGCTTTCCGAATCCAAAGAAAAATGCAGTCATTCAAAATTCAATTTTGTGCCTAAACTGTTCAAACTTCTAATCAAAATTGAACAGCTACCGAAAATTGAACCCTTTTCACCAATTAAAGAAGTTGGCACTGGAAATGAAGGGGCAAAAAACAAAATAAATAACACAGCAACGAGAAAGACAAATACCACATGAAGAGGAAGAGACTGGAGAATCGACGAAGAAGACGAGGAAGATGTGGAGGGTTGTTGATAGAAATCACGCCCGCCTTCTTGAAATACTCGCTGCACCACTTCATCATCCATTAGATTTTGCTCTATGCCGATGAACTGCAAATTGCAGATTAATTTAAGTTGGTGGTGATAAAAAAATCAATCTTGACGAAGATGGTAGTTGTGAAAAGAGAATCTTGGGTGCTTTGGTGGGTTCTACACTTGTTCTGCACGAATATATATATATAGAATACTTATGATAGAGATTTGTGGTTGCTTATTCCTTTTGTTTTCGTTCTGAGAGAAATCGATTCGAGATTGAGAAGGAAGGTGCAAGATTCTTGAAATGAGTCGAAAATAATCTTAAAAGTTAGTAAGAAAGCAAAAAGAACAAGAGGTACCAGTGATTTATATACTTTATTGGAGCGGAAATATTACGTGTATCTTGTTATATCTTACTATATTATAATGCCTAAGCCACCTATACTAACTACCTTGGTATGACAAATTTGAAATTACCAAATTACCCCATTCAATGGTTTATTGTAGTTCTTTGATGTATCTTTTGAATTGTAATATAAATCAATATATATATCTCATTTATCTTATTACACGTATCAATACCTATGCATTATATATTAGGTTACACACACAACGCGTGTGCATTATATATTAGGTTACACACGCAACGCGTGTGCGTCGTCTGCTAGTAATAATAAACGAGGAGTTGTATATATTTTCAAAAAAAAAATTTGAATTTACTACATTTCAATTATAATTAAATAAAAAGCAATTTATTATGTGTAATTAGTAATTTTTAGATTACAAATCCGGATATTATTCTAGATATCAAAGCACATTCTATGCCAGATTACACATATTCAATAACGTAATTACTTACTAATCATAATATTTTTATGCATTTAATGATAAAAATATTATTATAAGGGAATTCATTGATTTTTTATATATAAAAAAATTGGAATGGATTAATTCTACTCTTGCGTGTTAGGTTCTTTCTACTTTGTTTATAATTCTATTTATGAAACTTTTACATTTTGGAAAAAGAAAAAATTATTCTTCCAAGAGTTCTGTTCGACTAAATTGTTATTTTAGAAATTTACAGTAATTTCTATTCATATTCACTTTTTATTTGATGTGTTCGTGTAATTGCATGACCTTGTGTGGGCCAAGTGAAATTGTTTTGGTAAAAAGTCCTCTATGGTTGAACTTTGTTGAACTTAGTTCAGGAAAAAAAATATTAAACTATTTAGGTCTATTTTAGGCCAAAAAGACACATGTATTCTTACTCAAAAGGCGGTAAACCCTTCTATTCCAATTTGCATCGTCTCCGTTTGATTACATTCTCTGACACAATTCTCCATTCTCTCACTTCAAATTTGCACCGATTGGAAAATATTTTTTTAAACCTTTTCGATTTTCATCCCGAAGTCTCCTTCCATCCAACGGAATCGAAGTCTCATTCCTTTAAGATTCCAAAAACCCAATTTTCGTCCTATGTGACACGATAATACATGGCTCCAAAGGTGTAAAATTTTGCAGGAAGTGGCTGGGAAGAGAAAGACGAAGCAGAGCATACGTCTAACAAAACAAGGTATGTATAACGTTTTTTGAATTCTTGTAATTTTCTAATGAGATTTCTGTAAACATGGTACGTATATTCTTGAAATTTTCAGGTTTGTAATAAGATTTCTGTATTGATTTGGTTATTTCCCCAACTAGGGCCTGTAATGATGAACTCAATTGCTATTGTATGAAAAAATTCCATTGTTTTGCTCTAAAAAACGGAATATGTTTAATTTAATGTCACTCATATTTGTTTTCATGACAGCGGCACTTAGTCCGCGCCAACCGAGGAAGAAAATAGCAAAATATCACGTAAGTCTTCATTATACAGATCTAACCTACAGACAGTAGTGAGTGATCTGAAAAAAGTGAACTTGGAGATGAACATTTGCAAGTGTTACAGTGTACACCATTTTGGCATATGGTTAATGCAATTCAAGCCAACAGGGTGGTATTAAATCATTGCAAGAAACATGATGTGGTAATCAGGGAAATAATAGCTTGTTTCCACGAGCAATCTAAAGGATTCCATCTTGGGGAGCATATCATGACCATTACTACCAATGATCCATTACTACCAGTGATGTTTGGATGATTTTTGGAATAAGAGATAGCAACGAGGACATTGACACGCAGATGGTAGATTACCCATGTACAACATTCCTATCTAGATGCTTCCCCAAGAAAGAGACAGAACAAGATTTCAGAATGAGTAAGAGCTCAATCTACAGGAAATTGATTTCTAAGATGGGAAATCGGGATATTACATATGTCAATGATGTTGCTCAGTTGGTTGTTTTGTACATACTTGCAATATTCTTCATTGCTACAAAATCTTCAAACCTGAATTGGGGTTATACGACACTTGTGGATGGTCTGGACAGAATATGCACCCTCAATAGGTCGGAACACATTTTAAAAAATTTGTTGAGCAGCCTATTAGAGTCAAACAATGAAAAACATTCTGGGTGTGTTCTGTTGATACCGGTACGTTGCGTACAAAATTTTTTGCTGCAATTATTGCCCCTGGTTTGTTAAGAACATTGATTAACACTTTTTTGTAGTATTGTCTATAAGAGAGAACGAAGATTTTTGATCCTGTGGATGCGAATCTGTTCCCCAGGTTCATGAAATGGAATCTCGTAGATTTGTACAAAAAACTAGGCTCGATTGAATTGAAGGATCTAAACCGTGAATGCGTAAGTGGGGCTCTTAATAAAAACATGAAATAACTTGTACACATTGTGCATGAAATTATAACTGGTGCATGAAAGTTAAACTTGGTGCATGTAATTATAATAGGTGCATGCAATTGTAACTGGTGCATGCAATTGTAGTTGGTGCATGCAATTGTAACTGGTGCATGAAATACAACTGGTGCATCAAATTATAACTGGTTTATGCATCATCATTGGTGCATGCATCATAACTCATGCATGCATTATAACTGGTGCATCATGATCATAACTGGTGCATGCATCATTTTTGGTGCATGAAATTATAACTGGTGCATGTAATTACAACTGGTGCATGTAACTTATAACTGGTGCATGTAATTAACTGGTTCATCAAATTGTAACTAGTGCATCGTAATTACACCTGGTGCATCAAAGTTATAACTGGTGCATACAATTATAGCTGGTGCATCATAATCATAACTGGTGCATGAAATCATAATTGGTGCATGAAATCATAACTGGTGCATGTAATTATGTAATTACATCAGGTGCATGTAAATTATAACAGGTACATGTAAATTATAATTGGTGAATGTAAGATAATTGTTGCATGATATATAACTGGTGCATGAAATTTATAATTGGTGCACGAAAATATAACTGGTGCATCAGATATTGGAAAGCTTTTTATCACTGTCAACTGAGGAAGCTGAACTCCTGCAACGAGATAATCTTTTGAATCATGAATCACCATACCTTGAACAACAAAATGAAAAACCATCTACGACAGAACGACAAGAACAACGAGCTGTAGATCTTAATGCTGACAAAAGGGAAAATGAAGAAGAAGAAGTGGCATATTTCCCAGACGCAATAATTGCCGAGGTACTACTTGATCTTTGTGAACATTTCCGTGACGAACATTTATACGATGATGTTGACATGTCCAATGAGGATAAGTTGGTGGAAGTGTTTGTTGAGAACGAGATGGAGACGCAACTCTTTAAATGTTGCTGACAGAAGCTATGGTGAGGATTTTTTGTTTGCTACCGATGGAGAATGAGATGAATTACATGAAGATGTGGATACGACATGTGAAGAACCAAAGGAATCAACTCAAACTCCATATTTTATACAATCTGCAGAATTGGACACACAACTCCAAGAAACAAAGCATGAACTTCTGAGAAGGGAAGACGAGTCAAAAAAATTTGACTCATTTGTTTCATAGCACGAAGTCCAGTGGCTAGACCACGCAGAAATAAGAACGCAGCTGGAAGAAGCAATGACAATTATCATGTTGAAGGAAGAAGAGTTGAAAGAAATGCATGCCAGATATAACGAAGTGGTGAAACAAAAGGATGAGCTTGACAACATCGTTGCACAGCTACATGCTCAAATTGAAAGGTTAAAACAGGATAAGGAAGCAGTGGACAACGACCTGAGCAGCACAAAAACAGCTGCAATGATGTTGAGCCAGGAATATGAGAAACTCGTGAAAGAAAATGTGGCACAAAGATCAATGGTTAAAAGAATTAAGAACAGATGGGACCGAATGACCAAGAAAGAATGCGACCATACTTACCCCACCACGCCTTGAAAAGGGCCAGGAGGTCAAAACAAAAAGACTTTACTGAAAAAGAAAATATCAACCAAAAAAAGCAAGTAAAGATATAATAGCATTGCAAGACGATGATGATTTCGAAGTTGCAACACGTGGGAAAGACAATAAGGGACGGGCCTTTCAAGTTCAAACCCCGAAATGCTATGTTCAAACGGTTGACAAAAGGAGAACGAGAATGGTTAATGAAATTCAACAAGGAGCATGGACAATGGTATGACTTGTTTTATTTTTTAAACAGTAAATTAATTCAACTAGATGAAACCAATAAATGTTGCAATTTATCATTGTGTGCAGGAGGGGAGTGATTTGGCGAGACGACATGGCAGAAAAATAATTACCCGTTAAATATATTGGAGCCATACTTAACGGACTTTCAATTCCTAATGATGTAAACGATTTATCAAAAATGTTGTTCTATTTTCTTGATATTCAATTAACTCATTGCCAAATGGAACGCCGCTATTGTAGAGCGAGCTATGAAATAGAACTATGGAACCATAAGTGAGATATATGAGGAATTTGTAATCATTGTTTAATGATTTGATAGTATTGATTATGATACCGGTATATGGCTAATGAATTCGTTAATCAATGTAATGATTAACTGGCATTTGGGAATTTGATGGTTTCAGTATTTTGAGAACAGGGACAGTACAGGAAACCCCGGATGAGGATGATACCATCAGGGAGTATATTTTATATTTCATAGCAATTTACATTGTTGTAAATTATGAATTGTATTGTCGTGGTTATTGGATTTGGGATATTGGTATGCTCACCCCGTGTGGGGGCTGTCTCTGTTGGGGTAGGTGGTACAGGTGTAGCAGCAGCTTTGGAGTTGAGCTGGGTTGTTGATTGAAGTACTTCCGGGATTGAGGTACCAGAGCTGGATGGATAGGCGCTCAGATCCAGAGTCGAGATCGAGTTGCGCTTGAGAGGTGCTTCCAGGATCGAAGCACCAGTAATGGTATCCCGTAGAGTGTTTTATACATTAGATATACGCTTATTCATTGGGTGCTCTTATGTGAGTACATATTACGTGTATATGGAATGTATAAATGGGCTACGGCTTTTCTCTATTCGTTTACGGTTAGCATGCAATTAAATGTGGAATTGCTAAATGAATTGAGAGCATATTAATGTATGTTGAAAGGTGCATGACAGGTTTTATGGAATATGTTGGGAAAGTATAAACATTACATGATTAATGTAAAGGAATTTTATAGATGGCATTCATGCTAGAGTTGCATGTAATTACTTTCCCCTTGTTAACATGATAGTATGCACTAAGTACAGTGGTTAATACACTAATATCGGGTTAAGGGCACGGGGGTCCTTACACAAATCATAACTGATGCATCGTAATTACACCTGGTGCGTGTAATTATAACTGGTGCATGTAAATTATCACTGATGCATGTAATTATAACTGGTGCATGTAAATCATAACTGGTGCATCTAATTGTAACTGGTGCATCTAATTGTAACTGGTGCATGTAACTTATAACTGGTGCATCCTAATCATAAATGGTCCATATAATTATAACTGTTGCATGTAAATTATAACTGGTGCATACAATTATAACTGGTGCGTCGTAATTACACCTGGTGCATGTAATTATAATTGGTGCACATTTATAACAGGTGCATCATAATCATAAATGGTGCATTGTAATTACACCTGGTGCATGTAATTATAACGGGTGCATACAATTATAACTGGTGCATCATAACAATAACTGGTGCATCGTAATTACACCTGGTGCATGTAATTACAACTGGTGCATACAATTATAACTGGTGCATCATAATCATAACTGGTGCATCGTAATTACACCTGGTGCATGTAATTACAATTGGTGCATACAATTATAACTGGTGCATGTAAATCATAAATTGTGCATCATAATCGTAACTGGTGCATCTAATTGTAACAGGTGCATCATAATCATAACTAGTCCATGTAATTATAACTTGTGCATGTAAATCATAACTTGTGCATCTAATTGTAACTAGTGCATTTAGTTATATCAGGTGCATGTCATTATAACTGGTGCATTTAATTATAACTGGTGCATCGTAATTACACCTGGTGCATGTATATTATAACTGGTGCATGTAAATTATCACTGGTACATGTAAATTATAGCATGTGCATTTAATTATAACTGGTGTATACAATTATAACTGGAGCATCATAATCATAACTGGTGCATCGTAATTACACCCGGTGCATGTCATTATAACTGGTGCATATTAAAACTGGTGCATCATAATCATAACTGGTGCATCTTAATTACACCTAGTGCATGGAATAATAACTGGTGCATACAATTACAACTGGTGCATCATAATCATAATTGGTGCATCGTAATTACACCTGGTGCATGTAATTATAACTGGTGCATACAATTATAACTCGTGCATGTAAATAATAACTGGTGCATCGTAATCGTAACTGATGCATCTAATTGTAACTGGTGCATCATAATCATAACTGGTCCATGTAATTATAATTGGTGCACATAAATTATAACGGGTGCATCTAATTGTAACTGGTGCATGCAGTTATAACTAGTGCATGTAATGATAACTGGTGCATTTAATTATAACTGGTGCATTGTAATATACACCTGGTGCATGTATATTATAACTGGTGCATGTAAATTATCACTGGTGCATATAAATTATAACGGGTGCACGTAAATCATAATTGGTGCACATAAATAATAACCGGTGCATCTAATTGTAACTGATGCATCTAATTGTAACTGGTGCATGTAATGTATAATTGGTGCATCCTAATCATAACTGGTGTATGTAATTATAACTGGTGTATGTAAATTATAACTGGTGCATCTAATTGTAACTGGTGCATATAGTTATAACTGGTGCATGTAATTATAACTGGTGCATTTAATTATAACTGGTGCATCGTAATTACACCTGGTGCATGCATATTATAACTGGTGCATGTAATTATAACTTTTGCATGTAAATCATAACTGGTGCATCTAATTGTAACTGGTGCATGTACTTATAACTGATGCATTTAATTATAACTGGTGCATCGTATTTACACCTGGTGCATGTATATTATAACTAGTGCATGTAAATTATCACTTGTGCATGTAAATTATAACTGGTGCATGTAATTATAACTGGTGCATGTAAATCATAACTGGTGCATCTAATTGTGACTGGTGCATCTAATTGTAACTGATGTATGTAATGTATAACTGGTGCATCCTAATCATAAATGGTTCATGTAATTATAACCGGTGCATGTAAATTGTAACTGGTGCATGTAATTAGGGAACTACACCAGGTGCATCTAATTGTCACGGGTGCATCTAATTGTAACAGGTGCATGTAGTGTATAACTGGTGCATCTAATTATAACTGGTGCATCATAATAATAACTGGTCCATGTAATTATAACTGGTGCATGTAAATCGTAACTGGTGCATCTAATTTTAACTGGTACATCTAAATGTAATTGGTGCATGTTAGGGCTGCTTACCGGCCAGGAACCGGCCGGTTCCGGCCCCGTTATGGGCGGAACCGGTCCGGTCCGGTAAGGAACCGGATCGAACCGGTTCCGGTTCCAACCGGTTCCGGTTCCAACCGGTTCCGGTTTGATTCGGAGGTTTATCGGATTTTCGCTTTTTTTTTTTTTTTAATTAGGCGTAACTACGCCCCATTCAGGCGTAGCTACGCCTAAGCTACGGTTTTTTTTTTTTAAGAGGCGTAACTACGCCTCCAAAGTGGCGTAGTTACGCCTCATTTTAAAAAAAAAAAAAAAAAATCTAAATAAAGTGGTAATTTTTAAAGGGATTAGAAATTTAACAATTTTTATGGGTTATTTAAACATGTCTATGTGTTTAAATACTTCTAGCATACAAATAATTGTAAAGACATGACAATTGAAAATCTAAATAAAAAAATATTACAATTTAGTACTTAGCAGTCTTCATAATTGATAAGTATTGTTTTGGCTATCTCTTCTTCTTGCTCGTCATAATGATTTACGAATTCGTCAACCGTCCCATCTCTTCTATTTTTGCATTCTGCTTCAAACCAATCTTTAAGTAACGTGAGCATGCATAACGAATCAGCTGATAGACTACTTCTGTAGTCTCCAATAATACGGCCGCATGTTGATAATGCCGATTCAGAAGCGACGCTTGAAGCTTGTACAACATACACGTCTCTAGCCATTTTGGCTAAGATAGGGAATTGTGCTGCATTGGACTTCCACCATTGTAAGACGTCGAAGTTGTCTTCGGTTAGAAATTGATAATTCAGATAAATTTGCAACTCAGTTGACGTGCTAGTAGAAGGTCCTTTTCCCTTAAGTTTTTTCCTGCCCAGCAATCTAAGCAAATTGATGCCCCCACCTTTAGATTGAGCTTGGGCTTGTTCTTCAACAGGCCTTTGTTGCGATGATTCACTTGCCTGTTGATTATAATACAATTGAAACATATTTTGGAGAGATTGCATTGTAGACGTCTTTTGATCGTCAACAACCTTCCCCAAAAATTTAGCATAATATTCAAAAAATATCTCAAATGAAGATAAACATTGACTAGGATCTAGCAATGTTGCGATGCAGTGCACGGGTGGGATTTGTTCCCAATACTTTATAAATTTAGTTTCCATTGCATTAACAAAAGCATGCAAGTCATAGTCATCTCTAAATTCTATAAATTTATCAAACATGTTAAATACTAAAGGAAGAAAATAAACGGAAGTTGGATAAGTAACACCAGAGAAACGTTCCGTCGCTTCTTTGAAAGTACCTAACAATGATACACAATTTTCAACAAATTCCCAATCCTCATCAGTCAAATAAATACTTTCATCGCTATCAGGCATTTGATATGAATTATAAAATGGAGTTAAAATATCTTCGTAAGGTAACATAGCATTCAACAAATTGTACAACGAATTCCACCTAGTTTCTATTGGTGATGGAAAAAGAAGATGCTTGAAACCATTAGATAAACATAATTGTTTCCAATCACGCTTAACACGGCTCGTGCGTAACCATTTAGCGCAGTATTTCATTTTCTCAATACATGCTGAGTGATTGTCCTCATAACCAACTTTAACAGCCAAATTAATCACATGACATGCACATCTAACATGAAAAAAAATACCATCAAGCATTGGTTTAAGATAGGTCTTTAAATCACGCATCGCAGCATTGTTATTCGCAGCATTGTCTAATGTGATTGAAAATACCTTATCCTGAATTCCATAATGTCTACAAGTGTTGAATACATATTTAGCAATTACATAACCAGTATGTGCACAATCTAACTCATCTAAAGACAAAATCCTTTTTTGCATACACCAATTATCATCAATCCAATGACAAGTGACAACAAGATATGAATCAGAATTTACATTTGTCCAAATATCAGTTGTTAAACTAACCCTACAAGGCAAACTAGAAAGATGTTGAAACAATGTATTTCTATATTCAACAAATACGTCCATACAATTTCTTTTTAGTGTGTGCCTGGATATATGTTTAAACATGGGTTGTATAGACGAAGCAAATTCAATAAAACCAGCACGTTCAGCTTGTATAAAAGGTAGTTCACATCTGATCACATATCTAACAAGTGACCTACAATTAATTTCAGCAGTTAAAATAAAATTCGTGCCAGTAAGAACATTAATTTGTGCTTGTGTTGCTTCTCGACTTAATGGTTGTAATGTTGTCTCATCAAAATTATGTTTTTTTACTAAGTGTTTTTTAAATGTTCCGGTGCCTCCACTGGAACCACCGGCTTTATATGAATACTGGATCTTACATAATTTACATATTGCAACAGATTCATTAGTACCTTCTTTTTGACCGAGTTCAAAGTGATCCCATATCTTACTTCTTTTGGCACGAGTAGGTAGTCTACTTGCTGCTGTAGTGGCTCCGGATGACTCCACATGTTGTCTTTCTTGGGCTTGGGCAGCAACAGGTTCGGCAGGTTGTTGGGGTTGTTGTGGTTCGACATTCATAGAAGAACCACCAACATTGAGGTCAGCAAAAAAATCATAACTTTCATTTAACTCAGGAATTGGCACAGGCAAATTCATTGCAGAAGATGAACTCAGTGATAGACGACCCGGAACGAGACCCCGACTACGACCCCGGCTACGACCAGCACCACTGCTAGATGAAGATGCCATTATGATATAAGACTATAAGTAAATTGTAAATAGCACAATTGAGAGAAAAATATGAGAGTGAAGTAATTTTCGTTATAAGAATTGTTATGAAACAATACACAACACAACATCCCCTATTTATATTTATATTTTTTTTATTAAAATTTTTTTTTTTTTAAAAAAATAAAAGTTAACGTTGGCAACGGCTAAGAGCCGTTGCCAACGTTAACATTGTTAACGTTGAAGGCAACGTTAACAAATGTTAACGTTGCCTTCAACAATTTTTATTTTTTATTTTTATAATCTACCGGTTCCGGTTTCGGAATCGGAACCGGACCGGTAGGACCGGAATCGGAACCGGATCGGTAGGACCAGAACCGGCGGTCCTACCGGTTTGGTTCTTCGGAACCGCCCCGGACCGGTTTCTAACCGGTTCCGGGGCGATCCGGAACCGTTAAGTCCGGTTCTGGTTTTGGACCGGACTTAACGGTCCGAATCCGGGCCGGGTCCGGTTTGACCCGGCCCGGTAAGCAGCCCTAGTGCATGTAAATTATAAGTGATGCATGAAATCAGAACTCGTGCATGTAATTATAACTTGTGATCGTAATTACACCTTGTGAATGTAATTACAACTGGTGCATGTAATTTTAACTGGTGCATCTAATTGTAACTGGTGCATATGTAACTGGTGCATCATAATCATAACTGGTCCATGTAATTATAGCCGGTGCATGTAAATCATAACTGGTGCATCTAATTGTAACTGGTGCATCTGATTGTAACTGGTGTGTAAATTATAAGTGGTGGATGAAATCAGAATTGATGCATGTAATTATAACTGGTGCATGTAATTACAACTGATGCATGTAATTTTAACTGGTGCATATAAATTATAACGGGTGCATCTAATTGTAACTGGTGCATCGTAATTACACCTGATACATGTAATTATAACTGGTGCATGTAAATCATAACTGGTGCACCTAATTGTAACT
Source organism: Haberlea rhodopensis (assembly GCA_907163345.1). NCBI lineage: Eukaryota > Viridiplantae > Streptophyta > Magnoliopsida > Lamiales > Gesneriaceae > Haberlea > Haberlea rhodopensis. Next base: position 6,762,217 of record CAJQUN010000002.1, on the reverse strand, counting down.
GGTGCATGTAGTTATAAATGATACATGTAATTATAACTGATGTATTTAATTATAACTGGTGCATCGTAATTATATTTGGTGCGTGTATATTATAATTGGTGCATGTAAATTATCACTGGTGCATGTAAATTATAAATGGTGCATGTAATTTTAACTGGTGCATGTAAATCATAACTGGTGCATCTAAATGTAACTGGTGCATCTAATTGTCACTGATGCATCTAACTGTAACTGGTGCATGTAAATTATAACTGGTGCATCCTAATCATAAATGGTCCATGTAATTATAACTGGTGCATGTAAATTATAACTGGTGCATGTAATTGTAAATGGTGCATGTAGTTATAACTGGTGCATATAATTATAACTGGTGCATCGTAATTACATCTGGTGCATGTATATTATAACTGATACATGAAAATTAACCGCTGCACAAGAAATCGTACATTTTATAATTGATAGACAATCATTTGTTAAAAATTACATGTGCGTGAATTTTTTTTCTTCCAAAATCAGCTAATAGGCTATTTACAAGTTTTTCTATTGTGGCCATGTTTGTTACAACAACTACAACAGATCTGTCTAATATTTTCACCTTGAGATCGAATTCTTCTCTTCTTCGAACGACCGGTTGCCTTTTTGTTTGCAGTGGTAATACATTTGTTTCCATTCCCATCAGAGGAACATCACCTTTGGTATGTCTTGGAACGGGTAAAAGGATTCCTTCATAGCATAGCATCTACGTACTAACATGGAAATATCTGTCAACAACTTCATATGTTGGCACTTTATTCCTCATGAATACAACAATAGCATGAGGACATATGAATCCATCCAACTGCCACTTGTAGAATGAACATGTTTGATTGTCAAGGCGAACAGTAACTGCAGGGCGGGAAAACACTTCAAAGTAGCAATGCGAAGACATCTTCACATTCCAAGCACAACCTTAATTTACATAAGATGCCCATTTCTTTTCCATCCGAGCATACAACACCCCACTCCATTTGCATGCCAATAATCTTCTATCAGAAAACAAACACATCAACTTAACTCTAATACAATCAACCATATGCGTAATAGGAAGATCCCTTGCATATAAGATCCATGAATTGAAGGACTCCGCTGCATTTGAGTACATCTCTCCATATCACATCCAGTAGAATATGCATTTGTCCACTTATCCAATGAAAGTCCCTGAAAAAAATTATTACATATTTGTCCGCCTTCTCGTTTTAAAACAATAAGTTTCTCATTAAAAATAGCTCGTCGGTGAATATGCATATTCATCCGGCAGGAAACATAACCTCTCACGAAAATTGTTTGAGAAGTGTTTGCCAGATATCTGTCACGCAATTTGCACTTTAAATGGTATAAACAAAAAAAGTGTTTCAGAGATGCTCCAAAAAAAACCGGCAGCGCCTCCATCAAACCGACATTACGATCAGATAGATATACAACATCTGCCCCGTTATCTAAACTATTAGTCAAACAAGATAAAAACCAATGCCAATTATCATAGTTCTCGGAGTCAACTATAGCAAAAGCCAATGGGAACAAACCTACGAGATAAAACCATAAGTTATAACTGGTGCATGACCTTGCTATTAATAACTGGTGCATTAGATTGCATTACAACTGGTACATGAAAAAATATATAATTGTAACTGGTGCATGTAATTATAGAACAACTAGTGAATGAAATTTTAAAAACTGTGCATGAAATAAATGCAACTGGTGCGTGAAACAAAGAACTGGTGCACAAATAAATAATAACAGGTGCATAAAATAATAAAACAACTGGTGCATGAAACAAATAACTGGCGCACAAAATAAATAATAACTGGTGCATAAAATAATAAAACAAATGGTGCATGAAACAAATAACTGGCGCACAAAATAAATAATATTTGGCAACAAAATTTAAAACCGTCAATTTACCTTGATTCACATCCTTAGCCGTGGCAGACAGAAGGGTGCCCTTGAATCTGGATTTAAGAAACGTTCCATCAAGGAATAACATTTAGCGACAAAATTTAAAACCGTCACTAGCACGAAACGAAACAAACAAATGGGAAAATTGATCGTTGTTGTCAACTTCAAGCTCTACAAAACTTCCGACATTAATTGTTCTCACGCGTGAACGTATGAATTCAGTTCTTGGAACGACTCATCATAATTTCGAAAGCAATAGACCTAGCTTTCTCCACACTTCTCAATGCCTTATTGTACGTTATATCCAAGCCGTAACCTCCTTCATTAACTCACATACATCAATCGCGGAGAAGGATGGATTTGAAAACACTCGTTCCGCAATAATTTCAGATATCAAAACTGAACTCATCATTTTTTATTTGTCCTTCATCATTCTCAGCCCACATGTGTGCATGTTTTGCATTTTTTTTTATGTAGAAAGACCTATCTATTATTGATGTACTAGCATTCACAAACCAACCACAACCCTCATCATGCTTTCTAGCACACTCGGCAATTACCCTATCCTTATTGTTTTTTACATAGTTGAAATCAAACCCAACATCAACCGAATATTTACTTAATTCACAGCGAAACTTTTCCACGCCACCATTAAACTGTTGTCCAACCCTACTAATATTTGATGCCCAACCGGAACACAACAACAACTTCTCTTTGCCTTTAAAATTACACATTTGAAGGCCAGAATCATATCATGCAGATGAGTTACATCCCTGTGCACGTAATTCACTTACATCGACATGTTCTGTATACCAACATGCTTCACCTACATCACTATTTTGCCTACTATTTGCGAGCACATCTGTCTCGCATGCACCACCACATTGAAACGGCACATTACCACCACCGTCGACAGTCTGCCAATTCCTACTTCCCAAAGAAACTCCATGATATGCATTTTTTTCATCATAAACATCAATTGTCACCAAATGAACATCTATAATTTTACACAGAAGAAACATATTTCTCATATCATCCTCATTACTCACACAACATTTAGGGTGTCTAGGTACAGAATATTTTAAAGACATTGCATCAAAGTTGTCATCATGTCATTTACCGATTGCAATAGATTGTAACTCACTCTATGAAAATGTGGGATTCACATTCAAAACTTGTGTTTCATCTCTACATTTCAAGAGATCAGAAATCCAAAATCCATCGCAACAGATACGAAAGCAAAGAAAATCACAAAACTATAAAATACCTTCTGGGACTTCCCTAAATCGATTAACAGGAACCAAAACAAGAAACGAGTCGTCAATGCCTCGCTGAAACAATTTGATTGAAATGATTTTCGAGGTTTTTAGTTGGAGAAAACGAACGAACGTGAATTCAAATTTTTTCGAATGTGCCGCCCAAACAAACCTTTTCAATTAGATTTTAGGGTTTTCTCACTACAAGGGTATTTCTGGTATGAAAGTAGACATTTATAAATCATAAGTTTGAAAATTGGGCTTAAGTTGGAAGATAATTCTCCACAATGCATTTATTTGTACACTTTTTTAAAAATGAAGATTTATATGAAAAACTTGTTTAGTAAGAGCACTTAAATATAAATTTTCCAAATTTTTATCATATTATGGGCTTTCAGGCCCATTTGTGTGTAACTGACAGGCCCATTTGTTTCCAAGCCATCTATGTGTCAAAAAGAACAAACAAAAAGTGATTTGTGGAGCTGTCATCCATAGCTTTCCCTCATATCATTACATGGATAATATGGTTTTTTGTATAAATTAATATTATTGTAGAAAGTTCTATTGACATGATATATGATCAAGATACTTACTCAATTAGACTCTCTTTATTTTATTTTCTAAAACAAATCTATATATTTAAACATATCAACATAGCATGGCTAAATTATTAAAATATTATGAAAATAAAAAAAATTTAAAAAATAATGTTTACTTTTTTTTTAGCAAATTAGCGTGAAACGTGATCTCGGATCGCGTTTCTCAAGAAATGCGGCCCGGGACCACGTTTCTTCAACATACAAAAAAAAAATTTGTATGTTGAAGAAACGTGGTCCGAGATCACATTTATTCAACATACAAAATTTTTTTTTTGCCTCCTAAGAAACGTGGTCTCGGACCACGTTTCTTCAACATAAAAAAAAATAAAAAATTTGCCTCTTATGAAACGTGGTCTCGAACCACGTTTCTTCAACATACAAAAAAAAAAAAAATTTTGCGCGTCTCACTCTCCATTCCCTTACCCATCTTCACTTATTTTCACTCACAATTTTGTATGCGATTCACACTCACTCTCCTATTTCAATGTGTGAATATTTTAAACAAACGTTTTCTAGATAATTACTAAATTTTTCGGCGATGCATGTTGATAATTTAATAAATTTTATATATTAGAATTTTATATTTTAAATAATAGATATGTAAGGGGTATTTTCATAGTTTATAACCCGACCCGACCCGACCATTTACTAGTTCAAAGCAATATGTCAACGGGTTACTAATTCAACTAACCGGTGATGCATGTTGATAACTTTTATTATTAAAATAACATTTTATATATTAGAAATTTTATATTTAAAATTTCATTTTATTCTATTTTCTTTTATTTTTAAAATAATAGTATTATATGTAAGGAATATTTATATAGTTTATAAACCCGATATGACAATTTACTCGTTAGCAGCATGTCATCAGATTACTAGTCAACTAACCGATAGTTGAACGAGCTGGTCAATTCATATCAAATATATTTTAAAATTTTTATAAAAAAAACATAAGTAATTTTTTAAAAAGAAAGTGTGCCTTTATAAAATTAGTATTATTATTTTAAGTTTAAGTTTATAATTTTTTTAAAAAAATCTTAGTTGAACTAGTAATCCGGTGACATCCGCGCAAAAAAATTTTTTTTTGTATGTTGAAGAAACGTGGCCCGAAACGTGGTCTCGGGCCACGTTTCTTCAACATACAAATTTTTTTTTGTATGTTGAAGAAACGTGGTCTTGGATCGCGTTTCTTAAAAAACGCGATCCGAGACCACGTTTCACGTTATTTTGATAAAAAAAAAAATTAAACGTTATTTTTTAAACTTTTTTTTATTTTCATAGTATTTTATTAATTTAGCCAACATAGCATAGTTGGGAAATGAAGTCCATAGAAAACGGTACAATGTATAATAAAGTTGGAAAATAAAAGATGAGAGTGGGCCTAATAGGATTGTGGGTTGGTGACTTGGTGTAGTCCATCGGGCCGGCCAACTGTTATCAATTATTTTCTAATTCCTACCAAATAGAGATTTGAAATTGTTGGATGATTTATTATTATTATTTTTTTAAAAATAAAAATAAAAGTCTCGTTGTATATTGTACATGTATTTTCATGCATAATGATTAATTAGGTTTCCTAGGATTTGGTGATGATTAATTAAGGTCAAATCATATCATAATATTAATAGGTAATTAAGCATTCCAACTCCCACATATGTAATTTTGTCATTATAACATAAAGCCTTGGCTCCAAGCTTTAGGTGTTTCAACACAAAACCTTGTTTATTCGAGACTTTTATTGTTGATTCTCAAAACATCATTGTTCAACAATTCTTGAAAGTTGTAAATGTGTTTAATGGACAAGTGGTCATGTTAAGAATTGACGGGGTTCCTACTCAACCAATTAGTTATGAGATGAGCAGCCTAAAATCATTTATAAGGAGCAAATATGACTTTAAGTTCCCAATGTGGGACAACAACTTTTCAACACGAGCCCTCACATATGACGTATAAGTCAAACACGTGGATTGATAAAGCGGTGAATGGTGAACATGTTAGCGGAATAATCAATCACGTGAAAAGTTTGTTCTGATACCATACCTCCTCACCTCTCTGATATTCTCGTTCACTCATAGGCCGAAATCTTATCGTCTCCAAAATGCTATCATCTGATCTTGAAGCATTCTCCACTAGCTCCGCAATCAGCTGTTCTTCCATCGAGGGATAGCTAACCAACGTCCTACTATGAGAATAACCTCTAGTATTTTGGCTAGGCGTCGTGGATCTGGACCGATATCCACATCCTCCATCGCAGCCTTAACTACTGGTCGAGCAGCTACATCATACACCTCTGGGGTTGCTGTGTCACGCCCAAAGACTTTATCAAATCCATATGCGGTCATGAGAACTTAGAAGCTATATTTTTTGCTCTTTATAAATGATTATGTGTTACTCCTCTCATAACCAATTGATTATGAGTAGGAACCCCGTGAATTCTTAATATGGTATCAGAGCATGTTTTTCATGTGATGGCTATTACGCCCACATGCTCACTGTCCCCGTGTTATCAATCCATGTGTTTGACTTATATGTCACAAGTGGGGGGTGTGTTGAGAAGTTGTTATCCCGCATTGGGAACATAAAAACTATAATTTGCTCATTATAAATGATTCTGAGATCATACCTATATATATTTTTTAACAAAATAGCCGAATGATCAAAATAACTGAAAAATAAAAAGCAAGAAAAATAAATAAATTTCCAACTTATAAATTTGTATATTGGTCTATTTATTTGTTTTGTTAGGAAAAACAACTGAAATGAAATAAATTAAAATCAAGAATTAATCAAATCAAATTATGAAACTTATTCGGTACTATTGGTTGAATTTGACTTTACCACACGCATGTTGCGGGAATATGAATTTATAGATCAAACTACAGTCCAAACAAAACATAATTTTAGATAGGACTATGAAAAAGAAGATATGCCAAAAGCAAAGGGATACAATCATATGCTGTTCCTACTAATGTGAGTGTTGAGGAGCCTGGTGAATACTGACCAATAAATCAATATTCTGATTTTCACTAAATTGACAAAAAATATATATGGTGGCCTGAGCAAAAGGTATCACTCAAGTTCAGTTCGAATTCAACTTATTTGTACTTTATACCGTAGTAGACAATGTCACGCCTAAAACTTGGTATATACAATGTAAACGATTTAAATTACTCATAATAAAGTGATAAACGTTCCGATCATAAAATGGTGTAGAGTTCAAGAACCGATATGTGACTTTACACAGTCCATTATGCAATCTCTTCAATTTACATCTCAGGTTTCCAATCATCTCATTGTCTAAAACTAGACAAGAACAACAAATCAAATGTCACAAGTATTTGCCGAGGGGCTTGAGCCCAAATGACACTCCTCTCTTATGAGAGTCAGGAAGTCCTTCAACAGTAGCGTATATATTTACGAAAAAAAATATATTTCTTGACTACTTCTTGGGGTGGATCAATGACCAAGATTTATCAATATATTGTTTCTCACATTAAAAATTTTGATTTTGATAAATTTGGGTCACTGATCCACCACATAAGGATAGCCAATAAGTATTCCTAAAAAAACATATCACAAGTTCTTAGGATTGATTACATGAACTTAATTATTTTATTAATTTCTACCTGAATATTAGTGCGGGGGTGTGGGGTTATCCGACAAATGTGACATAAGTGGACAAAGCAATTGAAAACCCATCGAGTATCGTGCACTTTTCGTAAAACAAATGGATTACGGTGTGATTATAGACAAGTGAATAATTTAAGACATCTTTAAAAGAAGGGTGGTAAACACAGTGAGCAGACTGCGAAACCCAAGTTAAAAAAAAAATTCTTGAGCCCGCGAGAATCTTGATTATGCAATTTTTTCCTTCGGAAGATAGTCTTGTTTATGCTTTTGAGAAACAAATTGAAATGGCAAAATCACATGCAAGGATGGTGCTTAACGAGTCGGGTTGACCTGAAACCGGGCAAACCGATTCAGATTTGTTATATGGTTCCGGTGTAATACCCCTGTCCCACATTGGTTGTGGATGAAAATTTAAAGTGGTTTATAAAGGCTTACAACGGACTATTATAGCAACTTGGGTTAACCATTTTCGTCTAGCGATGACGGATACGAAGTAGTTGCTATAGGAGCCCATTGAACAGTCGCGCTTGCGTGGGCCTGGCCTGGGGCGTGACAGAATGGTAGCAGAGCCGGTCACCGGCAGAAAACACCGGGAGATAAGTGCTCTGCCGGGCAAAGTGCTATGTGCGTGGGAGCCACCTCTTGAGCCTAAAGGGGCAAAGTGTCACACGACGGGGGCCACCTCTTGAACTTGCGGGGCAAAATGCCATGTGCGTGGGAGCCACCTCTTAAACCTGTGGGGCAAAGTGCTACATAACGGGAGCCACCTCTTGAACCTGTAGTAGCAACCTCTAGATTCCCGGTGCCAGTGGATCGATGAGTTAGGTCGTGACGAGGACGTCGCGTTCTAAAGGATGGGTGATTGTAATACCCTTGTCTCACATTGGTTGTAGATGAAAATTTAAAGTGGTTTATAACGGCTTACAGCCGACTATTATAACAATTTGGGTTAACCATTTTTGTATAGCGAGGACGGATACGAAGTAGTAGTTATAGGAGCTCATTGTACAGTCACACTTGCGCAGGCTCAGGCCTGGGGTTTGACAGATCCAATCTGACATCTTATCGGATTGGCCGGTTTCAAAAAAGGCCATCGGAACCCGTACGATCCGGTCCTGTAACAAGCTTACATGCAAGCAACACTTTTGTCCAAGCAAAAGGGTAAAGTGACCTTCCCATGCTTATTAGAGAAAAGAGTGCGACTCGAGACGAGTTAGAGCGGCGAAATGCTCGGATTCTAGTCTTGTATTAATTTTAACGACTCAAATTTGATTTTTTTGAGTTAGAACTTCCAAAGTTCCATCTTTTACGCGATTGAGAATAACTAAATATTCTATCAATTTTTTTATACAACCTATAATAATAACAGAGAGTTCTTAAAAGTGCTTATCAAGCTATGAAAATAATTGATAATAAATAGTAAGTAGATGTCATGCCCGAAACCGAGCATTTGCCACCGGTGTTGATTCCAAAAATAACTAGAAATTAAAAAAGGCTCGTAATACAGATTATAACAGAAAAACCAGTATTTATTCCAAAATAATCAAAGATGTCTTTACAACTTGAAATATAAATATTATAAATTGTTCAATATTCTAAAGCATAGCGGAAGCATAAAATAAATTGAACAAATATCTTGAGTCTTGAAAGCGTCAGCGAATCACCAACCCTAAAACCATTGTTGTTCATCATCTTTGACTTCCTCATCGTTCTGATCTGGGGAGGGAGAGTAAGGGGGTTAGTGTTTTGAGAAACACTCAGCAAGCGGGGAACAAGCGTATGTGACACAACATATAAATATAATAATTTTTCAGAAACATGTATCAAAAATCAGAACGAAAACCGATATGAATACAAAACAGAAACTGAACAAAATTTGCTCATTAGAGCCAGGACAGAACATAAATTTAATATCAGAATCACATACCATATACTAAAGTAAGCACAATAAATCATGTAATTTACTCATGTTACTGATAGCAGTCTCTAGACATAATCCTCCTAGAGATAATGTCAAAATATCGGATCACCCACGAATAAAGGGTCTGGCGCACCAGAACAACAGTTAATCATCGTATCAGATCATAATAGCAATTATAATCCCTCGCGTCAGGGTCAGAAACAGAGCTCAGAATTTCTATTAATTGGATTTCGATATTTAAAGTGCTTCAGATTTTAAAGATTTTCATCAGAAATATCAGAGTTTTATAGTTTGAAATTATTTCACATAACGATTGGATTTTTAAAACATACATACAAGTTCAAAGCGAAAGAACGAGTTTAACAAAAGCCAATTATAGTTATTGATCCTAAGCGCGCTTGAATGAATTCCGGGTTTCGAAGATGGTGCAAACTCCTCTTTTCCTCCTTGCAATTTTCGAAAATTTCAGAGTGCCTAGTGTGTGGAGATTTCAAAAAATGTGGCTATGAAGAATAGGGTTTTGGGTGTTGTTTAATATATGAGATGTTTGGTTGGGTTAAGGTATGATTTTTGTGATAATTGTTTTCCAAAAGTTTTAAGTTTAATTGGATCTTCTTCCAAGATTGTGAACACTTGCCTTCCGTGAATGATTATTTGAAATTTTTTTGTATGAATTTTGGCTCACCTTTTGGTTTGGCAACTTTTTGGTGGGTCTTTACAAGATAAATGTAATTTTAATCTGTTAAAGTAACTATGGAACTTAAATTATATGCCCTCAAGCAGTCAAGCTCTATCGGAACAATGGTTAGATTTGCTCAAGACAAGTATAATTTTTTTATTATTATTATTTTTTGAACAAGACAAGCATAATAAAATTATAATACAACCGGTCAATTAAACACCCAACCGGACTAACCACAGCATCTGGTCAACTTGAAAACACGTGTACAGTTCAACTGGCCTCAGATCGCATAGCCCTGCCCAGTTCAAATCACCCTAAAAACAAAGCATCCACTTCTCTCTCTATATAACAAGTATATACACTATCTTCTGTAACTCGCACTACATTTGATTCCAAACACCACCATCCCTCTCTCTCTCTCTCTCTCTCTCTGAAAGTACTTGTGTTTTCTCTTTGAGTTGCGTAAAGACACTGCCGTGTTTCCACAGCAGAGAAAAGAACATATATCCCTTTGATCAGTAATAGTTAAATAAAGGGTTTCTGTTTCGCCTTTCTACCCTCCTCCTCCCGTGTATCACAACCCCGATTCGAACAATTTGTCAATTTTTTTTGGAGAAATTTAGTTCATTTTTTTCTTGAAAAAGCAGAGAAATGATTACCTGGCATGATCTTTACGTTGTTTTAACTGCTATGGTGCCTCTCTATGTGGCCATGATCTTGGCCTACGGCTCCGTCCGATGGTGGAAAATTTTTACTCCGGATCAATGCTCCGGCATCAACCGATTCGTAGCCATTTTTGCTGTCCCACTTCTGTCTTTCCACTTCATTTCCTCCAATGATATATATGCCATGAACTTCAGATTTATTGCTGCTGACACGCTGCAAAAGATTATAATGTTGGTACTTCTTGGATTGTGGGCAAATTTCAGTAAAAATGGCAGCATGGAATGGTCCATAACCATTTTCTCTCTTTCAACTCTTCCGAACACTCTTGTAATGGGGATTCCTTTGCTGATCGCCATGTACGGAGAGTATTCCGGCAGCCTCATGGTGCAGATTGTTGTGCTCCAATGCATCATTTGGTACACTTTGCTGCTGTTTTTATTCGAGTACCGTGGAGCCAAAATTCTGATTACGGAGCAGTTCCCTGAGACAGCTGCTTCAATCGTATCTTTTAAGGTTGAATCCGATGTCGTCTCTTTAGATGGACAAGATTTTCTTGAAACGGACGCGGAGATTGGAAATGATGGCAAGCTTCATGTTACTGTCAGGAAATCTAATGCTTCGAGGGGTTCAGTCGGGCATGGTTCCTTCTCAGGGATTACTCCCCGGCCTTCTAATTTAACTGGGGCTGAAATTTACAGTTTGAGCTCTTCAAGAAATCCAACTCCAAGAGGGTCCAATTTCAACCATTCAGATTTTCATTCGATGATGGGATTTCCAGGGAGGCTGTCTAACTTCGGTCAATCTGATACGAATAGATTGTCGAATTTCAACGTAGCTGAAATGTACTCGGTTCAATCATCCAGGGGTCCAACTCCAAGGCCTTCGAATTTTGAAGAAACCTGCGGTCCAGGAGCTCAAATGAGCTCAACAAGATTCGGTTACTATCCCACACAGACTGCTCCAACTTCTTATCCTGCTCCAAATCCTGAAATTTCGTCCACTATGCCAAGAATAGGAAAAACCCATCAGGCCCAGATTCAGAATCAAGGCAGTAAAGCTAATCACGACGCTAAAGAGCTACACATGTTTGTGTGGAGCTCAAGCGCTTCGCCGGTGTCCGAAGGAGGTGGTGGCGGTGGCCTGCACGTTTTTGGGGGACCGGATTTCGGTGCTTCCGAGCAATCCGGACTGTCTGATCATGCTGCCAAGGAAATCAAGTTGTTGGTTAATGATATACCTCAAAATGGAGGATCTAAAGGTGAGATTAATGTTTTTGATTGTAAGGGAAAACCCACTGGAATTAAAGGTTTAATTTTTGTTGTGATTGGGAAATTTGAACTCCATTCAACTGGTTAAAAAATTGATTTTTTTTTAAAATATTGCTCACATGTTTGATTATTTGCTTTTTTTTTTCTTCATTTCGTAGCTGTTCCACGAACTGGGAACTTCGGTGGAGAAGATTTCAGCTTTGGTGGTGGAGGCAGAGATCATGGAACCGATGACAGAGATAAGGTAGGTCTCACAGCACAGTCAAAACTCGGGTCAAGCTCCACCGCTGACCTAGACCCGAAGACAGCCGGAGGCGTAAAACATATGCCGCCGACAAGTGTCATGACTCGCCTAATCTTGATCATGGTTTGGCGTAAACTTATTCGAAATCCAAACACTTATTCCAGCCTAATTGGTCTTATCTGGTCTCTCATCTCATTCAGGTAAGCTGAATCCAATCAAGAATTGGATAGCTGGTAAAACGTTTTAGTCCTTAAATGTGGAGATCTTTGATTTCAGGTGGGGTGTGCATATGCCTAAAATTGTAGCACAATCAATCTCTATACTGTCTGATGCTGGCCTCGGCATGGCTATGTTTAGCTTAGGTGAGTACTCGGATTCTTGGATTGGACTAACTGTTTAAGATTTCCTTTTACAGCCAATATTCTGGCCGTCATTCTTGGGAATGAAAATACGATGATATAAACATTTTTAAAAAAATAATAATAATAACATGCAAGAAAGCAACCCGACAGGACGGATGCTGGATCCCTTTAATCAGAATGTGCCATCGTAACAAAGGTGGTTGAGATTTACAGGTTGGAGTTTGGTTTGAGCGATTTTTTATTGCTTTACAGGTTTGTTTATGGCCCTTCAACCGAAGCTGATAGCATGCGGAAACACGGTGGCGGGCATCGCCATGGCTGTGAGATTTCTCACAGGTCCGGCAGTAATGGCTGTGGCTTCGATAGCCATTGGCCTTCGTGGTACCCTCCTCCACGTCGCAATCGTGCAGGTGACTTTCGCTTTCACAGTATCATTTTATACACCATATGCTCTTGGGACTTGCGTGTTGGGGACAGTGCGCCAGCTTGTAAATGGTTAAAAAATGACAAATTCTTACTTATTTTAAATGTTGGGAAATGCTGATTCTCAATAAACGATGGTTCTTTGATTAGAACTTCAAGATTCTACAGTTGTTTATACAAATAAGCGACATATTTATTGTATTTCGGATTCAATTCATCTTTTGCATGCATTAACTTCAAGAAACCCCTGTGATCTAGTGTTTTCCTTTCCCTGACATATTCCTGTCCATTAGGCTGCACTACCACAAGGGATTGTTCCTTTTGTGTTTGCTAAAGAATACAATGTTCATCCAGCTATTCTTAGCACCATGTAAGTAAATTTCTAAATACCATGACCAAGTTCAATTTTATGGATTTGATTTCACCAGCTTTCATGTTTCTAAGAAATGATTTGTTCTTTTACGATCCTTTTGCTTTCAGGGTTATATTTGGAATGTTGATCGCGTTACCCATCACTCTGGTCTATTATATACTTCTTGGATTATAATATTTTCGGACCAATTAATTCAAGATATCATGGCCGAAGATAAATTCCAATGGTTGATGATTATGTTCAAAGTTGATGGCATCAGTGGCTACATCAAATCATATATTTTAATGGCTACCTTTGGATTTTTGAGAACAAGCCAAGCAAATGTAGAAAACATTTATTTCTTCCCAAGAATTTGGAGGCATTTTGACTGATTATCCCCAAATTTAAGGATTATTCCCGATTAAAGCCAAGAAATAATGTAAAGCAAGATCAAGGGAGAAAATAATGTTGACTAACGTTGTTTGAAGTGGAACAGAATAGAGGGAAACATGGAAGCAGAGGAGATTATCAAAGACTTTTTTCCAACCGTTTTCCCTGGTTTAAACTTTTTTTTCTAAACGAGGCTTTATCTTTAAATCCCCTTTGTAATTTAGTGTCTTCAAGGGGGAAACGAATAGTTTTTCCTTCATATTTTCCATGGTTTTCAATTTTCATCCCCTCGTGTTGATTATTAATTATTGTTATTGTATTTGTTTTGTTTGTCGTTTATATCATTGTGTAAATTACACGAATATTAATGGTTTTGATCATCATGGGTAAAAAATATAGTTTATTAATGTTTGTGCCTGTGGAGATTAGTTTTTATCCTATTATACGTTTGGGCATTGGACTTGTGGAATGAGATGATAAAGATTTATAATATTGAGATAAATATATGAATAACATAACTATTTTACCTTATTTATCGTAGAAATCGAGCCAAATATTGGATGAGGTAAGGATGTGAAGTCTTATCCTTCGTACCAACGATGTATATAGTGTACACAAATGAAGGTGTGAAATGGGAAAAAAAATTTAAATTTTATGTTGTACATCCTGAAAATATAATTCGGTATCCTCACAATGTTCAATCTACAAATCAAAGCAATGAATAAAATCACAAGAAAATAAAGACAATGGAGGTTGAGTGGCCTTTGAAAGCACATTATCTTTTGAATTAGCTTTTAGTGAATGTCGGATTTCTTTGGAAAAAAGCAATTTGGGGGCTTTTCTTTGGAAGGAGTGTGTGTGACGAGATAAGATAGAGATAAGTTTACCTTCGCTTTTCAACTAATTGGTGCACACATAATCCTACCTTCAGTTTTCTCTCTCTTTTTTTTTAAAAAAAAGAGATAATTATAAATCATAAGTTTATTAATTTTTTGTTCTTGAAGAGCGCTATAAATACTTGTACATTACTGATGTCATATGATATATTGACCTCATCGGATAAAATCCCTCAAGGGCCGAACAAAGACATATACCGAACAGAGTGCACCGAACGGAAAGCACCGAGCAGGGTTTTTACCGAACAGCTGCTAACCCTCCTCGGTTTTCTGGTCAAAGATTAGCGGAAGACCCGGGAATAACTAACAAATTAACCGGCGTGAATGAACGTGCAATAATGGGGCGCGGATTTCTCGGACGTGTTGGGCTCCAGTTAAGCCACGATCAGAGGACATCGTGTTCCGGATCTCCCGCGAGCCAATCACTAGGAACAGTCCTATAAATACCCGCGGATGTCATCACAGAAAGGGTTGGATTTTTCTGGGCAAAAAGACTCCGAAGAGAGCAAATTTATGTCTGTTTGGTCTTTTCTGTTATTTCTATAAACAATTTGTGTAAGTCATTGAACAATTATTTTTTGTGTCCAGAGAGTCTTGTAAATCATCAACATTTTATAGTGAAGTTTTATACTGGACTAGGTCCCGTGGTTTTTCTCTCAATTTGAGGGTTTTTCACGTAAAAATCTTGGTGTGTATCGTTATTTTCTTTTAACACCTTATTCTACCTTATATTCGGAAATCACGGATCACATCATTGGCGCCGTATGTGGGAACAAAAGAGTAAAGACGTTGAAGCAGAGATTTTTTCAGTAAGAATCCAAGGCGAAATGGTTAAAAGCAAGGGGCGAGGGCCAATGTCGGGGAGGGATAAACCAATGACTCCCCCACGTTCATGCCCAGAACCAGAAGGAGCAGGGGAGGCTGGATCATCGCAGAATGTTTCACGAGTATTACCTACTGGAGGAATACCCATGGAACATTTGACTGAGATGATTGCCAAAACTGTCGGAGAAGTTATGAAACAATTTATGACCCCCCCTATCAGGAAGAAAATAAAGAAGAGGAGGAAGACTCAACCTCTATAAAGAAGTCGGAGGAGGGGGCTGAAGAGTCAAAAGATTTTCCTAATCGTTCAAATGAGGAACTAGATAGGGCTTTGCACCATCAAATGGAGGATTTAAAGGAGAAGTTACAAAAAATGCGCAATAAAATGGAAGGCCGTATTAACTCGGCAAGAAGAAGCACACCATTCACTCCTCAGGTCATTGATGATCCTCTGCCTCTTAATTTCAGAACTTTAAGTGTGGGGAACTATGATGGTAGCACAGATCCAGAAGAATATTTATCTCGATTTGAGAATGCCTCACTCCTTCATCAGCTGTCAGATGGGGTGAAATGTAGAGTGTTCTTGACTACTCTAGCCGGCGCTGCTCAATCGTGGTTCAATCAATTACCATCAGGAGTAGTGGATTCCTTTCCCAAATTCAGCTCGTTGTTCCTTCATCAATTCGCGAGCAGCAGAAGTTGCAAGAGAACAGCCTTGAGTTTGTTCGATCTCAGGCAGATGGATAAGGAGTCCCTGCGGGATTTTCTGAAAAGATTTAATCAAGCATGCCTTGATGTTCCGCATGTGACATCGGAAATACTAGCCAGCGCTTTCACCCAAGGGTTGAGAGAGGGGGATCTGTTCAGATCATTGGCAAAGAAGCCACCGTCGGATTATGATGAATTACTGGGGCGTGCCTCTAAATATATTAATTTAGAGGAAGCGCAGAGGATGAAACAGAAGAAGGAAATAAAAAATTGTGGTGAAGTCAATAGGAAGGAGAGACCATTGGAACAGCCTAAGAGGAACTTTGATCAGTACCTACCGATGAGACCTTATCGAGAGGTAGCCATGAATCAAATTACGCCAAAGAGGGGTCGGGGGGGACCTTATGGAAGAGGAGTATTCCGAGGAGGAAGTTCCCGAGGAGGGAGCGTTCATGAAGGAAGAATGGATGTAAGGCGAGGAGCTGACGATGAACTAAGGAACAGTGCTCCTTTCCCTCGGAATAATGTTAATCCAGGGAGAGGTGCACTTCAACCAGTTCCTTGGGCAGTACGGGGGGAAAGAGTGGAGGGAGGAAATCAAGTTACTAGGGAAAGAACCATGAGCAATGTTCCTAACCGAGGGACCATACATATGATTTCGGGAGGAACATCATGTGGAGATTCTAACCGAGCAAGAAAAAGTTATGCTCGAAGACTCGAAGTGTTATCCATTAATCCAAGTCATACTCAGGAGAGTCCTTCTATAGCTTTCGGACCTGCTGATTTACAAGGGATTTATTTTCCCCACGAGGATGCACTGGTAATTTCAGCCACAGTAGCCAACTACAATGTGCAAAGAATCTTCGTCGATACAGGCAGCTCGGCAGATGTGCTCTTCCTTAGTACGTTGAAGCAGATGGAATTGGGAAGTATAGCTGTGCAAAAAATAAATACTTCTTTGCATGGGTTTACTGGAGAAGCCATAAGTCCTATAGGACAAGTGTCTTTACCCGTCACATTAGGAGAGGAGTCCAAGACAAAGACGAAGATGATCACCTTCCTCACAGTGGATGCACCCTCCTCCTATAATATAATATTGGGTCGGCCGGCGTTAACGGCCTTCGAAGCAGTTGCTTCTACTTACCACCTGAAGATAAAATTCCCGGTAGGAGAGGAAGTGGGACAAGTAAGGGGAAGTCAGAGTTCATCAAGAAAATGCTATGTGCAAGAGTTGAAGCAAGACAAAGGAAAAAATAGAGAAGATGGGGAGCGAGGAAGTAATAAGAGGAAACATGGACAGCCTGAGGAGGAGGAGCGGATAGTCCCCGAGGAGGAATTCATGAGTATCGAGTTAGGTTACCCGGCGAAAACTACTCGCATTGGATCCAAGTTGGATCCCGAATTGAGGAAAAGGGTGATTGAATGCTTAATAGCTAACGTGGATGTGTTCGCTTGGAATACCTCTGAGTTAATTGGGGTAAAACCAGAGATTGCTGAGCACCATCTAAATGTTGATCCAGGTGCTCGGGCAATTAAACAGAAGAGAAGGCATTTCGGACCCGAGAAGGATGCCGTTATAGCTAAACAAGTAGGGGAGTTGTTGAAAGCAGGTCATATACGGGAGATTAGTTTCCCTACATGGCTCTCAAATGTGGTTCTAGTACCTAAAACAGGAGACAAGTGGAGGATGTGTGTAGATTTTCGGGACGTGAACAAAGCGTGTCCCAAAGATTGTTATCCATTACCAAGGATTGATCAATTAGTGGATTCTACTGCGGGACATGAGCTGTTATGTCTTATGGATGCTTATCAGGGATATCATCAAATCCCCTTAGCCCGCGAGGATCAGTCCAAGGTTAGCTTTGTCACAGCGGGAGGAACTTTTTGTTATGTCGTTATGCCCTTCGGATTAAAAAATGCTGGGGCTACTTATCAGAGACTGATGGATAAGATGTTCAGAGATCAAATAGGACGGAACGTGGAGGTTTATGTTGATGACGTCCTGATCAAAAGCAAGAAGGCCCAAAATCTGATAGAAGATATGGAGGAAGTATTTGCCACTTTAAGAAGATTTGGCATGAAGTTAAATCCAGCCAAATGTACCTTCGGAATTCATAGTGGAAAATTCTTGGGGTACATGGTGACAGAGAAAGGTGTGGAAGCTAACCCTGAGAAAATCCGAGCAATCCAAAAATGAACCCTCCTCGGATCCTGAACGAAGTGCAAAGGTTAGCAGGAAGAATAGCAGCGCTTAGTCGATTCATATCTAGATCGGCTGACAGGAGTTTGCCTTTCTTTAAGGCCTTAAGGCGAGGAATACAGTTTGAGTGGGACGAACAGTGTCAGAAGGCTTTCGAAGATTTGAAAGAATATCTAGCTCAGTTACCCTTGATGAATAAACCCGAACACAATGAGACCCTCCTCGTCTACGTGTCGGTAACCGAGGAAGTTGTAAGCTCGGTGTTAATTCAAGAGAAATTTGGGCAGCAGCAACCGGTATATTATGTCAGCCGAGCTTTGCAAGGAGCCGAACAAAGATACCCAGAAATTGAAAAGTTAGCTTTGGCTCTGGTGATCACTGCAAGAAGGCTTCGGCCTTATTTTCTATCTCACCCTATCATGGTGGTAACGAGCACTCCCTTAGGAAGGCTCTTGTCAAAAGCTGAAATTTCAGGGAGGATGGTGAAATGGGCCACAGAATTGAGCGAGTTCGATATTTCTTATCAGCCTCGGACTACCATCAAGGCTCAGGCCTTATCTGATTTCTTGGTTGAAGTAACTCATACTCGCGAAGAAAAAGATTGGAGCCTATTTGTATATGGATCATCTACTCAAATAGGAAGCGGTGCAGGAATTATACTTATCAGTCCAAAAGGAGAAGAAATTGCTATAGCTATTCAGTTCGGTTTTCAATCTTCAAACAATGAAGCCGAATTCGAAGCTCTCCTCTCGGGTTTACGAGTAGCAATAGATGCCGGAGTTCAGAAAGTAAAAGTGTTCATGGATTCAATGCTGGTCGTACAGCAGGTAAATGGGGTATACAAGGTGAAAGAAGAAAAGTTGAAAAAATATGTGGAGAAGGCTCAAGTATTAATGACTCAGTTCCAGGAAGTGCAATTGAAGCAAATACCACGAGAAGATAATAACCGAGCAGATTCGCTTGCAAAGTTGGCCAGCTCCATCCATGAGTGGAAGAATAGGAAAGTGCTGGTACAAGATCTTTTGGTCTCGCACATAGCAATCAACAGTATAATGAATTTGGAGCCTTGTATCATATCTGATTGGCGAGAGCATATCATTAAATTCTTGAAAAATAGGGTGTTGCCGTTAGATCCAAAGGAAGCTGCTCGGGTGAAGAGAATGGAGAGGCGTTTTGTGTTAGCAGAAGGTAAATTGTTCAAAAGGGGATTTTCAGCTTCCTTCTTGCAATGCACATCAACACAAGAAGGAGAACATTTACTAAGGGAGATTCAGGCTGTTGTGGGAATCATTCGGAGTAATATGTTATATCAGAAAGCCCTTCGGGCAGGATACTATTGGTCCAGTATGAGAGAAAATGCCGAAGAAATTGTTAAAAAATGTAACAATTGCCAGAAACATGCAAATTTATCTCATATACCCGCAGAGGTCTTAAATAGCAGTATTACTTCCTGTCCCTTCGATCAATGGGGGATGGACATCGTCAGACCTTTTCCTCTTGCCACGGGGCAAAGAAAATTCCTCCTAGTAGCAGTTGAGTACTTTACGAAATGGGTGGAAGCCGAGCCTCTAGCAAAAATAACTGAGGAGGAAATCATCAAATTCTTATGGAGAAGCATAGTATGTCGGTTCGGAATACCGAGGAGAATTATTTCGGATAATGGAAGGCAATCTCAGGGAAAGAAACTACAGGAGTGGTGCGAGGAGATGAAAATCAGGCAAATATTCACGTCAGTAGCCTATCCACAATCAAATGGGCAAGTCAAAGTTATTAACCGTATTCTATTACATGGGATTAAGACGAACTGGAAGGGGCCCGAGGAGAATGGGTAAATGAACTACCTGGAGTCTTGTGGGCTTATCGAACAACTCCTCGGGTATCTACAGGGGAAACTCCGTATAGTCTAGTATACGGTTCGGAGGCCCTCATTCCAGCGGAAATTGGGATTGAATCCCTCCGCCTACAATGTTATGATCCAGAGCAGAACGAGGTTAAGAGAATGCAAGAGTTAGATGAGATTGATCAGCTAAGAGAACAAGCTGTAGCAAGAACAGAGCTATATAAAGTAAGGATTACCAACGCCTATAACCGAAGGGTTCGATCAAGAACATTTCAAGTTGGTGATTTAGTGTTACGAAGAACAAATCCTGCTGGTGAGGTGAAAAAGTTGGCACCCAAATGGGAAGGCCCTTACAAAATTAAGGAAGTAATCAGAAGAGGAGCCTACAGGCTGAAGGATCATGAAGGTCGGAAATTGGTAAGACCTTGGAACGTTCATAACCTGAAGAAATATTTTGTGTAATCTTTCTCTTTTGTTTACTTTATGAATTCAGCAGTAATAAAATAAAAGTATTTGATTCATTGAGTTTTTTTTACGGAATCATTGCATTATCATTGGTTTACTCGTGGGATCGGGATGTTTGGTCCACGTTTAAACATTACATTTTCATCGGTTTACTCGTGGGATCGGGATGTTTGGTCCACGTTTAAACATTACATTATCATCGGTTTACTCGTGGGATCGGGATGTTTGGTCCACGTTTAATCATTGCATTATCATTGGTTTACTCTTGGGATCGGGATGTTTGGTCCACGTTTAAACATTACATTATCATCGGTTTACTCGTGGGATCGGGATGTTTGGTCCACGTTTAAACATTACATTATCATCGGTTTACTCGTGGGATCGGGATGTTTGGTCCACGTTTAAGTGTTTGCTCTCGGGGTAGCGAGCTTTGTTCGGAATTTTAGTTGTTTACTCTGTTTGGTCCACGTTTTGAACCTAAAATTGCCTAAGTGTTTGTGCTCGGGGTAGCGAGCTTTGTTAGGAATTTTAGTTGTTTACTCGTGGGATCGTGATGTTTGGTCCACGTTTTAAACCTAAAATTGACTAAGTGTTTGTGCTCGGGGTAGCGAGCCTTGTTCGGAATTTTAGTTGTTTACTCGTGGGATCGGGATGTTTGGTCCACGTTTTAAACCTAAAATTGCCTAAGTGTTTGTGCTCGGGGGTAGCGAGTTTTGTTCGGAATTTTAGTTGTTTACTCGTGGGATCGGGATGTTTGGTCCACGTTTTAAACCTAAAATTGCCTAAGTGTTTGTGCTCGGGGTAGCGAGCCTTGTTCGGAATTTTAGTTGTTTACTCGTGGGATCGGGATGTTTGGTCCACGTTTTAAACCTAAAATGCCTAAGTGTTTGTGCTCGGGGTAGCGAGCTTTGTTCGGAATTTTAGTTGTTTACTCGTGGGATCGGGATGTTTGGTCCACGTTTTAAACCTAAAATTGCCTAAGTGTTTGTGCTCGGGGTAGTGAGCTTTGTTCGGAATTTTAGTTGTTTACTCGTGGGATCGGGATGTTTGGTCCACGTTTTGAACCTAAAATTGCCTAAGTGTTTGTGCTCGGGGTAGCGAGCATTGTTCGGAATTTTAGTTGTCTACTCGTGGGATCGGGATGTTTGGTCCACGTTTTGAACCTAAAATTGCCTAAGTGTTTGTGCTCGGGGTAGCGAGCTTTGTTCGGAATTTTAGTTGTTTACTCGTGGGATCGGGATGTTTGGTCCACGTTTTAAACCTAAAATTACCTAAGTGTTTGCGCTCGGGGTAGCGAGTTTGTTCCAAGTTACAAGTAAATGATTTCATTAATAAAAAAGAAAGAAATACAATAAAAGGTAAAAGCTCTACCCTGAAATAGCTCCTCAGGGAGGCTCTCCAGAGCAGCATTGACGTCAAGGAAATCTTTTGAAGCCCCTTCGGGAGGGTAGCCTTGCGATCTAAATTGGCCGACGCATGCTTCAAAACATGATCAAAGAACTTGTAAGCACGGTCAGCCACCATGTTGCTATACTCTGGAGACTTCAAAAACTCAGCTTTCTTCGAGAGCCAGAGTTCTTCCACACGAGCAGCCGTGGAAGATTTCTCTTGAGCAAGCTGCTTGGAGACAGCTTGATGTTGCTCAGTCAGGGATTTATACTGCTCTGACAAAGTAGAGTTAGCACCTTCCAGAGCAGCAAACTTTGTCCGCTCCTCTGCCAGGACCTGCTCCGCCTTGTCCCGAGCTGATACCAGGGCCAAGTGCCGCTCCTCCAAAAGGCTCACTGTTTTCTTCAACTCCTCACCCATACCCTCTAACTGCCGGATGCGCTTCTGGTTTTGCCCATCAGCCAATCGAACTGAATGAAAGCGAGTGAGAAGTTCACCCGCCATCATGTGGGCCTGCATCAGATCATATATAAAGTTAAAATAACAAATGAAGGTATTGAAAAAAGACAAACGGAACAAATTAATGGGTATAAACATTTACCTGAGTAAAGGAGGAGGAGAAGTCGTTCACCAAGTTGCTGAAAGCCAGCTCCCCGAGGTATTTTCGATCAGCGGGGTTGGGGGTATAGCACAACATGGAATGGGAGGCTTTGGGATCGGGTTTTTTCAGTAGTGGAACAGTAGGGGAGTACGTCCACGAAGGGATATGGTATCTCGAAGTAGGCCGGGATACACCGAGAGCGGGTTGAGAGGAGGCTCGAGGTTCGGAAGGGATGAGGGAAGAAGAAGTTTTCTTAGTAGGAGGTGCTTGGGGCGAAGAACTTGGACCTTCGGGAGTAGTCTTTCTCTTGCGATGAAGAGTGTTAGGATCGGTCCGGAGTGTTTAGAGGGGGGGGGGGGGTGAATGAACACTCCTTACAAAATTTATCCCTTGTGATTTCTTTGTGATTAGTGAAAGAAATCTGTTACTTAATCAACTCTTTGAACAGAACAGACCACTAATAAGTAAGTGCGGAAACGGTCTGCTCTTGTGTAAGTAAGAACAGCTCGATGGCTAAGTGCAGAATGATAAGACACAGGATATGTTTCTGGAAGTTCGAAGGTGGTGTAATCCTTCTACGTCTCCCCTTCTTCCAATTAAGGAAGGTTTATACTAGAAGACTTTGATTTATACAATCCTGTTGTACAAACCCGATTCAGGCTGGATTTACCTCACTACCAGTCTGAAACTCCTAGTCACTCAACCTGCTCAGACACACTCTGTCTGACAGTTACAATATGTTGCTCACTTCTATTTTTCAATACACAATGCGCACAGTGATCCTACAATGATCAAATGTTACAAAGTAATTGCGCTTAAATAAATAACTTCAGCTCGAAAGCTTCTGAACTTTGTAAGCGTGTGCTGTTTTGCTTTCTTGTATATTTTTCAATTGATCAGCGTGAGTTGTAGAGTCAAAAGTCTTTTGCATCTGTTTGTTGCATCCTTTTATAGTTGAAGGTGGCAACGGCATTGTTTCCCTTAATGTGCAGCTATGACTCTTTTTAAACTCTGAGAAAGCTACAGTCTTCTTCTTCAGGATACTTGCCGTTCTGGTATATGCTTTCGGCGACTGTCAGGTAAGCTCTTCTTTGTCTTCTTACCTATTATGGCAATCTTCAGTCTTTGGTCCTTTGTAGCATTAATTGCAGCATTAAATGCTGCAATAAATATCCGTTGATGATTCGGACTGAGAAGCCATCCTTTATGTATCCTTGACTGCTCTGATCTGATAAAGGTTGAGATCGATCTGAAGCATCGATCTATTCAGTCTGGAATCCATCGATCCGGTCTGATATGCAATATTCTTTATCAGTTTGCTCTGATATGTCCGATCGATCTGGTATGCCTAATTTCCATCGATCCGGTCTGAAATGCTTTGCCATCTTGCTCTGTTGAGTCCGATCGATATGGTCAATCTGATTTCTATCGATCCGGTCTGAACTGTTTTGTCATCTTTAAAATCTCATCGATAAGGTCCGGAACTAACAAATTCCCCCTTTTTGATGATGACAAAACCTAGCTACTAAGTCTTTTTAACCAGTCTTGATAAGAGCTCTGAAGCGAATGCTTTTCGGATCGATTACTTCTTTGTTCAAAATAAATGAACATTATTAAGTTTGATCTATTCAATCTTTTATTATTAAGCCTTTATTAAAGTTCAAAATAAATGAACAAGGACTTAATCAAAAGAGGATTTTATTGATCATCAAGAAGTCCTAAATACAGACAGTCTGATAAGTTAAAAGACTAAGACTGCTATCTTCTTGAGCTTGGAGGCGGCTTGAAGTCTGTCTTCTTTTCCCCCTTTTTGTCAGCAGCAATCTCTTGAAGGAATTCAACAACTTGGGCTAGCTGCGCGCTGATAGCGTCAAGACGAACGTCTTGAGCGCGGAGGGAGTTAGAAACAGATGCTCTGACTTCAGTGGCTAACTCGACCTGCTCTTTCCTCAGACTGTTCTTGTAGGAGGCTTGTTGAGAAAACAGATCGTTGATGCCGCGCTGGAGGCTTCCGATACTGGCAGTCATTTTCTCTTTGAAAGAATTAAAGTCCAAAGTTGTGACTCTTTGGCTTTGATGAACTTCGAGAATTCGTTGAGTTAATGACAGACAGTTATCAGAAAAATGCTGGATAGTCCGTGCCAGGGATGGAGGTGCATCAGATAGCTGGCTGGGAGAGTGATCTGATGATGACATAGCATGATCAACTTCTTCAGCAATCGGCACGATTGAAGAAATGGCAGCTTGATGACTTTCGGATCGGATCAGAGCGACCAGATCCGAAGAAAAACTATGAATGAATGCCAAATCTTCATCTGATGGTCCCGGAGGAGAGTGGGGACTGGAAGGTTCCTCATCTTGGAGAGCTGCAACCACTGAAGATACCACCAAATCCGGATCGATGAGGTCTGGTACTTCAGTTGGTGCACATGCCTCAGCTGGACTGTTGTGAGCATGGGAGGCTGATGACTTCAATGGGATAGATGTTGTCGGAGAGTCCAACAGAACATTCA
This sequence comes from Haberlea rhodopensis, assembly GCA_907163345.1. Classification (NCBI taxonomy): domain Eukaryota; kingdom Viridiplantae; phylum Streptophyta; class Magnoliopsida; order Lamiales; family Gesneriaceae; genus Haberlea; species Haberlea rhodopensis. The sequence continues at coordinate 6,737,049 of CAJQUN010000002.1, read as the reverse complement.
TTGATTCATCATCTGTTGCAGACGGAGCATTAGGCAATGGCTGCTCCGCTGTCGGTTCTGGTACGAGTTCTGCAGGCTGGTCTTCTGTCTGTTTTGCTTCAGCAGAAGGAATAACCTCGATAAAGGGTTCTGCCAGAGTCTTGCTGACAGAAGGATGATCCGGGCTGGTGGCTGGAGTGGAGATACCTAGCATCTGTCGTTGAAAGCGGACAGCTAGGGATAGAGCATGAATGTCCATCTCAAGTTGAGCAATCACAGCCCCATCATCTCTGGCAGTAGGAGCAAGCGGATCGAAGTTCTTCTTTTTGGCAGTGAGAAGCAGATTGGCCAGTCTGAATCTGTGTTTTGCCGTAAATAGCTCTCTGCGCTGCACCGCAAGTCGAACATCATCAGTTTCTGTGCCTCTCAGAACCTCGTCTTCCATCTTCTTCAGTCTGTGCAACTTTCCGTAGAACATATCAATGTGGTGGACAGTCCGGTACTGGACATATTCATCAAAGACCACAAGGAGTTCAGCTAGCTTCTCATCAACATCCTCCATAGCGATGTCGATGGCAGTCTGTGCAGCAGATTTGGGTTTAGAAGAGATGGGTTCTGTGAGAATGGCTTTTCCCTTGCCGGTGGAGGAAGGGGACTTAATCCCTGATTGGGTATAGTCACCCAACTCAGTGATAACTATCCCTTTGACTACGGGATTGGCAGAGGGAATTCTAGGGGTGACTTTGGGTGCAGGGGTTGAGGCTTGAGAAGGCTGAGTGGGGGGTTGAGGTGCAGGGGTTGCTTTAGTGGGTGGCAGTATGGGTGGAGGTAGATGTCTGGTTGGTTTGGTAATCTGGGTTCGGGGCTTTTTGGGAAGTGGCTTGGTTGGGGATGAGTGAGCAGACTGGGTTTCTTCTGAGTCAGTCTGAATGGTCAGCTTCCGCTTGACCCGAGGTTTGCGCACATCAGCTTGTTCCTCGTCCTTCTCAATCTTGACTGAGACCAGAGTGGTAGGAGTAGGCGGAACACTCTTGGACTTCAGCAGTGCAAGCCCTTTGGAGTTGAGTACCTTAAAGGGGCGGAGAGCAGATGGCTTGCTCAGCTCGAGGCCTAAGGACTCCAAGAGCTTGCTGAGAGGAACAGCAAAGCATACGGCGTGCTTGGATGCAATCACCGTTTCCAGCAGTACTCCAAACAAAATCATGGACCAGTTTATCTTCTGTCCAGATACAATAGCTGCCATGGCCCTGAACTTCTCGGCGGTTACAGCATCGAAGCTTCCTGCTTTACCCAAAAGTGGCTTGGCTACCACTTCGCACAGCACCTGGAAATGGAAGAGCATTTCCTTCTTCTTAAATGAGGGTTGCAACCGGTGGCCAGAAATAGAGATCTTCCCCTGAAGATCTAAGAGAGATGCTGGAGGAGTCTGTCCGAACTCTGTCAGGCCGGAACTGGGGAGGCCAAAGGTCTTGGCCATTGTTGTTGGCGAGATCTCGAAAGATTTGCCCTTGACAGTGGTAGAGATGGATGACTTCCGGGAGACGGCGTTGGCGAACAGCTCGCGGATTTCTGGTTCATAAACAACTGATCCGCACTCCAAAAAATTCCGTAAACCAGATGATTCCAGGGCTCTGAAAATGGACACCATCGCAGCATCTTCTCCCCTGTAGATGTCATCAAACTCAACGGAGAGTGAGTTATGAGTGATGGTAGCCATATGAAAGGAGTTTAAGGAAGGTGCGAAGAGTAAGAGAGTAAGAGAGTGAGAGAGTAGAAAGCGGTAAACTGTAAAAAGTGAAAAAGTTATGAAATGTTCAGCCCGCTAAATAGGAGAGAGAAGACACGTGTCTTTATCTCCAAGACTGAGAAATAAACTATTCAAAATGAACGGTCAGGATAAAGAAAGATAAGGCGGTTAAAGTACAACTAGTTAAAAGGTTAATCAGTCCGGGCTGTTTTGTTTTATTTTAAAAACAGATTATTGTCCAATCAGATCATAGGATAAAATCAGACTGACAAGGATCGGTCTGAAAGTTCGGACCGGTCTGTGTCTTTCTGAACATTGTATTATCGATCTGTAGTGACAAAAATCTTTAAGATCGAAAAGAATAAAAACATCTAAACTAATTAAGATAAGTCAATTAAACCAAGAATTTGACGGAAATAATTGAACTTAGCCTCAGGAAGTGGTTTGGTGAAGATGTCTGCTGCTTGCTGCTCTGTTGAAATGTGTTCGATCCGAATTTCCTTTTTGCCAACATGATCTCGAATAAAATGATGTCGAATATCAATGTGCTTTGTTCGAGAGTGCAAAACTGGATTATACGTTATAGCGATTGCACTTGTGTTGTCGCAAAATATTGGAGAGTCAACAGCTTGAATGCCGTAGTCTTTGAGGTGGTGTTGAATCCAGAGCATTTGAGCGCAACAGCTTCCAGCGGCTAGGTATTCTGCCTCAGCTGTGGATGTGGCAATAGATGTCTGCTTCTTACTGAACCAAGAGATCAATCTTTCACCTAGAAATTGACATGTTCCACTGGTGCTTTTACGATCGATCTTACACCCAGCGTAGTCTGCGTCTGAATATCCGATCAAGCTGAAGTTTGAATCTTTGGAGTACCAAAGACCAACGTTCTGAGATCCTTTTAAGTATTTCAGAATACGCTTGGCAGCAATGAAATGTGATTGCTTTGGTTCTGACTGAAATCTGGCGCACATACAGACTGAAAACATTATATCGGGCCGGCTCGCTGTAAGATATAATAGCGATCCGATGAGTCCTCTATACATGGTTACTTCAACTGCCGTTCCCCCTTCGTCCTTGTCTAACTTGATTGTTGGACTCATTGGAGTTGATGCAGTTGAGCATGTTTCCATTCCAAATCTCTTGAGGAGCTCTTTGGTATACTTGGTCTGATTGATGAAAATGCCATTGTTGAGCTGTTTTACTTGAAGACCCAGAAAGAATGACAATTCTCCCATCATGCTCATCTCGAACTGTCCCTGCATTAACTTAGAAAACTTCTCGCACAATTTGGGGTTAGTTGACCCAAAGATTATGTCATCAACATAAATCTGAACTAATAGGGTATGTTCCCCCTTAATGAATTTAAAGAGAGTTTTATCTACTGAACCGATCTGGAAGTCATGGTTCAGCAGAAATTGAGATAGAGTGTCATACCAGGCTCTTGGAGCTTGTTTCAGACCATACACTGCTTTATTCAGTAGATATACATGATTAGGATACGAATGGTTCTGAAATCCAGGTGGTTGCTCAATGTAGACTTCTTCCTGAAGCTTTCCATTAAGAAAGGCGCTCTTGACGTCCATCTGATATACTTTGAAGTCTTTAAAGGCAGCATATGCAAGAAAGATTCGGATTGCTTCAAGTCTGGCGACTGGTGCAAATGATTCATCGAAGTCGATTCCTTCTTCTTGTCTGAATCCCTGTGCCACCAGTCTTGCTTTGTTTCTAACCACAGTTCCATCGGCGTCTAGCTTATTTCTGAAAACCCATCTGGTTCCAATAACAGGCAGATCGCTTGGTCTGGGAGTTAGACTCCAAACTTGATTTTGTTCGAATTGATTAAGCTCTTCTTGCATTGCTTTAATCCAGTTGAAGTCAGTCAGAGCTTCATCGATCTTCTTGGGTTCCAGAGTTGAGATGAAAGCAGCATGAGTGAACTCATCCATCATCTGTCCTCTGGTTCTAATTGGTGCAGACGGACTACCAATCACTAGATTAGGTGGATGCTTCTTAGTCCATCGATAGCTTGACTCTGGATTGTCTGGTTCGGTCGGATGAATAGTAGCAGCATGATCTGCATCTACTTTAATATTTGAGTCAGGAGCATCTGGATCAGCTCGATCTGAAGAAGCTTCAATGGCCTGATCCGGTCTGTCTGGCACTTCTGGTTCTGGTGGATTGTCTCTTGACCTGTTAGCTACAATCTCATCATCACTGTTAGCTTCGAGATGGATATTTTCCATCTGATTTTGAATTGAATCCTTGTTGCCCTCAACACATAATGATTCATCAAAAACTATATGAACAGATTCTTCTACAGTTAAAGTTCGATTATTAAACACTCGATAAGCTTTGCTAATTGATGAATATCCTAAGAATATACCATTATCTGACTTAGCTTCAAATGCTGTAAGATGACTCTTACCATTGTTGTGAACGAAGCATTTACAGCCAAATACATGAAAGTGAGAAACAGATGGTCTGTTACCAGTCCATATTTCATATGGAGTGAGATTCAGCTTCTTGTTAATCATAGATCGGTTTTGAGTGTAGCAAGCAGTATTTACAGCTTCTGCCCAGAACTTTTGAGAGATTCCAGAATCAGCAAGCATTGTTCTTGCTGCTTCCTTGAGCGTTCTGTTTCTTCGTTCTGCAACTCCATTCTGTTGAGGAGTTCTGGCGGCTGAAAACTCATGCTTGATTCCATGATCTTCTAGAAAGGATTCAAGATTCTGATTTGAAAACTCAGTGCCTTTGTCACTTCGAATCCTGTCTATGCTGGATGATTTCTCGTTCTGAGTGCGTTTCAGCAGCTTGATCAACTTCGGACCGGCCTGATCTTTACTGCTCAAAAATATAGTCCATGTAAAGCGTGAGTAATCATCAATAACAACAAGAGTATACCGCATTCCCCCTAAACTTGTTATTGGTATAGGACCAAACAAGTCCATATGCAGTAATTCTAAACAGCGGGAGGAGGATTTGGCATTCTTGTTTTTGAAGGATGATCTGATCTGTTTGCCCATTTGGCAAGCTTCGCAGATCTTATCCTTGGCAAAGTCGATCTTGGGCAGACCGATAACTAAATCATGTTTACACAGGCTAGCAATGGTCTTAAAGTTGATATGATTCAAGCGCTTATGCCATAACCAGTGTTTATTATCATTGTTAGCGATGAAGCAAGTAGGATTATCAGGTTGAGCATGATTCCAGTTAATCTTATATGTGTTTCCATTCCTGATTCCTACGAGCATGGTTATACCGTCTGATGATTTAACAGTGCAAGTGTGTTTATGAAATTCTACAGCATAACCATTATCACAGAGTTGACTGATACTAATCAGATTATAGCACAGATTTTCAACTAACAGCACATCATTGATAATAATGTTACCATGGACAATCTTACCTTGCCCACGGTCTTACCCTTTGAGTTATCTCCGAAGATGATCTTGGGTCCAGTGCATTCTGTGACTTCAGACAGCAGCTTGATGTTTCCAGTCATGTGACGAGAGCACCCGCTGTCCAAGTACCAATCTGATGCGAGATTCTTCTGTACCTGTCATCACACATATTTATTGTTGGTACCCAATCCTATTTGGGTCCAGAACGGATTAGCCCTTTGGGAACCCACACCTGTATCAGCTTTAGTGGCTTGTGTGTGTAGGGTGTGCTATGTGCTGGTCTGTCTCGATGTTGTGTGTGATAATGTGTGCGCTGTGAAAACCTTTGATTTTCATAAGGTAGTCTATATCTTCGTTGAATCGGTTTTGAGTTATAGTAATTGTATTGTCTTCCTTGCCTTAGATTTTGCACTTTTGGATTTGGTCTCACAGACACAAATCTTGCTGGTGCCTTATCGTTGGCTTGGTTGACATAACCAATCCCTTTTCTCAAATTTTGATTCACGTAAGAGACTCTTGTTTGAATCTTAGGTGCTTCAGTTTCATATACTGTGCTGGATTTAACAAATGTCATTTGTTTGACTTGATTCTTTACCAGCAACAGCTCAGACTCATCTTTGGTGCATTCTTTGGTGTCAAAGCCTATGCCGGTGAAATCACCGACATTTCTTTGAGCTTCTTGTAATTCTTCCAAGGATGTTCTGGATTTTGTCCATGTTTTGAATATATGTGAGAGCTTAGCATTTTGTGTGCTAATTCTCTTATTTTCTTCATGGAGCTGATCATAAGAGATTTTCAGCTTATTCAGCTCGTTCTGGAGATTTTTGCACTCACCCTGCTCAGAGCAGCTTGGTTTGTTGTGCTCATCCATTTGAGTACTGATTTTGGCTTTATTCTTCTCAAATGATTCAGCTAAGATCCTATAATCATTTGCCATGTCTTGCAGTGCGGACATGAGCTCTTCTCGTGTAAAATCATTTGATTCAAATTCGAATACCTCATCTGTCTGACTCATTTCTTCATCTGCCATCAGACATTGAACCTCTTCTTCGCTTTCGCTGGAAGAATATTCAGAGCTGTCTGAATCGGAATCAGTCTGAGCCCATTTGCTGTTTCCTTCCTCAGCAACTAAGACTTTTTGGGATTTTCCATGATTCTTGCGGTCTTGGTGGTGCTTCTTCTTTCTATCATCTCGATGCTTCTCTTTCCTTTCTTCTTTCTTCGGTCTGGTGCAGTCTGCAATAAAGTGTCCGGTCTTACCACAATTGTAGCAAGCCTGATCGTTAACAGTATCATCTTTTCTTGATTTATAATGATGAGAGGGTTTGAAGTTCCTCTTATTTTTAGACATAAATTTACCGAATTTCTTTATAAATAATGACATAGCATCGTTACTCATCTGTTCAGCAGATCGGTCTGATGTTGAAGCGATCTGGTCTGGGATGGCTGCCAGGGCCTTGTTGGGTTGAGAGATGAATGGCTCTGCTTCACCTCTGCTTATTAGTTCAAACTCATAGGCCTTGAGATCTGCAAACAGATCATGAAGTTCAACCTTGTTAAGGTCTTTTGATTCCCTCATGGCAAGGTCTTTACATCCCATTCATTTGGCAGAGCTCTCATTACTTTCAGAGCGATCTCTCTGTTAGAATATTCCTTCCCCAGACCATTCAGTTCATTTATGATGCTGGTGACTCTTTCATCAAACTCATTTAGAGTTTCACCACTTTTCATCTTTATGCTCTCAAATCTTTGAAGAGCCACAGTTAACTTGTTTTCTTTGGTCTGGTCGTTGCCTTCACATAGCTGTGCTATCTTCTCCCAAATTTCTTTGGCAGTAGAGCACATTTTGATTTTGCTGAACATGTTCTTGTCCAAAGTTTTGAACAAGATGTCTTTGGCCACATTGTCGAGGTTTGCTTTCTTTCTATCCTCATTCGTCCAGAGGGATCTGTCTTTTTCTACCATTTGTGGTTCTCCACTGGTAGTGGCGACTGCTGTATTTATTTTTAGGATCTTCATTGGTCCATCGGTGATGACGAACCACATGTCGTCATCCTGAGCTGCCAGGTGAGCTTGCATTCTGATTCTTCAGTCATCATAATCTTCTTTTGAGAACATGGGGATTTTGTTGAATGATGCCATCAGCTTAATATTCTTTGTGCTGATTAAGATGACCTGCTCTGATACCACTTGTTAGGATCGGTCCGGAGTGTTTAGAGGGGGGGGGGGGGTGAATGAACACTCCTTACAAAATTTATCCCTTGTGATTTCTTTGTGATTAGTGAAAGAAATCTGTTACTTAATCAACTCTTTGAACAGAACAGACCACTAATAAGTAAGTGCGGAAACGGTCTGCTCTTGTGTAAGTAAGAACAGCTCGATGGCTAAGTGCAGAATGATAAGACACAGGATATGTTTCTGGAAGTTCGAAGGTGGTGTAATCCTTCTACGTCTCCCCTTCTTCCAATTAAGGAAGGTTTATACTAGAAGACTTTGATTTATACAATCCTGTTGTACAAACCCGATTCAGGCTGGATTTACCTCACTACCAGTCTGAAACTCCTAGTCACTCAACCTGCTCAGACACACTCTGTCTGACAGTTACAATATGTTGCTCACTTCTATTTTTCAATACACAATGCGCACAGTGATCCTACAATGATCAAATGTTACAAAGTAATTGCGCTTAAATAAATAACTTCAGCTCGAAAGCTTCTGAACTTTGTAAGCGTGTGCTGTTTTGCTTTCTTGTATATTTTTCAATTGATCAGCGTGAGTTGTAGAGTCAAAAGTCTTTTGCATCTGTTTGTTGCATCCTTTTATAGTTGAAGGTGGCAACGGCATTGTTTCCCTTAATGTGCAGCTATGACTCTTTTTAAACTCTGAGAAACCTACAGTCTTCTTCTTCAGGATACTTGCCGTTCTGGTATATGCTTTCGGCGACTGTCAGGTAAGCTCTTCTTTGTCTTCTTACCTATTATGGCAATCTTCAGTCTTTGGTCCTTTGTAGCATTAATTGCAGCATTAAATGCTGCAATAAATATCCGTTGATGATTCGGACTGAGAAGCCATCCTTTATGTATCCTTGACTGCTCTGATCTGATAAAGGTTGAGATCGATCTGAAGCATCGATCTATTCAGTCTGGAATCCATCGATCCGGTCTGATATGCAATATTCTTTATCAGTTTGCTCTGATATGTCCGATCGATCTGGTATGCCTAATTTCCATCGATCCGGTCTGAAATGCTTTGCCATCTTGCTCTGTTGAGTCCGATCGATCTGGTCAATCTAATTTCTATCGATCCGGTCTGAACTGTTTTGTCATCTTTAAAATCTCATCGATAAGGTCCGGAACTAACAAAGAGCATGAGTCTTCTCAGGTGAAGCCTTCTCCTCAGAAGGAGTCAAAATCTCAATAGAAGGGGGAGGTGCAGGAATAGCAGCAGCCTTAGAAGTTTGGCCTTTTTGGCTCTTCTCCCTTAGCTTCTCGGCTATCATTGCCTTCATCATTTTTGTTTCTGAAAAGAGCAGAGAAATATTAGTCCGAACATGATAAGTTAAAAGTAAAACGAAGAAGATTACTTGGAAAGCACTCACCGAGGGACATTTTCAAGGATACACCCTTGGGGCTCAATTGGAACAAGTATAGCAGTCCGTCGTCAATCAGCTCCATCAAATTAAAACACTGATCGCCAAGTGCACGACGAACCGACAAATACGGTTCCTCCTCAAGGTGACCCTTGATCGATTTCCCCCTCGGGAGACTTTCCCTCCACTCCATAGGGCAATCCCAAGGCTGGAGGGGACGAGCAAAGAAGTAATAGTTTTTCCAGTTTTTTATGGACGAGGGGTATTTTTTGAGGAAGCCAACCCCTGTCCTTGAGGAAAAGTAAAAAAGCCCGATCTCTTTCTTGTTCAATTGAAAGAAACAATGAAAAAGCTCGGGAGTATGGGTAAAACCCAGATAAGAAAGAACTATAAAGAAGCCTGCTAATAACCTATAGCTATTGGAAAATAATTGACTAAGGGAAACACAGAAGTAGGAGGCCACTTCAATAAAGAAAGAAGGGACGGGAAAACGGAGGCCTCCTCGGAGTTGGTCTATATAGAAAGGAAAATACCCCTTAGGGGGTAAGTGGGGACGAGATCCAGAAGGGGGAGCAATAATAGAAGTCCCCTCAGAAATCCCCCATTTAGTTCGGATATTGATGAGTTGCTGAGGCAATTTGACCTCAGACTCGAAGATCTCGAACCAAGGAACACGGGCTTTAACTAAATCTCGCTCTGTAGCACGTTTCTGCTATTGCTTACGAGCAGCCGACTCAGCAGAAGAGCTTAGGGTTTTGTCGCTATCAAAAGAGGAAGAGGGTTGAGGAGAGGGGCTAAGAGCGTCTCCTTCGTTAAACCTATCTATCGCTTGCAATGAAGAATCGGCTGAGGAAGAAACCATACTTAGGTGATTAAAAAAGGACTGCTGGGGAAAGTCGTTCGATCGTCTGGTGCTAGCTCGGAAGCAAAATTCAGCAAAGTAAGGACAAATGAAGAAAAAGGAGGGGTATTTATAGCGGGGACCATATGAACAGTCATTTAATCTTCACCGTCCAAAAATAAGGGAATTGACGGTTATAAAGGAGCCTCGGGAAACGAAACGTCGCGGTGCATTTGAAATATTTGGGCGGGAAAAAAGGGCGGCAAAAATATCCCGAGCAGGTTAAGTTTGGGATTTTACCCGAAGACAATAAAACAAGACTTCAAAAGTCTCGTCTTGCTTTACTTTAGGGGGGTGAGGTGATGTCATATGATATATTGACCTCCTCGGGTAAAATCCCTCAAGGGCCGAACAAAGACATATACCGAACAGAGTGCACCGAACGGAAAGCACCGAGCAGGGTTTTTACCGAACAGCTGCTAACCCTCCTCGGTTTTCTGGTCAAAGATTAGCGGAAGACCCGGGAATAACTAACAAATTAACCGGCGTGAATGAACGTGCAATAATGGGGCGCGGATTTCTCGGACGTGTTGGGCTCCAGTTAAGCCACGATCAGAGGACATCGTGTTCCGGATCTCCCGCGAGCCAATCACTAGGAACAGCCCTATAAATACCCGCGGATGTCATCACAGAAAGGGTTGGATTTTTCTGGGCAAAAAGACTCCGAAGAGAGCAAATTTATGTCTGTTCGGTCTTTTCTGTTATTTCTATAAACAATTTGTGTAAGTCATTGAACAATTATTTTTTGTGTCCAGAGAGTCTTGTAAATCATCAACATTTTATAGTGAAGTTTTATACTGGACTAGGTCCCGTGGTTTTTCTCTCAATTTGAGGGTTTTCCACGTAAAAATCTTGGTGTGTATCGTTATTTTCTTTTAACACCTTATTCTACCTTATATTCGGAAATCACGGATCACATCAATTACAATTTAATCGAATATATTATTTAAGAATTAAAGCAAGCAATAAGAATATTATATTAAAATGTATTTGAATACATGATTTATCAATAGATCAATTGGATAAGTAATCAGCAAATCATGAATTTTGGGATCCATATTGAGCAAGGTTGCATTTCTTTATTTTAATTTGAAGGATAATAGACACCAAATGTTTAGTCTAATGGTTGTCAAACTTCCTCAACATGGGCTTGATTCGAGCATAAGTCTTGTTTGTAAAGAAAATCTTCTCCTCCCATGATTAAAAAAATAAATAATTGAAGGATAATATAAAATAGATAAATTTCCCATATTATTATTATTATTATTTACATTGTTAACACGCTCATCATGCTTGTCAATTCTAATAAATAATAATATTTCTGCATCAGTGCAACGACCCACATCATCAATAGTATTAAATATTAATATCAGCAAACAATAAACCTCGGGCACAGATCTCAAATAAACCAGTCCTTTTATTTCATAAACTAAATTTGAATTTACTACTGAAATGATAAAATAAAGAACTGGTCTACAATTATCATAAATGCAACAGTGGAATCTAAAATAAACGAAAATAAAATAACAGTGGCAGTTGACTCCACAACAACAGCCTTACCAACCTCAAAACTGGTAGTGTTCATCATCATCTACTTCGGATTCACTATTATCACGGGGGTCACCTAGAGCCATAATAGAACAGCTCTCGTAGAGCCTGAACTGATCAGCTCACCTAGAGCCTGAACTGATCAACTCACCTAGAGCCATAATAGAAGTATAGAACCGCTACCAAATCGGTACAGATTTCAACATCAAAACATATTTTCGTATTTTTATACAAGTTTAAGCATAATTAATCCTCTTGTTTTATCCTGGTACTAATATAGACTTAACCATCCTAGAGATGAGTTCAGAACATCGGTTTATCACCCGAATAAATGGTATGGCTCACCAGAATAATGATTAACCGCCGTATCAGGTCAGAATAACAGCTATAACTCCACCGCATCAGGGTCAAAATTTTGGAATTCCTACCAATTGGATTTTGAAATTTACCAGTGCTTCTAAAATCATATTTTTACATAAATCTCAAAATTTCAGAAACTCATAATATGGCATATGTTCGATTGAAATTTAAAGCATGTATAATTTTAATACAAAATGAATACATTATACAAAAGCTCGCTTACAATAAATTTCATAAATTTGTGCAGAAAACTTTGAAAATGGGTATTCTTTCATGCTGGAAATATGCAGATTATATGTGTGTGTGTATTCGGGATTTGTTTTATAGTTCATATATACATGTCCATTGGAATGAGTCTGGATTTATAGGGTGAAAAACAGAAGTTACAACCCATGATCTACATTAACTTCTCATGATTTCGCTTCAATGACATTCCTTTCAACTTCTGTAATTGTAGCATCATTACCATTCTTCGTAACTGACACTTAGTGGGTTTTGACCAAGTCTTGCTTTGAGCTGATTTGATAAGTAGAGCTGATGAAATTGCATAGGTTGAGCTGATTTGATAAGTAGAACTGATGAAATTGTATAGGTTGAGCTTTTGACTAAGATCAGTTATGTTCACAAAACTGATTTGGTTTATGTTGATCTGATCAAGAACCTGGTCTTTACATCCCTCCCTCCTTATTGGAAGTTTCATCCTCTAAATTTGAATCAGCTTGTCCTAGAAAAAGGTAAGGGTACTTCTCACACATCTTCTCTTTGAGTTCCCAAGTGGATTCATTTTCGGTATGGTTTGATCATTGAACTTTGACGTAAGTAATAATCATTCTCATCAGTACTTGGTCCTTTGAGTCTACAATTCGGATCGTGACTTCTTCATACTTCAAAGTTTCGTTCAAGTTCCCTTGTGCTACTAGGTTCTGCTTCGAGGACGTGGCTTGTATTGGAGATGTACTTCCTTAGTTGTGATACGTGGAAGTTATTGTGAATCCTTGATAGATTGGGTGGTAAGGCTATTTGGTATGCCAAAGTTCTAAAATTTCGACTGGTACCACGTCTCTCGAGCTTAAATTTTCTGCTTTGTCGAACCGTATCATTCCTTTCATAGGTGAAACTTTCACGTACACTTTTTCGCCAACCTTGAATTCTATCGGTCTTCTCTTTATGTCAGCTCAACTTTTTTTTCGATCTTGTGTTGCTTTGAGTCTTTCTCTAATGATATAAATCTTGACGGTGGTAGCTTGTACTAGCTCAGATCTAGTGATAGCTCTCTCTCCTACTTCATCCCAATATAAAGGCGATCATCATATGCACTCATAAAGTGCTTTGTACGGTGCCATCCCAATATTGTTATGGTAGTTGTTGTTGTAAGCAAAATCGATCAGAGACAAGAGTTACTCCAATTTGTGCTTATGTCAATGATACAAGGTTTCAGCATGTCCTCCATAGTTTGGATAGTTCTCTAAGTTTGGCCATCATTTTGAGGATGATAGGTCATACTAAGAGTTAACTTAGTTCTCATAATTTGTTGAAAAAATTTCCAGAAGCAAGATTCAAATTTGGGATCTCTGTCTGATACAATGCTCACCGAGACTCCATTTAGACTCACAAAGTTTGTCCAATGTACAAGGTTGTCAACTTGTCCAAGTTCTAGTTCATATGGACAGGTAAGAAATGTGCTTATTTTTTTGAGTCTACCCACAATTACCCAAATTTCGTCATGACTCTGTCGTGATTTCGGCAATCCCGGCACAGTTGTTGAGTGGGTTCACCTTGACAATGCCAGACCAAGAGAAAGACTTTGAATTACGTGTTTTGGGTCTTACATCTGTGTGTAGAAGGATTTCAACATTGTCGCCGGGTAATAAGTGTGGATGTGACACATCTGTATACGAAATATCAACATAAAATGTTGATTGATGTGGCAATGGACGCTAATAATCAAGTATTACATTTGACATTTGCAATTATTGTTGAAGAGAACGTTGTGTCATGGAGATGGTTTTTGGAGATGATTAGCAAGCATATTGTGAGAGCAACTGAGGGTATATGTTTAATTTCTGACTATCATTCGGGCCTCATTGCAGCAGCCGATTGTTTTCTTGACTTCAAGTCCCCACATGGAGTGCATCGATTTTGTTTGAGACATGTGTGTTCAAACTTTAATCGTCGGTTAAAAAATGTTCATTTGAAAGACTCATGTTGGAGAGCTGGATCAGAAAATCAATTGAGAAAGTTTAATTGCACAATGGAACAGGTAAAAGTTATTGAACCAAGGGCGTTTCATTACTTGCTTTGTATTGATAAGTCTCAATGCTCACTTGCTCATGACGGGCGCTGGCGTTGTGGTATCATGACCACAAATATGTCAGAGTGCATAAATGGTGTTATGAAGGGTGCTCGTCAACTTCCAATCACTGCCATTGTGCAAGTAACTTTTGATTGTTGTGTGACATAGTTTCTTGACCGACTTAAAAAGGCGAAGCGAATGATTGAAAATAATCAAGAATGACCAGATTATTTGTTCGAAAGATATGATCATGCTGACTATCATTCAATTAAACATGATGTCCAGATGTTCGATCGTAGACATCTAACAACATCTGTTATAACAAGAATTCAAACAGGACGTAGGGGTAATACTCATGTTGTGAATCTAAAAGTAGGGGATGCGGAAAATGGAAAGAGTTCGGCATACCTTGTTCACATATGATCCAAGTGTGTAACGCTAAAACATTTGTAAAGCCATATTACAATATGAATGCATTGGAGCATATATCAAGGACGGTTCGAACTATTATGGGGGGGGGGGGGGGGGGGGAGACGTATTGGGACACCACATGTTTTGAGTTGTACCACAACTCGACTATTCGTAAAACCAGAAGAGTGGGCTGATATCGAACAACACATATTCAGAATGAGATGGATTGGCCAGAAGCCAGTGCAAGACGACAAATGGCTTAAAGTTCTCGAAATCAATAAATTTGTTTTTTTATGTGTAAATTATTGTTCGATTATTGTAAATAATTGTCCGTTGTTTGTATGTTTTAATCGATGTTGAATATATATTATAAGAAATGTCTCACAATTTTTGTATTGTTCATTTATAATACGAGTTTGAATATATAACATTACTCACAAACATTTATAACATTCAAACTAATTACAAGAGAAATGCAACACATGTGATTAACGATCACAACCACGTGGCTTCATCTGTAAATGCCATCCAGTACCACAAGGACGAGGAATTACCTCTCTTCGAACTCTTTCTCCCCTATCTACTTGTTCGTTCCTCTGTTGTACCATTAGTACATCATTATGTGGATGTTATGGGTAAATTGGGGGAATACAACAGGTGATACACCAACATTTAGACACATAGATGCCGTATATGATTGTGCAAATCCAAACCCGACATCGGTATCATGCCGTGTGTATATCGAAGCATATGGAGTGAATTGTGATTGATCATACATCGGTGGATCAGGGACATAACAACCAGTAGATGGACTCTAAGTCACATAAGTCCGATGCGGGAGCGGATACGGATGCGGATGCGGATGCGTGAGTGCGTCAATTTGCAAAAAAATTGAGTGCGGGTGCGCCTTAATGCACCTATTAAAAATTAATAAATAAATAAATATATATACATATACACTGATGAAATGAAGTTAAACATATATAATATACATCATATTTAACATACTCACATCATTATTATATTATTTATAAATTTATAATATGAAGTTCTTAACAACTTTGATGTTGCAGCTTTACCATTCTTAAAAAAACTTTAAAATTAGATTTTATTGAAGAGTCTAACATTTGCAGATTTGCAAAAATGTTATAGCCAGTGATAGAACGTAATTTGAATCTTGTATTTGATCGTTCGTCTAGTAAGAGTTCTCCGAAAAATATATTGTAGAAATAGAAATGAAGTATTAAAGTTTTGTTTTATTTTAAGATATAAAATAACGAATTTGAAAAATGAAACCAAATTGTTCATATTTATTCCAACATGTTTGGTAATAATATGAATTTATTAAAAATGACTCATATTATTTCCGAAGACTTATATTATTACTTTATGAAATGACTAATATAAACATTTAAATTAACTAAATAAAAATAAAAGTTGTAGGATCGAGCGCTTACCGCTTTACCAATAACTATAGTTAAGGGTAATGGCGCAACATCAATCTTTTCAACCATACACTGGCACAAGCGCCACGTGTTCGACCGATCACAAAGCAGAGGCAATTGTTGAACCCCAACAATCCCTCCCCCAATAATTGCACTCTCTGCAACTCATGGGAATCGAACACGCGACCTTGGCTCTGATACCAATTGTAGGATCGAGCGCTTACCGCTTTACCAATAACTATAGTTAAGGGTAATGGCGCAACATCAATCTTTTCAACCATACACTGGCACAAGCGCCACGTGTTCGACCGATCACAAAGCAGAGGCAATTGTTGAACCCCAACAAAAGTTTTATTTATAAAGTTCATTCTATTAATTTTCATGCAAAAAACTAAGATATCAAATTTATTATTATTTATTCCGCAAAAATGTTACAAAATCACAGATTTATCATACTTTCTTTTATCACATATTTTAATCTTTAATATGTTATTATATCTTTTCATGATTCATTATCTATCTATTTAGGGTTTTTTAACTAAATATTCGAAAAAATTAAATTATTTAACAAAATAATCGTTTTTTTTTTCTATTATTAAAGTGACCTAAGTCGCATGTGAGATGGCGACTTCAAATGAAGTCGCCATCTCACATGGCGACTTCTACAAAAAATATTAAAAAAACTATTATTTTTTGATGTCGCCATGTCAGATGGCGACTTCATTTGAAGTCGCCATCTGACATGGCGACTTCAACAAAAATTATTAAAAAAAAGTATTATTTTTCCGATGACGCCATGTCAGATGGCGACTTCAAATGAAGTCGCCATCTGACATGGCCACATCCATAAAAATCTTAAAAAAAATATTATTTTCGGAAGTCGCCATCTGACATGGCGACATCTTTTAATTTTTTAAAAGATGTCGCCATGTTAGATGGCGACATTATATTAAAAAATAATTGTTTTGCCGATGTCGGTATATAAAGACAGATTTTTTTTTTTGTTTTTAAATATTGTCGCCATCTGAGATGGCGACAAAAAAAAAAATATTTTTTTATTTAATGTCGCCATTTTAGATGGCGACAATAATCAAAAACTTTGTCTATAAAACTGAAATGTTACTCCTTTTGAAATATAACAAATTCTCTTCGGCTTTCGAACAAATTCTCTCCAGAATTCGTGAAAATTCAAATTCTCTTCAGAATCCGTGAATATTTTCTCTGCAGGTATGTTGTTATACAAATAATTAAATTTCATAATATTATATATACTGTACAAATTTATTAAATTTGTGTTTATTTTAAGGTATGTCAATTAAAGTTTTGTTGTATTGGGGAGGCAATATATTACAAGATTCAGAATCTGTTAGATATGATCGTGGTCCGTCGAAAGGCATGACAATATCTCGCACTATTAATTATTTGCAGTTAGTGAACGACGTATATGATATTACTGGCATCGACCGTAACCAGTTCATTCTGAAAATATATTGTAAATATATATTTAGTGATTTTTCTGGGATAAAACAAACAATTTTTCCCGTTGACAGTGATTACAATTTAGCATGGGTATTGGATTCTGAACAAAATTATAGTTGTTTGGAGATGTATATACAAACAGAACGGAGAGATTATGATTTTATTACAGAAATGCCAACAAGTGGTAGTGGTCCATTTGTAGTAGATACAGAAATGCCAACCACCTCTAGGATTCAAGATGATGCTCCTATAGTTGCTGACAATATTGTTCCCGAGCCATTAGCAGACAGTTTGTGGATTTTGGAGATGATTTTCAGACTGAACCGGAGGGAATTCCATCTGAGGATGAGTCTGATGACGATGAGGTTGATATTGAAGAAGTGCCAGATAATGTACCAGACACAACCACAACAAATACTCATGCCCTTTATCCAACAATTCCATTCTTCTCAATGACACATCCCGAAGTATTTGGAGACTCATTAGACATTCCAACAGGTAGATGGGGGAGTTACTACGACTACTCGAAAGGGGATATCCATCTAGATATGGTTTTCAAAAATAAAGCTCATTTGCAGGCAGCTGTAAAGGATTACTCTGTACGTGTTGCATAACGGGAGTACCGCGTTGTCAAGAGTACAAAAACATTGTGGAAAGTGGTGTGCAAATGAGCTTTATTTTACGTTAATTGATTGTATGTTTATTGTGTGTTTGATTGTATGTTTATTGTGTAAATGATTTTACGTTATTGTGACATTATTGTACGTTTAATTACGAAATTATTGTATGCCGAATGTATGCTCAAAGAAACAAACATTTTCTCAAAGAAACAAACATTTTCTCAAATTTAATCTATAAAAATCGGTTACTATTTACAACATAATGATGACTTCACCGACGACGACGAGGAGCTAGATTTCCTCCCGTACCACAAGGAGGAGGATTTGTCTGTCTTCTAACTCTTCGTTGTTGAACGACTTCTTCGCCCCTTTCCCTTGCCACAGGTGTGTTGGCAGGCTCCTGTATTGGCGTCAACTGAGGGAATAGAACGGGCGAGACATCGAAAGGTGAAGTCCTAGCTGCATATGTCGCAAACCCAAGACTGACATCTGTACCCATGCTGCTGAACTGGGGTTGAGTGGACATGGGGGGATATGGCGTGAAGGGGGATAAATCATATGATTGTACAGGAACAGGAATATAATAGTCCGTAGTCATATCTGGCTCTGTCCACGTGGATGGACCTGCAATATCTGTCTGCATATGTGCAGATGGACCTGCAATATCTGTCCACGTAGATGGACCTGCAATATCTGTCCACGTAGATGGAGTGCCTGCATGGAACTGTCGTGTATCAACAGGCTGGACTTCATTGTATGGCGGGAAGTTTCTGTCTCGTCGGTCACGAGCCACTCGCACCACATTGTCGAACATAGTCCTGTGTTGCCTCATCGACTCTGTCGTAATAGGCACTCCATCAGCCAGATGTCGGTCATAGCTTGTAGATAACTGTTCCATCTGCTCAATCTGCAAAGTACAAATGTCCATATAAAATTTATACATCGAAACCCAAAATCAAAGATTTTTTTTTATAATTACAAAAAAAAAAAAATCGGAGAATTAAGGAGGATTAACAAGACTTAGTAACTTAGTGCGCGGCTTAGTAAATCTTAATGCGCGAATTATGAAATCTTAGTGCGCGAATTAGGAAATCTTAGTGCGCGAATTATAAAATCTTAAAGCGCGAACTAGAAATTCTTAAGTCGCCTTAATGCGCCGCACGCGCACTGAGTTCGCCAGTTCGCGGCCGGAGCGCCAGTGCGTGGAGGGGGTAGGAGGATTATGTGACTTAGGATGGACTTGCCACATCTGTCGGGATAGGTGTATACATAGATGAACCTGACACATCCATCGAGATAATGTCAACATAGATGGGCATGAATATCGGTTTCACTGTGTGCATGGTACGGCTGTACTGGTTCTTCCTCATGCTCATGAGCTTCTTCGTATGGTGAGAAGTTCCTTCCTCATCGTTCACGAGCTACTTGCATCACATTTTGCGATATTGCCATATGATGCTCTCTCATCGACTCCAACATCGACATAACAGATTATCCACGAACAGGATATCGATCACAACTAACACTTAATTGCTCCATTTGATCAACCTGAAAAATTAAAAAAATAGTATTTAAATTTATAATTTATAAATCCATTTTACAGATTCTAAAAGCAATGTTTAAATCTATTAACTTACAACATGATGACACGTTGGGCCATCACCATGTTGGTATACAGTCTCTACAAATTGTCTTTGATGACCAATTTATCTACGAGTGAGTCGTTCATACCACACACTATACTCAACCACTACAACACAACATCGTGGTCTGTCTACACATAGATTAGATGACATCTCCCATTTATGTATATACACAACATGGTGTACACTCTAATACTTATTGATATCACCCTTCGATCAACTGCGTGCAATTTATCATCCCGTGATCGTGGATCTGTTGGGATGTCTTGTAGCATTCCAAATTGACGAAGAACCCTACCAGGACGGTGCATTTCAACAATGTCATAGAAAATCAATGGGCCGGCATATGTCCATAATTGGTGGCTCAGATTTTCAGTGCATTCATCAGAGTATGTCTGCCAATTAAACTACAAATACAAAATTGCATTAAAATAATACACATAACAATATTTCTTTTGTCATAGCAACTTACTTGTGTTGATGGTTGCTGATCAAGAATGTCCCTAATGATGCGTGCAGATGCCTCCCTGTTTTTGTAAATCTTAAATGGCATGCGCACATGTAGAATCACAATTACAAAATCTATAAATATTTTAAAACATATAAAATAACAAAACATAATTACAGTATTACCGTGCACCATATGGAGCAGCATGTAACATATTCTCCTCGTTGAGAATGATTGGTCCAACGTCGAATCTTGACCCACCCATTTGAGGAGTTAAACCCGGTAATCGAGACCATGCCCAAATCTAAAAAATTGTCATGAATAATATTAGTAAGTGTGACGAGAAAATATTTTAACATTTGAAAAGCACAAACATAAATGCTACATGTACGAGATGTAATGCACCACCTATCATTTTTTCCTCTATGTGAGGAAATGCACAACTCACGTTACAAATATGCCAACACGGCACTACGCCAACTATAATTGCCAACCGATTTAATATCCTCTAACTTATGTAAATAAAATAACTTTACAGTATTGCCGGATGAATCAGTGCACAAAATTCCACCTAATATCAATAATACATAAGCCCGTGTATATTTGACTACATCTTCTGCCGTACTTTGCTCATTAAGAGCATTATTCACCAAATGGTGTTTTATTGCAGATATGTACAACTTTGCACCTCTAAAGTGTGCAGTATTTGGTGTAAATCCCAAAAGCATATGACAATATTCTTGTCACTCAGATATACTCCTACCGTAATCAACACCAGATAATATGATGCCATCTACTGGCAATGCCTACATCACAACGATGTCTTGCAGGGTGATGATGGCCTCTCCGGATCTGAAGTGAAACGTTTGTGTTTCACGACGTCATCTCTCAACTAAAGTCGTGATGAAGGAAATATTACCACACCTATAAACACCATAAAAACCAATATTGTCCAGCACACTCACAACACGCATATCAAGTGAACAAAGATCCCAAAAATATTTATCAGGGCTTCTGCTTCGAAGTGTTCTATCATTATCACCTGCCCAAACATCTTCAGACCAATGAGATGACTGCAATGATAGAAGATGATTGTAAATCGGCCTGGTGCTCGCTGTATGTCCATCCTGAAATATTACACCATAAATATCAACATAACAAAAATATATGCATGTCCACCAACGACACAGCCATCGGCCTCCCGCCGCCGCCGGACGTCGGCCTTAACACAACTTGGCCGTAAATCGTCTGGCGGTTTTCACAACTCATCTCCAAACTATAACTATCTTCTCAAATAACAACTACCAAATAACAAAAATTAAACACAAACAACAAAATAATATAAATTCTACCACTTCCAAAATTTATATTTCTAAATAATTTAAAGGCATTATTGAATGCGACATTTCAAATGACTCATAAATACATTATTGAAGGCGACATTTCGAATGACGCCTTTAACAAAAAAATTTTTTTTAATTGAAGGCCATCTGAGATGTCGCTTTCAATCATATTTTTTTAAAAAAAAATAAAGGCGTCATCCTAGATGTCGACGTCACCACTTTCAATGGCGACTTTGGTTACTTTAATAAAGTAACCTAAAATGGATTATTTTGTTAAATAACTTTTTGTTTTTTCAAAAAATTAATTAAGAAATCCTTGAGATTATGATGATTATCCATAATAACATTTTTTTATTAGTTTAGAATTTCATTATTATTGTCCCATTATCTTTATTTATTCTCCTATTTTGTAATAAATTTTTAAAATACTAAAGTGAAAAATACATATCTCATTTCTTGAACAAATTTTTTAAATTTGAAATCAGATATAGTTCAAGTAGAATCGAACTTTAATGCAATATTTCATTTATTTGTTATAAAGTTTAGATAATATTTTTTTCAGAAGAACAGCATATTATAATATTTTAAAAAACAATATATTTAGATAAGGTCTGTGATTGTAAAATAATTATTCGAAAAGTCTCATATTTAATAAATCTTAGTTATTTTTTTCAGCTCGATTTTGATGGAAAATGTAATAGATTTTTAATGTTTCACCTCTAATTTCGCTACTCCTCCGGCAGACTCATCTCTTTCTTTTACTAACTTTATTTATCTATTATTTATTTGTTATTATTATATTACATGTTTGTAACAAGAAGAATTCCAGCCAGAACAAAAAAAAGTCTAAATTAGCAACAGATCCTAATATAAAATCAAATTGATTCAATCATCGATCCATCAGATCCTACAACCATGTTCAAATCCATCCTCGTAATCCTCGTCCTTGTTTTCCTCGTCAGAACCACAGACTCCCGGAAGCCGCACGTCATCAATTTCCGCTGGCCGGGGCTCTACCCGGAATCCTTCACCTGGGACCCCAAGTCTGATCACTTCGTCATGGGTTCCACGCGCCTCCGACAGATCATCTCTGTCTCCAACGCAGGGGTCACATCTGCCCTTACTTCCGAATTCACCATCCCTTCCAACTCCTCTTTCCTCGGCGTCGCCCTAGACCCCCGCCACCACCGCCTCCTAGCCATCGTCCACCGTCCCGCCCCTCTGTTCAACGCCCTAGCATCCTACCACCTCCCCACCTTCCGACTTCTCTCCCTCACCCATCTCCCTTCCGCCGCCGTTGCCAACGACGTTGCTGTTGATTTCTCCGGGAACGCCTATGTCACCGACTCAGCCAACGACGTCATCTTCAAAGTCAACGAGCAAGGTGATGTCTCCACCCTCGCAAAATCCCAGGTCTTCAAATCCCAACCCGTGGACACCACCGCTTTTTACCGGGACTGCGGCCTAAACGGAATCATTTACAACGCCAAGGGATACCTCTTGGTCACTCAATCAAACACGGGGAAGCTGTATAAAGTCGACGCCGAGGACGGAACAGTGAGAAGGGTCATCTTAGACAAGGACTTAACGGCGGCCGATGGGATCGCCGTGAGGCCCGATGGCGTCGTTGTTGTGGTGTCGAGGCACAAACTGTACTTCATCAAGAGTGATGATAGCTGGAGCGAGGGCGTTGTGTTCGACGAAACGCCGCTGTTGGAGGAGCGGCAGGCGAGTGCGGTGGCCGTGGGGGCAGAGAACAGGGTGTATGTATTATATGGGCATGTCAATGAAGGGATGATGGAAGATTCAGAAAGGGAGGAATTTAGTATAGTAGAGGTGGAATCGGAGAAGGAGAGTAAGGAGGAGAATGTGTGGGTTTTTGTGTTGATTGGTTTGGGTTTGGTTTATTTCTTGATATGGAGATTTCAAATGAGACATCTTGTACAGAATATGAACAAGAAAACTGCTTGATTTTGGTCTTTGGTTTCCACTTGTTTGAGTATAAGAATTCCTCTGTCGAATATAGTTTAAAGAATGTTTACCCGACAATGACATCATTCTTGAGAGGTTACAATATTTCTTGTCAAGTATTTTGGCAAACCCAACAATCCAAAATCCTAAGATGCATAATACGGTGTTGTCTTAAAGGGGAATAACACGCAGCATATTTGCGTTAGTTACGAGCTTCGTGTAGATTAGATAGAAGAGATATGTTTCTCTGTTTTTCACAACGACAAACGTATTTTCGTGCATTTACATTTGCTAATATAGATAATGAAGAGAACCAAATAATCCCGTGCTTTTGCATTTTTTTACGTATACAAGATTACAAATCTCCTGAAAAAAACCGTGACCTAAAACATGGTGCCAAATAAACTAGTAAATGAAAAATAGTGATCATGCAAAAATATATTTGATAGCAATATATTAAATTCGTTAATTTTATATTTTTATTTAGTACATGATTAAGCAAAAGATACACGTGTCTATAATTCAACACGAATAAATACTTTAACAAATTGAATTTTAGCTACTCGAAAATGAAATAACAAAATAATCCAATCACAACATATATTATTTATTATTATTCCCAAATTCAATTATTCGCTCTCAAGTTCGATTCTGGAAAACAAATTCAACTCTTAACAAATTAATTTTTAAAATAATAATAAATGTTTTTTATTTTAATTACGAAAATATTAATTGATATAAATTATTGTAGGCTTCCGTTGAGAACTTATATTAAATCAAAATTGACCTAAAATGAATATGTATCAGAATTTGGGAGTTTGAAGAACGGAACACAATAAGTGAACCATATGCAAAATTTCTCCATATATATGCAGAAGAGAACGAATTTTTATGGACTTTGTTTCATAAAAATTAACTTCTAGGACTTTTAAATTTTCGTTATCACCTCAAATTTCTGTATCTGACCAATGTTTTATTACGATAAATATTATTCAGTTCTCATAACACTTCTTCTGGGTCTAATTCTAGATAGCACAAACAAAGCTACGCATATATACAAATGGGTGGCAATCAATCTGTTCATATAATTGATTAATGGATATGACCAGCCAAGGAAGAATGGACAATGACATTATTTATACCTTACATATATGTGTTGATGAGATATAAGAAATATACATGTAACTTGTGGCGCGGGCTGATTAATGCTATAGATGAAAAACATGAACCATTAATTTAATTTACTTCAAATATGATAGATTTTATATTTTCAAGTAATGAAATATAGTTGCATGGAGAGATGTATAGATTTGATGTAGTTAGAATAATAGTGTAAGTTGCCCTAAACTCTCGTGTTTTAACAAAATAATCAAAAAAAATCATATATTCTCTTAAGCCATGAAACCCTCCGTATTTATAAATATATCTAATAAAACCCCTCTATTTTCTTAAACCTTCCATAAAACCCCTCTTTTTACAAACATGTTTTCAAAATATAAGCTGTATATAAACCTATATGCATGTTTTTTTGTGAAAACAAGTTCATAATTATTCATATATAGTATATACATGTTTATATACAGCTTCACGAGATAAAATCTGTTAGCTTGTAAAGGAGAGAGATATGGTTTAAGAAAATAAAGGGGTTTTATTGCCTATATTTATAAAATACGGAAGGTTTTGTGCAGAGTTTTAGAAAATACGAGCCTATATTGTAATTTCATGCATAATTTAAGAAAATAGAGGAGTTTTTATATCTATTTTCTTAACACATAAAAATTTGATATATATTTACTATAACACATGAGAGTGAAACGTGTATTTTACCCTGATATTGTACCAACTGTACATGCCATCGTACACTTTCCGTCAACAAACGTGGCCACAGCATGCCGGGTCCTGTCATGTGCTCATCCCCATACCCTCACTATTCTTGTGGATTTTTTTAATAAAAAAACAGAAATTAAATTAATTAAAAATCAAAATCAAGTTATTTATATCTGATGATAACCTGCAAACATGCATGCAACACTCTCAATATTCTGACCAAACCTACGAAATGCAATTTAAAATTCAAATATTTTTGTTTGGTCAGCTAACCAAAGGTTAAGGTTGCACAACCTCTTCCCCCCTTTACAGGACACGTAAAATCATTTCAACAGAAAATTATATACCATTTCACATGAGACGAAATATAAGTTTTTTTCTTGATTTAATATATATACTTTAATTTAGTTATTTTCTGTGACCAAATTCCTGGTATAAGCATGCATTATTGAAAGGATAGGATCCAAGTTGGCGTGGGGACTGAGAAGGAAAAGTTTGGCAGAAGAAAAGAGGTGGAGCCCTGCAAGAGTTCTGAAATTAACTACTTTTGTTGTTTATTGTGGCTTCTCATTTTCTATACCTAAGCAACAAATATAAGTGGCTCATATACACTGTGGTGGAACCACAAAATATGTAACTTTGAATTGTTTGTAACTTTGTAAAGTGTTCAATATTGAATTGTCAATTCTGTTAGGGTTTTTTGAACAATAATTGTTATTGTCACTAAGCTTTGCATATGATGTTGCCTGAAACTATATATTTTTTGATTCAGAATATCCAATTATGTATAGTTCCTAACTTAGTTCATAATTAAGTTGCTCTTTCATAATTTTACTCTTCATTTATTTGACAAATAAATAGTTACCATATATATTTATCGATAGCACCTTTGCAAATTATACCGCAGCAAAATTATAGAATGTTTATTGAGAGTTAGTAAAATGTTGGTTCTTAAATATTAGGGGCAAAAATAGCAAAAAATATATATAAATTTTAATATAACATATATTTTTTTTTTGAGGGGCAGGGGTAGCGGCTGTCCCCTCAGCCGTTAATTGTATTGTCAATAAGGGGGCATCTAACCATTTAGAATATATCATTTGGAATATTTTAAAATATTCTAAATATATACACTCTTGAGGATAATGTCCTTACGGATAACATCAAATTTTCGAGAGAAAGATAGGCCACGATCATTGTAGGTTGAGCAACATACATTGTTTGTACAGAGGAAGGGAGGCATCAATGGGTTGGGACCATAAAAAGGTTGGCTTGGAATAAAAAAACTGAAAAATAATTGCTTTTACTAATTTCAATTCAACGTATAATAATGCACTTCTCATTCACGGACAGCCTTTAATTCTCACTTTTAGTCAGTCCTTCTTTTCTTACCAAAAAAAATGAAGGCAATTCATTTCTAGTTACAGAATTTGATAAATTATTTATATTAATTTTAATTAGTTTATTAAAAATCTTGACCCCTTTTATCAAGAATATTCAGGGGGTCAATATGAAGATGTTTTAGGATTATGATCTCTAATTTAGGGAGACAGTTGATCCCCTCACATTGAGCCAGTCAGTGCCCATCACTTAACCAGCTCAGGCGAAAGACATTTTTGTGAAGCTATAAATTGGTGGACTTTTGTTAATATAAAGTCAATAACAAAAATGATACTCCAAAAACATATTGTCATCATTATTAAATTTAATAATTATGGACGCAATTATTGAGGCATTTATTTATAACGTGCCTTCAATCAAGCCAGATTATATCAATATGGGCTTGAAATTTGACAGGTTAGATGATTCAGTCCAGCACAGCACACACCCAAGAAAAAACTTGTGGCTACAAATACAAGCAAGTTACTCACTTGGTTGGGTCTCATGTGGTAGGTCCAAGAAATTTGGCCCCTGTTGCTTTCCTTTCAAATGAGTCTTCTTATCGCCACATGGGCATCAAATTACTCAAGCGGAAGATATTTAAAAAATCTTAAAGAACTAGAAAAAACGATTTAAAATACTTCAGAGAATTATATATATATATATATATACTAGTTAATTTGGCACCACGCAAGGCGTGGTGCCAGTGGGCTTATAATCTGGTATATATGTCCAATAAAGCGTCGACACAAGTTCAACAGACAGTTCTACAGAATAAAAAGATAGTTCATAAGCATTGAACATACAAAATCGTACGTGTATAAAATCAAATAGGTTGGAGTAAACAAAAGTCTTCCCCATGATATCCTTGTAGGGCCCAATAGACTCTCTAAACAAAAGTCATCTACGAAACAGTAGTAGATGACATCAGATATCACAATAAAAGTAAATCTTAATGAACTCCAAAAAAACAATCAAAAGTTGTTCGCAAGGGTTTTCAAAATGACGATGGTTCATTTCATAATGCAGATATGTGTTCGGTTTCTCATAGCAGTAGCGAGCATCTCATAAGAGGAATTATAGTTTATATTCATTGTTGTAGTTGCATTGTTATTTTAGGATATTGTTCTTATATTACTTGCTATGGCCTCATGATTAATTAATCATCTTACTTTTATAATTATTTATATACTTTCTGACAAAATGAATGTAAATGTGACATCCCAAATTATTATCAAACAAGTAATATATAATTATCATAATATAATATTTTCTAATTTTGTTGATATAATCTCCTTGTACAATAAGGGAAATTTTGATGCCAAACATCATAACAAAGGTAACCGAGAACAATCACATATTAGCAACGGGTCGTAGGTAAGCCAAAACTCAAAATGTATACAAACAAGCAAAACTGACGACCTGTAATATACCAAAAATTCATTATGTCGAATATTTTATAAAAAATTATTATTAAAGTTTGCCACAACGAAAACTTATTTTTAACTCTTTTTTTTTATAAATAAGTTCACATAAAAAAGTATTATTAAAGTTTGCCACGACAAAAATCTATTTTAAACTATCTATTTTTTTTTTAATTCATACTTGACAAAATCAACAAGGCTTTTTCTAAATAAAAAAAAAAGAAAACATTTTAAATTTTAAAAATTGAGATAAGAGGGATGCACTATTGGGTCAAGGGTTTTGATATAATCTCCTTATACATTAAGGGAATATTTGAACAAAGGTAATACCATATATCAACAATAGATTGTAGGTAAGCAAAAAATCAAAATATACATATTTTGTTGATATAATCTCCTTGTACAATAAGGGAAATTTTGATGCCAAACATCATAACAAATGTAACCGAGAACAATCACATATTAGCAACGGGTCGTAGGTAAGCCAAAACTCAAAATGTATACAAACAAGCAAAACTGACGACTTGTAATCTACCAAAAATTCATTATGTCGAATATTTTATAAAAAATTATTATTAAAGTTTGCCACAACGAAAACTTATTTTTAACTCTTTTTTTTTTTTAAAATAAGTTCACATAAAAAAGTATTATTAAAGTTTGCCACGACAAAAATCTATTTTAAACTATCTATTTTTTTTTAAATTCATACTTGACAAAATCAACAAGGCTTTTTCTAAATAAAAAAAAAGAAAACATTTTAAATTTTATAAATTGAGATAAGAGGGATACACTATTGGGTCAAGGGTTTTGATATAATCTCAGTATACATTAAGGGAATATTTGAACAAAGGTAATACCATATATCAACAATAGATTGTAGGTAAGCAAAAAATCAAAATGTACATAAACAAGCAAAAATCGACGACCTGCAATCTATCAGAAATTTATCATGCCGAATATTTTAAAAAAATACAAAAATAAATGAAAAACTAAAAGAAAAGGAAATAAAATAATTTTTAAAAATTAAAAAGCGACGGCCGAATATCACAGGAACAATAACCTATTGAACAAATAATAAATAACAAAAAAAAGGAAAAAAAAGGGAAGGGCAATAACCTACTGAACAAAATTATAAATAACAAAAAAAAAAAGAAAATAACAAAAAAAAGAAAAAAAAAGGTCAAAAGGGAAGCGGTTACTGTTCATTGTGGTAAATATGATTACTCCACAGTTGCTCATGTACTCATAAGAAGCCAATGTGCTTGGAGGTTCTCTAGTTGCAGGGGCGATTGGGAGCGAGGTGAAGTTGTCCCCTTTCCTCATATATTTAAAAACATATATTTACAATTTTACCTCATTCAATCATATGGCTACAGTTGGGAACCCTCAATCAGTAATCTTTAAATTTGGGCGTACTTGATAACTCTATAAAACATGGGGTGGGCCCAAAAATATATTTAATAATCACATCCATAATTTTGTTTACGTGACATCGAACAGAGCACGATGACCCAACGCAGTGTATGTTAGGAAACGGTAACAGAACATGGATTCTTGTCGTCTCAGCATGTAAAACAAAATGGGCCATACGTTCTGAGCATGATCCATGATTAAACTTTGTTGGTATTTTGGATTAAAATAAGATCCGGATATAAGATTCGGGTCAATTTTAAAAGTATCTGGACCAATCGAATCAATTATCAATCCTACACTATTTATATCCCTCAAAGTCCACAATTCACAACACCAGGACCAGTTTCCTAACAAAATGCACGAGTCCACTCCGATTTATGAGAAGTCCATTTCTCTCTTCGAAACAAAATAAGGATTTAAAACTAAAAAAATCACTTCTTCAGTCTAAAAAAAGTATCAAGTACGACCGGACAATTGTCGATTATATGTAGTTCATGGTAAATATAAATTAATCTAGAGTGCTGTTAACTCATACAAGATTGCATAATGAACACCCTGAACCTCTATCAGGCTATAAGATAAATTTTATGATCCATTACATAAGGTAAACTACCTGGTCCAGTAGATGTTAAGATAATAACATTACAGCAGCTGTTCAAGTTCAGTTGGTGAGCTAGCAGCAGTTGAAGATTGATCAAAGCTAATCCAGCCAGGGTGAGTCTAGTAGGGGTAGACCCGACCACGGTTCAGAACCGCCGGTTAGCCGGTTCAGAACCGCCGGTTCGACGGTTCAAAAAACATCGACCCTTAACCTTAACCTTCCTTGACGGTTACGGTTACGGTTCATGAACCGCCGGTTACGGTTCCGGTTACGGTTACGGTTAACCAACGGTTACGGTTTGACCCTTATTTTTTAAAAAAAAATTAAAAAAATTATTAAAATTGGAAATAAAGTGTAAAAAGTGTATGAATGTGTTTTCATCCATGAATTAAACATAAAATAACGTGAAATAAATTCAAGCTAAGATAATCAAAATGTGTAGATATATTTGTTTGGTTGATTTATACTATATTTAGATCAACAACGCTCTTATAGCTTAGTGGTTGAAGTTAATTATTAAAGTTGGAGGTCATTAGTTCAAATATACACCATAACATATATTTTAAATTTAAAAATGTAAAAAAAAAATAAAATAAACCCTTGAACCGCCAGTTAACCGACGGTTCACGGGTTAGCAAAATCATGACCCTTAACCGGCCCTTCTATAGACGGGCCGGTTACGGTTCCGAACCTTCGAACCGTTGACCCGGTTAACCGGCCCGTTGACCACGGGCCGGTTCCGGGCCGGTTCAGGGTCGATGATGACCCTTGGTAGGGTCTAAGTAGGGGGGACAATTTTTTTCTTGAGAAATTTCTCCATAGTGCTAAATAAAAAAAAAACAATAGATATACAAGTAACCAAATAAAATCCTATAAGACAAAGCATATACTAGCTAATACCAGCACGATTTTTGAACCCCTATAAAAAAAATAGTAAATTTTTAGGTTATTAAAAGTGTTATATCTAAGCTAGCTATTATCAGAATTGATATATTCAATCTAAAAATATAACAGATTAGTAGTGTTGTTAAAGAAGTCAAGTTCTAATTTCATAATAAGATTAAGTTTTTTAAACGAAGCATTTTGAGAGCATTTCAATTTTTCACGTTTCAATACATATACATAATCTTCGGAGTAATAACCCTTTTTTTTTCTCAAACCAAGACAAATCCTCGACAATCTAGAGATAAGACTTTGAATATATTCTGTATATAGTTTTTAAAATATATTATAATAGATAGTCCTGGAAGATATATGGCGGAATCTACGAAGTTGTGATCGAATCTGGAAGATATGATACGATCAAGATAATATGGAAAGATGTCAAATGATTTGAAGGTTATTGCGAAAAATGAAGTAAATGCATAATCTGGAGATAAAAGTTGGAAATATCACTGAACTTTTTAAAGATATCAAAAAACCGAAATTCTTGAATTTGCACACTTTATAAATAGCAAAGCCTTCTACCCCAAAATTTACAAGAAAGAAAAGCCCTCACCCAAAACACACCAAAGTTTTCGAGAACTTTCACAAACACACAAACTAGAATTTTCGAAATTCTCAAGGAAGAGAGGAGGGAGTTCACACTAGTTCGCAACCTGGAATTCGTTCAAACACGCTTCGAATCAATAACTCTAAGTGGGTTTTTGCAGTATTCGTTCTTTCGTTTTGAAATTATACGTATGTGTTAAAATCTCAGTTGAGCATGAAAGTATATTTTAAGATTAAATCTTTAAAAGTTATGAGATATGTGACCGAAAGTGAAAGACTATGCGCGGGAAAGTGCTAAGTAAGTAGGAGCCACCACTTGAATTTGCGGGGCAAAGTGCTACATGACGAGGGCCATCTCTTGAACCAGTGGAGCAAGGTCCCACGTGCATGTGAGCCACCTCTTGACCATAATAGCAACTATAAATATGTGAGCCTCATCTTGAACTTTAAGAGCAAAGTGATATGCACACGGGAACCACCTCTTGAATCTTAGGAGCCACTATGTGATTATGTATATGTGATGTGTTCTGATAAGGCTCTAATGTGAGCAAATGAATATATGTGTTATGTGTTTTGATAAGAGTTATCTGAAAGATTTATGCACACGTATATGTAATTATTTTTATTATGTTCAACTGACCCCTACTTGCTGAGTGTTTACCAAGACGCTCACCCCTTACCTTCCCTCACCAGATAAAAGTAAGACAGCTACCGAACAAGAAGAACAATACTAGTTTTGGGGATGATGATCTTGTAGTTATTGCTATTCAAAATTTCGCTGCCATGATTTGAGATTATTATAAGCCCCCGCTGACATATTTAAATTGGAGACCAGTTTCGTAAGTTTAAAATTCCAAGTTGTAAGAAATATTTACTTTAGAGAATAAATAGAATTGTTTTAATTGAATTATGTACTATGTGGCTTGTTGTTTTCGAATTTATGTTTGGAAGCAACACTAGTGTAACACGCTCGGTCTTTGGGTGTGACATTCGGTAGATTACTAACTTAATCATAAAAATTATCCGATAACCGAACAAATGCTACTATACATAGTGGAAAACAAAATATCCTAATCTAAAAATTTCATTAAAATAATGTAAATTTAAAAAATGATCCCACAAAATATGGATCATACTACTCCAAACTTTAATCAAATATAGTCCCATGAAAATTATTTTTAATCAAAAATTTTCCCAAACTTTTGTTTTTAATCAATACTAGTCCCAATATTTTGTCTTTAAATTAAAAATGATTTCAAAGCCCTCTATTCAATTATGTGATCACTTTTGTTAATATTAATTTCTGTGAGACTAAATTTATTAAAACCATTTATGTGAGACTATTTTTGATTAAAAATAATTTATGTAGAACTATATTTGATTAATTCTAAACGTTTGAGAGAAAAACTCATATTTTATGCAACCATTTTTAAAATTTATCCTAACAAATTACTAAAATCAAAGAATGCATAAATTCTTCCACCACTAAAGACCTCGTAAAATAGGAAAGATAAAACCCATAAAATTAGCTTTGGCTAACTAGCGAAAATATCAAAAGAGAAGTACGAAATCAGTATAAATATAGAATTTTTATTGAGGGAGTATGCGTTATTTATACGAGAGTTATGAATTGTGGGAATGAATTGTTTTCTATTCAACCATTCAGAATCAATATATACTTACAATATCAGAATCTTCTATCCTATAATTATGGAAAGTAAATATATACAAATAATGATAAGATGTGATTAAAAGATTTGAATCATCTAGGTTTGGTAGAGGATCTTGGATAGGGTTTGATACGCCCCTGCAAAATTGACGTCCCATCAGCGACGGATATTTTGGATCTCAAAAGATGAAACCGAGATCTTGGGAGTGGTTTGGTAAGTATGTCAGCTAGTTGATCAATGGTATTGACATAGGACACTGAAAGGTAGCCTTTGTTAACAAGATCACGAACAAAATGCAAATCAACAGAGATGTGCTTCATACGAGTGTGCTGAACAGGATGAAGTGAGAGACGTATGGCGCCAACGTTGTCACACTGGATGCACGGTTTTTGTGGAATTGGAAATCCAATTTCAGCAAATAGATTTTGTAGCCATCGAACTTCTGCAGCGGCACAAGCTAAAGCACGATATTCTGATTCAGTGGATGAGCGGGACACCCCTCGTTGCTTGCGATAACTCCATGATATGGGATTGGGGCCAAGAAAGACAATGTAAGCGGACGTGGAAGTACCATGCATAGTGTCACCAGCATAATCCGCATCGGAGAAAACGCGTAGTTCAGGCAAGTTAGAGGGACGAAGTAATAACCCATGATGGAGAGTGCCTTTGAGGTATCGTAGAATACGCTTGAGAGCAACCCAACTTGTGTCATCTGGTGAGGCCATCCGTTGAGCCAGACGATTTACAGGGAAGGCAATATCTGGTCGAGTTAAAGTGAGATATTGAAGAGCACCAATGACCTGACGATATTGCGTGGCATCAACATGATTGGAAGTAGATAGTGGAGGAGGATTGTGAGTCATAGGAGTGGTGCATGACTTAGCCCCATCCATGTTGTGACGCCGTAAAATATCGAGAATGTATTTGTGTTGACACAAGAAAAGGCCCTCGGCGCAATGTAGAACCTCAACACCGAGAAAATAAGTGAGAGTTCCAAGATCTTTGACAGCAAATTTGGTTCCAAGCTGTGTAAGAAGACGCGAAATAGTAGAGGAGTCGCTGCCAGTGATAATGATGTCATCCACATAAACGAGTACATAGACAGTAAGAAGACCTCATGAAGAAATAATAGGGATGTGTCAGACTTTGATTGAGAAAGACCGAGAGAGATAAGAGTAGTACTGAGAGCGGTGTACCAAGCTCGAGGAGCCTGTTTGAGTCCATAAAGAGACTTTTTGAGATGGCATACATAATCAGGGTGAGCTTTGTCAATGAAGCCAGCTGGTTGCACCATGTATACATTTTCTGTGAGATCACCGTGTAGAAAAGCATTGCTGATATCAAGTTGTCGTAGAGGCCAGTGATGCATAACAGATAAAGAGAGAATGGTGCGAATGGTAGCTGGTTTGACAACAGGACTGAAAGTTTCTTTGTAATCAAGACCAGGACGCTGATGAAAGCCTTTAGCAACTAAGCGAGCCTTATATTTATCAATGGAGCCATCAGGGTTGCGTTTGATGCGAAACACCCATTTGGAGCCAATAATGTTGCGCTGAGCAGGAGGAGGAATTAGAGTCCAAGTGCCGTGACGCATAAGAGCAGTGAATTCAGAAGCCATAGCCTCACGCCAGGCAGGATCCTGTAAAGCTTGAGATACACAGGTTGGTTCGAGAGGCCTAGATATTGGATGTTTAGAAGCGAAAGTGATGACATTTGGCTTGAAAATCTGATTCATTGCTCGCGTTGTCATACCATGTGTGCGAGCTAGTTGGACAGCATCCGGTGGATCAGGAGGAGTGTCTGATGTGGGAACGTCCTCAGATGATGGTGTAGGCGAAGTAGTTGGAGATGGAGCTGCAACCGGCAATGGTAAAGCTAGCGTAGGTAGTGAAGATAGCGATGAAGATCGAACAGTTGGTGGAGGTAGCTTATCTCGATAGGGAAAGACATCCTCAATAAACCGAACATGGCGAGAGAAAAAGAGACGACCAGTAGAAAATTCAAGACATTTGTAAGCATTTTGGGAAAGAGAGTACCCAAGGAATATGCAGTGCCGAGATGGAGGGTCAAGTTTCCCAGGTGTATAAGGTCGTAGCCATGGAAAGCATAAGCATCCAAAAGTCCGAAGTTTCAAGTAATTTGGTGAACGCTGAAGGAGAATACTGAATGGAGATTTCCCATGTAAGACTGGGGTCGATATTCGATTCATCAGGTAGACAGCAGTGGTGAAGGCAAAGTCCCAAAACTTCATAGGAAGAGAAGCAAAGTTGAGCAAAATGCGGCCAGTAGTAACAATTTGTCGATGTCGACGTTTAGCCGTACCATTCTGTTGTGGAGTATGTGGGGCAGTAGTGAGCCAGGAGATACCATTGGTAGAGAAATACCGTTTGAGGGCTAGAAATTCGCCTCCATTGTCAGAGTAAAAGTTCTGGATAGAAACCTGGAATTGTTTCTCAACAAGTTGCCGAAATTGAATAAATACTTCATAAACTTGAGACTTTAGTTGTAATGGATAAAACCAGCAATACTTGGAGTAATGATCTACCAAGATCAAGTAATAACGGTGACCAGTAGTGGAAGCGTGTGTGGCAGGGCCCCAAACATCACCATACAAATAATGTAAAGGACGAACAGATTTAAGTGAAGTAGCAGTAAATGGTAATTGATGACTTTTATTCAACAAACAAGAGTCACAATGTTGCAATTCTGTAAATGATTGCTTAAAACTAGGCAAACTAAAATGTTGAATAACTGATAAACTCAAACGAGGAGACGGATGTCCCAAACGATTGTGCCAGCATCTAGCACTAGCACGTTCGCCTACAAAAGCGGAAAAAGGAGCCACTGAGTGTACGGCTGTAGGAAAATCCAGCTGGTAGATGCCATTGGTGCAACGCCCACTAATGAGTCTCGCTCCGGTACTCAGATCCTTCACAACAAAGTGAGTGGGATGAAATTCAATAAATACTTTATTATCCTTAGTAAACTGATGGACATATAATAAGTTCCTTTTTGCTGAGGGCACATATAAGATATTTGACAGTGTAAATGAACGAGAAGCACTAGGAAATGTCGAAGAACCAATACGAGAAATACGCAAACCTGCACCATTAGCAATTTGAACTTCATCGGTGCCATCATATTCTGCGTGGAGGGATAAATTCTGCAAGTCAGAGGTAAGGTTATGAGAAGCACCATAATCAACTAACCACGGAGTTCGATTCGTTGCAGTAGGCTGCTTGGGTGGTGACTGTGCAAAGTGAGCGACAGGTTGAATTTGTCGACACGTGCGGGCACCATGACCTTGAAAACCACAATATTGGCACACGATTGGAGGACGAGGCTGACCAGGTGATGTACCAGATTGCTGATTCCAATTTCGTTGGTAATTGCCACGACCACGATTATTGTTACGGTGATACCGAGGTGGATTAGCGGAAGAGTGATTGCGAGTGGCTGTTTGTCCTGAAGAGGATTTGTGAGGCTGTCGAGATTGCATTGAAGCCAAGCTGGCAGTAGCAAGAAGTGCATTGTTTGCAGCATCAAGGCGTCGAAGATATGACTCATGAGATACTAGCATGTCATGTAACTCTTCAAAGCGAAGAGATGTCTCCCTAGCACGAATTGGGGCAGCAATTTCCCGATATGCCGCGCCGAGGCCATTGAGGATATAAAGTGTTATATCATCATCAGAGAGTGGTCGATCAATGAGAGCTAATTCATCGGTTTTTGCCTTGACAGATTGTAAGAAAACCGTGACTGATTGATCACCGAGAGACATGGACGACAAATCATCCTTGAGTTGCATCACCCGCGTGCGAGAGCGGTTTGCAAATAAACGAGTCAGAATTCCCCAAGCTTCCGCCGATGAGGAGGCGGAGCAAATTAGTGGCACAAGTTCTGGTGTGACAGAACCAAAAAGTGCAGATAAGATGAGAGCATCTTGACGCAGCCAATGAAGGTGTGCAGCGATGGTTTCAGGTGTAGCATCGGCAATGAGACAGGCAATAGTGCCATCCAGATAACCAAGAAGTCCATAGCCAAACAAAAGGTGGCGGACTTGAGCTCTCCAGGAGGGATAATTCGAGGCTGTCAATTGAAGTGAGAGTTGTTGGTGGGCATTGAGAGGGACAAGGTTATTGCCAAGCAAAGTATTTGTGAGTGGTTGTGTGACAGCCGTGGTTGATGATGATGAAGAAGCCATGGAGAGATCGGCGGCTATATAAGGGTTTGTGGAGCGACAAAGCTCTGATACCATATACGAGAGTTATGAATTGTGGGAATGAATTGTTTTCTATTTAACCATTCAGAATCAATATATACTTACAATATCAGAATCTTCTATCCTATAATTATGGAAAGTAAATATATACAAATAATGATAAGATAATGATAAGATGTGATTAAAAGATTTGAATCATCTAGGTTTGGTAGAGGATCTTGGATAGGGTTTGATATTATTGACATAAACGAGGTAGAGAAAATAATTTAAAGACAAAAAATAACATATATATAACAAAATAAATTTTTGAAGGGGCAGCTACACCGTAACTAAACATTTAAAATCGCCCCTGAATCCAACCGCAATTGAAGTTGATCAAAATTATAGTTGCAGACTTGCAGTTAGTAAGTTGATTAGTTTTATTAATTCAGTTTATTAGTTAGTTAACTGTATATGAGATGTACAAATAAGCAACTTTGTACATAATTTCAGAACGAATGAATATCATTTTTTCCTCTCATGTTTACATTGAATCATTCATTCAACTTCCATTGAATAAATCTGTATAGATTTAAGTAGCCATCTACTGAGTCAGGGACGGATTCTTTATGGGGCAAAAGTGGGCTATAGCCCACTAGAATGTTTTGGCCCCAATTAGTATTATATAGATATATTATACAATTTTTAACCTATTAATATATTATTTTCAGAAATCGGCGTTGCTCGCATGAGAAAGAACAAAGCTATCAAATACAGTTTCTTCAAACTGTGGACTTTGGACTCTGGTGAGTGTGAACGTGAACTTGTAGTGCCTCAAATTGAAATGTTTTTTTTTGTTATTTTCTTTTGTTATGCATTTATGTGTAGATTTAGGATTTTTTAGATCTAGAATTCTATGGCCAACCGATCTGAGAATTTATTTTGCAATTCGGACTATATATTTATTAGTCGAGCCATATCTAACATACATCATGTAACTTCTTATTTCATGTACAAATGAACAATTAATTTGATGGAATTTATTTTGCAATTGCAATGGTTTTGCTTACAGGTTGATTGCGATGAAAGATCGTAATATTTTTGATTTTTTCAATAAGAAATATGTTGCATCAACAAGTAATGCAAATGATCCACAAGATTCATCTATTTCTACTACAAAATCGCCATCAAAGAGTAAAAGACCCAGACTTGAAAACGAAGTTGATGTTAGACAAAGTGACAATAAAACCTCGTATTATGAACCCGATCCTGGAAAACGTATTACAATATTACAGTATCCGGTTGAGATACATGATGAGGTGAGAAGAGCGTACATTGATAAAGGACCGAGTCAACCTATATATAATTATCCTTCTACTGATTGTGGGGGTCAAAATCGTAGATTTCAATCCCCTTGGTTCCTAAAATATCCATGGCTCGAGTTTTCTATACAGAAGGAAAGTGCATTTTGTTTCCCATGTTATATCTTTGACGATAAGTCAGCACAGTTTGATACATTCACCGTCAAAGGATTCAAAAATTGGAAACGAGTCAATTGTAAAAAATTGTCCATTCAAACGACATGAAGGAGAAGGTAATTCAAGACATAGTTTTGCTATGAGAAAATGGGGAGACCTAAAAAATGTAGATCAACATATCGATAGGAGGATACAAAAACAATCTTCCAAGGAAATCGAACAAAATCGATTGCTTCTAAAGGTATCTATAGAAAGTGTAAAGTTTCTAGCGATGCAAGGATGTGCTTTTAGAGGTCGTGATGAATCGGTGGACTCTAGCAATCGTGGAAACTATATTGAATTGATGAAACTTTTAGGAAGAATAAATCCAGAAATTGGTGAAATTATCTTAGAAAAAGCAGCTAAAAATGCCAAATACACGTCACCATTGATTCAGAAGGAGGTTTTGAAAATTATTGCAGATAGTATTAGGGACAAAATTCGTGAAGACATTGGTGATAGCAAGTTCTGTATTCTTGTTGATGAAGCAATTGATGAATCTAGTAAAGAACAAATGGCTATTATTTTAAGATATGTTGATCGAGATGGGTTCATAAGAGAACGATTTTTCGAAGTTGTGGATGTTGAAAATACAAATGCACTGACTTTGAAAAAAGAGATATGCAATGTATTAAATCAATACAATCTCTTTGTTGAAAATTTAAGAGGGCAAGGATATGATGGTGCTAGCAATATGCGTGGTGAATGGAATGGATTACAAGCTCTATTTTTGAAAGATTCTTCACATGCTTATTATGTTCATTGTTTTGCTCATAGATTACAGCTTGCTTTAGTTGCAGTCTCTAAAGAGGTACATGATGTGTGGCGTTTCTTTTCAAAACTAAGTTCAATTGTCAATTTTGTTAGTGCTTCTGCAAAACGTCATCGTCAATTGAAATCAGTTCGGCAAGCTGAAATTAATGATTTGATAGCATCGGGGGAAGTTGAGACTAGTACTGGAGGTAATCAAGAAGGTTCTTTGATACGAGCTGGAGCTACTCGTTGGAGTTCACATTTTTACTCTGTTCGAAGGTTAATTGATTTCTTTGGTTCGATGTGTACACTTCTTCAAGATCTTGTTGATGGAGGTTTGAATTGTAATATTCGTGGAGAGGCTAAAGGTTTATATTTAGATATAAAATCATTTGAATTTGCATTTACTTTATTATTGATGCATGAAGTATTGGGGGTATCTGATATATTGTGTCAAGCATTGCAAAAGAATAACATAGATATTTTGAGTGCTGTGAATTTAGTGTCCACTACTAAGTCAGTTCTTCAAGAGATCCGTGATGATAGATGGGAAAGTTTTCTTTGGAGTGTTGTTGAGTTTTGTGAAAGTAATGATATTGATGTGCCTGACTTAGATGGCCGCTATATGCAAGGCACAAAGCGTTCTTGTCAGCAAAAGAATAATATAACAGTACGTGATCACTATCATTTTGATATATTCAATGTTGTTATAGATTTTCAGTTGATGGAGTTGAATTATAGATTTCCAGAGAATACAATGGAACTCCTTACTCTTAGTAATGCTCTGAGTCCTGTCGATAGGTTCAAATCATTTTCACCATACACTATTTGTTCTCTGGTTGATAAGTTTTATTTTCGAGACTTTACTAAGGGGGAAGTAGAAGATTTGGAGAGACAGTTGGATCATTATAAGTTTGATGTGCTTCCTCATACACAATTTCAGAAACTTGATTCTCTTCATCACTTGTGTCAGACATTGGTTGCAACGAAAAAGTCAGACATTTATCCCTTGATTGATAGGTTGATTCGGTTGGTATTGACTCTTCCAGTTTCTATGGCAACCACAGAGCGAGCTTTTTCTGGGATGAAACTTATCAAGACACCACTTCGCAATAAAATGGAAAATGATTTTCTTACAAATTCCATGGTTATTTATATTGAGAGGGAGATTGCTCTTACGATTGATACAGAGTTCATCATTGATAAGTTTGATATTTTGAAGAATCGTAGGCTGCGAATAAAATAATCTTTTAGTATATTTTTATTGTCTTCAATACTTTCTATTTTGTTAATCAAGTTAATATAATATATTGCATATTGTTTTTTCTATGTTTATACATATACTTCAGAATAAAGTTTAGCCCACCAGATTAAAAATTTCTGGTTACGTCCCTGTACTGAGTTGTGTGATTCAAGAACAATCTCAATAAATAATCTCACTCGGTATATGAAGTCTGTATGCTCTTCCACTCGTCTCCTGTTCGATTTTGAAACATGGAACCATTGGAGCTGTTGACCTGATTCTTCCTTCTTTTTTTCCCAGAATAAAATTAAGGTATTGATTTCCATGCGAAGCCTTGGCTAATCAGCAGTCCTTGCTAATTATACCTCACATTCGTCGTCATATCAACCTTAAAATAGTTTTAAAATAACCCTACTTTCCTATTTGGATAGAAGAAATACTTCAAATTTTTACATAATAATAATAGTAATTTTGAACTAGTTGGAAAAGTTTTAAGCTTTACTTTCCAAGAAATTATGCCAGCTTTTTTTTCGTATGGATATTAAGAGAATGGCGATTGGCATATGCATGGCAGAGCATATGCAGAAAACTAAACTGTCGATGATTTGGGTACTGAGAAGGAATACTAAAAAGTAAGAATTAGTGTCAAGAGAATAAGTAAAAAATTTGAAGATTTTGTAATTTTATTATACGCCATTGTTATTTTCCTTTATTTGTCTTTTCATTGGACGTAACTGTAACGCTCGGAATGAAGAATTATTTGGATGCAAAATTTAATCTACA
The DNA here is from genome assembly GCA_907163345.1 of Haberlea rhodopensis. NCBI lineage: Eukaryota > Viridiplantae > Streptophyta > Magnoliopsida > Lamiales > Gesneriaceae > Haberlea > Haberlea rhodopensis. Next base: position 6,695,565 of record CAJQUN010000002.1, on the reverse strand, counting down.
ATCTCCATTTATCATTTAAAAAATCGCATAATTTTAATAAAATTTATGAAGGGTTTCCATGTTTATGAAGGGTTTCCATGTTTTGTACACCACCCCTACTCACACTAGAGTGGGGTTGGTGTACACAACATGGAAACCCTTCATAAATTTTATTAAGGACAGAATATCCAAGAACATGGGACAATCAAATCTAAAATTGGGTCATATTTAACAGATCAACTATTGATTTTTTTAATAATTACGTTACATGTATTCTGATGCAAAAGCTAGCTTGACTTTGATGAAAGATAAAAATTATAAGAAAGGAATGATCTTTATTATGAAAAAAGAAAATAAGAACTAATTAGGGTTTTTGTTAAATTTAAGGTCGAACGGACAATGAATCAAAGGTTAATCGCGATCAGACTGCTCACTTGACAAGATTGGCATGAAAACCACATACCTGTTTGGAGTTGGAGTTGGAGCTGATCAAAACAACCAACGTTTTTTTTTCTTTCTGGCAGACCGAACGAAGGACGATACAAAACTCATCACCACTCACCTGAAAGAAAAAAAAGAAAAGAAAGATATACTGAGCTGCAGCTTGCAATATCCTTTCTCAATTGATTAAATATTTGGGTCAGAATCGTCAACTGACCGTATTTGAGGAGATGAAGATTACGGAAGATAAGGTTGTAAGAATGATCGAAGGCTGAAGCGAGTTCTTCGAGGGGCTTGATTTGGGTTGGGTTTATTGGGTAGACTTTATAGGCCAAATAAATCGAGGACTGACTCGTGTGAGGAACAAATATTTTCATGGCACACGTGTGAGAATATTGACTGACAGGTGAGATTTGTTTCTCCTTGTGCATTGCCTCAAATTCACCAACCCGTTACTGAATACCAAATTAATTCTTTTTGGAAAGTATTTTAGGCGTTCAAATTCAATACTATTATATTCTTAACTAGTGTCAATGTTTTCTTAATTCAAAAAAAAAATTTAAACTTTCAATAACACTATTTCGAAAATACTAAGACAAGTGATCTATTTTATCAAACAAGGGCAGAAAATATTCATATTGAAGCAGGAAACAAAATACATAGGATGACTAATTAGGAAGTTATAGTTATTATTGGCTTTAAGTTCTTATTCTTGTAAGATTTTATTTCTCATGCTTCGGTTACGTTTAATGAAATATTTTGATAATAAAAGAAAATATGTATATAAAAGAAGTGCATATAAAGCAAAGCAATAACAGCAACAGGCAACAGTTATGCCTTGAACGATATTCATCTAGGTCTGCTCTCGATTTTCGAGTTCTATCTCATCTGAAAACTGAGCAAGGGATATGAGTGATGGAAATCACTCATTAAGCGTTAACCATTGTATCAGTGCAGATTAACATTAGGATTATAACATAACAGAGTTCACGATGCTTACTCCTGCCAGGTGATTCCAAATTATTTGGTTCTAAAATAGATTTAGAAGTTTATATTCTTTTATATCAAACAAATATTTTCGTCCTGAATTTACATAGAATACATAATCTTGTAAAACAAAAGAGGGCCATTGAACCCAGTCTTACACATTAATCCCAAATTACTGCCATAATTTCCCGTGAAGTGAACTTATCTAACACCTCAAGTAATGGCTGTCATAATTCTTCAAGTAATAACATTACATGCCTTCAAGTTGTTGAAGGTAGCTCGAGCCTCGACAGATTACTGGCCGTCACAGTTAGCTTTATCCATGTCTCTTATTACTAACACGTTATTTGTTATTGTAGATTGATGCACAATAAGACAAAGGAAATATATAATCGCTCTAAAATTTGGATATTTTTCACATGTTTTCTTTCAAGGGTAAATTTTCAAAAATATGCCATAGAACTTTTCCAATATTAGTCCTTAACTTTTCGGACTAATCAAAATTATTCTCGCAAAAATTGTTTTTAATCGAAAATAGTCCAACATAAATGGTTTTAACATATTTGGTTCCATTAACAAATGTGATCCAATAATTGAATAGAGAACACTTTTGATTGAAAATAAAATTTTGAGATTAGTATTGATTAAAAACAAAAGTTTTGGACTGTTTTTAATTAAAAAAACAATTTATATGGTGTTGAAAATTTGAATTAAATCAAAAAAAGAAAAAATAAATTCGGGCGATCGAGCTAGGCAACAAACTTCGGTTTGTTGGAAACAGGTGCGCAATCGATCCCCACGTCTTTTTGGGCAAAATAACGTGTCTATTCATGTTCGGGTGCGGTTTTTCGCGATGTGGTGCCTCCAAATGGTGTCATTTTGGACATACTTCTTGGCTTACTATAAATATAACATCTATGACTTGAATTGGACATGGAATTTTCAAAATTCACATCATATTGAAGATCAAAATTTGAGCAATTTTGTGGATCTTCATCATTGTTTAATATTGAGTGCTTTTAAACCTTTGTGGTTTAAATGATTTGTGATTTGAAGTGCTCATATCACAAATCATAGTTGTGAAGACCCCAAATTGGTGCCCCATTTTATTACACAAAAATATTACCCAAGTAACATATTATCATTTAATTACCAAACAATATCATCCAAATTTGTGGACATGAGTTGTGAGATTTAAGGACTTGAGTTAGGGGATTTAATCCCATAATTCCTACACTAGCCTAAATTAAACCACCCACCACTTCCAACCATTATATATCATACCAAATGATAGAGAAGAAAACCTACCCTGTCACCATCAATAATTTCGAAACACACACACAACACACTCAGATTTTCAAAAATCTCAAGGCAAGGAGGAAGAACTCTTGTGCTATTTCGCAACCCGGGATTCATCCTTCACATTCGTACATCCAACGGTAAGTGGGTTTTTACTACCATTCCATTCATTTTCAAACTTTATGTATGTTTTAAATTTCGATTGAACAACACTATGAAAATTATGTTGTTAAATGCGACATGATCATGAATGAAAGACTTTGCGGAGCAAAGTGCTACGTATGTATAAGCCACCACTTGATTCGGCGGGGCAAAGTGCTACATGATGTGGGCGTGCCACATGTATGGGAGCCACATCTTGATCCTTAAGAGCAAAGTGCTATGCACACGGGAGCCACCTCTTGAATCCAATAAGTCGCTATGTGGATATGTGTAAGATATGTGTTTATGTGCCAAGATCTATGATTTTGTTAAAGAAATATTTAAAAAGATTTCTGCTATGAAAATATATGTGTTTTTACTATGTTCAATCGGCTCCTACTTGCTATGTGTTTTTTCCCAAACACTCACACCCCTTACCTCCACTCCCAGACAAAATCGAAGAAGAAGAACAAGAGCAATTCTGGGGATGGTGATCCACTAGGAGTCTCAAGAAGAATTATTATTTTATTTACGCTTCCGCACTTTGTATTTAGTAAGAGACATTTGGATCTCGTATTTGAAGTTGTAATGACAATTTTATTTGATTATGGAATAAAAGACTTGTGTTATTATAGATCTGTACATGAGGCTTGTTGTGTCCGAATATCATGTTTGGATTCAACGTCGGTGTCACGCACTCCGGTCTCGGGGCGTGACATTTTAGTGGTATCAGAGCCGGTCACCGGCAGGAAACACCGGGAGATAAGTTCTATGCGGGGCAAAGTGCTACGTGCATGAGAGCCACCTCTTGAGCCTAAAGGGGCAAAGTGCTACACGACAGGGGCCACCTCTTGAACTACGGGGCAAAGTGCCACGTGCGTGGGAGCCACCTCTTGAACCTCTGGGCAAAGTGCCACATGACGGGAGCCACATCTTGAACCTGTAGGAGCCACCTCAAGATTCTTGGTTCCGGTGGATCGATGAGTTAGGTCACGACGAGGACGTCGCATTCTAAATGAGGGGTGATTGTAATACCCTTGTCCCACATTGGTTATGGATGAAAATTTAAAGTGGTTTATAAAGGCTTACAATCGACTATTATAGCAACTTAGGTTAACCATTTTTTGTACAGCGAGGACGGATACAAAGTAGTTGCTATAGGAGCCCATTGTGCAGTCGCGCTAGCACCGGCATGGGCCCGGGGCGTGATAATAGTCGTTGTATCTTGGGAGACAAATTGCCAATTGAACTGTTAGCACCATAGCAGAGTAATATTGTCTTAAGGATGGAGATTCCAAATCTCGCCTCGACATTTACAAAGACATTTGTTGTTTTTGCTTGCTACCTTCCTAAGATACACAACCCATAAATTTTTTACTACAATCTTAAAACAATATTAGCAACAAATGGCTTCGTCGAGTGCAACAACGACTCCAGTTCATCATGGTGAAAGGCCTGAAAAGTTCAATGGGAATGATTTCAAGATGGCAAAAAAAGATGTTGTTTTATTTGACAACCTTTGGGTTGACAAGGTTCCTCAATGAGGATGCTCCTACTATTATGGAGAGTGAAACCGACAACCAAAAGAGGGATGCGGTTGATGCGTGGAATTAAAGTGATTTCCTGTGCAAGAATTATATTCTCAACAGAATGAGCAACACATTATACAATGTGTATTGTCTAGTGAAGATGGTTTAGGAATTGTTGCAATCCTTGGAGAAAAAGTATAGATCCGAGGATGCCGGCATGAAGAAATTCATCGTTGTGCGATTCCTAGATTTCAAAATGGTTGACACAAAGCCGATGATAACGCAAGTGCAAGATTTGCAAGTAATCATGCACGAAATTCATGCGGAAGGAATGGTTCTAAGTGATTCATTCCAAGTCACTGCAAAGATTGAGAAGTTACCTCCGTCGTGGAAGGACTTCAAGAATTATCTTAAGCACAAACGAAAAGAGATGAATCTTGAAAACCTTTTGGTTCGCTTGAGAATCGAAGAGGACAACAAAATTTCTGAAAATAAGGAAAATTGGCACCAACATGAAACACGAGTGAACTTAGTGAAAAAACACGCCGGAACAAAGCGCAAGTTTGACGGCATGGCCTCCAAATCTGGAAAGGCGAAGAAGTTCAAAGGCAAGTGCTACAAATGTGGAAAACCCAATCACATGGCGAAGGATTGTCGCAATAAAGACGATATTGGGAAGGCTATGGATCAAGTAAATGTGTTTGAAGAAGATCGTCTCTCAAATGATTTGGATGATCTAGCGCTTACCGCTTAATTAGATTGTGTATCTTTGAAAGTTGTAAACTCCAAGAATGGAGTAATTCTAAATAAATATAATGACAATATTTGTTGAAAGCAATAAAATTTATGTTATTACTTCTTGTATTGAATCTTATGGTTTGTGGCATGATTGTTAGGATAATTTAAACCAAAGTTCGCAGCACAAATTGTAATATTAAATTTATTGCTTGTGTGGGCACTAAGTTAACAAAATCGTCATTCATTTGTTAGAAGAATCGTAACGTCTCTAGAGTTAACTCACAATGATGTTTGTGATGGAAAGATTATGCAAACTAGAGATGTGAGAAAAGTAGTTTGTTACTTTATCAATATTTGCACATGATATTGTTGTGACTTTTTTTGTTATGAAGCAAAAACGTGGCCAATGATGTGTTTAAACACTTCAAGAATGAGATTGCAATAAAATTTAGCAAACGAGTTTTGATATGGGAAATTGTGAATATATTATACTTGTGTTGTCTAAGAATTTGACGCTTAAGCTTGAATCTGCAAGACTATAAAATCTTGAATTCGAGTTTCTAAGCTGTGTACGCTTAAAACACAAGTGATAAATCAAAATCACAAATTTTGACTAGGCGTTGTAATATTTCATTTGGTTCATTTTGAATTTCTAAGCTAGTACGCTTATAACATGAATTTGCAAGATTTAAAATCTTAAGTTCAAGTTTTCTAAGTTAGTGAGCTTAAATTGCAAGGTGTGAACCGAGTTTGAGAATATTATCCATTGTAAGCAAGTACACTTAAATCCGAAATTTTAAGAAATAAAATCTTGAGGATTTATAAGACTATAACGCTTAGAACTTGAAACACAAAAGTCAGAACGCCAGTGCAAATTCGTGACTACCCGAAGTTGTGGGGGGTTGCAATTCTATGAGTCAGTCACATACACATTTAGCAAGGACGAAAAACCTTGTGATTGAAAGAAAAAAGAGTTTCCTACAATATTTGAAATGTGGTGGTGCTTGGCTAAACTAGAAATATGAAGGTTAACGTGAAGTCAAACAAACGCCAAAATAAGTGACATGAAGAATTTGACAAATAATGTTGACATATAGATTAACGAATGTGACAAATGTGTAAACACCTAAGCATATGTATGCTTGTGTATTGATGATATGCTCATTGTGGAAGCAATTTAGAAATCATCAAGTAACAAAAAAAAATGTTAACGAGACATTGTTTACATGTGTGCATCAAGAACAATACTCGAATTAAAGTTGAGTTTTCCTCTGGTCTCGGATTTTGTAAGAAATAACGCGTTAACAACGCTTAAAATTCGATGATGGAAATATCATAAAATGATGCAAATGAGGTAATGTGATTACCAAAACTGAAAATATACACTTGTGGAAATTTCTCTATGCAAAACATTTAAAGCTTCTTCGGCCGAGTGACTTTATAAGATGTTAGAGAAAAAATCATGTGCATACAACTAAAATGTGTTGCGCTAATGACATATGGCAAAATGATATCTAGTGGCATAATCACGAGTGATTATGTGAAACCGCGGATCCGCATATGAAATGGTTAACCGAGAGATCATGTGGAAGTTTATCGAGGAGAATGTGGATAAAACCCTATAATCAAAATCTCATAGTAGATACCCAACCTTGTTGACTGGAGATCCCAAGATCTAGGTTCAAAAATGATAACTAAATTATGAGATTGTAACCTTGGAGATCAATTTCCAACACATTCCTATTATAAAGGGTGTAGGCTGCAAAAGGGGTAGGATATGTAAAAGACCTTTAATGATTCCTAAGACATATAAGAATATGTTGGAGTATAGCTGGATACTCTTCTAGGAGATCACCTACGCGAGTGCGAAGTGTGGCCGCTTCAAAGATATAAAGCACTTATGAAACCAAGCGTGGTCCAAGGCCGGAATGGACACAAACGTAAGAAACAATACGAATGTTAGAATTGTTATGGTGTGGGTTCAATTGTCTAGGTTTACACCAACGACTAAATAGTTCAAGACTATAAATTCACTATTAAGTCAAGTAAATCCGATTAAATACTACTACGGAAGATTTAAAGCCGCAAGCTATCTCTCCAGATGCCATAATAGTTCGTTAAAAGCGCTCAATTGCGTACATGCATTAATTTAATTCATATGGGGGATTGTTGGAAATTTGAATTAAATCAAAGAAAAAAAAATTCGGGCGATCGATTTAAGGCAGCAAACTTTTGGTTTGTTGGAAACAGGATCGCGCCCCAAGCGGCGGTCGATTGCGCCCGCTTCTTTTGGGTGGAATAGTGTGCTTTTCGAAATTCACATCATATTGAAGATAAATTTGAGTAATTTTGTGGATCTTCATCATTCTTTAATATTGAGTGTTTTTAAACATTTGTGGTTTCCTATCAAAAATCATAGTCGTTGTATCTTGGGAGACAAATTGCCAATTGAACCGTTAGCACCGTAGCGGGGCAATATTGTCTTAAGGACGGAGATTCCAAATCTTGCATCGACATTTCTAATACAAAGTCATTTGTTGTTTTTGCTTGCTACCTTCCTAAGATACACAACCATAAATTTTGTACTATACATGGTACTATATTTGATTAATGCTAAAAGTTTGTGACTAATATTGAAAAAATTATATGGACCATTTTGGAAATTTACCCTTCTTGTGATATTTCTAAAGATCCGAGAATCCGACAACCATATGATTTTTTATGGATTTTTAATTCTGATAAAAAAAATGTATGATTTTCTCGCGAACATATATATACTTGTACGTGTGTTTAATTTGAACAAAATGTTAGGGTTTAATGAGCTACAATGTATTTGCTTTTCATTTCCGGGTTGTCGGGGAATTGAATGGTCATAACTCATAAGTCCAAGAGCAAGAGGTGACGCACTGCAACTTACGACAATAAGTTGGTTGATGGTATATTTGGATTGATAGATAAATTTATGATTCCAAATTTCGTTTGGATGAATAAAATTTAAGTGAATTTTAAATTAATCTGTATTTGATGTCATTTGAAATTCATTCTCCAAATCATTTCTCAAATCAAATCATTCCACCAAAATCAAATTCAGCCATGCAAACACAACCTGAAAGTTTTATAAATATTACAAATAAAAGATTAACAAATCGCACTTTAGATTTGAGATTTTTAATATATCAATTGGGTAATCTATATACAGGATGATTTGCATCGTGACTCCAACAATTGATCCAACAAATTATAAAAGAAGAAATAGGTTAAATTTTTATTCTTTTTTTCAAATATTAATTTTAAAAATCAATCACAACCTTGTGAATCCCAAGTATAGGGTATGGGTATGGGAGTATGGACATAGTGGATTACGTGTGATATATATAGTTGAAGGCATTGCTTGCACACCTACCACAAACTCATAATCCCCACCAAACATCCCCTTGTAGTCTAATATGCTAATTTCACCAACCAACAAATATAATTATTAAAAGAAAAGCTTTATATACTCCATATCCTATCTCTATTTACCCTTTTATTCATTATTTCCCCAGTTGTTTCACTAACTCAAACTCTGAATATTAAGAAATATTACATTGCTTAACTGATTGGTTAGTCCCATTTATTTTTAGAAACAAAGAAAACATGAATATATACAAAACCCCAATAAATCAATCTTGTTTCCCTAGAAAATTTCATTTTTCATTATAAAAAAATACAATTTATCAGGTTCCCATGTAAAAAAAAAACAATTAATTGATTTTGACAAGGCTTTGTCCAAATTTTCCTTATTAGTTAAGTCCTTGAGGGTGCATTTGGTTTGAAGCCATAGATTTCAACTCCATTTTAATTGTTTGGATAATTATATTGGGTGTATTTCCAATCCATAATTTAATTAATTTATGTAAATATAATGATAATTGTGATAGATTTGAAATGCACATAAGATTTATGTCATTTCAAATCAAATCTCACCATTCATATGAAATTCATCCATCCAAACACAATTTAAGTTTAAAACAGTAATTTGATATACAAAAACTCGTAATTATAACACTATTTTTATATTAAATAAATAAGGTACAATAAAAATCTTTGTAAATTTAATTTTATATGGAAATATAATTTAATTTATTCAAATAAAACAAGTGAATTTATTTATCAATTATAAATAAAATAATTAACTAATTTATTTATCAAATTTGTTAAGTATTTTGGTGAAAAATGAAGCATACCAGTTTGATAAAATATGTACTATCTATGTTTAAATTTTTAATAAATTTTAAATTTAATTCGTATTATATATATATTAAAATATCTTAAGATAAATTAAATTAAGTCATTCAAATTAACATTTTAAAAATTAATCGCTTGTTCACGATATACTTGCTGGATGAAAGTTATATTATTTTTTAAAAGAAATTACTTATATCTCATTCTCTCGCCCAGAAAAATAAATAAAATAAACTTTCACGTTCACCGTTAAACCAATGGAAGCTTCCCACGTGTCTACCTACACTCCCGCCAAATATCTGATTTTTGTACTACAAATCATAACTACTAACAGTTGCAAACTCCAAACACAGCGATGGCTTCCCTCAACCTACTTTCTCTCCTCATCCTATCCTACCTTACTCTCTCCACAGCTCAATCTCCGCCTTCTCAGCCGCCGGAATACCTCCTCAACGCGGTCGATACCCTAGCCAACTCCGGCTATACTGCGATGTCCCTCACACTCCAACTCGTTGCTCGTTCCCTCCCCCTACCCTCCTCCTCCGCCACCACAACAACCGCCCTGACAATATTCTCTCCACCCAACTCCGCCTTCTCCGCCAATGGTCAACCCTCCCTGGCCCACCTCCTCCTGCACTTCTCTCCTCTCTCCCTCTCCTCTTCATCTCTCCTTTCCCTCCCCTTCTCCTCCTCTATCCCCACTCTCTCGCCCTCCAAACACCTTTTTGTAACCTCTTCAAGAAGCCCGGATATCTCAATTAACGGCGTTAAGGTCTCTCAATCACCCATTTACGATGATGGGTGGGTAATAGTGTACGCCATCGACGACTTTTTCAACCTAAACTTCATCCTCACAAATTCTACCAAAACTGACCCGGAAACAGATTTCCAGTGCCTGAAATTGGAGAGGGTTTCAAGATTCCAGGAGGCTTCTGGTGTCCTAAAATCAAGAGGGTATTCGATTATTGCCTCGTTTCTTGATTTGCAGATCATGGGGTTCCTCGATCAAGGGGAATTCACAGAGAATAATGTGATGAAGTGGACTCTATTCTCACCTGCCGACCAAGATCTAGTACGGTTTTCAGGGGATTTTCTGGGTTATTTTTCTCTGTTCATGAGGCATTTGGTTCCATGTAAAGTGGGCTGGAGTGATCTTGACGAAATGATGAATGGTACGGTTGTTTCGAATAATGTAGAAGGGTTCAGCTTGGAGATTACAAAAGATGAAGATAACGAAACATTAATGGTGAATGGGGTTGTTATTACAGCCCCGGATTTGTATGAAAGTGAATCGCTGGTGATTCATGGGATAGAACGTGCGATTTTGGAACCCGATAATGAAGATGAGGAATTCGAATTCATGGAGGAATTATCCGAACAGAAAGTTGAGGTACCGATTTCTGCTGATCATGGAAGGCTTTAGCTTGAATATACAATGCCAATACTTTTTCTTTCTTTTTGTATATGTAGTGCATAAATGGTGATGGAATTTGTCAGTATAGCGTATGAATCTCGATTCTTGAAAAATATTCTGTGTCCTCTTACACCTATATGACATCACCAAGTTTCAGAATTTCATGCCTTAAACAACACAAACAATTTCGCGCCACAGACCTCTTGGCTCAATGGCAGCCAGTGTGCCATTATGGGATAAGTCCGAGACTTGTGTAAGATGCACATGAACAGTTTCATCCAAAATTGGTATGGAAACATATAATGTTGACAAACTTAAAATCAGCATACATTTATTGTTTGCTGCTAAAGTATTATCGAAGTGATGAAACACAAAAGAGAGGCAAGCAAGCATGCTCTAAGAATCGAAATTTTTAACATATTGGGTAGCCGAAAATGGATTGATCTCTACCGGAAATGTAGTAGAACTTCTTTTTTCAGAGATTTTGTATAAACTTCTAATTGAGAATGTATTGGCCATTAAATTATAGGTACCTGCATCATTATTGCCATGTTAATTTTCCGTCAATGCCATAGTTTGATTTTTTCAGTTGGATTTAATTGTGATCCAATGGCTTTCCAACAATCTCTTCGGCAGAGACATTTTAAAGGGGCTTCCCACAATACCACATTTAGTTTTATTTTCCCAAAGACCCTCATTTGTACAGGAAGATTCCATGCAGGCTGCTCATAATTGTCATATCCTTCAATTCTCTCGTCAAAATACACTTACCACGCTCAAAAACTATAATAATAAACGCCACTCTGCTGTTTAAAAATATGTGCGTCAGGGAACATCACCTTTACCCGGTTATTCTCCTACTGACATGCCTCGCTCCCAAATTTTCTTTCTTTGTTTAATGTACCCCCTTGTATTCACTCTCACGCAATCTCAATCACATCATTCAAGTAGTGCTTGAATTCACGCACATCATATAACTTACTGGGTCTGTAGTACAACAAAATCACACATTATTTAGAAACTAAAATTAATCTAGTGATGGAGGGTCATATTGGCCATTGTCTTCAAATTAAATGGTCTAATTTGAGACCGATTTCCGCTCCACAAGGCCTTAGATATGAGCTCGTAAGCATGCTCGGTTGGATGAAAGAAATCCCAAAACAGGTACTCGTTTGAATTCTTGCACATCGTGTAACCTTCCTTTCCACATTGCATTTCACCTCCAAGAATGCCATATCCACAACATGCACCCGTTGTGTTAGCGAAACCTGCGTACTCAAAATAATAATAATAATAATTGTTTTCTTGATCATGTCAAATTTTAAAAATCCATACTATATATTAATTAGTAATATGTTTTGAAATGGGCATGCTTATGCCAAATATGTTATATTGCCAAAGATAACTTTATTATCTATGTATCTTTTCTATATATTTTATTTTCAATTGCTATTATAAATTATTTATTTATTAATACCTAAAATTTTGCAACACATATGGAATATATTAACAATTAATGAGTCGAGCAAGAATTTACCGTAACGCTCAGGATTTGCCCGAAAAATCTGGACAGTTTTATAAACTGCTCCATAAACCCCAACTGCACCAGGGTACTTGGCTTGTATACAATTCACCAGCTTTTCCAACCCCATGTTAAAATTCTTCACCATTTTGTTCATTTTTCCGTAGCATTTTGTTACCGGTGCACCAGGCAGAAGGGCCCTAGCCGGGACACAACCTACCGGGCCCAATGCAAACAAAGCGATCCGACGAGCTCCAAGCTTGTAAATTGTATCCAAAAGGATTTCAACTTGAGCCAGCATGGACTGTACATAATCATCTGGGGCCAGTATTGGGGTGTAGAATGGTGAGAAGAAGTTGAAGATGTCGTTAGAGCCGGATTCGATTAAGAACATAGACTTTTTTAATAGGTCTCTGTCTACGTGATTTTGCTCTACTAGGGTTCGGAATTGTTGAAGTTGAACTTGGATTGGTGTTACTCCCTAGCAACCACAATGTCAATTAAAGATTAATGTTAGTCAGATAATAAAAATTAATTCAACTAGGATTTCAATCCCAATGAATTGGGGTAGGCTACATGAACAATAGAGAGAATCAAATCGGGTCGGACACATGTATCAAAGACTCTATTAATTGGTCACACACAAGACCCAAAAAATTTAAAAGGAATATTTAACCTATTCTTGATAATAAAATTTACATAACGTGGTACTGAATTAATTCAATATAGTTGCATTGCAGCATGACCATGTGAGGCAAGTACTGTATGAAAGTTGTCAAAAACATTTCATCAAAATATAAAATAAGGTAACCAATTAAGGAAAATATTTGTATATATCTGGTTTGAGGTCCACTTATGCACAAGTTCAATATTAAAACACGTATTTTTTAAATAAAATAATAATAAATTAACATATCAATCATTTTAGACGAATCACATTAAATTTGCTTATAAATGGAGCTCACGTCAAATCTATATAAGCATATTTTTCCAAAGTAGCCCTCAAAAGTGGTTGAATAGAATTAAAATCATAGTAAAAAAAGAGCAGTCACTACGCTGCAATATAGTTGAAGTCAATATCGTTTTTCTAAAGATAGAGAGGCATATTAAGCGACAAAAGAACATGAATGAATTTATTGAATGCGGTGATGCAATATGTTATAAATAAACGTAATTAATAATTATAAACCATATCTGCTTTTAACATATTTCAATAAACTTTTGAAACTCATAAACCAAATCACTTAATAAAACAAATTAAACTTCCGAATTAATTTGATTTGGTTGAATATTTTGGTTTAACCAAAGTTAAGCTCACCTCTATAAGACTGACTCAGAAGAAAATATGCATGGGGCAATTAGATAAATTCAAATAATTAAATATAAAAATATTAATTAATTTTGTCACCAAAACATTATTTGTTTCTTGTAAGACTCCGCTGCCAGCACTAGCAAAGTTGATCCCATTTGATGGATATTTCTTTTGATCAATTCCGTTCACAATCTCACTATGTGCCTCCATGAAGGGTGTTTGCAAAGGAATGCCTATAAATTCAGCTGCAAATCCACCATTATACATTAGGCCGATCTAAATATGTGATAAATTACTGAATTTGAATAGACACAGCTTTTTTTTTTTTTTAAAGAAAAGCATATTGGTACCAACCTACAAAAAGAGTCACCTTTTAATTTTTTACAAAAAAAAAAGGTTAATTTTTTTATGGGTAGATTCATCTATCCTTTACTCTCATCTGGTCTGTGCGCCTCGATTGGACATGATATCAGCCAAAGTTCAACACTTACAGATGAAATCGGCCACAGTCCTTCCATTTGTGAATCTTCCAGTGGGGTGGTGAAAGAAATTGGATCCATACGGTGGGAAATCTGCCTGAGCCGTACAGTTTCTATTGTAATGATTGTTTCCAGCATCAAAAATAGAGTCTCCGAAAATGAAAATCGCTTGAACATTTGATCCTGCAACTATTGAGCCATAACTAAACAAAACATGGGAAATTATAAGTAGAGAAATAGTTATCAGATTTCTCTCCATGCATGAACTCATTGAGGGTTTTCTTCTTGTTGTTGTTCTTGCTTCGATCCTCGAGTTGTTGATTTATTAAGTAAGCTAAGAAAAGAAGGAAAAGCTGATGGAAAGGAAGACAAAATAATGAAACCAACACACGAGGTAGATGCATGCATGGCCTAATATAGTTCTTTTTGTTAATCGTCATCCTTCCTTTACATTAATGATGACAGCTCATTCTCAACGACATTTTTTATGCTAGTCTTGTGTTAGAGTTGTGGTTCTTCAATCGACCAGTCTAATTTTTCAATTTGAAGTTTAGTTACAGTTTAATGATTTAGATCGAGAATCGAGTCATTTGCTGGTTAATAGAAGTGCTTAATCAAAGTCCCACCGGAGCTTGACAATTTTTTATCAAGCTCCAGTTGAAACTATATTGAGCAATGATTATTTTAGTTTTTCTTTTTTTTATTTCTTAGTATATACGAATTATTAATTTATTTTTGATAAAGAATCTAGAGTCAATTAATCCATATGGTTAACGTAGCTATCAATCTCTATATCATTTTGGATAACAGAATCTAGGTATCGAAACTTTCCGAGTCTCGTGCAAGAAAAATATAATAGATAATTTCCCACAACATTTGCGGCTACAATTGAGTTGAATATTTTAGCATAAAAAAAATTATGATATAAATACTATCGAAACATAGTTTATACTGATGAGTCTTCTCTACCAAATATTAAATGTCAAATTGAAATCTACCATTCTTTTTGTCGATCTAGACCAAATTATATATATATATATATATATATATATATGTATATATATATATATATGTATATATATATATATATGTATATATATATATTAGAATAGATTATTATTATTAGACATATATATAAGAGCCAAACACTTGCTACAGTGTTCTGAGTCACCAATCAAAAAGCAATGAACAGTAACCATTATTTTGGGCTATTTCTCGTTTTTGGGTAATAAATTTTTGTGACCCATATTTTGTTTCTTTATTAGGGTTACCACCCGCGTTTAGGGTTATTCTCGCCGCCATTCTTTCTTTCCTCCCCGCTTTCTTTCCTCCTTTCTTCGACTTCACACACTACTCTACACGGAAAAAACGCAATGGAGGTTGTCCATTTGTTGAGGCCCACTTGTTATTTTGTTTTATGATCCAACTTACCGTCTCATTTGTTACGCTTCCAGTTCCATAATCTCGTTGCTTGCTTCTGCTTCGTCCGCCGATAAGGTTAGCTCTCACTCTAGCCTTTATTGATTTTACTGTTAACTTCGTACTTGGTGTGAAGAGCTAATGGTGGTAGGGCGTTCAGTGGTGTGGTGTTTTCTTTTTACCGTCTATTGAAATCGTACACTTGCATTTATTATTTTACCTATTGATTCATGGTTTAGGTTGGGGATTTACGATGCTTTTGGGGAATCCGAAGATGTTGAGTTTTGTTTTCGATCTTTCAGAGTAGAGGAAATCCCGAAAATAAAGCAATTAATCATGCCTTCTCGCATCGGAGACCCGTTTGCTCTTTCTATAGTGAACACTGTTGGAAGAAACAATGTTCACCACATTTTTTTTGGCTATTTTGTTTTTTGGGCATGCAATCCTTGTTTTTTTTGTGCCCTTTTTTGGGGGGCTATCTTTTTTATGGTGGGATGAGTATTTTTTTGTTTTTTTAGTTGAATTAGTAGTTTAGCCCGTGATGTGCATGAGTTTTGTTTCTTCCGATGATGCACTGTACTTGAATTAAATTAGGGATGATGAGGCACCGTGCTTGCATTAAATGAGTGATGATCGTAGGGATGGTCGCTTCTGTTCTCTGGTCTAACGCAACCATGCTTGGCTCATCAGTATGCAGGTTGAAATTCCAGGCCTTAATGCTCCTATTCAAGCTGGAGCTAAATTTGTTCATGGTCGTGGAGACTGGGTAAACCTCTTATTGATGAAGTATGGTTGAACTTTCTTTTCTTTATTGGTCGATGCAATCTGTGCTGATTTTTAAGTAACATTTATCCTTACGTATCTTCCTTTTTGAATTAGTATGGGAATCCTCTATATTGTGATGTTTTTGGTGCTTTACAACAAGTTCTGCCTAATTATGAGGTAAAATAAATGTAGCATATGAAAAATTATTAACATTATTCCATTATTACTTTTATGTCTTTATAATTCCTCTTTCCCAGCCTGGCTCCGCTCTTCCTATTTAACTGAATGTGTTTCATGAGGAATTCATAGATAAGACCAAACATTGGGGCGATTTGGATGAGGAGGAAGAAGAACTGAAAGATGGCAACCAATCACGCGGACATCCTTTCATGGTGAGGTCTTTGCTTTTTCCTTTATTCAATGTTTTCCTTCGAAATCAGGGTATTATAGAATAGATGATGCGGGATAACCATCATCATAGTAGATATAAGGAATTCATGTGTTCTCTTTAATTTAATATCAATTCCTTACTTTTGTTATGTTCTTGTTTGTGTGTTTTAGTAATCCTACTGGTGTGGAAACTCCTGATGTTATTGACCTTCGTAAGGAACCTAGGAAAGAACTTGAGTGGCCTCTCTATCAAGTAGGGGCAGAGTTAAATATTTTTCTTTGTTGTTAACAAGCCCTTCTTAGGTTTTTCTAGAAAAATAATTTTTATTTCGTTCATGGTGAAGGTCGTGAAGAAAAGGAAGATAAGATAGCCCCAAGAACTGAACTTGGAACAAGCCATATGTATGCTATCAGCTTCTCTTTCCATCTTGGACTTTTTTGGAATATATATTTGCACTCGGAATTTTAAACTACATTTGCTGTCAAGTATGTGATTAACACTAGCACATAGGACAATACCAGTGCTAAAAGTTAGCAATTTATAATTTAGGTTTTTTTTTTCTCTCTCTTACTCAGGAAATGGTAAATTCTAATTGGTATTGACGATATTTCGCCATGATTTTATCTGGTCGGTGTTTCCATGTTCTCCTAGGTGAAACGGTTAAATGCTAGAGTCCTGCTTTTTAGTGTCGCATCTGATAAGATAATATAATAAAAAACAATTAACATGATTGCTCTATCTACACAGTTGGAATGCTGAAATTACATGAGTATGTTTAAGTTCAAACTTCGTGATTCGATAAAAATAAAATTTTAATTCCACAGCTGAACATCTTGGAAAACTCTGTTGTGGTTTGGTGCATTTGGTGCTTATTCTATTATTTTATTTGTCTGTTTTTTGGTAGTTCTTTGTATTTATGTTTTGTTGACGGAAAACACGGCCAAACAAACTCACATTATGGTGCGCCTCTGTCTTTATGTTTGATACAGCATACACATGGTGATTGGTGGGAATCAGGCGGTCTTTTTGAAAGGTTAACATCCCTTTTGCTTCACTTCTCTCGATTTGTTTCGTTCTTTTAATTCTGATTTTATTGTGATGGCTTATTTTCCCTTCGGAGCACTTCAACCAAGTGAAAAAACATTGTTTACAATGTTTGTTCTTAAAAAGAACACTGTCGATAGATTTCTGGTATGTTTCGAGTTAATATCTGCAGAGTTTGTATTAAAGAGCAAGTCACCTATATTAAATTTAATCTTACCTTGAAATTGATTTGTGCAATGTTGTTTTGCTTTATTGGGTTGCTGGATAACTTGGGTCACCATTTTATGCTATTATGAACCTTTATTTGCTATTCTCATCATCTCCTTTTTAATTTTCAAGATTGGTTTACAGTCCATATCTTTTGAGTGTTGGCGAGGGTAGTTGACTAAGATTTTTTAACCGTTTTTCTTGTTGATGTGCATATCCCATCGGCAAAAGTGTTCTCACTTATTTGTGCTTTTCTGCTTGCCTTTGTGTTCTGTTAAGTGGTGTAGGCCCATACTTTTAAGCATTTGTGGCAGATTGAATGGGGGGTTACGTGTGCCATATAATGGCACGCCTAACTCATAGAGCGTTTTTTACTTGGCTCCTCTCGAATGTCTATATGACATTCCGCTTCGATTTACAGGGCTGCTGCCTAACTTGGATGACTGTATTTTTGCTGCTATTGACCTTTGTTTGCCTCTTTAATTTATGGGGAATGATTTAGACATCGTACCATTAGCCAAGAGAACAATAGCTAAAAGAGAGTTGTTGTCTCTCTTTCGATTAAGCTAATCCACCTAGACAGTTTAGCTTCCGCCACTAGCCATATTGATTGTGTCATTATGTCTTGTGGGATGGTAGAATTCACCAATTCATAATTCCAGTTTAAATCTTTTTATGGATTATATCATATGTAGCCTTCTTTCTGAGTGCAAACAATCTTTATTTGCTTACGTAAATTGAAGTGAAAATATGCTTGCCTAAGCTCACTTCTCGAGCTCTTCGTACTGCTCGTGCATTCATAAATTTTTATGTACATGGGATTGGTTCAAATATGGTTTTTGGATGAATTCATCTGAAGATAGCTGAAACTGAGAAAGCCCAAAAACATCAAGTGCTTCTGATTATGAACTCGTTCTGCACCAGCCACTTGATTCTCGAAACTGAATTGCATCAGAACAATTATCATTATCGTCGTCAAGACCAACCATCTCTGTGGATAGTGTAAGTAAAACGTATATTTCGAATTCTGCGAGTAAGTTTGGATTGCGATGACAATTCCACGGAAAAAGTCCTTGGTGTAGCTTTTGAAGGAAAAAAAATTACGTTTTGGAAAACTTTCTAAAAGTCTGACGGATTTCTAACTGTTCTAAAATTTACTGTGAAATTTGTTTCTATTTTTATGATGTAGAGAATAATGGAATATAAATAATTGAGATGGTTAGAATAACATGCTAATCAAACATAGCCTTAATGTGTAGCTTAGGTATGAACAAAAAGAATATTGGGTTTGCAAATCCAGCTTGCATTAGTTCATTAGTTCGGTAATTTGCTTAGATCAGTCACATTTGATGGTTCACTTACAAGTCATAAAAGCCAAAGATTCAACTACTCACTGGCACCACGCCTTGTGTGGTGCCAAATAAACTAGTATATATATATATATATATATATATATATATATATACTCTAATTTTTTATATAAGCTATAATTAAATTGAAATATTTTTTCTTCGTCAAATGTTTTTGTATTTTATTTTATTCATAAAAATAAGGGTATTATATGAGAATGGGTATTGTAATGATATTCTAGCTCTTGTTTAAATTACCCTTTTCTGAATCTTAATTTTAAAATTTTGAATAGATAGCTGTTCAGACATATTTTTCTGAACAGCTGTGTGATTGATGGAACATGCATACTCTTTAAAATCAAGTAGTTGTGACTTTTAATCTGAACCATTGCAACTATATGCATACATGTGCAGGGAATTAATTTTTGATTAGTTTATTCTCTTCATCTAACTTGAGAAACTTTATAATGAGACTCATTTATAAGTGTTGAGACTTCTTGAGAATATTGATAAAATGATAACAAGATTCAAAAACAGAATGCAACGCATAACTATGAAAACTAAGAACAGAACCTAAAGCAATGACACAGAAATTACTTGGTTCGGATCAATGTGATCCTATATCCAAGGTTCGGGATATTCTCCCTGATTGAATTGATTGAATTTACTGTCAAACTGATCGAGAGTTACAAAAATACGCAATCCAGAATTCCATTAAGGAGTGAATAATGAGTGGTTTCAAACATCTAAAGACTAATACTAAACCTCGACTCCAACAAGAGAATCGAGGAAAAAACAACCAATTAGCCAGAGGACTTAATCAAAGGTAATGCATAGTTATGGCCTGTTTGGTATGACTTATTAGATGTGATTAAGGACTGAATAATGGCTTTATCCCATATTTGGTTCATTCCTTAACCCACCATTCCTTCCCCCACTTGAAAACAAGGGTTAAAAGCATGGTTAATAATCCTACTAAATTTCGTGCTATTAACAAACTCATCTTAAACAATACTCTTGATTAGTATGCAATTTTACAATTTACCCTTTGCCCTAACCAAAAATAACATAATCTTTCATTCCATCTTGCAACTGCATCGAAAGTTGTGGCTTGTGGGTTGTCAGCAGAAAGCAAAATGGCTGGGTTAAATAAGGGGCATTTTGGATATCCAATCAATTACTTTTCTTTGCCACGCTATATATAGCTTATGTTCGGATGTCGTTAAAGCACTATTTTAAACAACCATTATTATTGAATTGATACACTCAAATATTATGTATATCAATCAAATAATCATGCCTATCTTGAATGATAATACTATTCAGGGCAACATCAAATAAAACATACATATATTAGATGCCGATTTTCGAAATATATTGTGTATCAAGAGTTGAGAATCTTGGTGACAAGGATCATATTTTCTCTCATACGCCATAAATTTGGATATTTATTCATTGTCTAGTCTTACTATTATTTACACACATAAGACAGAAGTTAATTTTCTCTGGCAAAAAATTCAAATTTTTTAAATATTATAGGTTTGAAATTTCTCTCTACAAAAAGTCGTGTTAGATATGAAGTCAATCACCGAAGAGAAAGAGACGCGTATAGCTAAAACAAAATTATATTTTGACCATTTCAAGTGACACCTTAATAGACTTTGTCTCTGGATATTAACGAATTACGTGTTGACGTTTTCTAGGTTTATTTTGTGTTGAAAAGTAAAATCAAGAAGAAGCTCTATACAACTTTATATAAATACATGTTCATTCTGTAAACGGGAAAAAATATACAATTTGGCTTTCCTATTATCAGTTATCAAAAATTTAAACTTTAAAAAAAAAAAAGAAAAAGGATCAGCTAAATTAAAAGGGCAATCTGCAGGATAGTTAAGTTGAACAAAAAACAAAGGTATGTATTGGCAATTATTATGTTTGCCGATACTGATTTCAATTCCTATTGAATGTTTTATCAATATCTTTATAATTCTCTCTATTATTTAGCTTTTTAGATGATTATGCCATTTTTTGTAAATAATTCAATCCAGGTACTCAACTACTTTGACACCTTCGGTTTTATACTCCAATTTTTATGATTCAAAATTAAATTTATATATTTTTGTATATATTTGTCGTATTACATATTAAGTATGGCTGTGTTATGAGTGCAGCAAACCTCTTTGGAATTAGGAATAAGACTGAGGTGAGCACAGATTTATGAGTTAGGGTTATTTGAGTTTGATTGCAGTTGTTCAAAAGCTTCTTGCAAATTAAATAGTACTCATGGTTTAATTTAGTTGAGATGGTTATGATCGAAATCACAAAATGTAACAATATTTGCGTAATATATGTAGTCAGTCATACAAGCTATTGGATCTGCTTAAAACATGGTTTGAGAACGAGTCTATGATTGACAATGTTTAAGATATTATAAGTTGTATTTACCATTCTGCTTTTTCCTCAACTCTAATCGAAATCTAATCAGAATAACAATTTATGCAGATTGAATTCCCAAACAAATTGATCAAGATGGGGTTGACCTTAATACCCCGGATCGCTGTCTGCATATGTCTTTCAATGACCATGGCACTAGCGGTGTCTTTGTCGAAGCCTGGTTGCCCAAACGCCTGCGGAAACGTGACGATTTCGTATCCTTTTGGAATCGGTGCTGAATGCAGCGCAAGTTCATGGTTCACAGTTGCCTGCCAAAACTCCAGCTTTTCTCCAAAGCCGTTATTAAGCAGCATCAACATGGAAATACAAAACATTTCCTTGCATACTGGGACAGTTCGAGTAATTCAACCTGTGTCACCTTTGAATTGTTCGGATGAACTAAGACTCTCATCTTTGGGAAGATCACTGATAGGCAGTGCTTTCACAATCTCAGCATTTCAAAACTCTTTAGCTCTTCTGGGATGCAGCAATTCAATCTGGTTGCATGCCAATAATGAGACAATTCGTGGGTGTATGGCTGTTTGTGGTCCTAATTCTAACGACACCAGTTGCAATGGCGTCAACTGCTGCCAGATTCCAATCCCAAAAGGGCTCCAAGAACTTCAGTATACCTATAACCGAACTCTAGGTTCTAGCACTAACGGAAATTCTTGTGGATACGCCTTTGTTACTGAGCAAAAATGGTTCCAAGAGGATTATAAAACATTTAGTGGGCTTCACAGTAATTTGTCAAATCCGTTCGATGAAGGGTTTAGATCTGCAAATATGGTACTTGAATGGGATGTCGACAACATGACTCTTTCGAACTATAGTTCCTGCAGATATATGAACGTAACTAGATCAACTCGACTGTGTTCTTGCGATCCTGGATTTGAAGGAAATCCTTACTTACCTGGAGGATGCCTAGATATTAATGAGTGTATCAATGCGACACTTGATTTTTGTACAGGAACTTGTATCAACACATTAGGGTCTTATAGATGCCAGCCACCTACCAAACGAAAACTTGCACTCACAGGTATTGTGAGTGCCGTTGGATCACTACTTTTGCTCCTCATGGCAATGTGGTCTTACAGGGTTCTTAGGAAAAGATTCAAGGCAAACCGCAAGAAGAGATTCTTCATACGAAATGGTGGGTTATTGTTAGAACATTTATGTTCAACCGATAATGGCGTAGAAAAAACCAAGTTGTTTAACGCAAAAGAGTTGTCACAAGCAACTGATCAGTATAATGAAAATCGGGTACTGGGTCGCGGTGGACAAGGTACTGTCTATAAAGGAATGTTGAAAGATGGGGGAGTTGTGGCGGTTAAGAAGTCCAAGGAGGTTGACAAAGATGATATTGAACTGTTCATCAATGAGGTGGTTATTTTATCACAAATAAACCACAGACATGTAGTGAAACTATTGGGATGTTGCTTGGAGACTGAAGTCCCACTTCTAGTATATGAGTTCATTCCTAATGGTACCCTTTTTGAACACATCCATGATCCCAATGAAGATTTCCCATTAACATGGGATATAAGGATACGAATTGCGACAGAGGTAGCCAGTGCTATATCTTACCTTCACTCCGCTGCATCTACTCCTATCTATCATCGGGATATCAAGTCGACAAACATACTCTTGGACAATAAATATGGGGTAAAGGTTGCAGACTTTGGAACATCAAGGACGATTTCTATCGATCAAACTCATTTGACCACAAGAGTTTTAGGTACCTTTGGTTACTTGGATCCCGAATACTTCCAATCCAGCCAGTTCACTGATAAGAGCGATGTTTACAGTTTTGGCGTGGTAATAGTCGAGCTTTTAACTGGGGAGAAAGCAATATCGTCAATTAGAGCGGAAGAGGGAAGAAGTTTGATCACATATTTCTTGCATTCGATGGAGGAAAATCAATTGTTTGACATTATCGATTCACGGGTGCTCAAAGAAGGCGGAAAAGATGATATCGTGGCAATTGCAAAACTTGCTAAAAGATGTCTGCATCTGAAAGGTAAGAAAAGGCCAACAATGAGGGAAGTAGCAGCAGAGTTGGAAAGAATTCAAATGTGGAAACAGGGGTCAGGTATTCAGCACAGCCATGATGAAACAGAATACCATTCTATTGACCTATATGATGCCTTTGATATCTCATCAAATTCAAGTAGCATGCGATTGGATACAAATTCTACTCATGCATCAGATGTCCGTCCTCTATTGATGTAATTGGTTATTCATTTGATATTCTTGGAAAACCAAAGATATGTTCGAAAGGGAGAAACAATGCTGACAAATTTAGAAGCTAAAAATACTAGCAACTGGTTGGTGAATATACGAAATTCTTTACCAGGTCTCACTTTGAGCATTACTTGACAGACACTTTAAGTTAACCAGATTATCAATACAAATTGTATGACACCTACAGTAAGCTATCCGCTACTGTATGTATAATTGTTAGAAATTGAAGTTGGTTTGTAGATGTAAATAAATAATGCTTCTTAAAGATGATTTCTTGATGCTCGAATTGTAATTTTTTACATTTATTACCAGATATCATTTCTTAAAAATGATTGATATCTTTCAATTCTGATTCCACGAGAAAATACTTCTATCATACTTGGGCCCCAATAAGCCTCAAAGATCGGCATTATATTTATGCTTAATGAACCTATTATCATATTAGAAATAATCATCATGAATATTCGTAACTATCATCACAACGAGAAACAATCCAAGACATAAAAATTACAAAAAAAATAGTAATTATTGAAAACAGTCTGTGACGAGAGGGAAGTAAAAGTACCAGCAAGTGAAGCGGGAGGTGTATATTAGCAGCCACCAGCTTCCCCAAATCGGCGGCCAAATCGCTTATTGTTTACATTGGTCGACTATTTGGCGTGGGATCAAACTCAGTAAAGACAAAAAAACTTTCGTCCCCGAATTTAATAAAAAATCAGTATTTATTTATTTATTTATGTATATATATAATTATTGTAATTCGGCCGAACAGAAATTTTTTCTTTCGGAAAATCAGTCAACTCTAATATATTTGTATATGCTGTCATAAAATTTGAATGTATATATTTTTATTTTCATTCTGGCCATCTTTGGCTTCCACGGTGCTTCTCATCCTTCCTTCCAAGTTTCTCGGTTTCCGCGTAGGTGCTCGCCCCTTTGGGATGCCGGTTCCGTGCAGTTGGCGTTCTCAACTCTTCCTTGCCGTGGGTTTTCATGGCCACTCTGGTCATTTTGGTGGGTTTTCTGTCTTCTTTTCTTGTCGTGGTCTTTATGTGTTTTTTGTGGTGCTGGAGCGCTGTTGATATTTACTGGCTAGTGGGGGGAAGTATGCTCGCCTATCGGAGCCCCTTACTCCTTCTTTTGGTGGTGGCTCACTGGTCCCTTCCCCCTTTTGTCGGGATGTCGCATGGCTGGGTCGATGAGTGTTTGGTTCTCGGTGGGATATATGTACTTGCTGCCTTGGGCGTTCTGAAGAGGCCACCTTTCCGGCTTTGGTTGTCTATTCCTCCATCGACAGTAGTTGTTCGGTAACCCATCATTCGGTATGAGACAACTATGGTGGAATGCACGGGATTCGTGAGTTAACCGTACATTCTTAAGGGCGTCTCCAATGGGGACGCCATTTTGGCGTTGGCCTCCCCCTCCTCCAACGCAGCACCATGCCACATTTGACGTGGTACTGTAGCAATGCGTAAAAAGATGTGTTTTTTCTTCTTCTTTTTTAATTTTTTTTGTTTTTTTTTTGTCAAAATGTTTAATTATTCATTATATTATTATTTACTATTTATTTTAAAAAACTATAACTAAATTTTGGTAATTTTGTAAATAATTATTATTAAATAGTATTAATTTTTATAATTAAATTGTTTATAATAAATATTTATAAAAGTTAAATTTAATAGTTGTTATTGATATAAATTTGTTTATGAAGTAATTAATGATTATGTTAAGTTAATTTATTTTAAATTAAATTGATTAATTTTAATATTTATATAAATTTATTTAATTTAATTTAAACAAATTAAATTAAGTTGATAATGTATTTAAATATAAATTTATAAATAAATATATAAAAGAATAAAATAATAGTTATAAATGAAACTAAAAGGAATATTCTAGGGAATATTCTTTATAGAGTAAAGTTT
The DNA here is from genome assembly GCA_907163345.1 of Haberlea rhodopensis. Classification (NCBI taxonomy): domain Eukaryota; kingdom Viridiplantae; phylum Streptophyta; class Magnoliopsida; order Lamiales; family Gesneriaceae; genus Haberlea; species Haberlea rhodopensis. The sequence continues at coordinate 6,669,723 of CAJQUN010000002.1, read as the reverse complement.
GAAGTAGATTGGTTGGAGATGTGTTTTGTATTTGATGTAAAATTACACTATTTTAGTGTAAAAGTTGCGCTAAAATGAAATTCATGGTTGGAGATGGCCTAAGCTCTCACCTTTTGATAATTATATATTTTTACCTACTCTTTAATACTCTAAATGTCTGGTAGGTCGATATGATTTTGTCTGATATTGTTATGGGGTGTCTAGTTTTTGCCCATCTACCTTTTTGGATCTGGACTAGGGGTATTCATGTTCGGCTATAATACATTATGGACACTAACACGGCGGCACAAACACGACACAGTGGTATAGATTTTTAAAATTTACAGGATACGACACAGCTGAGACACTCGTGTATATTTTTATATATATTATATATATACATATTAGAAAATACTAAAATCACTTTTTTTAATTTTAAAACCATATAAAAACAACAAAAATATTCTTATCAAATTCAATAAGCGTATAAATAAATGCATGTCACTGGAATCATCATAATATTACACATAGTAACACACGATGCATATTACTTCAGTTAACATAAAGTTTAACAAGCAAATCCAAATAAAATATAACATCAAATATATTATTACCAAGTTTAAGAAGCACATAAATAAACACATGTCACTAAAATCGTCATAATATTACTGATATTAGCACAAAATATATATTATTTCAATTAACATACAGTTTAACAAATATGTACCAATTTTATTTTAATTAAAAACTTTTTAATTGTACTATTAACCTAAAAAATGTCATTTCCTTGTCCGACATGTCCATCGAAAGTGTTCGACACGGGTGTTCGAGTTAATTTTTATTTTTAAATTAATGACACGCCATGTGGCGTGTTCGATACGTGTCCGATGGGTGTTCGATAGGTGTCGGTGTCCGAGAGGTATCCGACACTGCACCAAGTAAATTTCAGGAGTGTCCGTGCATCATAGATGTTCAGCTTTTTGCAACTGTGTGGCCTCGACTGCCTTTCTTTCCTGGTATTCCTATTTTGTTTTATTGGTGGTGTTTTTTGGTTATGTGTCAATGTTCGGGCATAGATTGGCTTGACTATTGAGCTTATCGATTTCGTGAGCCATTCAGTTGTGTTCTTTGGTCGATGGTTATCTGTTAGGGATTTGGATACAAGAGACTGCTCGTTTGGTAGTCTTCTATCAATTTATATCTCTCGTCTATCCATTCTTGTACATTTAGATATCTTGAAAGACAGTTCCATTTGTCAACCTCACGCTAATCTGCATGGTTTGAGGGGACTTGGATTCACTTTGGTGGTCTTTGGCATATCCTGGTCAAGTTCTTACACTTAAGTTGTGACTTTCATTACCGTTAGACCTTTCCATTTGTCTGAGTATAGTGCCTATGGATCAGTGTTGAATACTGACAGTTGTATCTAGTGTATTTGTGGTTAGTTTTAATATATTTTTTGTTTAATGCTATATAAAAAAAAGAAGGATCAGAAATAAAATATATATCTATATATAGCATTCTTGAAGTATAAAAAATACACCTCTTGAGTCTTGTAAAATATATTTAATGAAATCGCCCTCCCTATGATAAAATAAATGCACCTCTTGAATTACAAAAATATTCCTTTTTTATTTAACAAAAATATTTATAAAAATAAAAAAGTATAAAAATTTTAGTTCATCTATAACTATCATATCTCGTCCATTTTCTAAAAATTTGAAAATTGATAAAATATGTCTTTATCTATATTTTTAAATAATTATATAACCCATAACATAAAAAACTATATATTTAAAAATAAAAAATCTTCTTATTTAAATATTTATTCTAATACATGCAATGCCTAATTGAAAAAAGTAATGTCAAGGACATTTGTACAACACATATACAACATATCTCTATGCTCACAGACGAGCATATAATTTGTATTAATTCATATCATGTGTAACTAAGACCAAATTATATAAGTTTAGTACAAATTTCAATTGTATAGGTTTAATAGTACGAATATCTCATAGATTTCATAATTCGTACCAATTTTATGTATACTTAATACCGAAATTGTATAGGTTTCACACAAACTTCACGTGTAATAAGTACCAATTATAGTATAGGTTCATACCAATTTCATTCATAATTAGTACCAAAATTATATATGTTTCATACCAATTTTGTGTATACTTAGTACCGAAATTGTATAGGTTTCATACCAACTTCACATGCAATAAGTTATGAATATAGTATAGATTTCATACAAATTTCACGTGTAACATGTACCAAAATCATATAAGTTTCATATCTCATATGTAATTAGTACCAGAATTGTAAAGATTTCATTCTAATTTAATATGTAATAAGTACCGAAAATAGTATAGGTTTCATTTCAATTTCATTTATAATTAATATCAAAATTATATAGGTTTCATACCAACTTTGTGTATACTTAGTACCGAAATTGTATAGGGTTCATACAAACTTCGCGTGTTATAAGTTTTGAATATAGTATACATTTAATATCAACTTCACGTATAACTAGTACCAAAATTATATAGCTTTCATAACAACTTCATGTGTAACTAGTACCAAAATTATATGTGTTTCATACCAACTTCACATGTAATAAGTATAGAAAATAATATAAATTTCATACCAACTTCACGTGTAACTTGTACCAAAACTGTATAGGTTTCATACCAATTTCATGTGTAACTATTACCAAAATTGTTAAGATTTCATACCAGTTTCATTTGTAATAAGTACTGAATAATATATTTGTATTTGTACCAATTTCATTCGTAATCAGTACCAAAATTATATAGGTTTCATACCAATTTTATGCATAGTTCGTACCGAAATTGTATAGGTTTCATACCAACTTCACGTGTAATAAGTAAGAAATATAGTATATATTTCATACCAATTTCTTGTGTAACTAGTACCAAAATTATATAGCTTTCATACCAACGTTATGTGTAACTGGTGTTGGAATCGAAGAGGGGGGTGAATGAGATTCCTTGGCTACTTTAGCGTTTTAAAATGAGTTTGCAAAACTAAAAGAGTTTGCGCTTGCGGAAGGCTTAAGTCAATCGATAAATAAAATAAAATAAGAAGTAAACAAATAAATAAATACGTAAAGAAATAAAGCGGTAAATAACAAGGATATTTGTTATAGAAGTTCGGCGATAAATCGCCTACGTCTCCTCTTCCCGGTTAGATAACCTCCAACCGAGGTTCCACTAGAATAAATGATCTTGGCCTTGAGGGCTCCAAGTTAGCCACAACCCAACTCTTCCCGAGTTTACAAAGCTCTTCCCGAGCACAATACTCTTCACGAGTACACAAAGCTCTTCACGAGCTACCAACACTCTTCACGAGTCTTCTTGGCCTTAAGGGCTCCAAGGATAGCCACAACACATGCACCAACTTTACTTGTTGGCGACTTTACAAATTCCAACTTGCTTTGGTGTTGGAGGACCTTTACAATAAACTCAACAAAACACCTTCACGGTGTACTCACACGAAGATAACAAGACTCTAACAAAAAGAATGAATTACAAGCTCCAATACAACACCAATGTATGGAGATTGCAATGCTATTTGAATTTTGAATGATCAAAGCTTTGTAGAAGTTTGTAGGCTTGTTTCTTGTCTTCAAAATGCTCCAAAGCATCCATATTTATAGTGTAGAAGGCCCCCAAGGCTCCTACTAGCCGTTGCTACACTCAAGGCTTGAATCACTCCTCGATCGCCTCGGAAATCGCCTCGGGCGATCTCCATCGCCACGTTCTAACGTTCAAATCTGGCCCAGATCGCCTCAGGCGATGTCCCCATCGCCTCGGGCGATCGCCCGTTGAAAATTTGTCGTAGGGTCAATTCTGGATCGCCTGGGGCGACCATGCCATCGCCTGGGGCGATCTGGATCGCAGCGTGCCATCGCCTGGGTCGATGGTGCGCGCAACGTGCACGCATGGCTCGGATCGCCTGAGGTGATGGCCCGGATCGCCTGAGGTGATCTGCCAGATTTCAACACTCTCAAACTTTGCGCTATTCGACCATCTTAAACTCATTTCTGGGAAAAGTGGTAAACATAAAAGTTGTAGCCCTTTATCTTATCTAGGTGTGGACATAAGTTCATTGCATTTCATTAAGGTATGAAGAGGTTACGCCCAAAATGCTACAGCCGCTCAAACCTTGCTACAATCTGCACTTGTTATGACTTCCATGCCATTTTGCTCCATGATGCAATCCGAATTGGACTGAGATGTTTGAATATGAAATCTAGAATATTGGGTTGGCTTTCCAACCCCTTTGGATTCACATTATTCGGAGCATCGAGCCAAGAGATATAATCAAAACATTGCACTGCTCTCCAATTGGCTTCTATACGAACTTGCCCACCAACGGACCATTGGTTCGTGGGTCTTCATCCCATCATAAGATATTGTTCCAACATCATTCCATACATGTTGAACACTTAGTTTGGTTGTTCATAGATGGCATTCCTTCTCGTCCAAGCTCAATAGATTCCTTGATAAAAATCACCGCTTGTCCTATGAACTCGCATATGTTATTGTATAACTTGGGTTCTCTTCCATTGGTCTTCCCAACCAATTTATCAATCTAACCCTGTACACTAAGTAGACATATTAGTACAACAAATGCAAGTTTTGTTGATCATCAAAACACAAAAATAAACCGGAGATAAATTAACGCATTAAACACAACCATATGTTTAAGGCTCAACAATCTCCCCCTTTTTGATGATCACAAAACTTGATAAACTTGAATATGTAATATGCATGAAATGTGAGTAAACATGACTCCCCCTTAACAATTGCATAGCACATACAAGATTACCTAAGTAAAGCATAAAGCAAACAACTCTCCCCCTCAAACCATGCATATAGGAACTCTCCCCCTTAAACTATGCATGTATTAACCTTCAAGTTTATCACAAAATTCTCCCCCTTTTTATGATAATCAAAAAGCATAAAATTCAAATAAACATGGCACAATTATATGTTGACACATAATCATATTTTAACAAATAGCACATGTTCCTCGTTAAACATGTAATAGCCATAACAAGCATAAGATTAGATCATTAAGATGAATACAAACATGCGTTTAAGGCAATCAACAATGAATTCAAAATGTGCAAAATGTGCATATGTTCTACCAAGTGTTCATGCACTCATGCCCAATACACAATAGAATTCTCAAACAACATTTGATAAATTTATTAAGATCATGAAAGTATTATATCAAAGATATAGCATCTAAACACTTATAGCATGCTTAATCATATATCATATTCAAATTTGAATTCAATGCACTTACTATAAAAGGATAAGCATACATCATGCAATAGAACAATTTATATGTGCATATGCTAAGGGGTTATCCATTTTACTACCAATAAATATTGAGCTTCATATTTATTGGTCACAATTAATTTGTGCCAATTAAATTTTGAATTGCTCTTTTAAAATGTATAAATTAAATTTTACCTCCGATGACAAGAGTGCGTTCTTGTCATTGGTCCTATGCCTCGCGCCTCTTCTATAGTGGTGAATAATACAAACTCCTCCTTTGAGTTGCTTGTGCCTTCATCCTCCATCCCATTGTTGTCCCTACAAAACAAGTTTACAATAGGAGGATCTTTGGTACCCATTCGATTTTTGGGTCCTTGAGGGTTAGCTTCATTTGGCACCTTTGGGATCCATTTCCACCTTTTGTTAGGTTGGTATTGGATTCTAGCAAACCTACACTTGTTTTTAGTGTGACCACTTTTACAACAATAGTTACAAGTAGGAGAATCATGCTTGGCTTTAGCTAACAAGCTTGAAAATGATTTTGATTTGCTTGAGAAGCCTAACCCGGCTTTATCAAAGCTACAACGTTGCAAGCCAAGCAATTCATTCATCTTTAGACTACTTTCACTAAATTTGCAAAAAGATATTTTTAAAGAATTTAATTCATTTTTCAAAGAATTATTTTCTTCATCTTTCTTAGCAACCTCAAGTTTGAGTAATTTGTTACTCATCTTGGTTTTGCCAAGAACATCTATAAGCTCATGATAAGAATCTAAAAGTTCATCAAAAGATGGTACCTCATCATCGCTTTCATTTCCTTCATCTCCAAGCGCCATTAAACAAAGATTTGTGGCTTCTTCTTCATCGGAGTCGCTATCACTCCATGTGGCTATAAACGCCTTCTTCTTCCCTTTGTCCTCATTCTTCTTCCTAGGACATTTGTTAGCATAATGGCCTTTATCTTGACAATTATAACAAGTTACCTCATGTTTGGAATCTTGTTTGGTAGCACTAGAGGCCTTTGGCTTGCTATGTTTGTTGAAGAACTTCTTGAACTTCCTAGTGAACAAGATCATCTCTTCATCCTCATCGTCATCTTCATCCTCGGATTGATCCTTTCTTCCAACCAAGGCGATCCCCTTTCTCATAGATCTATCATCCTCCTTTATTCCTTTCCTTGTAGATACTTCAAGTTCATGGGTCACCAATGTGCCATGAAGCTCATCAAGGTCGTAAGATGTATTCTCTCCTTTGTTGGACTCGATGATGGCGGTTCTCTTTGCATCCCAATCCTTTGGCAATGCTCTTAAAGCTCTCCTCCATATTTGCTTTGGAGGGTACTTCTCTCCAAGTTGGGCAAGCTCGTTTATTATTTGAGTGAGCCTTCTAAACATAGAATCCACCTCTTCTCCGGACTCCATCTCAAATGTCTCATATTTGAGTTGCAATAGGTCTATCTTTGTCTCCTTCACTTTGTTGGTTCCTTCATGACAAATTTGCAATTTGTCCCATATCTCCTTTGCGGTTGAGCACAATGAGATCCGGTTGTACTCCTTCATATCTAAAGCACAATGCAAAATATTAATAGCTTTAGCATTTTGAGATATTAAAATCATGTCCGCTCTAGTGAAATCGTCTATTTCTTTGGGAACACTTATTCCCCCAACTTCCTTTAAAGGAATATGTGGACCTTTCACTATGATCTTCCAAAGGTCATAATCTACGGATTGGATATATATAGAAATTCTATTTTTCCAATACCCATAGTTATCACCCGTGAAGAGCGGGGGTCTATTTATCGATTGACCTTGAGCAAACTCATTTGCTAGATTAGCCATATAAAAGATTTTGATTTAAAAACAAAAATCAAATGGCTCTGATACCACTTGTTGGAATCGAAGAGGGGGGTGAATGAGATTCCTTGGCTACTTTAGCGTTTTAAAATGAGTTTGCAAAACTAAAAGAGTTTGCGCTTGCGGAAGGCTTAAGTCAATCGATAAATAAAATAAAATAAGGAGTAAACAAATAAATAAATACGTAAAGAAATAAAGCGGTAAATGACAAGGATATTTGTTATAAAAGTTCGGCGATGAATCGCCTACGTCTCCTCTTCCCGGTTAGATAACCTCCAACCGAGGTTCCACTAGAATAAATGATCTTGGCCTTGAGGGCTCCAAGTTATCCACAACCCAACTCTTCCCGAGTTTACAAAGCTCTTCCCGAGCACAATACTCTTCACGAGTACACAAAGCTCTTCACGAGCTACCAACACTCTTCACGAGTCTTCTTGGCCTTAAGGGCTCCAAGGATAGCCACAACACATGCACCAACTTTACTTGTTGGCGACTTTACAATTTCCAACTTGCTTTGGTGTTGGAGGACCTTTACAATAAACTCAACAAAACACCTTCACGGTGTATTCACACGAAGATAACAAGACTCTAACAACAAGAATGAATTACAAGCTCCAATACAACACCAATGTATGGAGATTGCAATGCTATTTGAATTTTGAATGATCAAAGCTTTGTAGAAGTTTGTATGCTTGTTTCTTGTCTTCAAAATGCTCCAAAGCATCCATATTTATAGTGTAGAAGACCCCCAAGGCTCCTACTAGCCGTTGCTACACTCAAGGCTTGAATCACTCCTCGATCGCCTCGGAAATCGCCTCGGGCGATCTCCATCGCCACGTTCTAACGTTCAAATCTGGCCCAGATCGCCTCAGGCGATGTCCCCATCGCCTCGGGCGATCGCCCGTTGAAAATTTGCCGTAGGGTCAATTCTGGATCGCCTGGGGCGACCATGCCATCGACTGGGGCGATCTGGATCGTCTGGCGCGCAGCGTGCCATCGCCTGGGTCGATGGTGCATGCATGGCTCGGATCGCCTGAGGTGATGGCCCGGATCGCCTGAGGTGATGGCCCGGATCGCCTGAGGTGATCTGCCAGATTTCAACACTCTCAAACTTTGCACTATTCGACCATCTTAAGCTCATTTCTGGGAAAAGTGGTAAACATAAAAGTTGTAGCCCTTTATCTTATCTAGGTGTGGACAAAAGTTCATTGCATTGCATTAAGGTATGAAGAAGTTACGTCCAAAATTCTACAGCCGCTCAAACCTTGCTACAATCTGCACTTGTTATGACTTCCATGCCATTTTGCTCCATGATGCAATCCGAATTGGACTGAGATGTTTGAATATGAAATCTAGAATATTGGGTTGGCTTTCCAACCTATTTAGATTCACATTATTCGGAGCATCGAGCCAAGAGATATAATCAAAACATTGCACTGCGCTCCAATTGGCTTCTATACGAACTTGCCCACCAACGGACCATTGGTTCGTGGGTCTTCATCCCATCATAAGATATTGTTCCAACATCATTCCACACATGTTGAACACTTAGTTTGGTTGTTCATAGATGGCATTCCTTCTCGTCCAAGCTCAATAGATTCCTTGATAAAAATCACCGCTTGTCCTATGAACTCGCATATGTTATTGTATAACTTGGGTTCTCTTCCATTGGTCTTCCCAACCAATTTATCAATCTAACCCTGTACACTAAGTAGACATATTACTACAACAAATGCAAGTTTTGTTGATCATCAAAACTCAAAAATAAACCGGAGATAAATTAACGCATTAAACACAACCATGTGTTTAAGGCTCAACAACTGGTACCAAAATTATATGTGTTTCATACCAACTTCACATGTAATAAGTACAGAAAATAATATATGTTCCATACCAACTTCAAGTGTAACTAGTACCAAGATTGTATAGGTTTAATACCAATTTCATGTGTAACTAATACCAAATTTGTTCATTTTTAATACCAATTTCATATGTTTAGTACCATTATATATGTTGAATACCAATTTCATGTGTGAATAGTACCAACATTGTATAGATTTAATATCAAATTGAAGTGTAACTTGTACCAAGATTGTATATGTTTAATACTAATTTAATGTGTAACTAGTACAAAAATTATTTATAAGTTTAATACCAATTTGTTATGTAACTAGTAGCAAAATTGTATAGATTTAATACCAACTTGAAGTGTAGCTATCATCCAAATTGTATATGTTTAATACCAACTTGAAGTGTAGCTAGTAACAAAATTGTATAGGTTTAATACCAATTTCATGTGTAACTAGTACAAAAATCGTATATGTTTAATACAACTTGAAATTTAACTAGTACCAAAATTGTATAGGCTTGATACCAATTTCATGTGTAACTAGTACCAAAACTGTATGTACAACTAGTACAGAAATTGTATAGGTTTAATACAAATTTCACATGTAAGTAGAACGAAAATTCTATAGATTTAATACCAAATTGAAATGTAACTTTTACCTAAATTGTATAGTTTAATATCAATTATGTGTAGCTAGTACCAAAATTGTACAGATTTAATAGTAGTTTTAAGTATAACTTGTAGCAAAATTATATAGGTTTAATACCAATTATGTGTAACTAGTACCTGTATGTTTAATTCCAATTTGAAGTGTAGCTAGTACCAAAATCGTATATGTTTAATATCAATTTAATGTGCAATAAATAATGAGAAAATTTTAAAAGGTCGAATAAATTTATAAAAAAATGTCGAATAAATTAATAATAGGAAATAAATAAAATTAAATGGTTTCAAAAAAATATTATCTTGATAAATTTTTATTTAACTTGTTTTAAAAAATCGAATAAATTAATAAAAAAATAATAAAGGGGTGTTTTCTTATTACTATTGTTTAAAATTTAATATATACAACATAAGATTTTGGGTATTTTTCAAACAGTTACTTTTCATAAATTTTAAATACCTATATTTTAAAATATTAAAATCTTTACGGACTATTTTCACGTTGTTAAGTAAATAAATAATACTAATAACTTAATATATAATCTGGCTATATATAAATATATATATAATATAAATGATTTATTGAAAAACATTTTCTTGACAAAATTTCAGTATTATTTTGAATCCAATTATATTTAGATAAATCTTTTAAACAAAATAATAAATATACATATTAAGTGATGTATGAAAATAAATAATTTATTATTTCAGAAAATTAGTAAAATTTAAAGAGTAGACAAATGATAGGGTAAAATAACATATATAAATAAATATTGGATAATAGTCAAAAAATATTGAAGAATGGGGTAATTTTGTAAATTTACATCAGTAGGGAGTTAAAAATAAAATAAAATTTTACATATAAGGAGTTAAAAGAGAATTAGGCTGATATGGGGATTCATACTACTTCTATTTTAGGGCTCAGATACTGAATCACAATTTACCCTTTTTAAAATTTTAAAATCCGCTCGCAATTTTTTTATCCAAACATGTGCCGGAAGCGCATATCATCATAATCCAAAGTTTTGGGCTTATTATTTTTCTGTGAAAATCAGTGCGAGAAATGAGCAGCGAGGTTAGAGGAAATTCAGATGATCTCTTTGCAAAAGCGTTGAAGGCTACCGATGATCTATACAACGTTCGGGATACCTATTTTCCAGCTAACCCAGATGAGAAAGCTTCAAAACTTCTCGGAAAAGCTAATCTCGCCCTCCAACTGCTCGATGAAATTCCCTCGGGTATTGATATGCACTCACTCTGTCCCTGGATACGGGATCTTTTGTATGTGATACTGTCTGTATATCTTTTGTTGATGTACGTGTCTTATCTATTGTTTCTTACGCTTCAGAGAGAAGAAAGACGCCACTACAAAGAGCTACGCATGAGTACTTGAGAGGAAAAGTGTTGGATGTCTTCCCTGAGTATAAGAAAGAAGCAGAAGATCATCTATCCAAAGCTGTAAGTATTTGGTAACTTCTTTGAATTTTTTTTTAAAACAAATATGCTGAATGGAACTTTTGTTCTGGTTTGATTGGGGGAAATTGTTCTTTTTACCTCTATTGTAGTTTTTTATGTATCGGGATTTTGCTAAATTATTTGGTGGTACTCTATAGGTGAAGTTGAATCCTTCACTTGTAGATGCTTGGTTGAGCTTAGGAAACTGCATATGGAAGAAGGGCGATTTAGCTTCAGCAAAGAATTGTTATACACTTGCCTTGAGCAAGGTCTTTGTCTTTGTCTCTGTGGTTCTCAAAGAAAGATTTTTTATCTGTAATTGAGTTGTATTGTTTGATCCTGATGTTTTTCAGGGCCCAAGTAAAAGTATTCTTTGTCAATTGTCCATGCTCGAGAGAAGAATGGCTCAAGACAAGAGTATACTTTGTCTCACGTATCTTTAGATTCAGAATATCACGTTTAGCTTGGTTGATATGTTAACTTATCATACAATTTACGGGATGATAATTTACGGCGTTATATCTCAAGGTGCTGAAGACCAGGTTAAAACTGTTGAAGAAAGCATAAATCACGCGAAGGAAGCTATCACTCTAGATGTTCAGGATGGAAATTCTTGGTGTATGTAATACTATGGATTCATCGGTAGCATTAGTACTTTATCCTGCATGCTGTTTTTATTCTTGATTTTATTACGTCATAATATATCTCATTATTGTGGAACTTGAACATTTTTGTTTCTGGATCTCAAAAATATTTCTGATCTATCGACAGATAACCTAGGAAATGCATGCCTCACATCTTTTTTTGTGACGGGATCTTGGGATCATAGCAAACTTCTGCAGTCTCTAAAAGCATACCAACATGCGGTGTGTATCATGTTAAAATTTTGTTGTTGGGCATATTTGTATTGCAGGTTTGCTTCTTTTTCTCTGTTAATGGATTTGATATTTTCATGTGCTGCAGGAAAAGGATGAAAGAATGAAGTCAAATCCTGACCTGTATTTTAACTGTGCTATTGTAAGGCACTTTTAGTTTTATTTTATTCTTTTCTCCACCTCCTGTTTTCCCACAAGATTTCAGGTTGGTATTGTGGAGAATATTTCACGAGAACTTTGCTTGAGATGTGCTGTTTGTGTGAGGAATTTTAGAGTTGAAATTGATAATTATCCTTTGTTTATAGTTGACATTTATTTGTCTAAAATTTGAAAAGCATAAAGTGCAGATTTCTCTGTTTGTGTATCTGTCTTACACTTATAGTTGCAGTCAATAAACCCAGATTATTATAGTTATCATAACAGTACCATTGCTATTACTACAAAATTAGTGGGGATGTTGGTGGTTCATTGTTGGTGTTGTGGGGATAGGATTATCGTGCTGATGTGGTATGGATGAAGGAGCTGGAGGATATGATGATGCTTGTAATGGTATTGGTTCCACGCAGACTAGATTTACTACTACCCTTCTTGCAGCATCTTATAGAAAATCTTCTCAAGAGTAGTACTATATCTTTCTCATTGTTTGATGAAGTTTTACCGAAAGTGAATTGGGAAGATAACATTGAATGTGTCACAGAGCAATCCCGTAAATGGTTTAATGTAAGAAATTAAAGGCTGCACAACGTGGAGGATGACCAAAAATCCTGAAATAAAATTTTAATTTCAATTTATGGGTTGTTTGGGAACAGGTGAAGATTCACCATATGGTAATAGCAACTCGAGCATTTTTTAAAACTATTTGACCCATTTTGGCGTAGTTGGTTACTTGGAAACGACTTTATTGTTGTATCGTTTTCTATTTACTTCTGAAAAAATGTTATGAGGTCAAATATCAGACCTCAACAATCGACTATTCTCACATATCTCTAGTTTCTCCGTCATTACATACACCTGACTGTGACAAGCAATGTTGTCCATACTTGAGGTCTTGGCCACTTTTACTTAGTTTCTTTACTGCTGCTAGTTTCTCTGTGTTATCCCTTTTTCTATGCCTTGTTTTTCCTAAATATTACTGTCCTGGTATCTATATAGGTAAACACATATCTAGAGAACTATGAGAGGGCCCTAAGTGGATTTGAAGCTGCTGCATTAAGAGACCCTGGTCTAAATGCTTCGGAGGAGGCTCAGAAGATTGTTCACCTTCTAGACAAAATAGAAAGTTTGTTCCGAGTAAGATACTTGTGTTTAGCAGTTCAATTATGGCCAATTCGGATGATAAGTCACGCTTCTCTCTGGCATTGAATACCTAGAATAATGACTTAATATAATTTATTTAAAATTTAAATGACATTCTCCCCGTGTTATTAAATTAATGGTTCTTTGTCTTGTATATGATTCGTTGATAAGTACTACTTTATTTAAAATGTTTATTTATGGATTTTTGTTATTGTTTCACTTGAACAGACCAAGTTGAAGCGACTGGCTTCACTGGCAGCATCACTCTCTACTGTTGGTGGTAAGTAAGTACATATATTACTTTTCTTTCAAATAAGGTGGAAACTGTTCAACATGAGCTTGTTAACTGATACAAAAGTTTTTTTCTTTTCCCCTTCTAGTGAATGCTTCGTACAAAAGAGAGACCATAGATGGTCTTTTTGAAGGTATAAACAAAGCAATTGCCATCGTGGGAAAAGTTTTATTTTTTGTTAAGCACGAGAATGTGGCGCCCTTGTAAGTTCTATCTGCTGAAAATTGAAAATCCTACTTATTCTATCAATATGATCTCTATTTCTCGTGTTATGGGGAATTATGTATATTTTTTCGGTTTACTCTATTATAGCATTACGTCATCACCAACTTTGCTAATGTATTGCAGCTACTATGTGCTTTGCGATTCAAGTCAGATATGCTATGCCCTTTCAGTGTATGGAATAAGCAATGAAGCGGTTAGTTGGCTGTGTACGGAGCTTCAAAATTTCCATCATTATTTCATTACTAATTAGAACTAGTCCACCGCCTTGTTCTATAACTGTTTGTTTGCACTTACACAACTCACAAATGCATTTTTGTTGTAATTCTACTCCATTTTCACCACCGAAATAGCCTGGGGCAGATGCCAAATATCCATGATTTTGGACGAAGGAAACAACAGAGGGTGAATGTGCGAAACTTAAATTTTTAAAAAACAATCCATAAAATTTGAGTTTTTTTTTTTTTTTTCTGTTGAGTGCAGCAATTACCTCCCCTCACACCGTGCTTCACCCACAGCCTTCTTTGCAACTTGTTCCCTTGTGATATACTTGTTCATTATTAATAATTTCATCTTTCAGATTAAAGAAGGAGATCAAGTTACACTGTTGGAACCTCGTTACCATTATGTTGATTTTTCATGGAATGGGAAGGTATGCTGCCAGTAAATCCGCCATAAATTTACTCTCTCAGCTTGCAAGTGTCTTCATAAAAAAAAATAGGAAACGCAATGTAAGTGTGTGGTTTGCTAATTAATCACGAAAGACATGAGGAATATCATAAAAGACATACAAACTCGGTTTTTTTTTTTTTGCTTTTGTGCTAGTGATTGATAGATATCGGCATCATGCTTTGGCTTGCAGAGGTATCAGTTCAAATCAGTCCGCGTTGATTTCCTGGAGCAAGTGATTGTAAATGGGAAGAGTTTGTCGCCTCAGTACGCTGTTCGAACATCAATCTATGCTCAAAATAAGACGTGAAAAACCCTTTTGATGCTCGTCTAGACATACAAGATTTGGTAATCAATGAAAGGAAAGAAAATAGAAAACGAGTCGAAGAATACTCAATACTACTGTCGTGAAATTGTGTGTATCCTGCTATAGAAAATCAGTTTAGATTGCCTTAACGAATTTTGATGATTAATTGTTATCTGTAGATAGGTATGAATAGCTGGTGAAAATACATGTGAATACATCTCTGCTCTTTTATTTGTTAACGCTTGTGATCTGTGAGAGTTAAAACCTTGTGTGTATTCCAGATTTGTCACGATTTAATGATGGTTTCACAAATGATTGTGGGATGCCGTAGAAAATTCTCCCTTCATCTTATAAAAAATATTTCTGTTTGTGTGCTGGAGGGGTGAAGCCCGAGAATAGCAGGTAAACAGTGGCGAATAAAGAATTGTCTTTGTTGGTTCATTAATTACATGGTGATGGTGAATTAAATTGGGACACAGTAATTATGTGAGCCGCCAGAAGCATCCAACGAACTAGACCCGACCAAGGGTCATCATCGACCCTGAACCGGCCCGTGGTCAACGGGCCGGTTAACCGGGTCAACGGTTCGAAGGGTCGGAACCGTAACCGGCCCGTCTATAGAAGTGCCGGTTAAGGGTCATGATTTTGCTAACCCGTGAACCGTCGGTTAACCGGCTGTTCAAGGGTTTATTTTATTTTTTTTTACATTTTTAAATTTAAAATATAGGTTATGGTGTATATTTGAACTAATGACCTCCAACTTTAATAATTAACTTCAACCACTAAGCTATAAGAGCATTGTTGATCTAAATATAGTATAAATCAACCAAACAAATATATCTACACATTTTGATTATCTTCGCTTGAATTTATTTCACGTTATTTTATGTTTGATTCATGGATGAAAACACATTCATACACTTTTTACACTTTATTTCAAATTTTAATAATATTTTTAATTTTTTTAAAAAAATAAGGGTCAAACCGTAACCGTAACCGTAACCGTTGGTTAACTGTAACCGTAACCGGAACCGTAACCGGCGGTTCATGAACCGTAACCGTAACCGTCAAGGAAAGTTAAGGTTAAGGGTCGATGTTTTTTGAACCGTCTAACCGGCGGTTCTGAACCGTGGTCGGGTCTACAACGAACCTATTCTTTCTCCGATTCAATTATTATTGTATATATATTATGAGATGATCCCACAACAATAATTCCATTTTATATTATGAGATGAGCCCACAACAATAATTCCATAGAACAACTCTTCCTATCGTGTATTATAGCATGCAAAATATCAATTTGAAAATTAGTTGAATATTCAAAACTGACACTAAATATAGAAACATGGAAGGAAACGGAAAAAAAGGCAACTTGCACTGATTTAATCTCACGAGTCACGACACCGGTCTACATTAATTTTTCAGTCTCTTTTTCTAGAATACTTCAAAGTATTACTTCACATATACAGTTAAAAATCCGACCAAGGGTCATAAATAGCCCTGAATCGGCTTATAATCAACGGACAGATTAATCGAGTCAACAGTTCGACGAGTTGGACCCGTAACCGGCCCATCTATAGTTGGACCGATTAAGGGTCATAATTTTCGAACCCTTGAACCCCGTGTTTTTTTATCTTTTTTTTCTACATTTTAAATTTAAAACATATGTTATGGTGTAGATTTGAACGCATGACCCCATACTTGAATGAATAATTAGCTTCAACCACTAAGTCATAAGAGCATTGTTGATCTAAATAGAGTGTTATAATTTATAATAAACAAATATATATTATACATTTTGATTATTTGAACTTGAATTTATTTTACATTATTTTATTATTAATCCATGAAAGAAAAACATTCAAATGTTTTGTACATTTTTGTCAAATTTTAATAATATTTTTAAATTTTTTAAAAATAAGGGTCAAATCATAACCGTAACCGACGGTTAATGACAGTAAGCAGAACCGTTAAGGAAGATTAAGATTATGGTCAAGATTTTTTGAACCGTCGAACATACGTTTCTGAACAGTCTAACCGAAGGTTCTGGACCGTGATCAGCTCTATATGCGGCACATGGTTACTTTCGCCTCAATTAATTGTGTACAGGACCCCCCCAAACCCAAAAAAAAAATATTTTTTAGTTCTATGTAGCCCATAAATTGAAGTTAAATATACCAATCAACCCAAATTTTTTTTTTTTTGAGTGGCTTTCAAATCCCTAGAAGGATAGACTCAAAATTCATTCATCATCGGATCATCCTTAAAATTCACGCATCATCCTTCATGGCTTCACCATCAATTCTTCACTCATCTTCATCGACTCGCTATCATTCATCCAATAATCAGCCAATCAATTAAGATTTCTTCAACGTCATGGTAAGATTGCCCAAAAAATATTTGATTTTAAAAATTATAAAATTATTTGTCAGATAACTCAGCAGAAATTTGAAATATTTATATTTTGACCCGCCGATTTTTTAAGGTCAATTACTAAGAAGTTTGATTAATCCATTTTTTATTTTCCCCAGTAGGAAATGAATGGATCGAATGGGTCACGGGCAATAGATCTCCAAAAAAAAAATTCGGGGGCATCGCCCCGAAACCCACAGCGCTTTCGCCTCCAACTCACCTATGCAAAAATCCTACGCCCCTGATTGTGTATCACACATTTATTTGTTAAATATCAGAATTTGATGGAAATGGAACATATCACTAAAAAAGTAAACGATATTTTATAAAATAACCAAATAAAAAATCTAAAACACTAAATTTATATTGATTTAAACTTTATATATCATTTCGGGGAGAACTTTCTTAAAAGGATTAAAAAAGATTTTCAGAATCATTCAAAAATCAATAAAATAGTTGAGACTCAAAATAACATAAATGATTATCTTACGGAAGGTCCTGCTACTTCAATGTTTTCCAAGTATATATATCCACACACAAAACAAACCAATCGAGCATTGATAAGAGCCTGAGATGGCACAATTACATGCCATGATGAGCTGCAACATATCGCCAAGATTTCCCATCAAAATGACAATCAACTCCTCTATGAATTCCCAAAATTGGGTCCAAAATCACGTAAAACTCGGCTCCAGTAATGGTATTAGGGGAAGTTCTACATTAGGCCTCTACGCCATGAATGACGGAGAAGGACCTAATAGCTATGCCCAGAACTCGTCCTACCAGGTATACATACATATACTTACATTCTCCATTTGCTCAACAAGATTTACATGATCATATATATGTTTGAAACCAAATCTTGACCCAAAAACTTTGAGCACATGAGTTTTGGATTCATCCATGTAGGTTCAAACGCTTTCTTACTTTTCTGCAGAGAGGAGTTGTAGATGTGGCAAAACCGATTCTTGAAGAAGAGATAGACTCAAAATTCGACATAAAAAATCTTCCATCCACCGCCATAAATCCTTTCCGTATTGTGGATTTTGGTAGCTCAACTGGGCACAACTCATTTCCAGCCATGCAGATCATCACCAAAGCCATTGAGAAAAAATTCAAAAGAGGAGGAGAAATGATAGCTTCCCAAATTCCGGAGTTTCAAGTGTTTTTTAACGATCAAGTCATGAACGATTTCAACACACTTTTCAACTCACTCCCACCCGAAAGGCAATATTACACTGCCGGAGTGCCTGGTCCTTTTCATGGCCGACTCTTTCCCAAGTCGTCCCTTCATTTTGCTTATTGCTCATGTGCCCTTAACTGGCTTTCGGATGTGCCAAAGGCGTTGTTGGATGATACATCTTTGGCGTGGAATAAAGGAAGAGTTCATTATACTGGAGCTAGAAAAGAAGTTTTTTATGCATATTCGAATCAGTACGCCAAAGATATCGAGTCGTTTTTGGAAGCAAGGGCGGAGGAGCTGATTTGTGGGGGACTGATGGCCCTCCTTGTCCCTGCCGTCCCGAGTTTTATGGGTTCTGAGACAACTTTCACGACTCCCATAGAGATGGATCTTATAGGTTCTTGCCTTGTGGACATGGCCAAGAAGGTAAAACCCAAATATTACTTTATTGTAAAATGTTCTCCCAGTTTCTTGGTTGTTTTTTGTTTTAGGTCAATTGTGACTAATATATGATATTCCAACTCAAAACCATTTGACAATGAGCAGAGTAATCC
This sequence comes from Haberlea rhodopensis, assembly GCA_907163345.1. Classification (NCBI taxonomy): domain Eukaryota; kingdom Viridiplantae; phylum Streptophyta; class Magnoliopsida; order Lamiales; family Gesneriaceae; genus Haberlea; species Haberlea rhodopensis. Next base: position 6,650,796 of record CAJQUN010000002.1, on the reverse strand, counting down.
ATATATCTTATAAAGAGCTACCATGACTTATAACTCCCAATGTGAAAATTATTTGAGAATTATCTCAATTGTGAGTTTAGAAGCTATTCTAGCTCTTTATAAGATATATGAACTACCACTATTGTCAATTGGTTTTGAGTTGTAAGTATTCTTAACATCGATCATATATAAAGCGGTTTGTCAATAACCTGATACTAAAACACCGCGAATCCTCTAAGATTTTGCTGCAAGACACCAATAAACCTGCAAATATAAAAATCTAACACAAGATTATTGCAGGGAACACTTAATGAGGCGAAGGTGGACTCATTCAACTTCCCATTATACTTCACCATCCCACAAGAATTGAAGGCAATAATAGAGAGGAATCAAAGTTTCACTATCGAAAGAATCGAAATACTAAACAATCCAGGGAAACGAACCTTGACCAGCTTTTCTACCCGTGCGATGTACCTCAGAGCCGTCTTTGAGGGATTGCTGATGAATCATTTTGGAAGTGATATTATGGATGAATTGTTTGAAAGCTACACAAAGAAACTTGAAGCTTCACCCACTTTTGCAGACCCTTCAAATGAGAAATCCATAATAATATTTGTGCTTCTCAAGCGTAAATTCGAATGATCCCGTAGTAGCAACGGTATGCTCTTATGTATGGTTATTACAAGGCCGTAAAGCTGCATATATCTTAACGTTTTCCAACTTTTATCGAGTGGTATTTACTTTTTTCTGAGATGGGTTTTACAGGTTTTTCTGTTGGATTAACTCAATTTTTCATATATGTGTTCTCGTTGAGGAAGCGCTATTTAAGATAAAGCTACCATTTTATTTGTTGCAAGTACCAAGTATTGTGGCATTTATCAAACGATGATAGGTGAATTACAGCTATTCAAAGTAGATAATTTTGGACTTTTGTTCCTCATGGATGGGCAATGATAGATGCATAATGTGGGATCAAAGTTCCACAAACAAAAACTCTAAAATCCATTGATTCAAAGTAAGCATCCTCTAATATATAAATACATTCAAGAAAAAATATACAACTTCATCCAGTCGTATCGTAACCCCCTTTATTACGTCATACGATGAAGTAAATGGGGACTAGGCAGAGCGACTCAAATGGTGAAGCCCCAAAACATTTGTTTTAGGCCACATGTTAATTAATTCTAGGATATATATATATATATATATATAATTATTTATTTGTTTTAGTTGTAATTTATCATACATTAATTCTTTTTAAATTAGTTGAGAAACTTTGCAAAAAAGATTGCATCCATATATTTATGTTACTTAATAATCCATATTAATAAAACACGTTCATTTGTCTAAAATAATCGTTTTTCTTTATATTATCTGAATTTTACTTCTTCTCTAATCATTATCATCATCTCAGTTGATTTTTTTTTTGTAAAAAATGAAATACGTGAGTACAAAAATAGGTTTTATATCATATATAATATTCCCTATCATAACAGTTAAGAGTTGTATCTGTGAAAATAAGTTTTCAAAACTAAATATTATAAAAAATATTTGTGAACAACTATATCTCAAGATCGATTAAAAGGATTAGCAGTTTTAGCAATAAAAAATAACTTATTGGTTAGCCTTGAATACAAAAACTTAATAAATGATTTTGCGTCAAAAAACACATAAAGTAAGTTTTTATTTTAATATTTACATTTTTTTTTAAATAAAAGCTTCATTTTTATAATCTGTCTAAGACTCTAGGAAATCTGAGCCACCCATGGGACTAGGCAATAACCAATAAGGCTCTAAGCTCTGTATTGGTGCGACTCGCATAGTTCGCACAACACAAAAACTATTTCGACACACAAAACAAAGGCGGGATGTAAGCTTTGCCACGAACTAATTATTTCACAGATGTTAGTTAAAGAGGGAGGCACAAGTATAATAATCAGCACAAACTGAAAGTTGAAGTGACCTAACAAAAAAAATTACCTGGAAGCCGGTAATGCTCTCTTCCAAGTTCCAACTCCACATACTTATCGATGGCGCCCGTAAAAACTTCCGCAACATGGAAAGGCTGGCTCAAGGACCTTTGGATTTTACGAGCATGTGCAACAGTAAATTTGCCATCCTCGCATTCCGAGAATGACAATAATGTCTTCAAGGTTCTTTTAATGTTGAAGGACTTTCTGTACACCACGGGAAGTGTTATAGTGCTCCTCTCCAAGGATGTGAGGAGAAAGCATTCGAGAATCGAGATGTCGTATCCAGAGGATCGACAGCGGGCGGGCTCGGAATAGATACCGAGCTCAGAAATCTGATCCAAATAACAACAGTAGAGACAATCAAGTCAAGGACTGGCAAATTCATGTTCTCTAGTAATTTACTGAAAATTACACACCTGTATTGTCGGCAATCAACTTTGTCAAGCGACAAAGTTGAACCGTGTGTAATTATGGTGGTTGGTGGGAGTTGGGGAGATGACAGGAGATGTGCATTTAATGCACATCTCCAGCCCTATAAATAGAGCTCATTTCCGTCATTCTAATTATTTCATTTCAGAGTGTTCTCTCATAACTCTACATTTGAGTGTGTATTCTATAATATTTGTAATGTAGTTTTTCTCATATATTGAGAATGTTGTTCTCTTTGAAAGATAGAGAGGGGTTGTAACCCACAAAATATTATAGTGAAATCTGTTCATCTTGCCCGTGGTTTTTACCCTAATAATTTTTAGGGGTTTTTCACGTAAACTTTGTTGTCCATTTTATTCTTCATTTTCAGTATTTTCTATCTCATGTTGCCGCACCTGGGGCCAACAAGTGCTATCAGAGCCTCGCTGTAAAAATCTTAAAAATTCTAAGTATGCTCTGTGGTTGCAGCCTTGACTGATCTTCCACATCAGAAAAGTTTTTTGAGATGTTTTTTTTTATTGAGCCAATTTTATTGTTGTCAGAATGGCGGCACGGTTCGAGATTGAAAAATTCAACGGAAGTAATTTCATGTTGTGGAAAATGAAGATGCAAGCAGTTCTACGAAAAGATCGTTGATTGGCGGCTATTGGAGATAGGCCGAAGGAGGGCATGGACGATGAAAAATGGAATGAGATGAACGGTAATGCTATTGCCAATTTGCATTTGGCTCTAGCCGATGGGGTATTGACAAGTATCGCCGAAATAACAAATGCAAAAGATATTTGGGATACTCTGACAAACCTGTACGATGACAAGTCATTACACAACAAGATTTTCTTAAAGAGAAGGCTTTATACTCTTCGGATGTCGGAATCCTCATCGGTGACTGACCATATCAATACCTTGAATACTCTATTTGCCCAGCTCACTTCTTTGGGGCATAAAATAGAGGAAGTTGAACGTGCGGAGCTTCTACTTCAAAGTCTACCGGATTCATACGATCAACTCATCATCAATCTGACCAACAATATCACTAATGATATGTTAGTCTTCAATAATGTTGCAGACGCGGTTCTTGAAGAAGAAAGTAGGCGCAAGAACAAGGAAGACAGGTTGGCAAGTTCGAAGCATGCAGAGGCTTTGCCGATGATGAGAGGAAGATCGACGGAGCGTGACTCTAGTAGGAGCCATAAGTATGGTAGATCCAAATCCAGAAGTAAGAAGAAAATTTTTACTGCTATAAATGTGGTGGTAAAGGGCACTTCAAGAAAGATTGTACAAGTAAGAAGAGTGTCGAGAAAGATTCTCAAGGAAATGTTGCCAGTACCTCAGATGGTGGAGAAATACTATTCAGCGAAGCAGCAACTGTTGCGGAAGGCAGACAAATATTTTATGACACGTGGATAATGGATTCAGGAGCAACGTGGCACATGACGTCTCGGAGAGAATGGTTCGACCAATATGAACTAGTCTCAGGAGGATCTGTATTCATGGGAAATGACCATACTTTGAAAATCGCTGGAGTATGAACCATCAAAATTAAAATGTTTGATGACACTATTCACACCATACATGAGGTACGGCATGTGAAGGGTCTGACAAAGAATCTTTTTGTCTTTGGGACAATTGGACGATATTGGGTGCAAGACCCGTATCGAAAATGGGATCATGAAAATTGTGAAATGCGCGCTTGTGGTATTAAAGACGGAAAAGGCTTACAAGAATATGTATGTACTTCTGGGAGAAACACACAAAGAGGCAGAACTAGCTGTTGCATCGACTAGTTCGGGAGAAGAATTAACAGTGTTATGGCATAGGAAGCACGGGCATATGTCAGAACGAGGGTTGAAGGTTCCCTCGGAACGGAAGCTGCTGCCAGGGCTTATAAAAGTGTCTCTACCCTTTTGTGAGCATTGTGTTACCAGTAAACAACATAGACTAAAGTTTGGCACATCTACTGCCAAAAGCAGCTGTATATTGGAGCTGATTCATTCTGATGTTTGGCAAGCACCAGTTGTATCCCTAGGAGGAGCGAGATACTTTGTCTCGTTCATTGATGATTTATCTAGAAGATGCTGGGTGTATCCTATCAAGAAGAAATCAGATGTTTTTCCAGTCTTCAAATTATTCAAAGCGCGGGTTGAACTTGACTCTGAAAAGAAGATCAAGTGTTTGAGGACTGACAATGGAGGAGAATATACAAGTGATGTGTTGAGCCTTAAACGCATGGTTGGGTTTAATGCTTAATTTATCCTCGGATTATTTTTGAGTTTTGATGATCAACAAAACTTGTGTTTGTTATACTAATATGTCTACTTAGTGTACATGGTTAGATTGATAAATTTGTTGGGAAGACCAATGGAAGAGAACCCAAGTTATACATTAACATATGCGAGTTCATAGGACAAGCGGTGATTTTTATCAAGGAATCTATTGAGCTTGGACGAGAAGGAATGCCATCTATGAACAACCAAACTAAGTGCTCAACATGTGTGGAATGGTGTTGGAACAATATCTTATGATGGGATGAAGACTCACGAACCAATGGTCCGTTGGTGGGCAAGTTCGTATAGAAGCCACTTGGAGCGCACTGCAATGTTTTGATTACATCTCTTGGCTCGATGCTCCTAATAATGTGAATCCAAAGGGGTTGGAAAGCCAACTCAATATTCTAGATTTCATATTCAAACATCTCAGTCCAATTCGGATTGCATCATGGAGCAAAATGGCATGGAAGTCATAGCAAGTGCAGATTGTAGCAAGGTTTGAGCGGCTGTAGAATTTAGGGCATATCTTCTTCATAACTTAATGAAATGCAATGAAAATTTGTCCACACCTAGATAAGAGGAAGGGATACAACTTTCATGTTTACCACTTTTCCAGAAACGAGATTAAGATGGTCGAATAGTGCAAAGTTTGAGAGTGTGGAAATCTGGCAGATAGTATGAGGCGATCTGGGCTATCACCTCAGGCGATCCAAGCCATGCGTGCCAACGCCGCGCACCATCGACCCAAGCGATGGCACGCTGCGCCCAGGCAATCCAGATCGCCTCAGGCGATGTCATGGTCGCCCCAGGCGATGTCATGATCGCCAGAATTGATCCTACGACATTTTTTCAAAGGGCGATCGCCCGAGGCGATCTGGGCCAGATTTGAACGTTAGAACATGGCGATGGAGATCGCCCGAGGCGATGCACGAGTGATTCAAGCCTTATGTGTAGCAACGGCTAGTAGGAGCCTTGTGGGCATTCTACACTATAAATATGGATGTTTTGGAGCATTTTGAAGACAAGAAACAAGCCTACAAACTTCTAAAAAGCTTTGATCATTCAATTTTAAATAGCTTTGCAATCTCCATACATTATTGTTGTATTGGAGTTTGTAATTCTCTTCTTTTGATAGAGTCTTGTTTTTCTTCGTGTTGGTACACCGTGAAGGTGTTTGTTGAGTTTATTGTAAGGTCCTCCAATACCAAAGCAAGTTGGAAATTGTAAAGTCATCAACAAGTATAGTTGGTGCATGTGTTGTGGCTATCCTTGGAGCCCTTAAGGCCAAGAAGACTCGTGAAAAGTGTTGGTAGCCCGTGAAGAGCTTTGTGTACTCGTGAAGAGTGTTGTGCTCGTGAATAGTTTTGTGTACTCGGGAAGAGTGTGTTGTGGCTAACTTGGAGCCCTCAAGGCCAATATATTTTTTGTTCTAATGGAACCTCGGTTGGAGGTTATCTAACCGGGAAGAGGAGACGTAGGTGATTCATCGCCGAACTTCTATAACAAATCTTCTTGTTATTTACAGCTTTAATTTCATTACGCATTTATTTATTTGTTTACTTCTTATTTTATTTTATTTATCGATTGACTTAAGCCTTCCGCAAGCGCAAACTCTTTTATTTTGCAAACTCATTTAAAAAGCTAAAGTAGCCAAGGAATCTCATTCATCCCCCCCCCCCCCGCTCTTCGATTCCAACATGATGAATTTGATGCATTCTGCCAAAGAGAGGGCATCAAAAGACAATTCACATCGGCTTACACTCCTCAGCAAAATGGAGTGGCAGAGCGGATGAACAGAACCTTGTTGGACAGAACAAGAGCCATGCTGAAGACTGCTGGTCTAGCCAAGTCATTTTGGGCAGAATCAGTCAAGATCGCCAGTTATATTATCAATCGATCTCCATCAGTGGCGATTGATCTGAAGACTCCAATGGAGGTGTGGACTGGAAAGTCGGTTGATTATTCTCGACTACATACATTTGGAAGTCCGGTGTACGTTCTATACAACGAACAAGAAAGATCGAAGTTGGATTCTAAATCCAGAAAGTGCATCTTCTTGGGCTATGCTGATGGTGTTAAGGGGTGTCGCTTGTGGGATCCCACAGCCCACAAACTTATTATCAGCAGGGATGTTATCTTCGAGGAAGATAAAGTGAAGGGAGACAAAGGCACACTGAATTCAGATACTACTACAATTCAGGTGGAAAATAAGACAGAAGAAGGTCAAGTTTCTTCTGAAGTATTACCAGAGCATGATGAACAAGAACCAGATGAGTCAGAGGTTCTCAAAGTTCGGCAGCCTACTCGCGAGAGGAGACCGCCGGGTTGGCTTTCAGATTATGTTACTGAGAGCAATATTTCATATTGCTTACTGACAGAGGATGGTGAGCCATCGAGTTTCCAGGAGGCTACTCGAAGTTCGGATATATCCATGTGGATGCAAGCTATGCAGGAAGAATGGGAGGCCTTGGACCGGAATAAAACTTGGGATCTTGTTACACTACCACGAGGATGGAAAGCCATCGGTTACAGATGGGTCTATAAGATCAAACGTGATGGTAACAACCAAGTGGAAAGATATCGTGCGAGATTGTTGGTGAAAGGATATGCTCAGAAGGAAGGTATCGACTTTAATGAGATATTGTCTCCTGTGGTTCGATTTACTACAGCCAGGGTAGTTTTGGCTTTGTGTGCGGTGTTTGACCTACATCTAGAACAGCTAGATGTGAAAACAGTTTTTCTTCATGGAGATCTTGAAGAAGAAATCTATATGCTCCAACCAGAAGGTTTTGCTGAAATAGGCAAAGAGAACTTGGTTTGCAGGTTGAACAAATCTCTGTACGGTCTAAAACAGGCGCCGAGGTGTTGGTACAAGAGATTTGATTCCTATATCATGAGCCTTGGGTACAACAGACTCAATGCATATCCTTGTGCATATTACAAGAGATCCGGGAATGATGTACGTGGACGACATGTTGGTCACAGGCCCCAACAATGATCGAGTCCAAGAATTGAAGGCACAGTTGGCTAGGGAATTTGATATGAAGGACTTGGGACCGGAAAACAAGATTCTAGGGATGCAAGTTCACCGAGACATAATTAACAGAAAGATTTGCTTTCCCAGAGAAATTATTTGAATAAAATCTTGCAACGCTTCAACATGCAAGATTGTAAGCCAATTTCGACCCATCTTCCTATTAACTTCAAGTTATCCTCTGATATGTGTCCTAGCAGTGAAGCGGAGAGGATGGAAATGTCTCGAGTACCGTATGCATCAGCGGTGGGAAGTTTAATGTTCGCTATGATCTGTACAAGATCAGACATTGCACAAGCAGTGGGAGCAGTCAAGCGAATCCTGGAGAGAGCATTGGAGTACTGTTAAGGGGATCCTTAGATACATTATGGGTACCTCGGATGCTGCATTATGTTATGGAGGATCATATTTTACACTCAGAGGCTATGTAGATTCAGATTATGCAGGTGATCCGGATAAAAGAAAATCTACAACTGGTTATGTGTTTTGTGATATCCCCGAAATGATTATGTGTTATTTTAAACATTAATCATTGTTGCGAAAATTAGGGTATTAATTCTTTGTGTCGAATTAATAATATTGGGAGATGCATGTGAGGGTGCATATGTTATGTGTGGGATTTTGGGGTTGTGGCATGATTATTTGGGGTGTGTGTTAATCGTTTTGGTATAGCATGTTTTAATGGGAAGTGAAGTATTTTATTGAGAAAATACTATAAAATATCATGTGAGGATATTTTAATACATCGTGCGAAATACCGGGACCAAAACATAACACATCACATAAACCCACCACAAACCACCCCCCTTGACCCATACCCTGCTGCCAGCTGCAGCTTGCCCATACCTCTTCCCTCATCTCCCACTCCACCTTGTCATAACTGAAATCACTCCATTCTCTCCAACTTTTTCGTCCAACATCTGGTAAGGGAAAACAAGAGGAGATCCACCATTTTTCTTGCTTGGAAAGCTTGCAAAAATCGGAGCCAAAAGGGGTGAGAAACCATTTCTGGGTTTGAAGTTTTTGTTGTTGAGTTCATACTTTGTTTAGTGTGAAAAATGGCATGTTAGGTTAGGTTTTGTTAAACCTTCGATTCATGTTCATTTATGGTGTGTTTATGAAGCTTCCAGTATTTTTCCTTGAGCACATTACATGTTTTATGTGGTAGATTTAAGCATGTAAAGTATGGTGTTCGAAAATCTGGGTAGATATTTTCCCCTGTTTTCTGGAAATATGTGATCTGGGAGTGATATTGAAGGGGTGATATTATGCATGTTAGATGGGTTTTAGAGTAAACCTTCGATGTGAAAATATGCATGGTAGTCTTGTGAAGCCCTTGGCATGTTTGTTCGAGCATGATTTATGAGTTATGTTATAGTTTTTATAGCATGAATTGAAGTACTCGAAAATCTGGAAAGGAAATGTGTTGTCCTGTTTCAGGAAATGTTGATTGAGTACCTGTGTAAATGGTCGATTTCAATGCATGTGGGCTTATGTTAGAGTGTAAATTTGGTATAATTACACTCATGGTAGTGTGTTTTAACTGCTAGCATGTTGGTCTTGGCATGTTGTATGTCATACATGGTAGAATGAAAGGTGTGAATATCAGTGTTGAACATTCTGGAAATTTATTGCGCACAGACCATGTGGCGATCGATCGCCACAAATGGCGCGATCGATCGCCGAGGTCCAGTAGCCAAAATCAAAGGCACGCGATCGATCGCCATAAAAGGCGCGATCGATCGCCATGGGGCAGAGGAGTTTGGCGATCGATCGCCAAGGGGTAGCGATCGATCGCCAGAGACAAAATTTTTGAAATATTGATATTTTGTTGGATTTTTGATTTTGGATCATATATTGGCATCTAATATTATGTTGTACACTGGTGTAGAGCCTTCACAGACGGCTACACAACGCAGGGGATAGAGTCCCACCACACACTACTTTTTGGAAAGGTACGTAAGCGACGTACGGGCATCCCAACGGTAACATGTATTTATGTTTTGTCTGTGTGACACATGATGAATGCAATGTGATGCATTATGAGTTGATACATGTTATTATGCATTGTTGTTGCATATTATGCGTTGTTGTTGCATATTGTGATGTGGGATAAAGAGATGCATTCCACGAGTCAGGGCGATCACGGTTAAGGTGTTAATGCTTACGCTTTACCGCTAAAAATGTGGAGCGGGAGGGGGGAGGCTCGCTTGCACATGGAAGCGGGTTTATACCATACTAAGCGAGGACGAGATACCGCTAGTATGAAGAAGCGAGGATGAGATACCGCTTGTTTTGAGATTATGAAAGCGGAGAAGTATTAAAATAACTGATGATGATTGACTCAAGAAAAAGAGGAAATGTCATGACATTCATTTGTGAAACCATACATTCATATATTGTGTTATATTATAAATTATGGTACAGGGACAACCAATGGGCATTGTAAATGCGATGGAAATACAGGAAGTGATTTGTATTTTATGATTGTGCATTTACGCCTTATTTTTCATATTATGTTGAATATGAATTGTGTTATGCTCATGTGTTGGGGGTTGTCTTTGTAGGTGCTTTTGATGTTGAGAACCAGGGTCGGGGTTGAGAAGCTGAGCTGTAAGGAGAGCTACAGGATTAGCTGCATGATTTGAGAAAATTTTACATAGCTTCTACTTGTGGTAGAATAAGACTATAGTGTAGCACCTTTGTAGGAATTTGTGAAATTCCTTTGAAACTTTTGTTACTGTATTCCTTAAGCTCAGGATAATCAACATGACTCTTTACTCTGATTTATTCACATGAATGTTTAGTTCTCTTAATCGCACCTATTAGTTTATTGAGATATCGGGGTCTTACATTACACTTGCAGGAGGAGCAGTAAGCTGGTTTTCAAAACTGCAGACAGTTGTAGCTTTATCTACAACGGGGGCAGAATATATGGCAGCTACTCAAGCTTGCAAGGAGATATGGACTCAAAGGCTATTGGAGATTGGCGATAAACAAGAGAAAATTCCTTTGTTTTGTGACAGTCAGAGTGCCTTGCACATTGCAAGGAATCCAGCCTTTCATTCTAGGACTAAACACATTGGCGTTCAATTTCACTTTGTGAGGGAAGTAATAGAAGACGGAAGTGTGGATATGCAGAAGATCCATACGAAGGAAAACCTAGCTGATATTCTGACAAAGCTGGTTAATACTGAAAAGTTTGAGTGGTGCAGATTCTCAAGTGGCCTAACAGAAACGTAGGCAGCAGGGCATTCCAAGATTGAAAAGATGTATGGAGATGTGTTTGATTCTCAATCAAATCTCCAAGTGGGAGAAATGTCGGCAATCAACTTTATCAACTTTGACAAAGTTGAACTGTGTGCAATTATGGTGGTTTGTGGGAGTTGGGGAAATGACAGTTGGGAGATGTGCATTTAATGCACATCTTCAACCCTATAAATATAGCTCATTTCCTTCATTCTAATGTATCCCATTTCAGAGTGTTCTCTCATATCTCTACATTTGAGTGTGTATTCTATAATATTTATGAGGTTGTTTTTCTCATATATTGAGAGTGATGTTCTCTTTGAAAGATAGAGAGGGGTTGTAACCCACAAAATATTATAGTGAAATCTTTTCATCTTGCCCGTGGTTTTTACCCTAATAATTTTTAGGGGTTTTCCACGTAAACTTTGTTGTCCATTTTATTCTTCATTTTCAGTATTTTCTATCTCATGTTGCCGCACCTGGGGCCAACATGTATGAAAGAAAGAGTCGTCTGGGTGCAAAGATTGAGTGAGCTGAACAAAACAATGTCAATTCATTATGGACTTCTTGTTGTAAAAAAAATCTCTCTCAAAGTGTTCTCAGAAAAAAATAACAATGGCTTCAAAACAATTTTTATGTCGATGCGAGATTTGTAATCTCCGTCCTTAAGACAATATTACCCCGCTATGGTGCTAACGGTTTGCTATGGCAATTTGTCTCCCAAGATATAACGACTATGACTTATGATAGGAGCACTCCAAATCACAAGTCATCAAACCACAAAGGTTCAAAGCACTCAATTTGATAAACAACAAATGCTCTCAAATTTCACTAAAAATTTGATAATGATTTCGAAAATCTGTTTTTAATCAAGTGGGTTTATGTTGTTTATATGGTAGACCAAAAACCAAGTCCAAAGGACGCCATTTGGAGGCACCATTTGGGCAAAAATCGCACCCCAAACATCAATGGACAAATCATTTCACAAATCTGAAACAGGGCTCGATCGATCGAGCGCCGATCGAGCTCTTGTAGCAAGCCAACATGAAAAGTTCTGGTCCGCTCGATCGATCGAGCAACTGTGCTCGATCGATCGAGCCTTTAAATTTTTTTAATTCATATCTCCAACAATCCCCCACATGAATAAAATTTCATGCATGTAAGCAATTGAGTGCTTTGACGAACTATTTTTGGCATCTGGAGAGATTGTGGCATTGAATCTTCCGTAGTAGTATTCAATCGGATTTACTGACTTAATAGTGAACTTATAGTCTGAACTATTTAGTCGTTGGTGTAAACCAAGACAATTGAACCCACACCATAACAATTATAACCTCCGTATTGGTTTCTTAAGGTTGTGTCCGTTTCGGCCATGGACCACGCTTGGTTTCATAAGTGCTTTCCATTCTTTGAAGCGGCCGCACTTCGCACTTACGTAGGTGATCTCGTAGAAGAGTATCCCGCTATACTCCAACATATTCTAATATGTCTTAGGAATCATTAAAGGCCTTTTGCCTATCATCGTACCCTTTTTGCAGGCTATACCCCTTATCCTAGGAATGGGTCGGAGATTAATTCTCCAAGGTATTTATACAATCTTGTAGTTTGGTTGTCCCTTTTGAACCTAGATCTTGGGATCTCCAGTCAAATAGGTTGGGTATCCACCACAAGATTTTGATTATAGGGTTTTTAATCCCATTCCCTCGATAAACTATATACTTGATCTCTAGGCAAGCCTTTCGTGAGCGGATCCGCAATATTTTCCTTTGACTTCACGTAGTCAATGGACATAATGCCGTTTGAGATCAACTGTTTAATAGTATTGTGTCTACGACGTATATGTCTAGACTTAGCATTATGCATGCTAATCTGTGCCCTTCCTATAACAGATTGGCTATCGCAATGTATTTTAATTGCAGGCACATGTTTTTCCCAACAAGGAATTTCTTCCGAGAAACTTCTAAGTCATTCGGCTTCTTCTCCCGCTTTATCCAAAGCTATGAATTCAGATTCCATAGTGGATCTAGCGATACAAGTTTGCTTGGTAGATTTCCACGACACTGCAGCCCCTCCAATGGTAAACACATAACCACTTGTCGACTTGGAGTCTTGTGTGTCGATATCCAATTTCCATCACTGTATCCTTCCAATACAGCATGATATCTTGTATAGTACAATCCATAGTTCAGGGTGTATCTTAAATATTTAAGTACTCTCGTCAATGCCTTCCAATGGTCATTGTTTGGATTGCTCGTGAATCTACTTAATTTGCCAACCACATATGCAATATCAGGACATGTACAGTTCATGAGATACATGAGACTGCCAATTATCCTTGAGTATTCTAATTGCATGACAGGGTCCCCTTTGTTTTTAACAAAATGTAGATTCGGATCATAGGGTGTTTTTACAGACGACGTATCATTCGCGAGAAATTTCTCGAGTATTTCTCAACATAATGAGACTGTGACAACACTCGTCCTTCATATATCTTGGAGATTTTAATTCCAAGTATCACATCAGCTTCACCCATATCTTTCATTTCAAAATGTTTTATTAACATTTTCTTTGTCCCGTTGATGATTTCTAAGTTGATTCCCACTATGAGCATATCATCAACGTACAAGCATACTATTACATATGTTTTAGGCTTGTTTTTCATATATACACATTTGTCGCACTCATTAATTTTGAAACAATTTGACAACATAATTTTGTCAATTTTTTCATGCCATTGTTTTGGCGATTGCTTAAGGCCATACAATGACTTAACGAGTCTACACACCTTTTTCTCTTGTCCGGGAACAACAAACCCCTCGGGTTGTTTCATATAAATTTCCTCCTCAAGTTCCCCATTGAGGAATGCCGTTTTTACATCCATTTGATGTATCTCTAAATTGTTTAGAGCAGCGATAGCAATGATCACTCTAATGGACGTAATTCTCGTGACTGGTGAATATGTATCAAAGTAATCAAGACCTTCTTTTTGTCTATATCACTTTGCCACGAGTCCGTTGTACTTATCAATTGAACCATCGGACTTATATTTTCTTTTAAGAATCCATTTGCATTCTAATGGTTTACTTCCAGTTGGAATGTCTACCAATTCCCACATATGGTTTTGCATTATGGATTCTATCTCGCCATTAATAGCCTCTTTCCACATAGGAGCATCAGGACTAGATAAGGCGTCACTAACTGATCTTGGTTCATCGTCCAACATATATGTCATGAAGTCAGGACCATAAGTCTTAGCCACTTTGGTTCTCTTGCTACGTCGTGGTTCTACTTCCTCAATAGAGTCACGATTAGCGTCTTCATACGCCCTTTTTCTTAGGGCTCATTTCCTTGTTAGTTTTGTAAGGAAATACTTCATCAAAAAATACCATATTTCTTGATTCCATGATTGTACCTTCATGCACATCACTTATTTCAGATTTATGTACTAAAAATCGATATGCACTACTATTGTTAGCATAACCAATAAATACACAATCTATTGTTTTAGGCCCGATTTTCACTTGCTTTGGTTTTGGTACTTCTACCTTAGCCAAGCACCCCCACACTTTCAAGTATTTGTAGGAAGGTTTGTGACATTTCCATAACTTATAAGGAGTTTCATCCTTACTTTTGTGTGGTATTTAGTTTAGAATGTAGTTGGCTGACAGGATTGCTTCCCCCACAACTTCGGGTAGTAACAAAGTGCACTGGCGTTCAAACTTTCGTGTTTCAAGTTCTAAGCGTTATAGACTTACAAATCCAAATTAAAGTTTTTTATTTCTTGAAAATTTTGGATTTAAATGTACTTGCTTACAAAAGTTGAAACTTGGATAATATTCTCAAACTCGGTTCACAATTTGCAATTAAGCGCACTAACTTAAAAAACTCGAATTCAAGATTTTAAATCTTGCGAATTCAGGTTATAAGCGTACTAGCTTAGAAATTCAAAATGAACCAATTTGAGATATTACAACGCCTAATCAAAATTTGTGGCTTTGATTTATCACTTGTGTTTTAAGCGTACAAAGCTTAGAAACTCGAATTCAAGATTTTATAGTATTGCAAATTCAAGCTTAAGCGTCAAATTCTTAGACAACACGAGTATAATCTACTCACAATTTCCCAATCTCATTCTTGAAGTGTTTAAACACCTCACTGGCCTTGTCATTGCTTCATAGCAATAAAGTCACAACAATAAAGACAACAATATCATGTGCAAATATTGTTAACGTAACAAATTATTTTTCTCACATCTCTAGTTTGCACAATCTTTCTATCACAAAGATCATTGTGAGTAAACTCTAGAGATATTACGATTCTTCTAACAAATGAATGACGATTTTGTTAACTTGGTGCACATATAAGCAATAAATTTAACATTACAATTTGTGCTGCGAACTATGCTTTAAATGATCCTAACAATCATGCCACAAACCATAAGATTCACTACAAGAAGTAATACATAAATTTTATTGCTTTCAACAAATATCGTTATTACATTTATTTAGAATCACTCCATTATAGGAGTTTACAACTTTCAAAGATACACAATCTAATTTAAGCGGTAAGCGCTAGATCATCCAAATCAATTGAGAGAAGATCTTCTTCGATCGCATTGACTTGATCATTTGCTTTCCCACGGTGTCTTTGTTACGACAATCATTTGCCATGTGATTGGGATTTCCACACTTATAGCATTTTTCTTTGAACTTTTTCGCATTGCCACTGTTGGAGGCCGTACCGTCAAACTTACGCTTTGATCCGGTTCTTTGTTCAACTACGTTAGCCAGTGGTTCCATTTGAAACCTTCCCGCCTTTCTCTCGGAAACTTTGTTGTCCTCCTCGATTCGTAATCGAACCACAAGGTCTTCAAGACTCATCTCCTTTCGTTTGTGTTTCAGATAGTTCTTGAAGTCCTTCCACATAGGAGGCAATTTCTCAATCATAGCGGCGACTTGGAATGAATCACTTAGACTCATTCCCTCCGCATGAATGTCATGCAAGATCACTTGTAGATCTTGCACTTGCACCATCATAGGCTTGGTATCAACCATCTTGAAATCCAGGAACTGTCCAACTATGAATTTCTTCATGCCGGCATCCTCGGATTTGTACTTCTTTTCCAGCGATGCCCAGAGTTCCTTTGCTGTTTTCACAAGACAATAAACGTTAATACAATTTATTGTCTAACCCGTTTAGGATGTAGTTCTTGCATAGGAAATCGCTTTGATTCCATGCATCCAGTGCTGCCCTCTTTTGGGTGTCAGTCTCTCCTTCTTCAACCGTAGGAGGCTCCTCGGTTAAGAACCTTGCCAAATTTAGTGTGGTCAAATAAAATAGCATATTTTGTTGCCACCGCTTGAAGTCGTTCCCATTGAACTTTTCAGGCCTTTCACCATGGTGAACATGAGTCGTTGTTGTACTCGAAGAAGCCATTGAATTGCTCGAATATTGTCTTAAGATTGTTGTAAAAAAAATCTCTCTCAAAGTGTATCTCAGGAAAAAATAACAATGACTTCAAAACAATTTTTATGTCGAGGCGAGATTTGTAATCTCCGTCCTTAAGACAATATTGCCCCGCTATGGTGCTAACATCTGGTACGTGGCACCGCGCTTTGTGCGGTCCCCAGATAAACTAGTATATATATAGTATTTTAAAGATGACAATCTAGTTTGCCCTCATTATTTAGAAAATTAAATACATTTATTAATTCAGGTAAGCCACATATAAAATTTTCTACACGTTTACATTGCTACTACTCATCTATACATTAGTCCAAGGACTATGTGTCTCAATAAACTTCCTCTCGTTACAGCAATAAATCATGTCAAATTTAAGGGCCCCAAGCTCGCCTCGAGTTGACGTATGAATTTTCTTTTAGAACCCCTGGCATTGTGCTAAGGAACAAAAACTCACGGAATCATAACATGAATCCATTCAACTCAATTGACAGGCGATCTTGCACCAGTTAATACGATGCATAATATGATACACGATCTTTGGCATACAAAAAATACAAAAATCTCCATGAAGTTCAATATTTCCCCGCAATGTGAGATCACATTACCTCTTTTTACGAAACCGAAACAAGAGAAAATATATGTAAAGAAAAAGGGTACAAAAGCGTTGTTTTCTTTCTTTACGATGTTTTGAGAAAAGAACCTCGAGGAAATATTTTAAGAAGGTTAAATGGATGTTTGAATTTATTTTGGGAAAATGAGGTTAGTAATTACATTTAAGCGCATATGTTTGTAACAAGACATAGTTAGTTACGAAACAAAGGACATCGGATGTTTTACGCAGCATGCTCTTCCTTGCTTGATATATAAAGATAGATATCAAACATATGGTAAAAGGAGTTATTAGTGGTCAATATATATAGAATGCAGACTTTCTGATATTGGCCCATATAGTTTTCAAGTGCATCATTCAGTTCTATAAAAACCTCCCCACAAACATTATCGACTCGCAAAACCAGTATCTCGACTCCATCTATAGCTACAAACTCGACCGAGTTGTTCTTTATAAGGACAAACTAGTACTGTACCAGTTGCCCTTATTAAGATTATTCAAGCATACATAATTAAGACTAAAAAAGCCAATACAAAAGGAAAGAAGAAAAGAAAAACAAGCTCTTGCATGCAATCTCCTTGGCACCCGAAGCTAGCAAAAGGCGCTACTAAGCAAACACCAAAAACCTAGCAGTAAATGCAGCTTTATCAACGAGGACGCACTTAGTATGTGTAGCCCTTGACAAACATTCCCTTCTTAGCTTCCTCACTCTCACCCTTGGCTGAGTATTTCCCGAGCTGGGCCAAAGAGTTTGCTTTTGCCCGCACCAGAAGTGATTTCTGTGCAGCCTCTATATTCTCTGGGCGTCCTTGCCATGTCTTGAGGACACTGTTCTGTAATGCTCGAGCGTAGGAGAAGGAAACGTGCCATGGGTTGGGACTTTGGTTCATTGCGTTGAGGTTCAATGTCGCTTCTACTTCAGATTGTCCTCCTGACAGGAACTAAAAGATGAAAAATACTTAGAATGGTGTGTCAGTCCAATACAAGTACAAATATAAATGTTGGCTTTGCCAGACAAAACCAGAAAAATATGGCCAACGATACAACATATTTCTGATTTAAGTATTCGCTTCAAGCTGTAACAATTATTCTTGAATTTGTTTTGTGGTATGAAAACAACCATTATAAGCCTCATAAACTCATTATAAAGTTTTGGTAGTTAAATTTCACTTAGTTAATAGATTTGCTAATGTTAGTAAACAATTTTGCCATCAAGGCATTTAAAGAATCATAATCACCAGTGTTCACAATTCGATTAACCAACATAAACAAACCATAAATGAACTCTTGATTTCAGTATGAACTGCACGCTAACCCAAAAAATTTTATTTGGTTACCAAAGATATAACCATCCGTCAACTCACCAGCACCCTTTGTAGAGCAAGGACCAGAAAACCATTTGAACAAAAAAGTTAAAAAAGAAGTCTGCATAAAAACAAGAAGAAACAGCAGGGAAGTAGTTATGATCACTAATAAATGCAAGAGTTTAGTACCATGATTCCAGGAACAGCAGGAGGCACTCTTCTTTTGAGCATGGTGAGCGTGTATTGGGCAATGGTTTCTGCAGAAGCCTTCTCTTTGTGTTCAGCACCGGGAGTTACCATGCTAGGTTTAAGTAAAATCCCTTCAAATACAACATTATTCTCAGCCAAGTAGTAGAAAACCTCAGCCCAGACCTTCTCTGCCACTTCAAGAGTCCTCTCAATTGGGTGGTCGCCGTCAAGAAGAATCTCAGGTTCAACAATCGGCACAAGACCATTATCCTGCATACAAATTGGACAAAATATTATCTCTTTGCTACCATTTTTGGAAACACAAAATAAGTCTAGCTTTCTTAGCTTCGAGGTTGAGCATATCATAAAAGATGGAATTGGAAAAAATAGATGCAATGGCATTTGAAAAGGTACCTGAGAAATGGCAGCATAGCGAGCAAGACCCCAAGCTGCTTCTTTAACAGCCAAAGCAGAGGGACCGCATGGGATGCTCACAACAGTTCTCCTAAATTATTTGGATGCAAAGAAAAAAGGGTGGTAAATACACCAAGATACATAAATATTATATAGATAGATATAATAATATTTGATATGATATTATTTGATTTATAATATAGATGGTAATTAGCAGATTTGGTAGAATCTTAGGGATTCTTAAGTTGATTATTAGACATATAATATTATACTATATAATGGAATAAGTGCTCTATTGAAAGAGTATTGAGTTTGGTATTTAAATTCAGTTTTATTGACATGGTATCAGAGCCAGCTTAAAACAAAAAGGGAGCTAGGGTTTACAGGCTGCGCTGGGCTTATGACCCCAGGCTTAATCGCCTTCTTTCCAGCGGCAACGCTGGGGGCAGGCGTTGGTCGCTGTTTCTTTGTTGTTGTTTTTCCCCTTCGCGTACTGTTTGTGCGACAATCTGTTTCTTTTCGTCGGATTTTCCATGGCCGAATCTTGCACGATGTCTTGGGTTTGCGATTATTGTAGATTGCGTTACTATTCATCGCACATTGTTCATCGTTTACTGTTCATCGTTTAATGTGCATCGTGTTACTATTCATCGTGTTACTGTTCAACGCATTTTCCCCCTCCGCAATCTCCTTTCTTTGATTTTGGAGTGATCATGACTTTCAGTGGGATACTCCTTCATGAAATCACCAAAGCGTTGTGTGGGTTCCTGGAATTTGGTCACAATCCCTCTGTTTGTTCTAAGAGTGGTTGATTTTTTTTTCCGGAATATTTTATGTGGGTGCTCGCAAATCAATTGGATTTGCTCTTGGTCGATCCGTTCGATGCTTTGGGCAAAACGTTTCTTGGGAGTGCACGTTCCGTGATTTGCTTTTGGTGCGGATAGGTGTTTGGGTCTTCGGTTTTCTGCATATGTTCTTCGTTCCACTGATTTCTGGAATTTTTGGTTCTTCCCTGTAGTGGTTTTGTTCGTCTCGATCCAAGATTACATCCGTAATTTTTTGGGTCACCGACTGGTTGGTGGTTTAGGGCTTTTGGAATTTTTTTGGCATCGATCGTGTAGGGTCTTTACCTCAGCAACTTTAATATTGATGATTGTTCACATGTACTTGTTCCAGAGACAGTTTCTTTAGAATCAAAGCTCGTTGCTTTTGGCCACTACATCAACCGCAGTATGCTTTTGTGGGTCAAGCATCATATGGACTTACGATCTGGCTTTCGTGATTTGTTGTTAATGCACGCTGTATATCTTCATCATTTGTTCCGGGGGCGGAATCTTCATTTTGTGGCTTCTGCTCGATTTTGGGACCAGGGTGACCACAACACTTCCGATGTGTGCGGTGATCGGTACTTTTGCCGCCGCGTTTGCAGTGTCCTTGCACGGTAGTTGTGCGTTTGAGCCTTGCACGGTAGTTGTGCGTTTGAGCCTTGCACGGTTATTGTACGTTTATACTTTTGTCGCGGTACGAGACGTATTTTGCACAAGTGTTTGCGACGGATTTGCCCGACTATGGTGTTGATTCTTCTGCAGCGGATTATTTGGATTGATTGATGTTTTTTGATCGGGCAGTATCAATTTGCGAGGGGATGCCATGGATATTACATAAATATTATATAGATAGATATAATAATATTTGATATGATATTATTTGATTTGTAAAATAGATGGTAATTAGCAGATTTGGCAGAATCTTAGGGATTCTTAAGTTGATTCTTAGACATGTAATCTTATATTATATTATACCATATATATAAGAGGGGAAGAGGTTACTGTTCCAATGAACAGTAACCTCTTCCCTTTTTTCACTTTTTTTTCTTTTTTTTTTAATTTTTTTTTGTTATTTATTATTTGTTGAATAGGTTATTGCCCTTCCCTTTTTTCCCTTTTTTTTGTTATTTTCTTTTTTTGTTATTTATTATTTGTTCAATAGGTTATTGTTCCTGTGATATTCGGTCGTCGCTTTTTTATTTTTTAAAATTTTTTTATTTACTTTTTCATTTATTTTTGTATTTTTTATAAATATTCGGCATGATAAATTATACCATATATATAAACTTTTTTTTCTTTTTTTTTTGTTATTTTCTTTTTTTTTTGTTATTTATTATTTGTTCAATAGGTTATTGCCCTTCCCTTTTTCCCTTTTTTTTGTTATTTTCTTTTTTTGTTATTTATTATTTGTTCAATAGGTTATTGTTCCTGTGATTTTCGGCCTTCGCTTTTTTATTTTTTAAAATTTTTTTATTTCCTTTTTTTTTTAGTTTTTCATTTATTTTTGTATTTTTTATAAAATATTCGGCATGATAAATTTCTGATAGATTGCAGGTCGTCGATTTTGCTTGTTTATGTACATTTTGATTTTTTGCTTACCTACGACCCATTGTTGATATATGGTATTACTTTGTTCAAATATTCCCTTAATGTATAAGAAGATTATATCAAAACCCTTGACCCAATAGTGCATCCCTCTTATCTCAATTTTTAAAATTTTAAATGTTTTCTTTTTTTTTTATAGAAAAAGCCTTGTTGATTTTGTCAAGTATGAATTTAAAAAAAAAACAGATAGTTTAAAATAGATTTTTGTCGTGACAAACTTTAATAATAATTTTTTATGTGAACTTATTTTAAAAAAAAAGAGTTAAAAATAAGTTTTCGTTGTGGCAAACTTTAATAATAATTTTTTATAAAATATTCGGCATAATGAATTTTTGGTAGATTACAGGTCGTCAGTTTTGCTTGTTTGTATACAATTTGAGTTTTGGCTTACCTACGACCCGTTGCTAATATGTGATTGTTCTCGGTTACATTTGTTATGATGTTTGGCATCAAAATTTCCCTTCATGTACAAGGAGATTATATCAAAAAAAATAGAAAATATTAAATTATGATAATTATATATTACTTGTTTGATAATAATTTGGGTAATATAAGGGCAATATCCTAAAATAACAATGCAACTACAACAATGAATATAAACTATAATTCCTCTTATGAGATGCTCGCTACTGCTATGAGAAACCGAATACATATCTGCATTATGAAATGAACCATCATCATTTTGAAAACTCTTGCGAACAACTTTTGATTGTTTTTTTGGAGTTCATTGAGATTTACTTTTATTGTGATATCTGATGTCATCTACTACTGTTTCGTAGATGACTTTTGTTTAGAGATTCTATTGGGCCCTACAAGGATATCATATGACAACTCTTGCTATGGTGTGCTGTTGGGGAAGACTTTTGTTTACTCCAACCTATTTGATTTTATACACGTACGATTTTGTATGTTCAATGCGTATGAACCATCTTTTTATTCTCTAGAACTGTCTGTTGAACTTTTGTCGACACTTTATTGGACATATATACCAGATTATAAGCTCACTGGCACCACGCCTTGCGTGGTGCCAAATTAACTAGTAATGGAATAAGTGCTCTATTGAAAGAACATTGAGTTTGGTATTGAGATTCAGTGTTAATGACATATACAATACCATTTTGCAAAACGAGCCCCTTGCTTATAGTATTCAGCAGAGCGAGATGCCAATCCGTCTAAACCCTGGCACCAAGATTCATTGTTTGATCCAGGTAGAGGAACCAAACCCTGTCAAATAAAATAAAGGAAACACAGAAAGTAAGATATTAACGAACTGGTCATAGCATCACAAAGTATTTTGTAGGCAGCATAAAACATTACGCCAAACATCATCTACGGGTATACTGCTATAAATGTCAAACCAAAATGGACTTCTATAATTGCTCACCTTATCAACTTTGATACCAGGTACAATATTCTCACCATGCAAACGATCCACAAATTTTTTCCCATCTGTTGTTGATTGGTAAAGTGTCTCCTCAAAGAGAATAGCGCCAGAAATATAATCACCAAGGCCAGGAGTGGTCAATAGAAGTTGCCTATATGCCTGTCTGTTGGTTTCCGTGTTGTCAAGTCCAATGGAAGCCAAGCGCTTTCCGCAGGTAGCATTTGATTCATCAATTGCAAGGATCCCCCGACCTGGAGAAGCAATTGATTTCTGTTTCCAATAAAAATAAACAGAAACCACTTTAGCGAGGACAATAAACTTGAAGTCACAAATCACAAACAAATGCAGTAAACCATTGGATTTTGGATTTAGATGCTTCATGTTAGTTCCTCCCATCTTGACTTTATATGATGGGAATCATATACAAAATAGGCATCGAAAAATATTTAAAATAGAACAGTAGAATTTAAGGTTTAGATCTTTACAAACCAGAAAACAGAAAATCAAGGAGAAGAAATTAAAAGACACGTAGGAAAACAAGAAAGATGCAATGCATACTTGTTTTCAAAACTAGTGCTTAAGAGGTCAAGCTCATCATTCAAAAGAAGAGATGACTGAGCCTTAATCGACCTATTTACAAATAATAGTGAATGAAATAGAAGAGAGACTCAAGAAATTTAAAGAATTAATTTTTGCAGGTCAGCTTGCATATTAATGAAAAACAAAGTCAAAATACAAAGGCGTGAAATATGACCACACAACACCTTTGAGCCGTGAATCTTTGTGCATACAATTAATTTTAACATTTACCTTTTTTAAATAGCTAGAAGATCTTCAATTAAACTATTTGACTAACTTTTTCAAGGGTTTGTTAGTGTAATATCAATTTTCTCAACACCAAAAACAGAGCATTAATCATCTTGAAATTCAAATTTACAAGTAATCAGTGCTAATCTGGATAGTTTCTCATTAAATCTGCGCAAAGAAAAAACAAGTAAATTAAAGCTAAAATTAGAGGAACGTCATGCAACATCTAGAGTCCTCATAAAAGCAGACAACAATATCAGATATAGCATCGAGGCATTCAATCCTCGCACACTAAAACAAATTAAGTGTAAAGATTTACTTTTTTACATACCAGGTTACAAGAAAAAACAAAACCGGAAAAAGATTTCTTAAATCGTCCAGAAACTTTATGAATCACTGCACATTCAATTATTTGACTATCAATTAAATTAATCTAACTAATGAAACGCAACAGAATCGCTTACAGCGGTCTTAATGAGTTCATCAGTATAAGATCCGGCTCGAATGACGGAGACACGGCTATTGAGGAAACGAGCCGTCGATTCGGACCGTTGATTGATTGAATGTTGACCGGCGATCCACGCTGAGGAGGATGCGTCAAATTTCACGGCAGTCGAGCAAGCCATCACCTTTTCGTTGTTTAGCAGGTCTTTATAGATGAATTGAAGATAGTTTTGGTGTGTACTGTGAAAAGGGACAGTTTTATTATGATGAAAGAGAGGTGTACTGGTTATTTCATTATTCTCGTAGAATCCGCTTGGCAGTAGAAGACAACGAAAAACGAATAAACGATGGTATTAATTTTATTGGACTCCTCAAACTATGTCTCTCATCTTTTTAGAACCCCAATATTATTAATTATATTAGTTCTTCACCCCTTTATCATACTTGTTTTCATATTAATCCTTCGCATATGAAGGCATTAGTTTAATATTTCTAAACTTAATTCATTTTTCTTGCTAGAAAAAAAAAACTAACTTAGTTATTCTAATATTTAGGATATCATACAGTGTTATAAAAATTGATTTTTAAATTGTTTACTTAAAGAATCAAGTCAAAATTGTAGCAAATATTGGTTGGCACAAAGTCGACAAAGGACAGGTTATTGCAACTTAAACTTTTATTTTTTATTTAAA
This sequence comes from Haberlea rhodopensis, assembly GCA_907163345.1. Classification (NCBI taxonomy): domain Eukaryota; kingdom Viridiplantae; phylum Streptophyta; class Magnoliopsida; order Lamiales; family Gesneriaceae; genus Haberlea; species Haberlea rhodopensis. Next base: position 6,626,126 of record CAJQUN010000002.1, on the reverse strand, counting down.
GAGGCCATCTCCTACTCAATTTCCACTGGCCCTGCCCAATGCAAATACAAGCCTTGAACTCCGTCAAAAAAGAGATCGTTACGTCGACTTGAAGGAATTTACTAATTGAATGTCTGCGATGATCTCTTTGTGAGTCAATAAATTACATGCGGTCAATGTAATAATCTCTTTGTGAGAGAGATAATTCGTCTAAACTTTGAAGAATTCGGTACTGCTAGAGGGCAGAGCCAAATAAGTCACGACCCCTCAAAATTTAGAATTCTGATAACAGAGTTGAGCCATAGTTATGCCTGAGACACAACAAACCGTTTGGATGCTACTATCACTGTTAAACTGTTGTTCGCTTGCTGCCAAATGAAAAACACACTTTTCACATAAGAATCACAACAAAAAAGAGCAAAAAGGAGATCATAGAATGGTTATAACTCTTCTGAGTTCCAACACAAAAACCAAGAACTTGGATAGCAACTCACTGTCAATCCCACAGAACCTAAGATATTAGCATATATGTAATTTGCAGCTTGTACACAAAACATTTTTCTCACAGGCAAGTAGCATATATCACCAACCAGAAGTCCAGAGTCGAGGATAACCGAGCACTTCAAAAATAAATCTTTTGCATATTAGAAGGTCATAGATATTCGATTACTATGGTTTTTTTACAAAGAAATTACTAATCTAATCTGAAATCTGAAATACAATAAACGCTATAATCAGTAAACAAATGCAAAAGGGAAACTAGGAAAATAAACTTCAGGTCGAATTCTCAACTTTCATGATAATTCCTGTCCTAAACTCCCCAGCTAAAGTTACATTCTTGGCCTTAACAAACCGTGATTTCTTGAACAATCTCAGAACCTTTTCCAATTCCCTAGGTCCACATTCCTCCACTGCCACAACACAAAACCCACCTCTCCTCACCGTCCTCTCAATCTCCCCAACGTACCGCCACGGAAAGAGAGCCCGGTCCAAATAAACACCGAACCCAACATCAAAAATCCCATCAAAAAACGGTAAATTATGGGGATTCGCTCGGCTCACCAACGGCGGAGAATCCACCAACTCCACACCAGTCACATCACCCACGCCCAATTCATTCATCGCCACAACGGCATGACCTGGTCCGGCGGAGACAATCAGGGCTCGAGAATGGTTAGAAATGTGGAGGGTTTTGAAGAAGGCGGCGTAAGATGATACCGCGGTGGTCCATGATTTCGTGGACCAGATGCGACGATTCCGCTTGTCAAGAGAGGTGTAGTAGCGGGGATTGAAATCACACGTGGATGTGGGAAATCTGGTGTGTGGCTTCGGGTTCGGGTCTGACGGATCCACGCAGGTTTCGGGGGTTTGGAGATAGAGGAAGAAAAAGGTTAATGTGGCTAGAGTTATGGAGGCATATGAGAGCTTGTTCAAGAAAATTTGGACGTGGTTTTCCATGAATCAAGCATCCGAAAGCTGAAGTCGGGTGTTCTAGTGGGATTTGTCGAGAATGAATTGGGAAATAATGGGGAAAGGAGAGAGAGTTCTAAAGGTGTGGGTGACCATTCAATCTTGAAATAAGAATAATTATATTTTGAATATTATTAAATAGAATAGTCTTATACCTTGAGCCTCTTTAGTTGCCATGATTAGGGGTAAATATATTGATAAATAACATCAAATTTGATATGGGATAACTAATTGTTTGGTGAGAGATGAGAAAAATATTTCTCACCCCTTATTTAAAAAAAAAAACATTCTTACATTTTAATTTTAACCAAATTAAACTTTTTTGACATAATTTTACTTTTTTAAACATTATTATTACATCCACTTTAATTTTTATTTTTTTGGGATTTCTATTTTAAAATAGAAAATATGCATTTTCAACCAAATTAATTTTTCAAAATAAAAAAATAGATAAAGACAACCTAACATAGTATTATTAATAAAAGTACGATGGCAAAAAAGTAGTTTACCACCTGATCATAATTATAATTTCAATCTAATCATTGAAATTAAACATACTATTATTTTTGTACTATTAAATTATATTTTTATTATTTTATTTAATTTATTATTATTATTATTATTGCATTATCATTTTTTATTATAACTTTTATCTTATTATATTATGATTATTAATATTATTTTTATTATTTTTGTGATTATTATTGTTATGATTATGATAACAATACGCTAATGTATAAGTTGGTTAAAATACATAGAAAAAGAGAACAATTGTGTATAAAATATATAAGAATTGATGTGGGAATAATTATACGTGATTATTTAAACAAGTAGTCTTTGTTGATTATGATTTTGAAATAACATTTTTTATAATTTTTAGTCTTTATTTTTTATATGTTTGAATGTTATTTTGTAAAAATAAAAAACCTTTAAAAAAATCACATATAAAAAAAGATGATTGCCCAATGTTTTAAAACCATCCATAAACACCAAGCTAAAATGCGGTCGAATGACTATTGGTCTATTGCCATTAATGCGGGAATAGCCTTTGCTATGGCTATGGGAATATGCCTTGGTATAGGGAATGAAGTGGGAATGGAATGGGAATGCTCGTTCCATTCCCATTTCATTTCCACACATCGGGCATGATCTTAGTGTTAGAGTAGGTGTCTTACAAGTTAATTATTGGCTATATTATTTGTACACCTTTCTGTAAAACATTACTTATCTAATTAATGATATTTTTATGGCACCTTTTATCTATATACAAATGTAAGATATATAGATAAAGACCTTGAGATTATTATAGTCCATAGGAATGTGATTATACAATTGTTGGCAATCATGAAATATATTCACCAGTGACTGTAATCTCTAAACTTGTTCCTGATCGATGAGCAGTGTCATAAGAAGGTTACAAACTCTGTTCGCTCGAGACCAATATTCATGATGTGTTGTTGCTACGTTTCATCAGCACTGATGTAGAGACATCCACACATATGAATAGGTGCTTCTGGACAACACTCGCCCTAAATTCTCTGAGTGGTTCCCACTGATCAAGTGGATAATTTATAGTTGCAGTTGTACACCATTAATCATAATGACCGAAAAACACCACTATGGCTCTATTCTATGAGCACTACACTGTGACTTATTTTTCGATCCCAAGAGGGTCATGAAGGTGTCAATGTTCGGTATTGATGTAAGTCAAATAGAAGCTTGTGCATTGTTGTTGGGGATTCGCCGCTCGTATACGTGTGTGGATGTCCTATGTGTTCTGTCAAATTAATAACCCAAGGAGCAGTAAATATGTTTTAGAGGAAAGAGTTCATCTAGTTACATATGGAAGGGTTATGATACTTTGGAACATGCACATAGTTATTAGATTTATATTGGGATCTCGATTGACCAATACCCCAAGATCTAATCGGGACATATATGTTGAAAGGATCGTATTGTATGCTAACTGTAATTGAAGGTTCTTACAAGCACTATCAGTTTGTATCTAGGGGATCGTGACGCGTTGTTGCTAGGCGCTAATCACGATTCATTAGATTAAACCAAAATATGATTTCGGCTATTGATAATTAAATGAGTTTAATTGATCGCTAGTGGCACATAAGGGTATGCCCGCAAAAGAGCAAATGAGTTTGTCTCTAAAATCACAAGAACTTGTGATCTCATGTCTAGCATACACTTGAACCCTTCAAGGTCACACAAAATACCGGCCAGATTTTACCCTAACAGGATAGTTAAATTAAAGTAGTTGAATTTAATGAAAAAAGATCTTAATATGATTAAGCCTTTAAAAGATAATTAATTCGAGGAGTTCAATATAATAACATGAAAACTTAATATGATTAAGTGTTCAAGCTTATAATAGATATTATAAGCTGATTTTATAATTGACATGACCATTCTGAAAAATTAACCATGTATGGAAAGTTATCATTTTGGGGAAGTTGTCATTTTCGAAAAGTTACGAAAGGTGAAAAATATGATTTTACAGTTGTAATAACGAACTCAACACGCTCGTCATGAAAATAAATTTGATTTATTTTTCTGGATTACAGATTTTAAGATACAGTTAAATTTGTGTATAGATGATATATAAATTTTGTGGGGCTCGTTGTAAAAAAATAAAATAAAATAAAAAATATAAATAATTATAATAGAAATTCACGTGGAGAGTAGTTGCCATTGCCATTTTTTTTTTAATGGTCGACAGATGTATCTTATAATTATTCATTCAGAAGATTGAATTCTAGTGAGAAGGTGATTCATTTAAGTCGGAAGAATTAGAGGGCCGAGAGCAAAAAAAGGAAGTTTGGAGAGAATTGTGAAAATTCTTCAGAGATGCATTTGCAAAATTTAGCCGTGCATTTTTCAACGAAGGAAGCAATTGTTGCTTCAGTTTCTTTGTGACAATTGAGCAATCTATATATTGTTACTATCTTAGTTTTATAACGATATTAGAAATCTTGTTTACATAATCGAATTATTGTCTAGTGCCAATAATTTCGAGGTAAAACTGGGAGGTTGGTGGACCGAATTTTAGAGGTTCGTGATCAACCTGAGCGGTCAACAAAGAATAAGACCGTCGATCCATCCACAACTTAAAGTCGCGAGGTATAATTTTAAACGCCATATGAATGTTTAAATAGTATGAATTAAAGCAGAACCGGTTCCCGACGGTTGTTGGCCGAAGATTTTTAAATTTCGCTGCATGTCGGTGTCGGACGTCGAGGAACACTAACACTTAGATTCTTATGCATCGTTTAGTATATTTTGGTGAATGTAAGATAAATTATAATTGTTATTTACTAATCATTCACTTATATCATCTTATTTATAATACCAAAGTGATATTCATTTATCTCATCTCATTTATAGTACCAACTAATCACTCTAATCGACCACGTATGCTTCGGTTTTTCATTTTCTTTCCCCCTTTCTACTAATTTAATTTTTTTTAATATTGATTTTCAAGTAACATAAAGATTAACTAAATTTTGCTAATGATTAACACCCTTATTTATGTGATCGAGCTAACTAGAGTAGTAAATGAATTTCTAGGCTCACGTATTAAAAAGTTTATCATAATTTTTAAAAAAAATTGAAATTGAATGTTAAGTACACAATTTATGATAAAGCTAATAATACAATGATAATTTAATTAAATTTTTTTTATAAAACTATTTTTCTCAAGCTCAAATACTCCAATTTTAGACTCCTCCGTAACCTCTCGGCTTATCGTATCGCTTAAATTATACATTGTGCTCACAATCCATTTTATTATCGACTTCGTCATTTATCCCCACAACATTGGGTTTATTTATCGAAATATTATAAAAAATAAAAAAAAATTCACAAATACCGTAACTAAAAAAGAATTTACAGAAATACAGTAACTCGCCACTTGAAGTGGCGGGTTCAACTTTTTTGAAGTTGAACCCGCCACTTCAAGTGGCGAGTTCATAATTTTTTTTTTAAAAAGTTGAAGAGACGGGTTCACTTTAATAAAATGAACTCGTCTCTCGAAGAGACGAGTTCAGCTTTAATAAAGTGAACCCGTCTCTTCGAGAGACGGGTTCCCCTCTATATAATGCCGCCCCCTCTGAATCATACCACTACCCTTCTCCGAAAAATAATATCGGCGGCCCTTCCCACCCCCAATTACCAAGCAGCAATACAGCTTCGACGATAAGGTGATGCGATTTATTTTAATCATTAAATTTTTTTATTGTTATATATTTTAGGTTTATAATTTGTTAATGTTGTTAATATTTTAATAATTTTTGTTATAATTTAAGGATTTTTATAATTTATATTATATAATAGATTTATGTATTTTTAGATTGTTAAAATTATATAATGTGTTAGATTTAGATTTATAAATTAGGATTTTTTTGTTATAATACTCAAATTTCACTCCGGATTCTTTTCCTAAATATGCTTATTTTTTATATATTATTATAACTATTATAATTATAATAATAATAATTATTATTATTATGCTATTCTTTTTCATTATAATAATTACATTTAATATTATTATTATAATAATAAACAATATCGTAATACACAATATACATTTTATACATATATATATATATATAACGTGTATATATATATATATAAACGTGTATACATATATATATATAATTATATATATTATGTTATATTATAAAAATGAAAAAAGGTTTAAAAAAAACAAAGTGGATTTAATTATTTCATAAATGTTTATTTTTTTAATAATTACTTTTATAATAACACTAATTTTTTATGTATTTTTTGAACAGATTGCTAAGTAATTTTATTTATTACATTCAACACTATGGATATACGGATGCATTATGGACCACGTGATGATAGCTTGTTGACGATGCAGTCAAAGCATAGATCTGAGAACGTGTTTAATGGTGAACTCGATGTGATTTTACGAGGTAGACGCACATATGGTCCTTTTTGGGCTATATTTAAGGATCAAGATGCCCCGTATAATCGGCCACACCCGAGAGTACTGAGACTATTATATTATATGGGTTTTTACGGAGTATACCGGTGTGGTCAGTTTCGTCCTGACTTTCATCTCATCACTGCACTGGTAGAGAGATGGCGCCCTGAGACACACACTTTTCACCTTCGAGTAGGTGAGGCGACAATTACATTACAAGATGTCGCTGTGATATGGGGGATTCCAATTAGTGGTCGTCCTGTTATAGACCAGGATACAGAGATGTCTGTAGAGGAGTGGCATACTTATGTCCATGAATTCTTGGGTTACATTGCTAGAGATGGTGAGATTGACGGGGCATGTATGAGGACTTCGGGATTGGGACAGCACATGAAAGCACACCCGATCAAAGATGATAGTGACGAGTACCAAGTTGAGCAGTATGCTCGTGCATGTGTCTTCCTTCTTTTTGGGGGTGCGATGTGTCCGAATAGTTCAGGAAACACTATCCCACTTATATATCTGACCCTACTAGAGAATATTTATGATGTCAGAGGATATAGTTGGGGTAGTGCTGTCTTGGCGTTCTTGTATCGAGAGCTCTGCACGTCAGCTGACAAAACAAAGTCCACCAAATGTGGTCCATTGCAGCTATTACAGGTAGAATATATGTCTATGTCTTTACATCCTTATGCTTTACAAATTTAATTTTCTACTAAAACATATTATTCAAATACTGCAGATTTGGGCATGGTCTCGAATTACACCACTTAGACCACATGTACATAAAATCATTGTAGACATGGATGAGTGGTGTTACGATAACTTCGAATTGATACTTCCTAGTCCTCCATACGGTGCACGGTAAAATATTACATTTGATTTGGGTTTATTTGCATGCATATCCTAATACATTAAACTACATTACAAAATTGGCAGATGGAATGCCAGAATGAGTTATATCCAGACGGCTCGCTATTCAGTTAGAATATTCCGTGAGATACTTGATCTCATGATGCCGCACCAGTTTATATGGCAGCCATATGACACTACAGCACCGTATTACGTGGACTTACCGGAGGACTGTGCACCTTATTTATGGACGGCCATATGTCCACTTATATTCTATGCATTTGTTGAGTGGCACTATCCGGATAGGGTGTTACGACAGTTTGGGATGATACAGCATATACCTGCAACTCCAGGAGGTCAACATTTACATCTCCATAAGTATGATCGTCGAGGACGATCTGGATGTGATTGGTCGTATTTTCATCGTTCATATATAATTATGTGGGAAACTCGGAGTTCGGGTGATGCTAGTGGACCACATATCACTTCTGCTATCACGACCGGAGATGGATATATGGAGTGGTATGATAGAATTACACGCCGGTTGATATCGCCTTTCGACAGTCTTCAAATCCGACTACATGTGGTTAGAGGACGCAGAACAACAAATCCGACTACATGTGGCACTGTAGGGCGTTTAGGACAGCGTCCATATAGATAGATTGATTGATTTGATGTTATTTGTTGAATCTTTATATAAGAAAATTAGCATATAATTGTATCAATGATGTAATATTGTTGTGTTATTATCATAATTTGTACAATTTAAATCAATCTTCATTTATGATGTAATTTTTGAGCAGGTTACTTATAATAAGAAAAACATGCATAATCAAAATTATAATTTTTCTTATTTAAATTTAAATTTGATTTCAAATTTGACAAAATCGATTTCTCGAATATTCCCAAGTTTGATGTTTGGTTTTGCTTCGTATTTAGGAAAATAGTAAAAAATAATGTCATAAATTATAAAATCTAGATAATTTATCAGAACATAATTAAAAAGTACCATTCAAGTTATAATAATCTTTCAGGAGCAATTTATTTCTAAATATTTTTTTTAGGGTAGTGGAGAGGATTCGAACTCGAGATGTCTTATATTGAGAATATATGATAATCACTATGTCAATGTCTTGTTTGATTATATATATATATATAATGTAGTAAATATTAAATTTAAATGCTGATTTTAATTTTAATGTAAATTTTTGAACAGTTACTAGCAATTTTATATCTCCTATTCTTACGATGATTCGATGTCGTCAGCATATAGAAATATACCACAATCCATTGTTTTATTTTTAAATTATTCAAATATTAAAAAAAAAAAATTTTATAAAACGAAATTTAAAAAAAAAAATAAATAACCATTGAACCCGCCACTTGCGGGTTCAACTTTTTTAAAAAAAAATTATGAACCCGCCACTTGAAGTGGCGGGTTCAACTTTTTTGAAGTTGAACCCGCCACTTCAAGTGGCGAGTTACTGTATTTCTGTAAATTCTTTTTTAGTTACGGTATTTGTGAAATTTTTTTTATTTTTTATATTATTTCGATAAATAAACCCACAACATTGCCTATATAATATAAAATAAAGGTTCAGTTATTAAACAATTAATATAATTAATCAAATATTTTTATAACACATTATTGGGTTTTTTTTATTTAATTAACCTCAAATTAAAAAATATTTAACAAAATAACCTCAAATTAAAAAAAATTAACAAAGTAACCCAAAACGTCAATTGGGTTGGCGTCTTCGGTAAAAGACGCCAACCCAATTGACGTGTCTTGGACACGCCAAAGTTGGCCTCGCCAACTTCAATGTATTTAATGTTTTTTTGTTTTTTAAATTAAAAAACAAATTTAAAATAAAATAAAATAAAAATATATACAAGTTCAATATTTGTATCGACTTGGTTGCGCACAACTCATAAATCAACTCAATATGATTAATATAAATTGACTGATGTATTATTTTATGTTTTTTCTTTAAAATAAGTATATTTTGAGTTGGTGTATAAGTTGAATGGAAATTAGGTAGTGCACGGCACGGCTCGTTTAATCGTGCGGTGCCGGCACGATTTGAAAATGGGCCGTGCCGTGCCGGCCCATTTCCACAAGAGGTCGGGCCCGGCACGGCCCCTACGTGCCGTGCGTGCCATGGGCCATGCCGTGCCGGCCCAGCCCATTTCAAGTTTTTTTAATAATTTTTTTTTATTTTTTGGCCTAATGATCGATCGCCACCTAACTGACGATCGATCGCCAGTTAGGTGGCGATCGATCTCCTGTTAGGTGGCGATCGATCGCTACAAATTTTTTTTTATAAAAAAAATGGCCCGGCACAGCCCATGCTACAGTGCCGTGCCGTGCCAGGCACGGCACTGTAGCAAAACGTGACGTGCCGTGCCGTGCTCGTCCCGTGCCTCGTGCCGTACGCTCCGTTTGACATCTTTAGGTATATAAAAGCATTTTCGACTGCAGTTGGATTTGTATATATTTTTGTTTTATTTTATTTTAAATTTGTTTTTTATTTAAAAAAAACAATTTTTTTTTTAAAACATTGAAGTTGGCGCCGCGACGGCCATGCCAGAAATGCTTTTATGATGATTTATATTTTTATTCAACTCAAGAATTAGGAAATCTCCAACCAACATCATTATTTTGACTGAGTCAGTGTCTTCAAACAGACACTGCAGTCGAAAATACTTTTATATACCTGATTTGCTTTCAACTTATACACCAACTCAAAATAAACTTATTTTAAAGAAAAAAACATAAAATAATACATAAGTCAATTTAGACTAATGATATTGAGTTAATTTATGAGTTGTGCGCAAACCAAGTCCATACAAATATTGGACTTGTATATATTTTTATTTTAAATTTGTTTTTTATTTAAAAAAAAAACAAAATTTTTTTTTAAAACATTGAAGTTCGCGCCGCGACGGCCATGCCTGGAAATACTTTTATGATGATTTATATTTTTATTCAAATTAAGAATTAGGAAATCTCCAACCAGTAATATTATTTTAACTGTGTCAGTGTCTTCAAACAGACGTCATCACTGCAGTCGAAAATGCTTTTATATACCTAATTTGCGTTCAACTTATACACCAACTCAAAATAAACTTATTTTAAAGAAAAAAAAATATAAAATAATACATCAGTCAATTTAGGCTAATCATATTAAGGTTATTTATGAGTTGTGTGCAAACCAAGTCCATACAAATATTAGACAAATTAAAATAAAATACATTGAAGTTGGCGTGTCCAAGACACGCCAACTCAGTTTGCGTCTTTTACTGAAGACGCCAACTCAGTTGACGTTTTGGGTCACTTTATTAATATTTTTAATTTGGGGTTATTTTGTTAAATATTTTTTAATATGAGGTTATTTAAATAAAAAAACCCCATATTATTTTACCAAATTATAATTATGTAACAATTAGGAGTATATATTTAATTTAAATGATTGAACATCATGTTTAGTAAAATAAATTAAATATCTACGTACACTAAAATTTAAACTAATTAAAATGAATCTAGCAATAGTTTCAGTTCAAAAAATAATAATAATAACAATAATGATATTGAGCTTGTGAGCTTAGTCCACATGATTAGAGCTCATTGGAATCGACTCGAATTCGAATTCCGTCGAGCGCGTCAAAAATATTTACGGCTCCCAACTCAAAAAAATAAAATAAAAAATAACAACATTAACATCTACTTCTGAAATTTAGATTTTGGTTATAAATAACTTTGTTTAGCTGTGTTCATCTAATCGTCGCTTCAGTTTTTTAAGTTATTATACATATATATTTTGTATGAGCGAAAGATACGACGTGTAATATCATACGCAATTCTCAATATCTGACTCGAGATTTGTTTCGGGTATCAAATTGTCCCACAGCGCAATCCCAATTTCAGAAAAGCGCAAAATTATACGTTCAAGTTCTAACCCAATTGCTCATTTGTCTGGGTTCATAATTCGGTGAGCCAAATCAAAACTTTCCACCTTTATCCTCGTGAGAGTAAATTCATGGAAACGGGATGAGTTTATGTGATTTCAGGAACGATGGACGCCCGCTTTCTACTTCTATTTTTCATTTTTCTATTTTCTTCCATTTTTTTTAAGTCGATCAATTCGTTTTAGTCAGTTGTAATGAGAACAAATCGATCACATGGAAGGATTTGATGGGATTTCGGCAAAGATTGTTGTTTTGTATTTGATTTTTGTTTCGATTTTTCTGCTTTCCTCCGACTTATGTCAGTCGCTAATTCTCCCCTTTTGTTAGCGTGTGCCCTTTACCCACGTATGTTTATGTATAACTCCAGGGTTTGCTTTGCTTATAGGTCATTCAGCAACTCATAAGGTGTAATCCGAAGTTATTATAACACGGACGGAGAATTGGGCTTCATTGATGTATTTGTAGAGCTTTACACACCAAATATCGTACTGCTGTGGACGAAATTAACAGGAGAGAGATAAAGAGAGAGTTTTGTCCGAGGAAATTGAGGGTTCTATTTATTGATTTTGATTGTATCCGTTTCCTTTATGGATTTTTTGGAATTGAATTGAATATCCAGAAACAATGTTTTTATTTTTCAGTTGATTGATTTTTCTTTATCTTTGCTGCTGTTCTGAGAGTTGATTGTTAATTCTATTCGGAATAAGAAGAGAGATTCTTTTTATCCCTTTCTAATTTGAATTGCTTGGGCGAAAGGTGTGAGTGCACTTCACTCAACATAACTGTTCTTTCGTTTTCTCGAATTTTGGTGAAAAGAAACCTACTAAATCGTGGACTGGAGGATAGTTCATGGGTAGCCCAGGATCGAATAATTTACCCACTGGAGGTCATATTGGATTATCTGGGCCAATTTCAACTGGTGGCCCCACCGAATTCGATGTTATTAAGACCAAAGAGTTAGAAAAGGTTAGTTTTTTACACTGTTTTGATGCGCTTCTTGCTAATCCATCTATTTTGTGGTTCAAAATTGGTCTAGATTCTGTTGAGAATGAAAAATTTATTTTTATTGTGTTTCCTGTGGTTATGGGTTACATGTTAAATATTAAATAAAGAAATGCTTTATATCATCGAAGGACTTGAGTTGTGATGACACAAGTGAAATTACTGTTTAAAGTCTAACTATTGTCAAGGATTTAATGTTAAGAATTGAGATCGGAATCTGACGTGGGGTAGTAAACCTGAAGAGTCGGAATCCAGAAAAGATTGGCTGAAATTAAGTTGCCTTCCCAGAGTAGAAAGAAATATGGGCTTTTTGGAGCTCTGGATATAACATGCCGTCTACAGTTGTATAATAACAGCTTGCTACCTAGTTGATTTTTTGTTCTGTTAGACAGAGCTGTATAACAACGTTTTGGAAACCCGGTGCTTAATCGTATTTCAAAACCAAGCTAGTATGTGAGCATTCATTTGCCAACTTCATCCCATGATGGCATGTGCCTTAAGTTTGATGTTTTCAGCATGTAAGGTAGAAAGAGAACCAGTTGCCTTAAATATTTTGCGAAAAATTACGACTTGCTTGTAATTGGTGTCATGGACTTAACAACAGGTTTATACTACCTTTTAAAATGTGAATTAGCTTTACAACCAATTTGCTGCAACTTGTTGAAAAGTTTTATTGCATGGCTTTTTTATCTCCTTTTCTCTCTATGAGTTACCATTATTTGATTGCAAAAGTGCTAAGTTTTCTCTGCCAACTCTTTTAAGATGACTGGTTAATTGAATTATCTATCGACAATGGGTTGATTACCAAAAGAAAATGGCTTGTTATCTTACTAGCATTTTTTCTATCAGTTTCTTGCAAATGCAGGCTTGTATGAAACTCATGAAGAAGCTGTTAAAAGAGAGGAAGTTTTAGGGAGATTGGACCAGGTCATCTCTCATAATTTATAATTATTTAACTGTTAGTTGACCCGATAATGGTGATAAATTACCGATCTGTAATATATTTACAGATTGTCAAGACTTGGGTGAAGAATATTAGTCGTGCTAAAGGTTTTAATGAGCAGATGGTCCATGAGGCAAATGCGAAAATTTTCACTTTTGGTTCTTATCGACTTGGTGTATGGAATTTTATCTTCTTTTTTTCTTTGCATTATATTGGTCATTTTTCTGGTATTTTATTTCATATTTATCCATTTCTATTTGTCATATTATTTGCCCTTTCATAGATGTTTCCTGTTAATGCGATGCAACTAAAACTATGATTTTTTTGTGCTGTTAGTGGGAGTCTATGTATAAAGATGGTCTCTTTGGTCATTGGCAAATTTCGAGACTATTAATGGTCCATCCTTTTTCTCAAGAGTTTTATGTAGTTTTTAAGGCTTTATCTGAAGAAAATATCAAGAAACCTGCTCTCCTGACTTTTTTACACAGCCACGATTTAATTGAGCTGTTCCTATCTTGTGGTTATCGTAGGTATTGATTGCTGGTTTATGTTTATATAATTGGTGATCTCTTAGGACCAATTTCGTATACCAAACACAAATCCATGGATGATCTCTTTCTTCTTCCACTTTATTTCATTGCTTATGGCCACAGCAAATCTGCACTAATTCCTTATCCACGAAACTTACTTAAAATTTGTTTTGCAATTTCAGAAATAATAGTTGCTAGGTTTTAGAATCATATAAAAAAAGCTGATCAGATGGCTACATCACTTGATTTACAAGCAAAACACTAAGCCTGTTAGAGTTGGTGGTGGTGTTCTAAAAAATTCAGAGCAGAAGCATGTAAACGATGACCTTTTGTTCTAAAAAATACCGAGCAGAAGCATGTAAACGATGACCTTAGTGGATGGACAAAATGGGATCCTGATTCTTTTGTGTGTACCAATCTCATCTATTCTTAAACCAAATTTTGTATACAACTCTACCGAGATCGATCAGATTAAGATATCTTCTTTTTGTACTTGAAGCTCTAACAAATAGATATTTTACTTTTGGTAGAAATACTATGTGGAGTTATTTGTATATTCTTAAAATGACGATCCTGGGCCAGGAATAAATTATAGCTAAGAAATCTTATCATGGTGCGTCTTGTGAAGTTATTTATGTATCTCAACAAGTTCCTTAGGAATTGCTTCCAAGGATTTGATTATTTTTTTGTTCATTATGTTTAATACTTAATAGGTGCACAGCCCTGGTGCAGATATTGATACATTGTGTGTTGGACCAAAACATGCAACTCGAAATGTAGGTTACTTTCTTCATATTTGGACAATACCTGTGGGAATGGATAGTTGACAAGTGGGAAAAACCACTTTTTTATTTCATATACAGGACGACTTTTTTGGTGAACTTTACCGAATGTTGTCAGAGATGCCTGATGTACAAGAGCTGCATCCTGTACCAGATGCTCATGTACCAGTAATGAAGTTCAAGTTCAACGGTGTTTCTATAGATCTGCTTTATGCAAATGTCTCTCTCTGGGTCATTCCCGAAGTATGTACATTTATTCTTATAAATGAGTGCCTTTTATGTGATTTTATTTTAAGACTTAGAACAATAGTGATGTCGTGTACATCAGTAACTGCCATGAAGAAGTAGGAAATGCTTGCTGTTGTATTTGTTTATTTTGTGATGTCTGTGAGAATCTGAATCAGTTATAGTTGATGTACATAAACTAATGGTTTTACGAGTATAATCTCACCTGTGAATCTTGCTTAACTATCAGTTACCTGTTATTCCCTGATGGGTAGCCGATGTCATGATTCAAGCACCGATGATTCATCTACATTTGTTTTTTCCAGCTGTGTAGGTGAAAATCAGAAGGGTAAAATTTAAATATGTACGTTGTTCGGAAACTAAATTGTTTTAAAATGGAGAAATACTGCTAGGATGTATCCTCAATTCTGTTACTTTAAAATGGGGAAATGCTGCTTTGATGCATTCTTAGTTCTGTCACAATTGGTTTCAATTCGTGATGACAGTTGATGTCTGGGCTGCTTTTTTGAAACTAAAACAATTTGGAACAGCATGTGTTTTAGGTTGACCAACTCTTTTTATCCTTACTATTTCTTGTCCAAGTAGGGTTGTTTTATATACCTCAGTCCTTGCTTTTGAGAATGCAATGCACTGATATTTCCTTGTTCCTGGTTCGATGCCATTGATCACTTTTTTTGTCTTATTTGTTGGGCATATCCTTTTTCTATCTTCCTTGAACCATTGCCTAAAATTTCTGTTATCAAGTATCTATGCTGTAGACTTGTAAATGTGTTTAATGAGTTTTTGCCATTGGAATAAATATGGTTCTCTGGATAATTTCTAATTGTGTTCCTTGAGCATCTCTTTACATGTTTGTCTCCAGGACTTGGATATTTCACAAGATTCTATACTACAAAATGTAGATGATCAGACTGTTCGCAGTCTCAATGGATGCAGAGTGACGGATCAAATATTGCGTTTGGTCCCAAATATTCAGGTGTGAATGCTGGGTCTGCATGTTAATTTATGTTCTGAAAAATGCTTGCTTACTTAATATTTGTGCCATTTAGAATTTCCGTACCGCTTTGCGTAGTATGAGGCTGTGGGCAAAACGCCGCGGAGTTTATTCAAATGTAAGTATATCAGGACTCTACTCATTTTCCCAACCATCCTGTGGTGTAGCAATATCAATTGTATATCCATTTTGACATTTTTTAATAACTCTCTCCTTCCTCTAATATGCTTTCTGATATGGTCAGGTAACTGGTTTCCTTGGTGGAATTAATTGGGCATTGCTTGTTGCCCGAATTTGCCAGCTATACCCAAATGCTCTGGCCAGCATGCTGGTCTCTCGTTTTTTCCGGGTCTATAATTTGTGGCGCTGGCCTAATCCTGTTATGTTGTGTCCAATTGAAGAAGGATCTTTTGGGCTTTCTTTTTGGGATCCTAGAAGAAATTACAAGGACAGATTACACCTGATGCCCATAATTACGCCTGCATATCCCTGTATGAACTCTAGCTACAATGTGTCAATGAGCACAATGCGGGTCATGATGGAAGAAATTCGAAGAGGAAATGAAAAATGCGAGGTACTTCAGTTTGCTGTCACCTTTTTATGGTTATGAGCATTGCTGTTCGAACTATCGCATTTTTCTGTAGGTTTTCGTTTGATCAAGTACAAATCTTGGTCAGCAGATGCTTTTGGTGCTGTTTTGATTTCAGTCTCAATTCAGATATTGTAGTACAATATATCGGTACAAATTTTGGTTTTCCATTAATCTTACTTTAAAACGAGTTAATTTCTTGTGATGGGATGTACTCTAGGATCTGCACAGATTCTGGAAAGGAGTTTATCTGAAGCAGCCAGTCTTTCCGGATTTTAGTTTTACCATTTTCATCTATTGAAGGAACATGCTTAGGGATTCAATACCTGTTAAAAATATTTCCTATATTGCCTCACATGCCTTTTATGTGCTTCCTTGTTTGTTCAGATCTATCAGTTCGATTTATCATTTTGTGTTTGCTTATATTAACTTCTGTAATTTTTCATGGAAGACAATTGAAGCAAACAAGTCTAGCTGGGATGCTCTTTTCGAACCTTTCGCTTTCTTTGAAGCGTACAAGAATTATCTACAGATAGATATAGCATCAGAGACTGATGAGGACTCGAGGAATTGGAAAGGTTGGGTTGAATCCCGAATACGCTTGCTTACATTGAAGGTTAGTGCAAGTGTCTTCTTTAGCTCTTTGGAGTCGGATTAAAACATGATATATTGATTTTATTCCTGTTGCATAATTTCTTGTGGTCATTTGATTTTTATTCAGATTGAAAGGGACACAAATGGGGTTCTTCAGTGTCATCCTCACCCTGGTGAATTTTCAGACAAATCTAAGCCATTTCAACATAGTTATTTTATGGGCTTGCGCAGGAAACAAGACACTAATCCTCAAGAAGGCAAACAATTTGATATAAGGATGACGGTTGAGGATTTTAAAAGGGATGTTTATGCATACTCATTCTGGAAGCCAACAATGTGGATTCAAGTTTGTCATGTGAAACGAAAAGACATACCCAACTTTGTCTTCCCTGGCCGAGTCCGTCCTTCACATCCTGTTAAAAGTGCCAACGAGAATCGCTCGTCCCCATCACTTGCATCAAACACACCTCAAGCAGACATTACTATGAGCCGGAAGAAGAGAAAACAAGATGAAGTCACTAAAGGAGTTAACTTGTCAGGGTCCTCAAGCATTTCTATGTTTAGTGGTGATGCAACTTTGTTGGATGAAACTATGGAAATAAAACATTTCAAACCTGATTTTGATGACACTGTGAATAACTCGAAACATTCTGAGGATATCTCTGACAACCACCATGAGATTACGGGTTTCAGTGTAAGCATGTCTTCTGTTGTGCCATCAGTTTCTTCTGGTGCTTCGTCAGATTCATTGGCAAGAGAGAAGCCTGTTAACTCACAATCTTCTCAACAAATTGTTGGTCAAGAAGGATCCATGAAAATCATCAATGAGATTGTAGAAGGTATGGAATTGAAGAGTGAAGTTCAACACCATGGCGAGGCAGAAGGAACTACCTCATTGGAGTTCATCACAGTAAAGCAGGATGTAGGAGCAGGGGCAGCTGGGAAAGGGAACATTTCTTGTTTCAAGAATCAACAAAATGGGGACTCGGAAGAGCTGGAGGTCTTGTCGTCTTGCTTGATGCTTCTATCTTTATGCATAATTGGTTTGTTTTATTATTATTTGGTGCCTTGTAAAATGTCCAGTTGTGTTTGCTACTTCTATTTTCATTTTTACTTGACATGCTTTGTTATAGAAAATGCAGGGTATAGTGTTGCGTATCCATTTTTAATCTTGGCCACATTGTGCATTTGAACAACTATTTGAGTTTTTGCAGTATAAATTAGTTTTTTTTCCCGGCCACATTGTGCATTTGAATTGGAGTTGATTATAAAGTTTGCTAGAGTTTCACTTTGTGTGACAACTATTTGAGTTTTTGCAGCATAAACTAGTTTTTTCCATTGGTATGCTCCTCATGTCTGTCTGTTTACATATGCATGCATGTATTTTCGTCCTGTTTTAACCACCAAAG
Organism: Haberlea rhodopensis; assembly: GCA_907163345.1. Lineage (NCBI taxonomy): Eukaryota > Viridiplantae > Streptophyta > Magnoliopsida > Lamiales > Gesneriaceae > Haberlea > Haberlea rhodopensis. The sequence goes on along the minus strand of CAJQUN010000002.1, from coordinate 6,607,810 downwards.
GTACCACGGCTTAGAAAACTGTATTCCTATTATGAATAGAGTTGCTTTACGTGGGAGGAAAATTGACTTCTATCTTTGTCTCTTTACATGTATATAGCCCCTTGAACTGACAGCAACTCCTGCTACAGAGTCGCCTTCTGCTATGCTGCCAGTGCAGAAGCCTCTTATCAGGTATTTTGTCTTCAGAAGTTGACTGAATTATCTTTTTCCTATTTTGATTATATTTATTCACTTCTTTGACACGCCGTAGTTGGTTGGTGATTTGCTGGTATATTTGCAGGTTCAGTTTCACTTCTTTAGCAAAGGCAGGTAACTAACGTTGCCTGAAGAGACTCTCATGACTGTAATCATGTTAAATATAAAAAACTCCGAGTCTGCGCCTGAAAGATAAGAAATTATATGAAGGGGTTTGCCCCAGGCTGGAGGCGTGGTCTTGATAACGTAATAAAAATTTGCAAATTTTAGCACATTCACTCTATACATATATTCTAGCCGAGGCCAACTCTAGTGCATAGCGCTTCTGGGGTGTCTAAATTAATTGATGTGTAGTCTTTGTCGTCTGTAAAATGTTATGTATTTATTTTGAAAATTCTCAACGCGGTTCCAATTTGGCCAAGTGCTTTAGACTTTGCTGACTTCGAACTTGAATGTATACTGCCTTCGGAATTGCTTCATTATGTTTTAAGGGCGTCAGCCCCCAACACCCCCCCCCACCCCCCGCTTTTATCGGTTGTTTGATGAGTAGCTTTGAACAAAATTATATTATGAAAATACTGAGGTGACAACAAGAAGATCAAACAAACAATTTGAGGATTAAATAATTTTGCTTACGACTCCTGAAGATTTGCCAACATTTTGGACAACTCGCAAATTATGAACTATTCGACTCTACTAATTATGTTATTAATAGTAAACGGTATTTGTGTTTTTGCCAATTCTAACTAATCGCTAATATTATAACTATAATAATTCAAGATTTTTTTAAAAAGTTATAGAGATGATTTTTCTATAAGATTTTTTATAATTAGTTAAAATAATTGTTTGAGACCATGTGTAACACACCAGACATGGAATGTAACTCCTATATTTATATAACTATAAGAGCCACGAATAATTTCCATTAACAAACCACTTTTGCTCCACTTCTAATTTCGATGTTGGTTTCTGATTAATTAGTAAAATAGTTTCTCTATTAAATTGATTAGGTTTGTTGAGAATGTCGATTTTTATTTACCTTAACATGACGATATTTGGATTGCCAAACTACTGGCCCAATAGATATGGAAATTGGGCCCAATCCAATAAATTAGTAATTGGGAAAATTTTGAATCAGTACCATTTGACAAATACACCGATTGACCTACCGGTGCACGTTGAAAACATACACAGCTTGACTCGGTGATCAAATCATATACTTTTTATATTAAGGTAGTTGTACACTTGAATATATTAGGGTGATGCACCTAAATTTAAGAGAAATTACATTGCATTTATATGTTTGATAAATTGTTTGAATTAAAACTTTGAAATTTTAAGGTGTAGGTGGTGGTGCAATTGCATATTTCAGGATGGTGCACTAAATTGAACAAAACGATGCACATAATTTTTGTATGAATGTTTTTAGAGGCGAGATTTGGAATCTGTCATTGAAATGATATTGACATGCTATGGTGCTTACTGTTAGCGCCAATCGTTTCCCAAGATACAACGATTATGACTTGTGATAGGAGCACACCAAAATAAAAGTTCTCAAACCACAAAGGTTTAAAGACACTTCAACAAGAACAAGGGATGAACAATAGTGCATGCAGATTTTGCTCTAAAAAATGACTTTGATCTTGCATAAAAAGTATGTGGATGGAGCTATACACTTTTTGTTTAGAGAATTTCATTCGTTTCCTTTTTCATGACACAACAATATTACCGACGGTTAACAGAAAACTATTTGTGTCAGATATCCAATTTGTATCAGATATCTCGAGTTTCAAATTCTAAGCGTTATAGCTTACAAAATTTGAAACTATAATAACTTCTCGGCTTTAATTCAAAATTCAAATTTTAAACTCAATTTCTTAGAAATCCAAGTTCAAGGTTTTATTTCTTATAAACTTGAATTTTAAGCATAAAGCTTAAAAATTTGAAACTAGAATCAACATGAGAATTCGTCTTGGAAACTTCAATTCCAATTTTGATATTGTTGCATCAACATTCATCACATCAATATTTTTTCTCATAATGATCAAATCATCAACTTGCAAGCATACTTATATATGCTTCATGTGTGTCAATTTAGTCACACTTGTTTTGACAACACACTTGGTTTGACAACACATTTTTTGTCAAATTTCTCATGTCATTACTTGACATTATGACTTGCTTCAGTAAGACACCCCCATATTTTCAATATTTGTAGGAAGTATTAACCCTTAACTTATATAAATTTTCGTCATTTCCTAAATGTGGTACATAGAATATGGTTGACCGATAGAATTGTTTCCCCGTAGTTCGGGTAATCTCGAACTTATCAAGATTACATTGCATTTAACTTTCAAGTTTCAAATTCTAAGCTTATAAATTTATAAATCAAACTTCAAGATTTATATCTGTCAAATTTTTGATTTAAGCGCGCTTGCTTACAAATTTTGAAACTTGGACCATCTATCGAATAAAATTCACTATTTGCATTTTAGGCGTCCAAATTTATAAAACTCGAATCCAAGATTTTAAGTTTTGCAAATTCGAGCATTAAGCGTATAATGCTTAGAAAATTTAAATAGAATCAATTTTAAGAGAGAGTAACACCAAGAAAACCAATTGTATCATTCGATTCATCATTGTGTTTTAAACGTACAAATCTTATAAAACTTGAATCCAAGATTTTTGAACTTGCAAATTCAGGTTTTAAGCGTAATGCATAGAAAACATAAATAGAATCAGCTCATTTGCTTAGTTTGTTTTTCAACATCGTTCTCGTAGTGTTCAAACACTTCTATTGACATAGTCTTTGCTTTGCTTTGTAGCAAATAGTCATAACAATATCTTGTGCAACAATTGATAAAGCAACGAATACTTTTCTCACACATCTAGTTTGCACAAACTTTAAATCACAAACATAAATATGATTGATTCTAGAGGTGTCTCTTTCTTTCAACCGAATAAATGACTGTTTTGTCAACTTATTCCCCACACAAGTCATACACTTATGTTTTAAGTTAACATTTGCTTAAAGCAGTAAATTTAACTTTACAAATTTGTATATTGGATTATAATTTACATGATCAACCAATCAGATAATAAATTATAAACTCAGTCAAAAAATAATACATAATGTTTATTGCTTCAATGATTGACAAATAATCGCCACTATATTTATTTTGAACAATACTAGAACAATTTTCCCACAAATACTAAGGTTGTTTATCAAGCATCAACCGCCGCCTTATTTTGGGAGTCGATTTATCCTTCTTCAACTTTAGGAGCATCATCGGTTAGGAATTTTTCCAAACTCAATGTGGTCAAGTAAAACAATATTTTTTCTTGCCATCTCTTGAAGTCGACTCCGTTGAACTTCTCAGGTCTTTCTCCATGATGAAAGTGTAAGGATGTGTATCTTAGGAATAATAACAAGCAAAGTAACAATGACTTTATGAATATTTGTCGAGGCGAGATTTGAGATCTCTGTCCTTGAAACGATATTGCCTCGGTACAGCGCTTATGGTTAGCAACAATCATTTCCCAAGATACAACGACTATGACTTATGATAAGAGCACTCCAAATCAAAAATCCTCAAACCACAAAGGTTTAGAGGCCCTCTAACAAGAACAATGGATGAACAATATGTGTATGCAGATTTTGCTCTAAAAAAGGACTTTGATCTTGCATAAAAAGTGTGTTTAATTTACTTAGGGATTGTTATATTTATACTTTGTCAAGAGACATTACCAAGAGATATTATTTGGTAGCAATTCTAAATGAAAAGCACACCAGACGCGAGATGACACACCATTTCGAGAAAAAACGCCACAAAATATTATGGACAGAACATTGGGCGCTCGAACGCCGGTGGCGCTCGAACGCCGGTGGCGCTCGAACGCCCGTAACCGGTGCTTGAGCGCCCACCCTGCTGCCCGAGCGCCACCCGGGCTGCCCGAGTTTTCCCGGATAGTTTTTTCTCGTATGTTGTTTCGCTCGTTTTGTCATTTATTATGTATTCGACTTTTACATGCTTAATTTCAATTCACAGAATACATTTTCCAACAATTTTTAACAATGTGCTTATTTTAACATGTGGTGCAATTAATTTAACAATTGGTTCTAGCGGGTGCAAACTTATCAAAAACATACACCGTTTATATTAGGTGGTGCCGCAACCGTTAGTAAATTTATAAGTGGGGTAGGCTCTAACCCGGAGCTTGAGTTGCAGCAGAAATGTAAATAGTATTTTGTAATTTTTATGGTAATTTGAAGAATCAATTTCAGAAATTGTGAACGTTGGATTTTTTTTTAAAAAAGAGATTCAATCACGTATAATTTTTAAGAGAAAATGCAAGGATAGATTAATAACTATGTTTGATTTCTACGATGAATATATGAACTTTAAAAATAAAAATACAATATATTAAGATAAATTCGTTTGTTCTTTCAGTCTAAATAAGAATAAATATTAATAAGTAAATTATTATAAATTAATTCATGGTTATGCTGCATATATAAAATGATATTGAATCAAATAAATTTGAAATCATCTACATATATCGGATCAATTATCCGAAAAAACTCAATTCGGGTTTGACATGTACTAATTTTGGTGCTAAAAATAATGATGAATTTTATATAAATAAAAAGAAATAAGAGAAATTGGAAAACAGCTGGCGGTTGCATTAACTAATTATTAAGTATAAAAACAACAACCTTCAACGGAGACATATATTTCCTACCCTTCACGCTCTCCTCCTTTTACTTTTCCCCTGGCATGGAGGCCCCACCACCAGCATCACCTCCTCCTCTCTCCTCCACCGCAGCCACGGTTGTGCCACTCCCGATTTACCCAGACTCCTTTTCCTCCTCCCCTCGATCCCGTCTCACGGACTCATGCGATACCGACGCTCCGCCTCAGAAACTCCGCCTCATGTGCAGCTATGGCGGTCACATCATTCCCCGCCAGCACGACAAGACCTTATGCTACATAGGCGGTGACACCCGAATCATCGTCATCGATCGGTTAACCTCTCTCTCCGACCTCCGCCATCGACTCTCCAAAACCCTCCTCCACAACCAGGAATTTTACCTCAAATACCAACTCCCTAACGAGGATTTGGATTCATTAGTCTCAGTCACCACCGACGAAGATCTCGAGAACATGGTCGAAGAATACGACCGCCTTCATAATGCCAGTAGAGAATTGAAACCGGGTCGCCTTCGCCTCTTCTTGTTTCCAAAATCTTCGAGAATAGATCAGATTCTCGTCGAATCTGCTACGACTAAATCGGAAGACTGGTTTGTTAACGCTCTCAACGGGGGAAAATCAGCTGCAAGTGATCGTGGGCACTCGGAATCTTCTTCAGTTAACTGTTTGCTGGGTTTGGATGATGATTTATTGGGAAAATCCGGCGTCGCAAAGGATGTTGAAGCCCAATTGGAGTGTAAAAAAGATAGTGTTGATGGAAATGGGAACGGCAATAAATATAGTGTTATTACTCAGGATGCGCATTCCGTGCCGGATTATCCAATGCTGGAAACATCTTCATCTTTCGGGTCCACATCCAGTTCTTCTTTACCGCCGATAAGAGTGCGCGTAGAGGAGAATCCAAAGCCGGGTGTGGTGGGAATCGATGAGCATTTACAGCAGATGACTGTTGGAGTTGGGGGCAATGCGAATTTAACGCGGACGAAGCAGGAGGAGGTCGAAGGAGTGGTGTCAGAGGGCATGGTTGCTGGTGCAGTGGTTTCTGGATTACCCGTATTTTTTAGTGGGGAGTATGTGAATCGGGTACAGGCTCCGCTGCAACCACAGCAGATTCCTCAGTATCAGCAGAGACAGGGTGGTGCTGTTGATTTGGCTTCTCCAGACTCAGTTTCAAGGTACACAAACGAAAGAGCTTTCGTTCAAGAATCTTTAGCTCGTATTTTATGTATTTGTTTCTATTATTGCGTGTTCAATCATGAGAGTCAAAATTATCTGAGTTGGGTTGTTAATGGCTTAACTGGTACAGTGACGGAAGCATAACGAATCCATTGTCTCGGCAGAGACAAGCTATTTGTCAAGAACCAGTTATGCAAATTCAATCTACAAACAACAGGGTCAACATCAATCCTGTTGATCTAAAGACCAGGGATCAAAATAATATCACTGGGCAGATGCAACCTCAAGTTCCAGAATCCGGTTATGTCTTGTCCAGTCAATTTGACCAAAACCATCCTCAATTGCATCAACAACAGTTTGTTCATAGTGGTATGCAGTATATCCCTGCTGGAGCGGTGCCGATTGCATCGTATTACCCAATGTATCCTACTCAGCAACAACACCATCCCCTTCTTGACCAGCAGTATCCAGTTTACTTTATGCCTGCTAGACAGGCTCAAGCTTATAACTTACCTGTACAGACACCAAATTATAATGAATCGACGCCAAATGCTCCTTACAGTAGACAACAAATGCTTCCCCCAACTTCTGCAGCTCCTTTTGCAGCTTACAATCCAATAGGAAACTCTCCTTCCCAGCTTGAAATTGCTGCTGGTGTGTATAGAGCAACGACCTCGTCAGCACCAGTTCGAGTTCCCATCAACCAGAACCAAGCTCAATATGTTGGTTTCGCTCAAGTTCAATATCCCCAACAGGCAGTAGCTCCCTCTTCGGCAGTAAATTCTATTTATGAATTTTCTGCTCCTGCACATGCCCAAATGTATTGCACTCAACCTCTACCTCCTCAGTTGGCTGCTCAGTACCAGACCCTGACACCGGCCCCTGCTGTGGTATTGCCCGAAGCTACTGCTCAGCTTCCTACAGAGAACTTGAGTCCGCAAGTACAAACTTCACTGCCATGACAGGCGAGTTGGGCATGGATGCAAAATTTTGCAGCAGGGTTTTGGTTTATCTTTGAAGTTATTTTTATCTATTCTCTCTTATTATTTAGATTGGTCTTGTCTTTTGCCTTCTGTTTAGTGTGTGGGTGTGTGTCATATTGTTGTTGAAATTGAAAATGGACATTGTTATCATACTGTAAAAATACAGCCTCAAAGGTCACATGGCTAATTTGTGGTTGTTATTGAATAAATATTCATCGGTTTTGGAGCAAATTTATACTCGTTAAGTTATTTTAGTTCGTGTTTTTGTTATATGTTAGGCGATGTATATATTTTTTATGGATGCTATCTCAACTTGATATTGTGAATATCATTTCGTAGACAACTAATTGAAGGCAGCTAAATCAAGCATGAGGGAGCCCCATGGTTTATTGAGTGCTTATGCACAAGGCTTTAATGTGTAGTCTGTAGATTCGGGATCTTTATGGCTTGTAGTTTGGCATGCGGATGAACTTGAGATCCTTTCACGCTGTTACAGTTATGGCTATATAAAATAATGTCTGGACTTGGAGTTGAAGACTGAAATTACAGAATGTTGGGATGACAGGACTACCTTACTCCACAGGGCAATCGTTTTGATTTTGTGCAATGGTTCATGTTGTTGATACTTCATAGCATGCCATCTCAAAAGGCACGTCTGCTCCGTTATAATATGGCTCCTATCCAATATTACATTCATTGAGGTCATTTTATCTAATTTTATCGTCCCTCATTCATCCAACGATTGCCCTTGTGTTTTAAATCTCACGGGAGTTTTCCATGCCAGTTTAAAAGTTAAGGTGATCAAAGGGTTTTAAATCTCGCGGGAGATTTCCATGCCAGTTTCAAGTTAAGGTGATCAAAGGGGAATCTTACGATTAGATTTTCCATATATGTATTCGCGTGCCCATCTCACAATTTCTACTGTATATTTTTACTGGTATTTTTTTTATTAATCAGGGGAGGGAGGAGGAATCGAACCTGAGACCTTTTTTTACATCGATGCCAAAACCTGTTGTATGTGTATTTTTACTGGTTGTAAGCATGTATGTTGCAACCCTACAAACGAAGACGATTTTTTCAGCTGTTTCTTTGTGGATTATTTGTCTGAAATTATTATTTCGAGTAAAGTTTATTTTATAAATTACACTTTGATATTTAAAGATAGAATGATTTGTCTGACTGCACTTATCCTTTCTCCTGATTAATCTTTATACAACCTCCTTTGGTATTCAATCTTGAAATGGTTGGTGTATGTTCAAAAGTTTGACTCTTATTTTTACTTTTCTATAAGCATTCACTAAGACAGAAAGGGAAATTAAAGTGATCGTGGAGCCTGCTTTATTATTTACTGCAGATGTTTTTTACTTTCAGACCAGCCATTTATTCTGCATGTTTGGTCAAAAAATTTGAACTTGTAGGAACTGCAAAATGCAGCAATATGTTTCTTGTCTACAACCTCTGAAGAAGTATCTAATATTGCTGCTGCAAGTGATCATGATACTTTTTGTACACAACTGTCTTTCTGTCTTTAGAGAATACATGCAGTTCCATTGTTGATGTTCCTAACCTTAGATATGTCATGCATACACGAAGTGTAAGATTTCTCTATGCCTTCGGCAGTTTCTCGGTGTGGACATTTTTTTTTGCTTTACACACCATTTTCTTAAGAGTCTGTAAAATCAACGATCTTCTTTTCTTGTCCGAAGGGATGGAGGCCTTGTGTTTACATCCAAGGTTCCAATTTAATGATATATTCTTAGCTTCGATTGTAGTATATATATGATTTGATACATTTAGAAGCTGAATTTACGATTTGCGTTTGTCACTGAGTAGTATGCCTGTCTGTTGCGGTTTCATATGTTGAATGCTGAATTCTCGAAATAGGTTTTTCAATACTTAGTATTTGGAATCGTGTATCTGTTTCTTTCCCTCATTTTTATACCAGTGTCTCCATTTATTGCATATACGAATTGCTGAAAGCAGTGCAGAAATGGCTCTATTTTTCTGTTTTATGTTTTCTCTCTTAATGACCTTATGGTGAGCACAACTGCTCTACCATCGATCTACTCTGTAAGTCGAGTAGTAAAACCTTTCTTGTTGGATACTCACTTATGCAAGCTACTCAACTCACTGTAGACCCAAAGTTAATGTCCCTAGGAGAAAATAACACAGGTTTTTGAATGCGCCCCCTTCCATAGGCTAAAAATCGGCTTCACATCCAACTTTTTAAACCTCGAGTTAATAGACTCACCCCTCCCTAGAATTTTAGGAGGAAATGTTACTTACAGGCGGCACCACACAGGAATCTAGCACAATAATGGGCATGGATCTTTTCCAGAATATGAGCAATCTCATCCCGTGTGTGTTCTTGACAGTAAACATGAAATTTGGGAAGTGAAAAATTGTTAAATGATAAATTCATAAACATAGAAGATGAATACCATCAAACATTCAGCGGACAGCCGCATACTGAAGCACTACATCCCGGGTACTCTAATCATGTCTCTGACCCTGGTGGAGACTTCGTCGCCATTTTTTTTAGCTTAAATTGCCCCAGATTTGCAGTAGGGCATGAATTTTTCTTCAGTAGCCAATGTTTTATGCATTGCAAGTGATGATGGTGTCCACACTCCAGTATTCCTATATCTTCAGTCTCACTACATTTCTCCTGCACAAACAAGGTAATCCGTCCAAATATTATCTGGTTTCATAGTTTTCATTGAGATATGATTCACGATTCATTTTCAGTTTAAATTTAAGAAACGAGATTGATGTATTGACTCAAATCTTTTCTGGTGCTGGATGCTGTCCGAAATGTAATACCCAATCTGCGATAAGCCTGCCACTGCGGCTTAGTTTGCCAAGCGAGAACCCTTTGATACTACACTTAAGTACAAGATATGTAATATCCCGTCGCGTATCAGATAGTAGTTGTGTAAGATAATGTGATGGCCTTTTCGAGCAACCTAGGTTAATCATTTTTAAAAAAAGGTTGAATGATATAAAGTAGTTTTGTGAGTAAAATGATTGTGTAAAGTCATCTTTTTTGTCTGTGGAGTGAAGATCCGAGTCAGATTGCAGATAAAATATATTCGAGTTAAAAAAGAAATGCTCACTTGGCAAACGCTACATCTCCAATATTTGTATGTAGATTGGAGGGCCTGAATTTCCGTAAGCAATTAGATATCTCTTCTTGTTTCAAACCGGTGCAGACATTCCCAATCCCATCAGTCAAATCCAGCAGCTCCTAGTTGTACATATTGAGTAGCATAATGAATTAACTTCAGTTTAAAAAATAAATGTCACAATTATTTACATTCTATGAAATGCATAACAGGGCATGTAAGGAAATCGTTCCGCTTTTCAATCTCGATCAACAACCTGCAATCAAGAAACAAAAGCAAATCACAGTATACAATTTCAACTAATAAAACTATAAACTGAAATGCAAACAAGATTAAGGATTAGGGCTCAGGTCGAGCTGGGTATCCTTCCAACGTCGTCACCGGGGAACCAAGGTATCGTATCCTAAAGGGGAGACACACACACTGCCCTAAGACACTACCCGAAGACCCTGCCCGAACCCCACTGCCCAAGCACACAGCCTGGACACACACACGGCCACTCAGCACCACACAGCACCAAGCACACGACCACAACCAGTGCACACAGCACCACTGCCAGTGCACACAGCACCACACACACGGCCACAATCAGTGCACACAGCATCACACTCACAGCCACACAGAGCACCACAACTCACAAGGCTCGAGGCGCACACACAGCACCTAACCACGGCCACACCAGCGCACACAGCACCAAGGCACGAGGCGCACACACAGCACCAAGCCAAGCTCACGGCCACACACACTCAGCACCAAGCCAAGCTCACGGCCACACACACTCAGCACCAAGCCAAGCTCACGGCCACACACACCACAGCGCACACAGCACCTCCCCAAGCACAAGGCGCACACAGCACCACACTCCCTCCACCACACTACCCGAACACACTGGAACAGGGACAAAAGGGGGGGGACGAAATTGCACACAGATTTCGGGTTTCAGAGGTGTTGTTCCACTCATCATAAACCATGGCCAACATAAAGGCAAGAGGGAGACGAAGAGGGTGGTGTAAGTTCCGAAGAAATCCAGCCGAAGAGACAAACCCAGCTGAAGAGGCGCAAGGCTGGAAGATTCTGGAGCTAGGGCACCGAAGGTGATGGCTGCAAAGGGATGAAAGAGGGCTGAAGTATGGGGCTCGATTATTGTGTGGAAAAGGGGCCAAACCAAAATAGGAAAGAAAGCCCAAGGGATTTAATAGGTAATGGGCCAAAACCCAACAAATCTCCACCTTGGCACAATACCGGCTCCACCTCGACGTAAGGATAACCCAATAGATGACTCATCATCGCCCAAAGGGTCCCCACAACACACACAGTATTGTGTGGACCAAATTCCTGTCATAGCACACAGCACAGACAAAGGAATAACAATAACAAGCACACAGCAAGTTAAAGTGGGAAAGTAACCAGGGTAACAGTTTTATAACGAGCACACAGCAGGTTATAAAACACTAACCAAGGGACAAAAAAACCTGCATCAATCATCAGTATCAAATTAAAAAAATTTAAAACATGATTGAAATTTACTAATGGACAAACACTTAGTACACAAATCAGCAGGATAAAACACATAATCACTTAGATTATCACCTACCGATAACAACCATCGAACAACATTCCAAAGCACAAAGCTAGGATTAGACATAAACCTACTAAAGCAACTAATAGCATAAGTTATATCATGCCAATCTTCATGTTCAATCGAAACCAATTCATCATGCACAACATGTTCATGTTCAACAACACTACCATGATTTACAGGCATTCCATGAATTTCAGGTTCATTAACACACGAGTCATGTACACCAGTTAAATGCTCCACCTCGCAGGGAGTAGCACTGGACTTAGACTTGTCAACATGCACAGGACACATAGTCACATTAGGGGAAGGGAAATCCGGGAATTTCACTCTTTGTTGTTTGCCAAAAACACACGAATCACAGAAAGGCATGCAAGACAACCCGTCTTTACCAACGCAACCTTTTTCATGCAAATTCTCTAGTCCTTTAGAACTTATATGACCTAATCTCCTATAGCACAGATCAGTCAAGTCATCAGTCACAAAATTCACATTATCATATACAGATTCAGTTTTGCAAACATAAAGATGTCTTTTCTTTTCACCTTTGAAAACAACCAAAGAACCCTTTATGATTTTCATAACACCATTTCCCCATCTACCCTCAAGACCACATGATTCTAATCCAGAACAAGACAACAAATTATTGCACAAAGCAGGAACATGTCTTACATCTTTTAGAGTCATAGAATAAGCATATTCGTCATCTTCAAGTTTCTTAGCAGTAGTAATGTTCTCAGCCCAATTACCATCAATAGCTTTAAATACATTTTGCAGTATTAAGATTCCTTTCATCTTTTGTTGCCATATTGAAAAAACAGATTTTTCATTAAACGGTTCAAGGTTATATCCAGAAATTGAAGCCATCACAACTAAGCAGAGAGGCACACACAATTTCAATAACCAATCAGCAGAAGCAAGGACCACAAGGCACAAAACACAATATGAAAGAATCATGCAAGCTAAGGGGAGGAAAAATCGCTATCACCCACAAGATCACAATACACTCAACGGTGTACGAGCATGGGGCTTCCGATAGAGATTTTCCTACGGGTAAGGGACACAATTACACCTAGAAACACGATAGTAAATGATTAAGGGTTGAGAAATCACTTACAACCCAGAGACAAAGCTCTGGGGTGACGAAACCACACTGACCGAAGCACCGAAGGCACTGCCCGAGATCTGCCCGAGATCTGCCCGAGATTCCAGTCGCTGCCCGAGCTCTCCAGCCGCTGCCCGAAGCCACCAGCTACTGCCCGAGGCCTTCTGCCTGCTGCCCGAAGCCCAACAAGCACTGCCCGAGCCCAGCCACGCTCTCCAGCCGCTGCCCGAGGCCTGCCCGAGCACTCTTGCTGCTGCCCGAAGTCCACCGAGCACTCCACCAGGCACGGAACGCTCTGATACCACTGTAAGGAAATCGTTCCGCTTTTCAATCTCGATCAACAACCTGCAATCAAGAAACAAAAGCAAATCACAGTATACAATTTCAACTAATAAAACTATAAACTGAAATGCAAACAAGATTAAGGATTAGGGCTCAGGTCGAGCTGGGTATCCTTCCAACGTCGTCACCGGGGAACCAAGGTATCGTATCCTAAAGGGGAGACACACACACTGCCCTAAGACACTACCCGAAGACCCTGCCCGAACCCCACTGCCCAAGCACACAGCCTGGACACACACACGGCCACTCAGCACCACACAGCACCAAGCACACGACCACAACCAGTGCACACAGCACCACTGCCAGTGCACACAGCACCACACACACGGCCACAATCAGTGCACACAGCATCACACTCACAGCCACACAACTCACAAGGCTCGAGGCGCACACACAGCACCTAACCACGGCCACACCAGCGCACACAGCACCAATGCACGAGGCGCACACACAGCACCAAGCCAAGCTCACGCCACACACACTCAGCACCAAGCCAAGCTCACGGCCACACACACTTAGCACCAAGCCAAGCTCACGGCCACACACACTCAGCACCAAGCCAAGCTCACGGCCACACACACCACAGCGCACACAGCACCTCCCCAAGCACAAGGCGCACACAGCACCACACTCCCTCCACCACACTACCCGAACACACTGGAACAGGGACAAAAGGGGGGGGACGAAATTGCACACAGATTTCGGGTTTCAGAGGTGTTGTTCCACTCATCATAAACCATGGCCAACATAAAGGCAAGAGGGAGACGAAGAGGGTGGTGTAAGTTCCGAAGAAATCCAGCCGAAGAGACAAACCCAGCTGAAGAGGCGCAAGGCTGGAAGATTCTGGAGCTAGGGCACCGAAGGTGATGGCTGCAAAGGGATGAAAGAGGGCTGAAGTATGGGGCTCGGTTATTGTGTGGAAAAGGGGCCAAACCAAAATAGGAAAGAAAGCCCAAGGGATTTAATAGGTAATGGGCCAAAACCCAACATGGCAAGTACCTCATATGACATATCATCAATGTCGAGTCTCCAATCTTTGTATCGATCGGATCCATGGTGGATTCTTCTTGCAGAGAGCAAGTTTTCTTGGAACACCATCATCTGCGTTCATTCAATTTCAATCTCCTTGTGTTGCATTAAATTTTTTGAAATTAACACTGTTTTGGTTTGGCTTACATGTCCATTTGGTATTTCACGCATTTAAACATTCCAATATTCTATACATGGCAACTATATAAATAAAGAATACATAAAATTATCAAAGTTGATTTTGTAAGATTTGAAAAAATAACCTTCCCCTACACGTGTTTTGGAAAATGACCTCCATTTCACTAAAAACATATTCCTAGATGTGGTATCATGTGCTTTTAGTGTGATGGAGGTCATTTTTAAAAATAAGTTGTGGAGGGCATAAACAGCTTCCTAATACGAGTCACATTTCCTCATTTCTCATTTCATTTAAAATAAATCCCAGACTGTTGTGATATTGTCAGAATAATTTTCGTTGTTGCTGGTGAATAAGTGAAGATGGAGATTCATTTATTATTAAGCATAACCAAAAGAAAGGAAGACAAAAAACGCCGCCGGACCTCTATGATTCTTCTTAAAGAGCGTTTATCAAGTTTGGATCCAATAACACTGCCTGGAATTCTTGGACCTGAGTCGTTCCCATTTCTCCTACCTACATGAGAATACTAACGTAAAAAGAACACAGAGTTAATCTCTAAAACTTCCCCAGTGACAATAATTCCCATTAAAGAAATCAAGATCCTCTCCCGCGAACATTTTCCCATGCAATTTATTCATGAAAATGCCAAAAACAATTTGTGTAGTATTAATCTAAAAAAAATTTGAGCTGTTGCCAAGTAATATACTAATAGTCTAATATTTTAATAAACACCTTCAAATTTATCCTTGAAACGAGGCAACAAAAGCCTGACATTACCTATCCATCCAAGCCTAAGGAACTCAGAAATGAATTGGGAGTAAATCATGGCCAAGAGTATATTAAAAAAACCGAGCTAGTGAGAAGGCAAATGGACAACATATTTTAACAGACGATATCTCTCTCTATATTCATGAAAGTATACCTCTCGGTGATCAATACTCCGAGTAGTGTTTCCACGTCTCGGTACAAAATCAGAAGCAATTCCAACTCCTGAAGGAGTGCAGCAGATGTAGGAAACATCAGCAACATTTGTAGTATTTCTTCGGTTACTAGAAGACATTTTTCTCCTATGCAGGTTCTTTTTTCTTGTGTGTTTCGCCGATACAGGAGACGAAGAGGCTGAAGCCTCCTCACATCCCAGACCTTTAAGTTTTGCCAAAAAAAAATTAGTATTTTTTCTGGGATTTTTAGTGAATGAGTTTGTTGATTCAATTGGGCAGTTCACGTTGAAGATTGTGGAAGTGGAATGAAATTTGGTCTTTGAAGACGATGCTGTTTTGTTAAGGTTTTTCGGTTTTCTGATCAGTGTTTCGTGTTCTTTTTTTGGTAGGAGTGGCATGATTGAATCCGCAAAAGAACGAAGGGATCAGTTTGGGCGTTCTTGGGACTACAGGAATGATGAAAACATGAGAAGGAGAAACAGTGTTGCACTTTGCAGTAGTTATATTAGGCTCCAGTAATTCACTGGAGTTTAAGGTTTATATTTTAAATATTAAATATATATTACCCATATATAATAAGCGGCGTAATAGTTACTGTTTACGTCATTTTTTAAATTTTTTTATTTTTAAATTTTTTTATTTCCTTTTTCTTTTATTTTTTCTTTTATTTTGTATTTTTTATAAAATATTCGGTATGATGAATTTCTGGTAGATCACATATCGTCGATTTTGCTTGTTTATGTACATTTTGATTTTTTTCTTACCTACGACCCATTGCTAATATGTGGTATTACCTATTTACCTTTGTTCTGATGATTGGCATCAAATATTCCCTTAATATATAAGGAGATTATATCAAACCCTTGACCCAACAGTGCATCCATCTTATCTCAATTTTTAAAATTTAAAATGTTATCTTTTTTTTTTAGAAAAAAACTTGTTGATTTTGTCAAGTATGAATTAAAAAAAACAGATAGTTCAAAATAGATTTTTTTCGTGGCAAACTTTAATAATCAATTTTTATATGAACTTATTTTTTAAAAAAAGAGTTAAAAATAAGTTTTCGTTGTGGCAAACTTTAATAATATTTTTTTATAAAATATTCGGTATGATGAATTTTTGGTAGATTATAGGTCGTTAGTTTTGCTTGTTTGTATACATTTTGAGTTTTAGCTTACCTACGACTCGTTGCTAATATGTGATTATTCTCGATTACCTTTGTTATGGTGTTTGACATCAAATTTTCCCTTCATGTATAAGGAGATTATATCAAAAAGAAAAATTAAATTATGATAATTATATATTACTTGTTTGATAATAATTTGGGACGTCATATTTACATTCATTATTTGTCAGAAAGTATATAAATAATTATAAAAGTAAGATGATTCATTAATCTTGAGGCCATAGCCAGTAATAAGAGCAATATCCTAAAATAACAATGCAACTACAACAAAAAATATAAACTATAATTCTAGCCATCGTCATTTTGAAAACTCTTGCGAAAAACTTTTGATTGGTTTTTTTGAGCTCGTTGAGATTTACTTTTATTGTGATTGATTTAATCTACTACTGCACTTTCGTAGATGACTTTTGTTTAGAGAGTTTATTGGGCCCTACAAGGATATCATATGCCAACTATTGCTATGGTGTACTGTTGGGGAAGACTTCTGTTTAATCCAACCTATTTGATTTTATATACATACGATTATGTATGTTCAATGCGTATGAACCATCTTTTTATTATCTAGAACTGTCTGTTGAACTTGTGTCGGCGCTTTGTTGGATATATATACCAGGTTATAAGCTCACTGGTGCGGTACCAAATTAACTAGTATATATATAAGTTGTACAATTACTAATAGGAAATCGTTGGCAAGGACACAATGCTGACAACTTCTTGTCACCTTCGATTAAATTTTGATTTTGCTTATATCAGAGTTTTATGGTGGAGATAAGTTGTCATAAATTTAATATAAATGTTTATAGCTCTGCTTTCAAACATAATGGCACTAAATAAATGGTGAAAATGTGATGTAAATATTGGACAGTCAGTGGTTGGCATAGCGATGATGTAGATGTCCTAACCAAGAATTTTTTGGGAATTAGATGTGAGGGAAAAGGCCAATCTCCTTTTGGTAATACAGTTATCTAACTTTTTTTTTATAAAAAATAGACTTTTCTTTGGCAGATTCAAAAAAATCTATTGTCCTCCTCTTACAAACCCTGACCTGCATTATTGTCTCGAAAGTTTGTGACATAATTATTTTCACATACAGGAAATTAGTATATTTGGGCAGATCAAACTCTCTATTTGGAATATGATGTACCTCCAATGCACGAAAAAAAATCTCATTTAGGCATTATTTTTACTTTGCATCAACTTATGCACTGACATTATTCTTATACGATACAATAATTTAGAATTAAAATATGCTTCATTATTGTCTTATTGGTACTTTTGGTAAAAGTTTTTGTCTGTTTTATGTCATTAGGTAGGTGTGATCAATATAGTAATATACATTGTTATTGCCCATATTTAAATGGGCTGATGATTCATTACGAGCCCAATTATTCGGACCACGATATATGGACTAGAATTTATACCATGGGCCTTAGACATAGAATTCTTGAGCTGCTCTTAAACAAATAGCTATTTAATCGAGTTTGAGTTTGAGCTGCTACTCTACACATAATATACGGAGCAAATCTTGCTCCATCCAAGAGATGGAGCTATCAAATTAATAACCGTAGAAAGTTTGACTCAGCTCCTATGTATCTCAAGTTCCATTTCAATATATGGATTATTAACTTGTAATCTCGGTTGATGTTTTGTATATATATAATATATATATATATTTTAAAGGATTATTAATTTTTATTTATAGCAAACTTGTTTGTAAGAGATTATGGTCGTTTGTTTTAGTTTCGTACGAAATTAAGAATAAATCGAATTACATTTTTTATTTTTTTTACACACTCATGCAAAGTGTATGCATGATTTCTTACACTTGAAGTATTGTTGTGCTAAGTATTGATTCACTTTTATAAAATAAAATAAAAAAAGAGATTGACGATAAATGCAAGGCATGTGATTATGTATAGCATGACGTATTATATTGTGAGCAATCATCACAGATAGACGACACCAGTATTCACTTGAATGGCTGAGTTAACTGGCCAACTTTTTGGCTTTCCCAATTAACTATTAACAAGAAGAAGCTGTTCCCCGTTTCCCAATTATGATATACTTACTGATATACATAGAAGAAAGATAATCAATTAAACATAAAATCTTGTTATTACCCTGTGCGTGCACACACACAGTCGGTCAAAAATAGTTTCGCGTTTGAGATGATGATCACGTGACGATCGATATAACTGTATTTTAAGTTCCTATTATTGAAGATCTTTTCCGCT
The DNA here is from genome assembly GCA_907163345.1 of Haberlea rhodopensis. NCBI lineage: Eukaryota > Viridiplantae > Streptophyta > Magnoliopsida > Lamiales > Gesneriaceae > Haberlea > Haberlea rhodopensis. Next base: position 6,589,064 of record CAJQUN010000002.1, on the reverse strand, counting down.
GATAACTCCCTTCTGCGTCCATATGCACACGTGTTTGTTTACATCCTGTAAACTATCTTTACTGCATAAGAATATATATTTTTTTAATTTTGCAATCATTAATTGGAATATCATCACGTAGATACATATACAACGTATACCATTATATATATGTATATCGTCATCATTGTCATCATATTATAAAATGAGAATACAAATAGAGACCAAAATTTAGGTTTGTATAAATACCAACCTTCACGAAAATTAACATAATGCCCATCACACTTTTTATCGTGGGCCCTATGAAGCCACTTTCTCTTCTAATTTGAAACTCATTTTGTATTTAATAATTTTTTATTATATATTCTTATTCATTTTACTGTTTGATTTCATTTTATCTAATCAAGACAAAATAACCGGAATACTCCCAACACGCTAAATGACTATACCACCCCAATAGTATTACTAATTACAATATTATTCTATTTTAAAACAAAACCAAAATAATTAAACAAAATCGACTGTATAAATACACAACAATTTGCACAATAAATAACCATAGAAGCTCGCAAGATGCAATAATATATAATGGTGTATACGTTGCCTTTACACAACATTACTTATCCAATATATAACAAGCCACAATAAATACAATAACAGATAGGTTGTATGCGCGTGTAGTGTAAAGGAGTCATTACATTATATTGGCTTTTTAATCAAAATTTCTGAATTATTATCTCCTCATGTTTAATCGTCTTTAAAAGGAAAAAAACTATACAAATTATAATAATTACTTATTATGGATAATAATATTTAAAAATAGATTGATATCCCTGTTAAGATTTCAGTGTGGACTCAACCCAAACTGTGTATTATTTCAGCTGACCCGAACTTCAAACAGTGGGTTCAGCTCTATGATTCTTCAGACCGGACCGATAGTGGGCCGAGCTAAGGCCTCGGCCCCTAGCGTTTCCCTTGTCAATAGCATTGAGCTAGTGCATGCCAGCCCATGTTGATGCTCTGAAAAGCTCAACCGTTCTGACTTGACACCAGTACCGCAGCTCGGCCACTAGTCTCATTCCGCGAGACCTCAGCCCGGAGCCAGTGTTTACCTCGAACCCCCAGTGTTCTCGAGATCAGCTGGGACATGTGCTAATTCGCCACGTATAGGCGATTGGGAACGTCAGCATGGGCGGGATTGTAGCCGAGCTGAGCTGCTTGCGAAGCTGGATAACTCGATCCCTTTTGACAACCCCGATACATGTTCAACCAAGGTAAACGCCTGATCCATGGCAGAGGTGGACCACACTGGTGGATCAGTCGATTAGGGGGCGACCTATTGTAAAAGCATGAGAATAATATCCTCCAGTACGAATAAGATCCCAAAAGTTGCACGTCGTACAAATTGTACAGTATTTGTTGGTGGTCCTTATATCTGAGACCCTGATCCTCAGTGGTAGTTCACAGTGGTCCCATGATGCTCCTACATGTCGTTGCAAAGGTACTTTTTCTGGTAAGCAGGATTAGTATATATACCAGATTTGTATTGTGTAAAGCCATTCATATATATTTTTCTTGCAATTTCTTCACTTACGTTCTGGATTTCTTTCCTCCCCACTAACTTCATCATTGGAGGGGCTCCATCGGAGAACCCTCTCCGGCCCCTTTGTAACCAATTTTCTTCTCAGGATATCTCATCACGGTGGGGCAATCATTACTCACTTGGGAAGATATTACCAAAATTCCAGGTGAGAATTGGCGCCGTCTGTGGGAAGAAGCTCAGTATGTGCTTAACGAGATACATGATGGTTGTTGTGGAGATCACCTCAGGAGTCTAGTCCTAGCCCAAAAAACCCTACTAGCCGGATACTTTCTGGCATACTTTGAGTAAGGATGCCGTGAAGGTTGTGGCTACCTGTGAGGGCTGTCAGAGGCATAGTAAGTTTCAGTCACAACCTACCAAGTTTATGAAGTCCATAGTAGCCGATTGTCCATTCGACCGGTGGGGGATGTATATCGTGGAACCATTCCCCATGGCCCCGAGGCAGAAAAAATTCCTAATTGTGGCTGTAGATTATTTCTCAAAGTGGGTAGAGGCTGTGGCCCTGGCCCGCATTACTGAGGATGATGTCCTGAACTTTCTATGGAAAAATATTGTGTGTCATTTTGGGGTGCCGAGGAAACTAATCTCTAACAACGGTAGACAATTTCAAGGGCGAAGGTTGATGGCTTGGTGCCAAGAGATGAAGATTGATCAGGATTTTACCTCCGTGGCTTACCCGTAGAGTAATGGGCAGGTGGAGGTCACCAACCGGGCTATAGTACAAGCCCTGAGAGCAAGACTATATGGAGTCGGAAAAGATTGGTCGATGAGCTGCCAAGTATCTTATGGGCTTATCGCACTACACTGCGAATCCTTAAGGGCGAAAAGCCCTTCAGTACGGTCTATGGCTCGGAAGCGGTTTTGCCAGCAGAGATCGGGGCAACTTTAGCAAGGATCCAAGCCTACAATGATGATAATATGGAGCGTCGAGCACTGGATCTCGATTTGAAATGTGAGAAGAGGGAGAGAGCGGCAATCAGAATGGAGTTCTACCGTATCAAAGTAATCGAGGCTTATAACAAACGAGTGGCATCCTGGAGTTTCCAGGTAGGGGACCTAATGCTAAAAAGGGTCCAGCCAGCAGTGGTAGGAAAACTTGACCCTAAATTGGAAGGACCCTTCAAGGCAGTCCAGAGGTTAAGCTCAGGAGCTTACTACTTGGAGGACACGGAGGGTCAGAAATTGAAGAGACATTGTAATGCATTTCACCTACGAAAATACTACTCTTAAGCACATGTATTTTCCTTTTGTTTTTTGTTTTTGTACTAGCTCCTAACAACAAGCTCTTATTATGAAGTGTTATTCAGAAATGCAGTCTCAAATATGTCTCCATAAAACTTGTTGCTAAGGTCAACCCTGTCATTTTATTAGCACAGATCCGCCATGATTGCTCAAGACCAGGTGTATGATGCCCTGACATTTTATTAGCACAGGTCCGCCCTGATTGCTCAAGCACAAGTGTATGATGGCCTGACATTTTATTAGCACAAGTCCGCACTGATTGCTCAAGCCCAATGCATTGTCAATAAGCCTTGGCATACATAAGCCCAAGTGTATGATGCCTTGGCAAAATATCAGCGCAGATCAGCCATGTCACTAAAGCCCAGGTGAATGAGGCCCTGGCACGAACTCATTGCTAAGGTCCGCCCTAGCATGATTCAGTGCAGGTCAGCCTGTTTAAGGTTTAATTTTGTACTTAAGAATTATTTACAGTCGTGGTTGCAGGTCAGTCCTACTCGGGTAACCGGTCAGACTTGCTTAATATTTAATCCAACACGGTTATTTGATAAATTTAGCTGATAACTCCCTTCTGCGTCCCTATGCACACGTGTTTGTTTACATCATGTAAACTATCTTTACTGCATAAGAAAATATTTTTTTAATTTTGCACACATGATTTGATAATTAATTGGAATATCATCACGTAGATACATACACAACGTATACCATTATATGTATGTATATCATCATCATCGTCATCATATTATAAAATGGGAGTACAAAAGAAACCAACATTTCGGCTTGTTGGTAGCCCTTCAAGAAAATTAACATAATGCACATCATTCTTTTTATCGTGGGCCATAGTTCACAAAGATAGGGGAGTATGAAGCCGCTTTCTCTTCTAATTTAAAACTCATTTTGTATTTAATAATTTTTTATTATATATGCTTATTCATTTTACTGTTTTATTTCATTTTATCTAAATGACCCTAAATTGGAAGGACCCTTCAAGGCAGTCCAGAGGTTAAGCTCAGGAGCTTACTACTTGGAGGACACGGATGGGCAGAAATTGAAGAGACCTTGGAATGCATTTCACCTACGAAAATACTACTCTTAAGCACATGTATTTTCCTAATGTTTTTTTTTTGTGGTACTAGCTCCTAACAACAAGCTCTTATTATGAAGTGTTATTCAGTAATGCAGTCTCAAATATGTCTCCACAAAACTTGTTGCTAAGGTCAGCCCTGACATTTTATTAGCACAGATCCTCCCTGATAGTCTACCGGTGCATGTAAATTACATGCATCGGTAGACTCAACATTTGCATTGGTTCTCAAATTACATAATAAATAAGTATTATATAGTAAGTGTTAAAGACGATCACAAAAGTTGCACGTCGTACAAATTGTACAGTATCTGTTGGTGGTCCTTATCTGAGACCCTGATCCTCAATGTCAGTTCACAGTGGTCACCTGTTGCCCTACATGTCGTTGCAAATGTACTTTTCTGGTAAGCAGGATTAGTATATATACCAAGTATGTATTGTGTAAAGCCATTCAGATATATTTTTCTTGCCATTTTCTCGCTTACGTTCTGAATTTCTTTCATCCCCACTAACTTCATCAATGGAGGGCCTCCGTCGGAGAACCCTCTCCGATCCCCTTCTAACCAACTTTTTTCTCAAGATATCTCATCACGGTGGAGGAAGAATCATTACTCACTTGAAAAGACACTACCAAAATTCCAGGTGATAAAGATATTCGAATATATATTCCTAATATCAATACGTGTATTATTTGGGTTGTGTAATAAACTTCAAATCCTAAACTTTGTTTTCATGCAACCCGAATATACCACGAGAGATTCCACGTGGAGGCCTGTCACGCTTTTTCCCATCATCTCTCTTATCTCGGGGATCATGAAAACCTACCCAGCCATTTACTATATATACTCACAAACACTACAAGAGTTTGCAAATGCATGCATGAAAATTGCTATGTGAGAATCAGATACAATCAGATACCCAAATTAAACTATCTCTTCATCTCTCTCCACGAAAATGAATCCTCACAGTTATTTTCCTGATTTGTTCTTTGATTCTACTGCAAGTTTATCTCCATTGCAGGGTTTATCATGGCATCAACAACCTCCACCGCCTGTGCAACCGCAATATCCGACGCCTTATATGAGCTTAGAAGAAACCCAGATGGAAAATCATTCACATTCTCGGCTGCATTTTACACAGGAAGAAGCCGCCATTGGGCCTATAGCGATGACGGATTACGGAAAATCCAGAAACAAGAAGAGAAAGGGCAAAGAACTGGAAAAGCGTAGCACGTGTGAAAGGGTGAGCATAAGTAATTGACTGTTCGATTTTTTGACACGTGTTAGTTCATTATTTAGTGAGAGAAAAAAATATCCTCATGCATCATTTATTTAAATAAACACTCAGTTAGCATCGACAAAGAGTAATGTTTGACATACTTCTAAATTTAAATATCAATTTTCACAATACTAAATTATCCATCTAATCATTTTGACGTATGTCTTCAAATTATATTATATATGATTTTCTCTTAATCGAGTCAAGAGTATGAATGAGTTCAAACTCCAGTTGGTGTAAGGTTTTCAAGCTTGAATTGAGTAAATTGTTATTATGATTATATTCAAGCTATTCTAATTATAATATTAATTTTGTTATTTTGGACACACAATAGTTAGTTTTAAAAGGTTTTAAATAATTTTTTTAAGTAAAACAGTGTTTAGATATATCGGTGAAAAATAATAAATTTTCCTACATATTTTATTCATTTATTCCATTTTGTAATAAAAGATTAAAAAATAAATCAGCCAAATAATAATACTTTCAGCTAAACACTCGCAGAAAAAAAACATTTTCATTAGACATACATCTGTATCTAAAAGCGGTCATTGCATAAGCCGATAAATTGTTGACTATATTATTGCCATTCTTTAATCTCCCGGTATGAATTATTCTTGATGAATTGTTGCCATTCTTTAATTTGCCCTGCCTCTATGTACTTGAAAATTATTAAAATTTGTACATATTATTTAGTACTCTGTTTTCATAGGGATTATAAGCTATTATTGAAAAATAATCAAGAATTTCCAACTTATCACTTTCAATTGAACAGAAACGAAGAAGCCGAATCGCTGACAGATTGAAAACCCTTCAAGAATTATTACCCAACTCCTCATACAAAGTCAGTAAGCTTGTATTCTAATTCAAGAGCAGGGGCGGACCAAGATTGAAATCTAATAACTTTATCAAAACAGCAAGTTTTTATTCTTTAAAATATAATTAGTCGTCCTACAAAGTCCGTGCGTTGCTCAAGAAAATATTGATATGTATGTTGGTCATTAATTAATTGGAATTGTGGGTTTTGTGTTTAAATAGTTGAGTGCAGCTTCAGTTCTGGATAAGGCCATTGAGTACATCAAAACCCTTCAACTTCAGAAGGCCGTGCTTTGTTATCAACAGATGATGGTGGATGGATTACTAATCCCAACCTATAATTTTCCAGTCAGGGAGAGTTCTTGGGACAACTCATCTGATTCAATATTAATGACAAATTCCGGCAGTATCATTCCGGGTAACGATCGGGGCAGTACTATTAATCCCTCGATTCATCCAGGGCTGTCCGTTAGTACTGATGGACTGTTTTCTTCAGTAACACGGAGTATGCCCGACTCTGAATTCCTGTCCCAACTACTTCAATTGCCTAATCTAGGCCCAGTTTTTGATGGATTAGGGAGCCTTCTGGCATCGACCACCGTCGCCACGACTCCCAGCTTGTAGCCGGTATCTTTGCCGGTGGAATTAGTTTCTTCCCTCTTGATAGTTTGTTTTAGATTGTAGATTTAAAAATTTTAATCTCAGTTCAATATTCACCATAAAATATGTGTCCAATCCATATAAATTGTATGTGAATAATACCCCAGGCTTTCCCGGTTAGCTCTCACGCTTGTCCCAAATATGGGTTCCCTCGAGTTTGAGGTTTAGTCGACACAATTAAAAATCCCCACCACCTGCTAAAATATAAGGGAATCTTGTTGTGCAAAGGTAGAAGGAAATCATAAAAGATTAATGATGTACAAATCTGTGGATATTAGATATTACTAATTTTAGAAATTTGAGCATAAACAATAATGTTGAAACTTGAAAGTAGCTTTCTGATTCCGAATTTTAAGATTATATTTTAATAAAATAAATAGTTAGTAAAATATATTAAGTTAGGCCATTATTCATGTCATTTCGAATATACGTTAGCAAACCATTTAAAGTGAATCGAATATTTACAATAATTTGAAAAAAACGATATTTAGAGCAAAACAAATTTAGAGTCGGATGAATTTGGGAGGAAGACTAATGAGAAAGTTGAAAAAATTAAAGGAAATGGCGTGGTTATGATTAGAAACCTGCGCATGCCATCCACAGTATATGAAATGATTGTCCTTCATTCGTTCTGAATTTCTCAATATTCTTGTATAGTGACAATAGATTTATACCTTTATAAATGAGTGAAGCAATCCAAGGTTGGAAAATCGACCTTTTAAGCTTTATCAGATTAGTTTTTTTTATTTAAAAAAACTATTTATTTTTAAAATGGATTTAAGATCATTTCTTTGCCAAAAATCCCTTTTAGGTTGTGTTTGAAATGAATGATTTGAATTGAATGTCACTCGAATCCATAATTTATGTTTGGATAAAAAATTAAAGTGTGAATTTCAAATTTCTCGTTCTTCTTAGATACATTTTCATTTGATTTGAAATGAGTAGATTTATAATATTTCCTTCAAATCAAATCTTTCAATCCAAATGCTACCTTATTTAATTAGAACAATATATAAAAATACAAGGAATACACCTCTTTATTCCAATGAGTAGTCACCTTCACCCATGAGGGTCTTGAGAAAATGATAGTGCACCCCACATTATAGCTCATAATTTGTAAGCGTGACCATAGCCTATGCCTATAAAGTCTTCCCCATTATCGTTCTACATTAGCCACCAACAATTATATTTTTAAATAAACAAAAAATTAGAAATTATTTAACCAATATGTGTAATTTATTTATACATATGAAAGACATAATTGTGTGATGAAAAATATGAACAGTAAATCTCCACATTGATTATATAAGGATAAGATTGGTGGGGGAAAAAAATGTGTGAAACAATTTCAAATCCAACAACCAAAACCGAAAAGAAAAAAAGGTCAAAAAATATTAATATGGTCACATGGCATGCTTGATTAATGATTCCACTAGTGGTAGAAGTCAAATAATACAGAAACAAGGTATGTGCCTTTTGATTTCCATTAACGATATATATTTGCTATATGTAATAATTGACTATTAATAATTCCAAGTAAATTTTATGATAAAAGGCCAGAATAACTTGGTAGCTCTGTATTCATCTATAAATTAAAGTGCAAACCAAATGTTTTTCCACAGATCTCCTCTCCCCCACCCCCACCCCCACACAAAAGTAGTCATGAATAAAAGAGCAGCATACCTTGCAGTGTGTGCAGCAGTATTTGCGCTACTGCTTGGGAGAGTTGAGGTTACAAGTGCAGTGACTTGCAACCCCCTGCAGCTCAGCCCGTGTGCAAGTGCAATAGCGTCTTCCGCTACTCCAAGCAGCCTATGCTGCGCCAAGATAAAGGAACAGAGGCCTTGTCTCTGCCAGTACATGAAGAATCCCAACCTCCAGAAGTTTATCAAGTCCCCTGGTGCGAAAAAAGTGTCCAGAATATGTCGCACACCGTTTCCTAGATGCTAAATGAACAGTCTTTCAGGTTTCGACCTTATTTATTTGGCTATTTCTCTGGCTAAATCCTGTCCCATTCTGTAACAGCGTTGATGTTGTTAGTGTTTTGTAACTTGGTGTGGTTGTGGCAATGAGAATTATGATGAATAATTTGCTTCTCCTTAGTTGTATATGATTGGAGATAGTCGAAGGCGTCTTCTCGCAATAAAAATCAACAATTAATTTAAACATAATAATAAGCTATACGCTTTCATTTGACAAATGATTGTATAAGCATATCGAGGATGAACCCAGATATTTCATGACAACAGAAAAATAAACCCATCATAATTAGCAGTAAATAGATCAAATAACAATCTCAAAGTTTATTGTGAATCATTGTTTATCTATGTACCACCTTTATATGGAATGCTCTTTGGTTATGAACCTGAAAAAGGGTAATTAAAAATTATCAAAAATGGTTTTACTAAAATATAAGTCATTGAGCAAGTCCTATGAAGTGATGACAGGACAATTAAGCCCAAGGCTCTGCCACGAAATTAAAGAGAAACAAGTACCGTTTATGTCTACAGAACTATCTAGTAGTTCATCATCCAAAGGTAACTTGTCTACCAGAAACTCCTGCTCCAACAAGCAAGTATATGATGGAGTCAACCAATTAGACCAGTGGTGCATTAGTTGGATACCAAAGATTTAGTTTTTGGATTCTGAGGCATATATGTTGTGGTGCATATGTTGGTAAAATTTTAAAAATATGAATGTCCAAAAATCGATAGGTTTATTCAATACCTGATCCTTCACCTCAAGATTTCTACCACTCCCTGGGACCCAAATATTAGTTATCTGTCCAGACTAATTCAACATCAATGAAGTCACACATTATTGATGCATGTAACCAGTCAGCTGATAAAAAAACCAGTGCCACCTTAGCCTTGTCAGAACCTGGACCAATTTTTGGTCTTGACATCCTATGTAGACAATGAGAAAGAACTACAGATGTTTTTGGAAAAATTCTCAGCTCTCCCCTTTTACTTTTACCTACAAAATGAAGTACCATAAGAGGAGATTTCCGAGTAGAGAAAATTACGCGAAGAAACCGGAAAAAAGTGCATCCAAAACTAAATAATTAATCGCTTCACAAGGGACTATCCAATCATATCACTAAATATCAAACACTATGCCTAAAAAAACAGTGACCTCAACACGCACAGGGAGAACAAATAGTTGCCAATGAATTATCCTTCAATCACATGCCGTAAAAAACAACACAAACCTTAATTCAAGGCCTAAAAGTTGCAATGAATATGTAACATCTATCACAGAGTCAACGGCATATTTAAAAAATGCAGCAGCTAAGGAAATTGCGCACCTGAAGTAAAATTCCATAAAAAAATTTTTTTTACCTGCCAGTCCATTCTTAGAAAAACTTAAGTTCAGATTTCAAGAAAGGATTTTTAATCAATTTTTTTTGAAGGTAATATTTTTTATAATTACGACACTGTTATAGAGATTAACGTATTTTTGTCCTCAACATATTTGTCAGGAAAGTATGCAAGTTACAAGGGGTATTTGCAGACTGTTGTGCATTCCATATATTCACAATCAAGAGAATAACACAAACCTGGAAACCCAATATACCAACAATATGTCCTCGTTTTACAGTTCACAGACGATTGAAATATAAAAAAACTCTTCATACTCTAACTCGGCTTTCCTGCCTGAACAGTTATGATGATGTGAAAGACCGTATTTATGCCGCAAATAAAAAAATAATGACATTCAAGTGAAAAAAATACAGCTTTATTTTCATTTGCTTTTCTTCTTCTTTGTACAACAGAAAACTGGAACCCAGAATTAGGAAATAATGGAAAAAACATAATCAAACTATGAAACAAAAAATAAAGAACATTCTAACAAAAATAAGAAACTAATTTACACAAATCTGGAGATACATGAAATCTTTCCTTTTCTATTAAATAAATTATGTACAGAGCTTCTAAGAAGAGAAAAATAATTCTTCACACACAATTAAGTAATGGAAGTAATCACGGCTGTGGAATTGGCTGAAAGAAATGCAAAATTCAGCACGCTGATAATGAGAGCATTCAGAACAGTATTTGAGTTGGTCGCGCAATACATCTGTTGTGAAACTCGACTCCGATTACACCAATAAACCTAGTCGATATATCTATATCCTTAGCACCTAAAGTTCTTGACTATGCCAAGTAATTTTCTGGAATTGAAAATCTATGCAGACTACGATTTTCTACAGTTTATGCCTCAATCAAGAATTTGACTCTAATTTCCGTAAACAGATTGCACAATACACACAAGAATTCTTGAATCAGAATCTCACACACTTGTGACAGACATCCCAACGCATAGTCATATAGACAGTAAGAACTCATACATTACTCATCAATGATCTTATTTCAGAATTGGAACAAATTAGTTTCTCACTTCAATATCAGTAACATAACAGTACGCACAATGCACTGACCTTAATTCTTTACAGATAAGAAGCAGAATACCATGCCATCAATCTGTACCCACACACATCATATGAATGCACAAGAAACAGCACTATAATCTCCTCGAACAAACGCACACAGAATGCAATATCAGAAGTATAAGCAGTAAGAAATAGCAAGGAAGAAATGACACCGAATTTACGTGGTTCGGCCTTCAACCTGGCCTACATCCGTGGAGGGGGAGCATTTCCATTAAGCATCAATCCAAGAGTGTATACAGATTTCTCCACACAAACACTATCTGATTCTTTTTCATTCACTCTTATACACAAATTGCTATAAGATTCACTCACAAGAATCAATGCGTGATTCTGCTCTCTCAATCTGTTTTCCCTCACCCTTGCCTTCGATTTCCAGAAAGATAATCTTCGATCTCTATTCTTCTCAAAGACACTCCTGATCGCTTCTCCAGAAAGTTCTTCGCTCTTGAGAAAACCGCCTCTCTTTTCTTTATCTTGCTGGAAACTAATTTGCCCTCTTTCCCTCCTTCTCGTAACTGCATCCTTCAAAGAGTTTATAACCCAAGTAACAAGAAGTAATCCCAACCATGTGATTTGCTTGCCTTTGTGTGGTTTAGATGCAATCTGAAATAATAATAAAGACCAAGCAAAAACCAAGAATAATAGAAGGGCAAAAGGGTAATATGACATTTAATTAAAAGTCAAATAAAATATAAATCTCCACCTTGACTTCTAATTAACCCCCTATGAGATCACCCCCTCCAACCAGCCCCTAAGGGCTTCAATTCCTTCGGATATTCACTAAGTCCAGACAATGTCTGAACTTAATTGTGGGCAATGCTTTAGTAAGCATATCTATCGGATAATCCTTTGTAGGGATCTTCATCATAGTCATCAATCCCTTCTTGATAGCATCTCGAGGCCAACTCAGCTCTTCAATCATCTTACGTAGCCACATAGCCCCCTTTATTCCTTCAGTGACACCAATATACTCAGCTGATGTGGAAAACGCTACCACTGATTGAAGATTGGTCTTCCAGCTTATATAACATGTTAGAGACTTCTTGGTGTCTATCATCCCAGCAAAATCCGAGTCCACATATCCTACTACGTGGCCACTTCCGCTTTCTTTCCCCTTGGGTATTAACCCAAGTCCAACGGAATCTCTCACGTATCTCAGAGCCCATTTCAGTGCCTCCCAATGGCCTCTCCCTAGATTTGGCGTGAACATGCTGATGACACTCACAGCAAAAGCCAAATCAGGTCTATTACTCACCATGCCATACTTTATACTTCCTACAGTACTCGCATATGGCACGGTCTTCTCCAACTTTCCATGTAAAAACCCTGTTTTTACATCCAGTTGATCCAGCACCAAGTCTAAATGAGCAACCAAGGCAATTAACGACCTTATCCGGCAATGCTTGACCATGGGCGAGAAGATTTCATTAAAGCCTATCCCTTCAATTCGAGCAAATCCTTTGGCCACTAGCCTGGCCATACATCTCTCCTTCTCTATCCATGTGATTCCTTCCTTTTCCTTGTAGATCCATTTACACCCCACAACTCTCTGGTTCTTGGGCCGATCCACAAGCCTCCAAGTCTGATCCTTGTATGAGGAAGTCATCTCATCTCGCATTGCTCCAGTCCACTGGTCTCTGTCCTTGTCACTAATGGCTTCCTTGTATGTCTCAGGCTCCACATAAGCTTTATCCTCGACCACGTGAAATGCATAAGAGATAAGATCAGCATGTCCATACTTCAATGGTGATCTAACTGCTCTTTTTTCCTATCCCTAACAAGAACATATGAATCTAATTCATTCGTCTGGTTAACAGCTTCTTGACCCCATTGCTCATCTCTTTGATGTTCTTCTTGAGTTTCATCATAAACATCCAAAGGAGTTTTTTGTTCTTTGAAACTCCACCTCAACCTGAGATTTATCCTGAGGTTTCTTGCCATTAGATTCATCTAGTGTTTTAATAGCTGGATATCCCATCTTTGATTCATCAAAGACCACATCCCTACTAATCAAATACTTTCGTTCTCCTGGTTCAAGGCACCACAGCTTGTACCCCTTCACACCAGGTGGATAGCCTATGAAGATGCATTTCTTAGCACGCGGCTCGAGCTTGTCCTGCCTCACGTGAGCGTATGCCATACAACCAAAGACTCTCAAAGTGCTGTAGTCTGCTAGTTTCCCATACCAAAGCTCCACCGATGTCTTAAAATTATTGGCAGCAGACTGACACCGGTTGATCAAATAACAAGCTGTAGACACAGCTTCACCCCAGAAAGTCTTAGGAAGACCAGCGTTCAGTAACATGCATCTAACCCTCTCCAACATAGTTATATTCATCCTTTCAGCTCGGCCATTCTGTCGAGGGGTATTGGCCACACTCTTGTGCCTGGTAATGCCAGATTTTCTACAGAACTCTTTAAACTCCTCGGAAACAAATTTCAGTCCATTGTCCGTCCTAAGATGCTTAAGCTTTGTTCCCATCTTAGTTTCGGTGATTGTATTCCATTTCCTAAATCTTCCAAATGCCTCAGATTTATTTCTCAATACAAAGAACCAGACTCTCCTCGAGAAGTCATCCACAATGGACATGAAGTACCTCCCACCACCATGAGTTTGAGTTCTAGTAGGTCCCCAAACATCTGCATGCATATAATCAAAAGGTCTAATTGTCTTATGTATTACAGCGTTGAGCTTAACCCTTTTGACTTTTCCTGGCACACAACGTTCACAGAATTCCAAGTTTTCAACTTTATTTCCACATAAAAGATTCTGATTGGACAATTCTACAAGACCTCTCTCACTCACCTGCCCTAATCTCTTGTGCAACAGTTTGGCTTCACTGAGATTAGTCTTACTTACGGTGGCTGAGTGACCTGTTACCGTGTTTCCTAACAGTGAATACAATCCATTTTTCCTAACTCCTTTCATCACCACTAGGAATCCCTTTAACACTTTTAGTGATCCATTCTCAGCTTTAAAGGCGTATCCGTTCATCTCTAATGTGCCTAAGAAAATTAGATTTCTTTTGAGTTCTGGAATGTATCTCACTTTTTGCAGGAGTTTTTTCTGTACCATCATGCATTCTTAGCCTAATGGAGCCAATCTCAATAACCTTGCAACCTTTATTGTCCCCAAGCAACACTAGTCCACCCTCGACCCGGTCGAGAGTGTCAAACCAGTCCTTGTTGGGGCACATGTGGAAGCTGCAACCTGAATCTAGTATCCATTCTTTATTGGCCCTGTTTGTCCACTACTAATGCATCTGCTGAATCATATTCATCTGACACTACCGATGCATTATCCCCGTTACTTGATTTCTCCTGGTCTTTTTCCCTTTCCGGACAGTTTCTCTTGAAGTGACATTCCTTGTGGCAATTATAGCACCTATATCCTGCTTTTCCATTGCCACATTTAGCAAGAATAGATTTCAATTTCGATCTAGTCTTCTTGGTCCACTTCTGACTGTGCTTGTCACGTTTTCCGGTCTGCCCCTCGTGAACAGACCGTCCCCGGTACTTTCTTCCTTCCCTTCGATTTTCCTCTGCAATTCCTTGGCTCTTACCGCTGACTGGAATTCCTCAAGGGATATTGTTTGATCCCTTCTATAGAGCATAGCATCCTTGAAATGATCATATGACTTTGGAATCGAGTTCAATAACAGCAAAGCTTTGTCCTCATCCTCAAGTTTCACATCTATGTTCTCAAGATCATCAATGATCTTGTTGAAGTCATCAATCTGTACCGAGACTGATTTTTCCTCCGTCATCTTGAATGAATAAAGCCTTTGCTTCATGTAAAGTCGATTCGCCAAAGATTTCATCATATACAGCAGCTCTAACTTTGTCCATACTGCGCTTGCTGACTTTTCCCTCGCCACTTCTCGGAGCGCCTTATCACCAAGACTCAATATTATTGAACTATGAGCCTTGTCTAGGATATCCGACTTCTCTTTTTCAGATAGGGTGGCAGGGAGTGCGTCTATTCCTTTCAGTGCGTCTACTGTTCCTTGTTGCACCAAGATTGCTCGCATCTTGATTCTCCATAATCCAAAATCACTCTGCCCAGAAAACTTTTCTATATCGAACTTGGTGGATACCATCGTCGTGGATTCGTTTCCCACAGACGGCGACAATTGTTGTGAAACTCGACTCCGATCTCACCAATAAACCTAGTTGATATATCTATATCCTTAGCACCTAAAGTTCTTGACTATGCCAAGAAATTTTCTGGAATTGAAAATCTATGCAGACAACGATTTTCTACAGTTTATGCCTCAATCAAGAATTTGACTCTAATTTCCGTAAACAAATTGCACAATACTCACAAGAATTCTTGAATCAGAATCTCACACACTTGTGACAGACATCCAACGCATAGTCATATAGACAGTAAGAACTCATACATTACTCATCAATGATCTTATTTCAGAGTTGGAACAAATTAGTTTCTCACTTCAATATCAGTAACATAACAGTACGCACAATGCACTGACCTTAATTCTTTACAGATAAGAAGCAGAATACCATGCCATCAATCTGTACCCACACTCATCATATGAATGCACAAGAAACACCACTATAATCTCCTCGAACAAACGCACATAGAATGCAATATCAGAAGTATAAGCAGTAAGAAATAGCAAGGAAGAAATGACACCGGATTTAAGTGGTTCGGCCTTCAACCTGGCCTACATCCAAAGGGAGGGGGAGCATTTCCATTAAGCATCAATCCAAGAGTGTATACAGATTTCTCCACACAAACACTATCCGATTCTTTTTCATTCACTCTTATACACAAATTGCTATAAGATTCACTCACAAGAATCAATGCGTGATTATGCTCTCTCAATCTGTTTTCCCTCACTCTTGCCTTCGATTTCTAGAAAGATAATCTTCGATCTCTCTTCTTCTCGAAGACACTCCTAATCGCTTCTCTAGAAAGTTCTTCGCTCTTGAGAAACCGCCTATCTTTTCTTTATCTTGCTGGAAACTAATTTGCCCTCTTTCCCTCCTTCTCGTAACTGCATCCTTCTAAGAGTTTATAACCCAAGTAACAAGAAGTAATCCCAGCCATGTGATTTGCTTGCCTTTGTGTGGTTTAGATGCAATCTGAAATAATAACAAAGACCAAGCAAAAACCAAGAATAATACAAGGGCAAAAGAGTAATATGACATTTAATTAAAAGTCAAATAAAATATTGTTGGAATCGAAGAGGGGGGTGAATGAGATTCCTTGGCTACTTTAGCGTTTTAAAATGAGTTTGCAAAAACAAAAGAGTTTGCGCTTGCGGAAGCCTTTAGTCAATCGATAAATGAAAAGAACTAAAATAAATAAATGCGTAATGAAAAATAAAGCAATAAAAGACAAGAAGATTTATTATAGAAGTTCGGTGATGAATCGCCTACGTCTCCTCTTCCCGGTTAGATAACCTCCAACCGAGGTTCCACTAGAATAAATGATCTTGGCCTTGAGGGCTCCAAGTTAGCCACAACACAACTCTTCCCGAGTTACAAAGCTCTTCCCGAGCACACTACTCTTCCCGAGTACACAACGCTCTTCCCGAGCACAATACTCTTCCCGAGTACACAAAGCTCTTCCCGAGCTACCAACACTCTTCACGAGTTTTCTTGGCCTTAAGGGCTCCAAGGATAGCCACAACACATGCACCAACTTCACTTGTTGGCGACTTTACAATTTTCCAACTTGCTTTGGTGTTGGAAGACCTTTACAATAAATCAAACCAAAAACACCTTCACGGTGTACTCACACGAAGACAACAAGACTCTAACAAAAGAGAATTACAAACTCCAATACAACAACAATGTATGGAGGTTGCAAAGCAATTTGAAATAATAATGATCAACACTTTGTCGAAGTTTGTAGGCTTGTTCCTATGCTTCAAATGCTCCAAAGCATCAATATTTATAGTGTAGGAGGCCCCATAGGCTCCTACTAGCCGTTGCTACATTCAAGGCTTGAATCACTCCTCGATCGCCTCGGAAATCGCCTCAGGCGATCACCATCGCCCCGCCCCAACGGTCGCCAAAATACACGGATCGCCTCAGGCGATCGGTGGATCGCCTCAGGAGACCAATAGCAAAAATCAAGGCCGTAGCCTCAGCATGTCCAAAATCTTCATCGCCTCAAACGAACTCCACATCGCCTCACGCATTCATCGCATCGCCTCGGGCGATCAGCCCATCGCCTCAAACGATCTCCCCTGCGCGCATGCCTCGGCGTCGCTTCAGTCGATATGCAGGGCGATGTCGCTCCTGGCTGCCATAGCCTGGGGTAGGGCTGCTTACCGGGCCGGGTCAAACCGGACCCGGCCCGGATTCGGACCGTTAAGTCCGGTCCGAAACCGGACTTAACGGTTCCGGTTCACCCCGGAACCGGTTAGAAACCGGTCCGGGGCGGTCCCGAAGAAGCAAACCGGTAGGACCGCCGGTTCCGGTTCCGAAAACGGAACCGGTAGATTTTAAAAAAAAAAATAATAAAAAAAATAAAAAAAGAAGACTGGTTATGAGGACAATCACTCAGCATGTATTGACAAAATGAAATACTGCGCTAAATGGTTACGCACGAGCCGTGTTAAGCGTGATTGGAAACAATTATGTTTATCTAATGGTTTAAAGCATCTTCTTTTTCCATCACCAATAGAAACTAGGTGGAATTCGTTGTACAATTTGTTGAAATGCTATGTTACCTCACAAAGATATTTTAACTCCATTTTATAATTCATATCAAATGCCTGATAGCGATGAAAGTATTTATTTGACTAATGAGGATTGGGAATTTGTTGAAAATTGTGTATCATTGTTAGGTACTTTCAAAGAAGCAACGGAACGTTTCTCTGGTGTTACTTATCCAACTTCCGTTTATTTCCTTCCTTTAGTATTTAACATGTTTGATAAATTTATAGAATTTAGAGATGACTATGACTTGCATGCTTTTGTTAGTGCAATGGAAACTAAATTTACAAAGTATTGGGAACAAATCCCACCCGTGCACTGCATCGCAACATTGCTAGATCCTAGTCAATGTTTAACTTCATTTGAGATATTTTTTGAATATTATGCTAAATTTTTGGGGAAGGTTGTTGACGATCAAAAGACGTCTACAATGCAATCTCTCCAAAATATGTTTCAATTGTATTATAATCAACAGGCAAGTGAATCATCGCAACAAAGGCCTGTTGAAGAACAACCCCAAGCTCAATCTAAAGGTGGGGGCATCAATTTGCTTAGAATGCTGGGCAGGAAAAAACTTAAGGGAAAATGACCTTCTACTAGCACGTCGACTGAGTTGCAAATTTATCTGAATTATCAATTTCTAACCGAAGACAACTTCGACGTCTTACAATGGTGGAAGTCCAATGCAGCACAATTCCCTATCTTAGCCAAAATGGCTAGAGACGTGTATGCTGTACAAGCTTCAAGCGTCGCTTCTGAATCGGCATTCTCAACATGCGGCCGTATTATTGGAGACTACAGAAGTAGTCTATCAGCTGATTCGTTATGCATGCTCACGTTACTTAAAGATGGGTTTGAAGCAGAATGCAAAAATAGAAGAGATGGGACGGTTGACGAATTCGTAAATCATTATGACGAGCAAGAAGAAGAGAACGCCAAAACAATACTTATCAATTATGAAGACTGCTAAGTACTAAATTGTAATATTTTTTTATTTAGATTTTCAATTGTCATGTCTTTACAATTATTTGTATGCTGATGCGAAAATTCCCTTACCGCAAGCGCACGGTAGTCAGATGGATGCTAGAAGTATTTAAACACATAGACATGTTTAAATAACCCATAAAAATTGTTAAATTTCTAAACCCTTTAAAAGTCCGTGTGCATCAGATACGGAAAGTCTCCAAAATTACCAAAATTCCATTGGCGTAATTACGCCTCCGAAGTGGCGTAATTACGCATGTCGATGTGTCACAAAATTGGCTTCCCGCGTGGTAGGCGTAATTACGCCGCCAAAGTGGCGTAGTTACGCCACTTAAATTCGCAAAAGCCGTAGCTTAGGCGTAGCTACGCCTGAATGGGGCGTCTTTACGCCTCATTCAAAAAAAAAAAAAAAAAGGAAAATCCGATAAGGATCCGAACCAAACCGGAACCGGAACCGGTTCGATCCGGTTCCTTAACGGACCAGACCGGTTCCGCCCATAACGGGTCTGGAACCGGCCGGTTCCGGACCGGACCGGACCGGTTCCAACCGGTAAGCAGCCCTAGCCTGGGGCGATCCAGGCCAGAATCTGCACAATCGATTTTCTTCATTCCAATCCACTTTTCATCACTTAATCTGCACACTAAGTAGATATATTAGTATAACAAACACAAGTTTTGTTGATCATCAAAACTCAAAGATTAACCGGGGATAATTTAACGCATTAAACGCGACCATGCGTTTAAGGCGCAACAATCTCCCCCTTTTTGATGATCACAAAACTTGATAAACTTGAATAAGTAATATGCATGAAATGTGAGTAAAAATGACTCCCCTTTAACAATTTCATAACACATACAAGTTGAACAAGTAAAGCATTAAACAAATAACTCTCCCCCTCAAACCATGCATACACAAGCTCTCCCCCTTAAACTATGCATGTATTAAGGTTCAAGTTTATCACAAAATTCTCCTCTTTTTTGTGATAATCAAAAAGCATAAAATTTAAATAAACATAGCTCAAATATGTTGACACATAGTCATATTTTAACAATTTTACACATGGTCCTCACCCAGCATGTAATAGTTATTAGATCAAATCAGTTAGTGAAATACACATGCGTTTAAGGCACTCAACCATGAATTCTAATCATTGCAAAGTGTGCATATGTTCTACCAAGAGTTCATGCACCTATGCCCAAAAAAAATTTATAATTCTCAAACCAACATTTGATAATTTTATTAAGATCATGATAGCATTATATCAAAGATTAAGCATCTAAACACTTATAGCATGCTAAATCACATAATTGCACAATTCCACATAACATATTCAAATTTGAATCAAAGACATATCAAGATTTTTACTATAAAAAGATAAGCATACATCATGCATCAAGATAATTTATATGTGCATATGCTAAGGGGTATTGCATTTTACTACCAATGAATATTGAGCTTCATAATTTATTGATCACAATTAATTTGTGCCAATGAATTTTGAATTGCTCTTTTAATATGTATAAAGTAAATTTTACCCTCGATGATAAGAGTTCGTTCTTGTCATTGGTCCAATGCCTCGCGCCTCTTCTATAGTGGTGAATAGAATAAACTCTTCATTTGAGTTGCTTGGTCCTTCATCCTCCATCCCATTGTTGTTCCTACAAAATAAATTTACAATAGGAGGATCTTTGGTACCCATTTGATTTTTGGGTTCTTGATGGTTAACTTCATTAGGCACCTTTGGAATCCATTTCCACCTTTTGTTAGGTTGGTATTGGATTCTAGCAAATCTACATTTGTTCTTGGTATGACCATTTTTACAACAATAGTTACAAGTAGGAGAATCATGCTTTGCTTTGGCTAACAAGCTAGAAAAAGTTTTTGATTTGTTTGAGTAGCCTAACCCGGCTTTGTCAAAGCTACAACGTTGTAAGCCAAGTAATTCACTCATCTTTTGACTACTTTCACTATATTTGCAAAAAGATATTGTAAGGACCCCTAGCCCTTAACCCTAGATTAGTGTATTAACCACTTATGTGTGGCACATGCTTTCAATAAAAATCAATCGAGAAACTCAGATGATACTTTACCATTGAATGGCAATTACAAATTTCTTTAATATTCAACGTTGTGAGATCATCTCAACCAACAAATAGACTCATAGATTTCGTCCATTATCATCCCCAATACGCCACTTTTTACATTGTGGACTTTTATAAAAATTTGGGCAGAGTCTCCCCATAAATTGAGCTATCCCGAAATAAAAGCACATCACATAACACAATTCCCGGCCAGGGAAAGCACCACACAATAAGACAACAAAAGTGGGTTTCAACACCCACATAATACACCAATGACTCTCGTATCATTTATCAATTCTACCACTAATTGCATACAACATAAAATGAAAGAGAGCAAGGCTCATGCCTTTATATACAACCCATATACAAGTATAATCGTGCTCACATGCGAGCATCATGAATATGTATATAACCCTCAGGTGTATATAAGTACCATATATGATACCGTGCTCCATCAAGCCCTGGTACCACGATCCTGGGAGTACCTCCAATCAACAGCTCGAGCTCAGCTCCAAAACAATTGATGTACCTGTTCACCTGTCCCAACAGAGACAGCCCCCAACGGGGTGAGCATACCAACACACAAAATCCCATAATCATAATAATGAAATTCATAATTTACAAAAATGTAAATGCTAATGAATTTAAATGATACTCCCTGGATGACAACCTCCTCATCCGGGATTCCGTGTACTGTCCCTGTTCTCACAATCATCAAACCCATCAAATCTCAAAAATCAGTAAATCCACACATTGATTAACTCATCGCATGCCTAATTCTCGAATATCAATAAGTAATGATTCCAATTTCATTATACATGCAAATATAGGTATCTCAATATCTAATACTGATTTCCCAACTTCGCTACCAATCATAGATAGCTCAAATGCCTCGCATTTATTTTACCAATTCTCCGTTATACTCAGACATCTCAAATGTCTTACAATGATTACATGATTCCACAGTCATTCTCAGGCATCTCAATGCCCTACAATGGTCATATAAATCTAGTACCCCCATATATCATGTAAGGTTATACTACTCTAGTATCACGCACGCTTGTGGCGGCGATGTCAAGATTAGGTCGCTCCATAGCTATCTCAACACATATATATAACCACATGCACAACTATTTAATGCAATCAAAACACATTATGCATTTCACAAATGCTCTAATATAAAGTAATGCTTGTACGTCGCACGTACCTTAAATCTCCGTAGTCTAAGCCAAACCTTGCTTGGGTTCCATGCCCCGAGGAATGATGTGCTAATACGATAAATAATTCACAATTATTTACGAACATGCAAACTCATGCTCAAGCACACCCATAACCCTTATACAAAAACATTGTCAACACGCGACAATTAACCATTTAAAAGACCCGGGGCAGGGCACATGCAGGGAGGGAAATCGAATGAGACATCAACGAAAATTGCTCAAGAACCACCCTAAATTTTCGAACCCTACCATCACAAAATCGAACCCAACCAAGCACCATAATTCACCTAAAACATGAATTAAACGACCAACATCAAGAAAAATCGCCCCTCCTGCCAAAACCCCAAAATCGAACATAATCCCTCACGCATACAGGGAGAAATTCGAACCAAATCAACACAAAAAATGGTAGGGAATTACAGGAGAAGAACGAAAATGGGGTAAGGAAGGTTACCCAATCGAAAATCGGAAGGAAATCGCTCAAAATCGTAAGAACCCTAGAAATTGGACCTCTGCGCTTTTCTGGAAAATCCGAACGCAAATCGCGACGAAACTTCGAATTCTTGGTGTGGAAAGTTGCGCCTGGAAGAGGCGAAGCTAACGGCGGTCCGGACGTGCCGGATGGTGGCCGGACGGCGGCGGGCGCACGGCTTGAAGCGGCGAGGGTTGAGGGAAAATCGGGAGGCAGACGGGGAGAGAGAGAGAGAGACGGGCAAGGCTGAAAATGTGGTTTCCCAATTTAAAATCTCGGGTTCAACTGGTATATATAGCAAAATTACCCTGAAATACCAATAGCCCCACAAATACATCATGATTCATTAAAAATCATCTGTTTTCAAAAATTCTCTCTCTAACTTCAAAACCCCCTACCGGTGCCCACACAAAGCACCCCAGATCCCGAGTCACACTAAAAACTCAACTCATAGGTTTTTCACCGAAATGAGAATACAATCTCAACCTCGGGATCCAACGATCCCAACTACCCAAATAGACGAGCTCGGGAGGCCCAACACCGCGATTAAACTCCAAATCGCGACGTATAAAACTTTAGGGGTTATTAATACTCCGGGATTAACATCTATAATCCCAGGTCATCACAGATATCTTTAAAGAATTTAATTCATTTTTCAATGAATTATTTTCTTCATATTTCTTAGCAATCTCAAGTTTGAGTAATTTGTTACTCATCTTGATTTTGCCAAGAGCATCAATAAGTTCATGATAAGAATCTAATAATTCATTAAATGAAGGTACCTCATCGTCGCTTTCATCTCCTTCATCTCCAAGAGCCATTAAACAAAGATTTGTGGCTTCTTCTTCATCGGAGTCGCTATCACTCCATGTGGCTATAAACGCCTTCTTCTTCCCTTTGTCCTCATTCTTCTTCCTATGACATTTGTTAGCATAATGGCCTTTTTCTTGACAATTATAACAAGTTACCTCATTTTTGGATTCATGTTTGGTAGCATTAGAGATCTTTGACTTGCTATGTTTGTTGAAGAGCTTCTTGAACTTCTTTGTGAACAAGATCATTTCTTCATCATCGGAATGGTCTTTCCTTCCAACCAAGGCAATCCCATTTTCTTTTGGATCTATCCTCCTCCTTTATTTCTCTTCTTGTTGACACTTCAAGCTCATGGGTCACCAATGTGCCATGGAGCTCATCAAGATCATATGAGGCATTTTCACCTTTGTTTGACTCGATGATAGCCGTCCTCTTTGCGTCCCATTCCTTAGGCAATGCTCTTAGGGCTCCCCTCCATATTTGCTTTGGAGGGTACTTCTCTCCAAGTTGAGCAAGCTCGTTGATAATTAGGATGAGCCTCCTAAACATTGAATCCACCTCTTCTCCGGACTCCATCTCAAATGTCTCATATTTGAGTTGTAGAAGATAAATCTTGGTCTCCTTCACTTGATTTGTTCCTTCATGACAAATTTTCAATTTGTCCCATATTTCCTTAGCGGTTGAGCACATTGAGATCCGGTTGTACTCCTTCATATCTAAAGCACAATGCAAAATATTAATAGCTTTAGCATTTTGAAAAATTAACATCATATCCGCTTTTGTGAAGTCGTCCATTTCTTTGGGAACGCTTATTCCCCCAACATCCTTTAAAGGAGTATGTGGACATTTCACAATGATTTTCCATAGATCATAATCTACGGATTGGATGTATAGAGAAATTCTATTCTTCCAATAACCGTAGTTATCACCCGTGAAAAGCGGAGGGCGATTTGTCGATTGACCTTGAGCAAACTCATTTGCTAGATTAGCCATATTAAAGATTTGATTTAAAAACAAAAATCAAATGGCTCTGATATCACTTGTTGGAATCGAAGAGGGGGGGGGGGGGTGGTGAATGAGATTCCTTGGATACTTTAGCGTTTTAAAATGAGTTAGCAAAAACAAAAGAGTTTGCGCTTGCGGAAGCCTTTAGTCAATCGATAAATGAAAAGAACTAAAATAAATAAATGCGTAATGAAAAATAAAGCAATAAAAGACAAGAGATTTATTATAGAAGTTCGGTGATGAATCGCCTACGTCTCCTCTTCCCGGTTAGATAACCTCCAACCGAGGTTCCACTAGAATAAATGATCTTGGCCTTGAGGGCTCCAAGTTAGCCACACCACAACTCTTCCCGAGTTACAAAGTTCTTCCCGAGCACACTACTCTTCCCGAGTACACAACGCTCTTCCCGAGCACAATACTCTTCCCGAGTACACAAAGCTCTTCCCGAGCTACCAACACTCTTCACGAGTCTTCTTGGCCTTAAGGGCTCCAAGGATAGCCACAACACATGCACCAACTTCACTTGTTGGCGACTTTACAATTTTCCAACTTGCTTTGGTGTTGGAGGACCTTTACAATAAATCAAACCAAAAACACCTTCACGGTGTACTCACACGAAGACAACAAGACTCTAACCAAAAAAATTACAAACTCCAATACAACAACAATGTATGGAGGTTGCAAAGCAATTTGAAATAATAATGATCAACACTTTGTAGAAGTTTGTAGGCTTGTTCCTATGCTTCAAAATGCTCCAAAGCATCAATATTTATAGTGTAGGAGGCCCCCTAGGCTCCTACTAGCCGTTGCTACACTCAAGGCTTGAATCACTCCTCGATCGCCTCAGAAATCGCCTCAGGCGATCACCATCGCCGCGCCCCAACGGTCGCCAAATTACACGGATCGCCTCAGGCGATCAATAGCAAAAATCAAGGCCGTAGCCTCAGCATGTCCAAAATCTTCATTGCCTCAAACGAACTCCACATCGCCTCAGGCGTTCATCGCATCGCCTCGGGCGATCAGCCCATCGCCTCAAACGATCTCCCCTGCGCGCATGCCCGCGCATGCCTCGGCGTCGCTTCAGTCGATGTGCAGGGCGATGTCGCTCCTGGCTGCCATCGCCTGGGGCGATGGTCACCATTGCCTGGGGCGATCCAGGCCAAAATGTGCACAACCGATTTTCTTCATTCCAATCCACTTTTCATCACTTAATCTGCACACTAAGTAGATATATTAGTATAACAAACACAAGTTTTGTTGATCATCAAAACTCAAAGATTAACTGGGGATAATTTAACGCATTAAACGCAACCATGCGTTTAAGGCTCAGCAAATATAACAACATCTTATAATGTATCATAGATGACATTAGTTAGCTCGGTCATACTAAGGTGCTTGCAATTGCTTATTCAAAGTACTTTTATGTTGCTTTTATTTAATATTGGAAAAACTTACTTTTAAGCAAAAACATTTATTGTTTGCTATTAAAATACAAAAAGTAGCTTAATAAACTTCAAATTATTACGAAATTACCACCAAAGAAGTGAAAGCAATGAAACATCTCATGACTTGTTTCTCTACTTCTGTTTTTACATGCTTATTTTTAGAGAATCAATAGGAGAAGAAATAAAACACTCAAAATCTACTTTTTTGTCTGAAATACAAATAAATAATTTTCAAAAACAATCGCAAACATCCCCTAAGTAGATTGAAAAACGAGATACATGTACTATATTACAAATACTAAAATTCAAATTTTTTAAATTCTAAAATCATGTAGAATCAACAAAAATATTCTTACCAAATTCAAGAAGCATATAAATAAATGCATATCATTGAAATCACCATCGTATCACTCATATTAAATACATATTATCTTAATTAGTGTGGGGTCTTCCCACCTTAACAGTGATTACTAAACATAAGAAGGACTAATCATGCATAATAACGTCTTAAGGAATCGGTTGTTACACGAGCTAACAGGATTACAGGCCAAAATACAAAACTTCAAAAATAATTCATTACATTTCAAAAGAATGTCATTTAGATTTACACTACTCCTAGAGTAGATACTAATCAGAACTTGAAACCCTATACGTTCCTGTATCCCTCGTAGCTCACTGCCTCAACCCGCCCCTTAGTCCTTTCGTCCCAAAGGCGTACCTACAGGAACAACACATCATGAGCATATACAATTTTACTTAACAACATATAAACATTATAGTAAATGCATGAAATCTTGGTTAAGTAAATATGCTGGATATTCATTAACTTCTTATTGTTGTCCCTGGGTCATAATCATGCATATGGGGCACCTTACCCCGTGGCACCTTACCACAATAACATCGCATGGCTACTTACCATGTGGGGCACCTTACCCCGTGGCACCTTACCACAATAACATCGCATGGCTACTTACCATGTGGGGCACCTTACCACAATAACATCGCATGGCTACTTACCATGTGGGGCACCTTACCCCGTGGCACCTTACCACAATATCATCATGTAAACATTATCATATAAGCATCGTATAAACATCATCGTATAAACATCATCATTTCATCATGAACACTCATGCAATAAAAGCTTAGTTGTAGTATAAAGATGTGTGTTACCGTCCGATGCCCGTACGCCTCTTACGTACCTTTTCAAAAGGAGGAGGAGTCACAGACTTTATCTCCTCGATGGTGCCGGTGCCTGGGATGGTTCTACAAGACCGCATAATACCATATTAGATGCCTCAAAACCATCTCACATCATAAACTTAACAAAATAAAACATCATTATATTTTTCAACTTACTTGCCTCTCTCGATCGATCGGCCCAAGATCTCGATCGATCGAGACACTGTGCACTAACAGTGCCTTAGCTTCCTGCCTCGCTCGATCGATCGAAGTATTTTACCGATCGATCGAGAAGCTTCACCGATCGATCGAGAAATTCTTCGATCGATCGGCATCAAAATTTTAAAACATACATTAGACATACTGACTTGCTCGATCGATCGGGACTAAATCTCGATCGATCGAGAACTCTGAATGTTCGGGATTTCCCCAGATTTTTGAGCACCCCATTTCATACCATCAATACTACTTCATATCACACATAAAGTGCTTAAACAAGAATATCAATAACTTCCACATACTTTCATGCATGTATTAAAATTAAAGGTTCACTTATAACTGAAACCTACATGCATTAAATCTACCCCTTTTTATCAATACTCAATCAACATTTCTGAAAAACAGGGCATAATTTCCTAGCCCATAATTATCGAACATACATATTCATAGCCTCGAAAATACCATAAAGCCCATAGTTCATGCTCAAACAAATATGCTGGCATATTCACCAAACTTCCATGTATGCATTTACGTCAAAAGTTTTCCCATAACCTAAGTTAGCATGCTTCAATTCTTCATAACAAAAGCCCTACTCAACATACAAACAGGGCACCTCCCCTGCTCCTATGTTCGAGGAACCCTTTTTCCAACTAGAAATCTAACACATAACGCATGCAAGTTACTTAACAAGACATGCTAGGGGCTTCTTAAACATCATATAAAAGTACTCAAAACAAGGTTTCATCGAACCCTACACTTGCATGCCAAATCTGTTACAAAGAAAACACATGCATAAAACGAAAAAGCTGGTGAACCAGCATGATTCCTCACCACTTTTGCACTCCGATTTTTTTGACAAGAAAGGATTAATAAAATCCGATCACTTTCTTCCTGGAACAGAACAAGTTGCAGACAAAATGAAGAGAAAAAGAAGGAAGCTTTTTGGAAGAGACAAGGTGAAAATATCTTAATGCCAACATGCCCACTTAGTCAAATATTTCCCAGAAAACAGGGGAGGGGGGCGTGGGTTGCTGCAAGTGGGGGGTGGGTGGTTGCATGTAGGGTGGTTTTGTGGTGTTTAATTGTATCCCGGTATTTCATATGATGTATAAAAAACATCTTCCCTTGATATTTTGTAATTGTACTACATCAATACAACAATTAAAAACACGTAACATACCCCCTAAATCATATCATCATATCATAAATATAACCCCCACTTAAAATACCACAACCCTCTTAAACACATCGAAATTCGTTATTGTAGCACATAATCGTATAACATTTCATCATCGTAGCATATAATCATTTAACCTTTCGGGGGTATTACATTACTCCCCTATTATAAGATTTCGTCCTCGAAATCCACATGCATCATCATAACGGAACTAAACATAAATACATACCAAAGAATAGTCGCGGATAGTGCTGCACCATATGCCGTTCCGTCTCCCATGTAGCCTCCTCGACACCCCGACGATCCCACTGAACTTTGACCATCGGTATAACTTTTCTCCGTAGTCTGCGATCCTCACGATCCAGAATTCTGATCGGTCGTTCTTCGTAGGACATATCTGAGTCTAACTTAACTTCTGTAGGCTGTAAGACATGCGACGGGTCTGGCTCATACTTCCTCAACATAGAGACATGGAAAACATCGTGTATGCCAGACAAGGATGGCGGTAGAGCCAAACGATATGCCAAAGTACCGATACGCTGTAAAACTTCATATGGCCCAACATACCTCGGAGATAACTTTCCCCGCATCCCAAAACGAACCACGCCCCTGAAGGGCGAGATCTTTAAGAAGACCCTGTCTCCTAACTGGAATTCTAGCGGTCGTCGCCGCTTATTGGCATAGGCCGCTTGCCTGTCCTGGGCCGCTTTCATCTTCTGGCGTATCAACTTTATCTTACCTTCCATATCCCTGATCATATCCGGTCCTCCGACCGCTTTGCTAGTCAAGTCCTCCCAATACAGTGGTGATCTACATCGTCGTCCATACAGAGCTTCAAAAGGGGCCATTTGAATGCTCGCTTGATAACTGTTGTTATAGGAGAACTCCACCAGCGGCACTGAATCCTGCCACGGAGTATCAAACTCCAAAATACATGCCCTCAACATGTCTTCGAGCGTCTGAATGGTACGCTCTGTTTGTCCGTCTGTCTGGGGGTGATAGGCCGTACTCAGTCTCACCTCTGTGCCCAAAGCTGCCTGGAGACCTTCCCAGAAATGTGAAGTGAACCTCGGG
This sequence comes from Haberlea rhodopensis, assembly GCA_907163345.1. Lineage (NCBI taxonomy): Eukaryota > Viridiplantae > Streptophyta > Magnoliopsida > Lamiales > Gesneriaceae > Haberlea > Haberlea rhodopensis. Next base: position 6,559,589 of record CAJQUN010000002.1, on the reverse strand, counting down.
TCCCTGTCAGACACTATCGAGACTGGAATACCATGCAATCTCACAACATCCCGTATATACATTTGAGCCATCTTTAAGTATGTATAAGACATACTGTAAGGGATGAAATGAGCCGTCTTCGTCAGCCTATCTACGATCACCCAGATCGCATCAAATCCTGAGGTCGTTCTTGGCAAGTGGGTTACGAAGTCCATAGATATATGCTCCCACTTCCATTCAGGCACCTCTAAGCTCTTCAGCTCACCACCAGGCCTCTGCCTCTCTGCCTTTACCTGTTGGCAGATCAAACATCTTTTAACGAAAACGATTACCTCACGCTTCATGCGTCTCCACCAGAATTGATCGCATAGATCTTTGTACATCTTCTTTCCCCCTGGGTGGATACTGAATCGACTACTGTGAGCTCGCTCCAATATTCCTCTTCGCAGTTCTGGTGTATCTGGGACTACCCATCGGTTGCCCAGTCTCAAGGAATCATCCTCGGCCACTCTGAACTTGGATGGTTGACCTTGAAGGATCAATGATGTCCACCTCTGAACCTCACTATCCGACTTCTGGGCCTTCCTGATCGCCTCAAATATGTCTGGCTCCGCCAATAGGGTCGACACTCGTACAGACGACGTGTCTACATCGAAATCATAGCCCAGTTGGCAATAAGACGTCATCAAGGCTGACAAACACATAACATCCTCTGCAGTACTCTTTACCTTCCGACTTAAGGCGTCTGCTATCAAGTTTGCTTTACCCGGATGGTACTCAATTTCACAATCATAATCTTTGAGCAAATCCATCCACCTTCTTTGCCTCATATTCAACTCTGCTTGAGTGAATAAGAACTTTAGGCTCTTATGGTCCGTATATATAGTGAAAGACGTGCCATACAAGTAATGCCTCCAGATCTTCAAGGCGAATATGATGGCCGCCAATTCTAAATCATGCACTGGATACCTAGCCTCGTGTGGCTTCAGTTGCCTCGATGCATAAGCCACCACATGCTTATCTTGCATCAACACACAGCCCAAGCCCTGTAATGACGCATCCGTATATAAGGCGAACCTCTTATCCTCAGACGGAATCACCAGTACAGGCGCTGTAGTCAAACGACGCTTCAGCTCTTGGAAGCTTTCCTCACAAGCCTTAGACCAAAAGAAGGGGACTCCTTTCTGAGTCAGCTGTGTCAGGGGTTTGGCAATCTTCGAGAAACCTTCGACGAAACGTCGGTAATAACCTGCCAAACCGAGGAAACTCCGTATTTCCGGTACAGAAGTGGGTGCAGCCCACTCCATCACAGCTTCAATCTTCCTTGGATCCACAGATATCCCATGGCTAGATATGACATGGCCTAAAAATACCACGCTGTCCAACCAGAACTCGCACTTACTAAGCTTTGCATACAGCTGATGATCCCTAAGGATCTGAAGTACTATCCTCAAGTGCCTTACATGCTCTTCTTCAGTCCGAGAGTAAATAAGTATGTCGTCAATGAATACTATGACGAACTGATCCAAATATGGCTGGAATACCCTGTTCATCAAACTCATGAAGACAACTGGGGCATTCGTCACCCCAAAAGGCATGACCAGGAATTCATAGTGCCCATATCTTGTCCTGAAAGCCGTCTTCTGAACATCATCTTCTCTTACTCGAATCTGATGGTACCCCGACCTCAGATCGATCTTACTGTAGAGCCTCGTTCCCTGCAACTGATCAAACAAGTCATCAATCCTCGGAAGTGGATACTTGACTGTGGCCTTATTCAGTTGCCTATAGTCAATGCATAGGCGCATCGATCCATCTTTCTTCCTAACAAATAAGACAGGCGCACCCCATGGCGATACGCTAGGGCGTATGTAGCCCTTGCCAAGGAGTTCCTGCAACTGTATCTTTAACTCCCTTAACTCTGCTGGTGCCATCCTATACGGGGCGCGAGAAATTGCAGACGTCCCTGGTAGCAGCTCAATCCCAAACTCGACCTCTCTCGTCGGTGGGAATCCGGGAATCTCCTCCGGAAAGACATCAGGAAACTCCGCCACTACGGGCACATCCTCAACCTTCAACTCCTTCCTCTTTTCCGTCATATCAATGGCATAGATAAGATATCCTGTATGGCCTCGTTCTAATAACTGTGCCATCTTGACAGCCGATACCAACGGAATCTTTGGGCAAGAACCATCCCCAAAGAATGTCCACTGGACTCCCATATCAGATCTGAATCGGACAGTCCTTTGCCTGCAGTTAACGACCGCCTGATACTTGTTCAGAACATCGATGCCCACAATGCAATCGAAGTCTGTCATTCCCAGCACAATTAAATCTGATCTTAACTCATTATCCTCAAAATAAATGATGCCATCATAAACAATCTGATCCATAGTCAAACTTCTTCCAGCAGGGGTCGAGACCATAAGAGGCATGGGGGACGGAGAAGTGCATATGTGGTGCCTTTCAACAAAACTCGTCGACACAAAAGAGTGTGACGCACCTGTGTCTATCAATATAAGAGCAGGGTGCGTAAATAAAAGACACGTACCCGCTATAACTTCCTCTGGAGCCGCTGTAGCCTGCTCCCTCGTCAAAGCATACACCTGACCCTGAGGTGGCCCCGTGGGCTGACCTCCATACTGCCTCGGTGCGAAAGGTGGTCTGTGCGGTGCCGCTCTGTCCGCAGGCCTCCCCGCAGAGTTCTGCTGTCTTCCCCTGTTGGGACACTGTCGAGCGAAGTGGCCTCTGTCGCCACAGACATAGCAACCAACACAGTCCTTTGCCAAATGTGATAATCCACATATAGTGCACTGAGCTCTTCCAGATCTATCTCCCTGAGGCTGTCCCCTCCCAGATGAAGTATCATTCCTACCTTTCCCTTTCCATCGATTCTCGGGCCTCTTGCCACTGAATCTCGGTGCTGACGTGTTCCCCCTAGGCTTGAACTGATCACCCCTGGGCTTCAAGTGGTCAGAAGTAGATTTCTGAGGGGGTGCCGGGGGTGGCACCGCATCAGGATATGCACCAACTCCCAACTCAGCTAGCTCAGCTCGTGAGAGTGCATCATCAAAACAAGCAGGGCCATAAGTGATCACCCTGTCATACAGTTCAGGCCTCAAGCCTTTCATGAAGTTCCGCATCTTCGCTTGAGTGCTTGCAGCAATGTGTGGCACATATCGTAGTAAGGAACAGTAATGCAAAGCATAGTCAGATATAGGCATGGTACCTTGTCTTAAACTGGTAAACTCATCCTCCTTGGCCTGTCTTGCAGCGGCTGAGAAATAGCGGTTCAAAAACCGCGTTCGGAACATCTTCCAATTTACTTCCTGTCCCAGAGCCTCTTGCTCAATCACTGTGGTTTTCCACCACATCAATGCCTTCTTGGACAGCTGAAATTCTGCTAATCGGATCCAGGCCGTCTTTGCACAAGGCGCTGCCACAAATATCTGTTCGATCCTCTCTAACCATTCCTCCGCTTTCTCTCCTGATTCAGTTCCCTCGAACATCGGAGGTCGATACATCATAAACTGAGCCAAGCTCAATTCCCCAGGTAGCAACTGCTGTTCAGAGGGTTCCTCTCCCAAAGCTGGTGGTGGCAATGGGTTTGTACGCCCAGCGTTTCCATTTACACTAATGGCGTCACCTACTTCTATATTTGCTGCCATGCTGCAACACAAGGGTTAATAACAACACCAAAAGCAGGTCATAAGGTACATCGTTAGATAATTAAACATGTTAGCATAACATAGAAACTTCATATGCAAAATACACATAAAACATGTTCAATAGTAAGCACCTAGCTAACTTACTGCTAAGGCTACCCTTCGCTCATTCCCGAGTTATCTAACCACTGCTCTGATACCACTAATGTGGGGTCTTCCCACCTTAACAGTGATTACTAAACATAAGAAGGACTAATCATGCATAATAACGTCTTAAGGAATCGGTTGTTACACAAGCTAACAGGATTACAGGCCAAAATACAAAACTTCAAAAATAATTCATTACATTTCAAAAGAATGTCATTTAGATTTACACTACTCCTAGAGTAGATACTAATCAGAACTTGAAACCCTATACGTTCCTGTATCCCTCGTAGCTCACTGCCTCAACCCGCCCCTTAGTCCTTTCGTCCCAAAGGCGTACCTACAGGAACAACACATCATGAGCATATACAATTTTACTTAACAACATATAAACATTATAGTAAATGCATGAAATCTTGGTTAAGTAAATATGCTGGATATTCATTAACTTCTTATTGTTGTCCCTGGGTCATAATCATGCATATGGGGCACCTTACCCCGTGGCACCTTACCACAATAACATCGCATGGCTACTTACCATGTGGGGCACCTTACCCCGTGGCACCTTACCACAATAACATCGCATGGCTACTTACCATGTGGGGCACCTTACCCCGTGGCACCTTACCACAATATCATCATGTAAACATTATCATATAAGCATCGTATAAACATCATCGTATAAACATCATCATTTCATCATGAACACTCATGCAATAAAAGCTTAGTTGTAGTATAAAGATGTGTGTTACCGTCCGATGCCCGTACGCCTCTTACGTACCTTTTCAAAAGGAGGAGGAGTCACAGACTTTATCTCCTCGATGGTGCCGGTGCCTGGGATGGTTCTACAAGACCGCATAATACCATATTAGATGCCTCAAAACCATCTCACATCATAAACTTAACAAAATAAAACATCATTATATTTTTCAACTTACTGCCTCTCTCGATCGATCGGCCCAAGATCTCGATCGATCGAGACACTGTGCACTAACAGTGCCTTAGCTTCCTGCCTCGCTCGATCGATCGAAGTATTTTACCGATCGATCGAGAAGCTTCACCGATCGATCGAGAAATTCTTCGATCGATCGGCATCAAAATTTTAAAACATACATTAGACCTACTGACTTGCTCGATCGATCGGGACTAAATCTCGATCGATCGAGAACCCTGAATGTTCGGGATTTCCCCAGATTTTTGAGCACCCCCATTTCATACCATCAATACTACTTCATATCACACATAAAGTGCTTAAACAAGAATATCAATAACTTCCACATACTTTCATGCATGTATTAAAATTAAAGGTTCACTTATAACTGAAACCTACATGCATTAAATCTACCCCTTTTTATCAATACTCAATCAACATTTCTGAAAAACAGGGCATAATTTCCTAGCCCATAATTATCGAACATACATATTCATAGCCTCGAAAATACCATAAAGCCCATAGTTCATGCTCAAACAAATATGCTGGCATATTCACCAAACTTCCATGTATGCATTTACGTCAAAAGTTTTCCCATAACCTAAGTTAGCATGCTTCAATTCTTCATAACAAAAGCCCTACTCAACATACAAACAGGGCACCTCCCCTGCTCCTATGTTCGAGGAACCCTTTTTCCAACTAGAAATCTAACACATAACGCATGCAAGTTACTTAACAAGACATGCTAGGGGCTTCTTAAACATCATATAAAAGTACTCAAAACAAGGTTTCATCGAACCCTACACTAGCATGCCAAATCTGTTACAAAGAAAACACATGCATAAAACGAAAAAGCTGGTGAACCAGCATGATTCCTCACCACTTTTGCACTCCGATTTTTTTGACAAGAAAGGATTAATAAAATCCGATCACTTTCTTCCTGGAACAGAACAAGTTGCAGACAAAATGAAGAGAAAAAGAAGGAAGCTTTTTGGAAGAGACAAGGTGAAAATATCTTAATGCCAACATGCCAACTTAGTCAAATATTTCCCAGAAAACAGGGGAGGGGGGCGTGGGTTGCTGCAAGTGGGGGGTGGGTGGTTGCATGTAGGGTGGTTTTGTGGTGTTTAATTGTATCCCGGTATTTCATATGATGTATAAAAAACATCTTCCCTTGATATTTTGTAATTGTACTACATCAATACAACAATTAAAAACACGTAACATACCCCCTAAATCATATCATAAATATAACCCCCACTTAAAATACCACAACCCTCTTAAACACATCGAAATTCGTTATTGTAGCACATAATCGTATAACATTTCATCATCGTAGCATATAATCATTTAACCTTTCGGGGGTATTACAATTAGTATAAATTTTAACAAACACGTCTAAATAAAAGATAACACCAAAAATATTCTTACCAAATTCAAAAAATATATATATAATGTATGTAACTGAAATCATCATAGTATCACGCATACCAACAATAAATGTATATTACTTCAATTAAACTAAAGCATAACTAATACGTCTAAATTTTATTTTGGCCAAAAAACTTTTAAATAAAGGACAAACCATGTGGTGTGTCCGACACCTTTTTGAAGAGTGCCCGAAAAATATCTGACACTACAATGATTGATTTTTAAGAATGTCCGTGTATTATAGAAAAAATAGAGAATAGATACCATTTCCGAAGTTCAGAAACGGGAGGTGTCTGATGCTAAATGTAGCTCAGACAAGACCTTATTCTTTCCCAACGTATTCTCCACTGATTCAAGTAATTCATTTCTGACTTTCAGATTCCATGTTGAAACTTGTTCTTTACAAAGCTCATGATGTTACGACGAATTCCACCAATTATATAGAGAATAAATTGCATATGCCAATTCTAGAGAGAACAAATTGCTTCATATAATAAAATCAAAAGAGCATATATCAAAATTTATCGACTTCAAGGAGGACGTCATATGAATCTCATGTTGGCAAACCATCCATGGGTCTCCACAAGATTCGACCAAAAATAATTATTTCCAAGATCACAGTGGAAGTATAGTAGTAGTTATGCCGTAAACCCATAAGGGAATGGGGGCGAAGAATAGTTCTCCCAAACGTAGCGAGTCGGTGGTGACAAGGCCGCGGTGGCAACATCGATTATCCCCACGGTTGAGACATGATGGATATTTCTAAAACCCATCAACTTGTAGGAAGATGTTTGACTTCGGGAGAAATATATTTAGGCTTCTTTACTTTGCAAATGTGTCTCAGTCAATGGGCCAGACTAGATGAGTTTTATTTGAATGAGCAGGGTAAATGAGCTATAGATTGCTTAATCAGATTAGGTCGGTTAAAACCCATTAGGTAAAACGATCCTTCATCGGGGGTATCAATATACATATTCAACTTTTGTTAAGATAGCTTGAGATCTTTAGTTCAAAACTTGTTTATTTTTAATGGATTGATTATATACCATACACTATCACTATCATCTTTACCAAACTTTGTTTTTCGACTCCTTCGACCTAAAATCGAGATATTGTACGAGAGTAGGAGCGAGATAGGTCATCGAATTTCATCTTAAATAAATAACCACACTTACATGATAAGAGACCATTCGATCAAAGTATGCTTTATGTCCACAACTGAAAATCATTTAATCACCAAAAAAAGGTACGAAAACAATGAACAATAAGACAAGAAAAGTTATGGTATGTGTATATTAATATGATTCCCAAGACACAAAGCATGCATGGTGGGAAAGTAGTTTGTGTGGGCAGACCGTAAGCACTAAGCAGCACACACTCTCCACTAGTTAATATTGAGAGTGGAAAACGTACCTGGCCGCTAATATTCTAATCATCGCACTATATGCATCAACCTTTTTTTTTTTTGCTGCGATCAAATTTTATGATTATAGTGCTTGAGAGCGATAATTAGATTAAACTATGGAGAATTCGAGGGTTTATTTGTCTTTTTTTTTAAAAAAAAGTTCATTCCTTCTGAAAAAAAATCAATTCTATTTATTATTATAATATACCATAAAAGAGTCATATGGTGTAATCAAAGACCAACAAAATATCTAACTAATTAAAGTAATTCATCAAATTTCATTACGAAGAGCACCATCTTAAAATCAGTTACTGTATTTATTAAAATTGATTTTGGTTAATTTATTGAAATTGAACTAAAAATATTCTCTTAAGACTATAAAACGTAACATTCTCTCACCCACCAACAAATTTTGAATTGACTTGCTAATTTAAAATAATATCACATTAACCGCTAATTATAGTAGATAAAATAAGATTCCGCCTAATCATCATGGGAATAAAATATATCACTTTCTCATACGGCCACGTACCTCCTCCCCTCCTGTCACGTGCAAAGCCCGAAGCCAATCCGCTGATGTGGCCAATTTCTGCCACGTCACCCACCCTAGACTGTGATTGACTTCTTACGTTATCATTATAATCCATACATAAAAATAAAATAAATTTAGAAATAATTCGATATATGTTTTACATTTATTGCTAATTTAAATATTGAATCCTTAACAAAATAATATGATTATTAAAAGCATTTTTAGGTTGTATTTTTTTAAAGTTGAAAAAAGTTATTTTTAAACAAAAAAATTTGAGTATTTGATATTAAAATAACTATCTCGATTGATGACTTGTTATCTGTTTTTTTTATAAAATTTGAATATGAGATAATCACTTCTACTTATTTGCAGACACTCACTAAACACACTAAGATACGATACAACTAAAAATATATCTTAATGCAATTGTTGGTTAAAAAGACATTCCAATTTCCAATGTTCCATGTTGTTGTCCGTGCCAGATAAACATTGCTTCCCAACCCATTCATCCAGCAAAAGGCACCTCCAGTTTCCTCTAATTAAATTCAATTATTCCACAGAACTGCCAGTGAATATAATCTACAAATGGCGACGCCTGGGATACAGAACGGTGGCGTATCCGTGATGGCTGTCGTACCGGGGGTGGGGCCGGTGGATCAGAGCGGACACTCCACGGCGGCGCTGCAGCATCCATCGCCAATTCGGATTTTCTTGTTCTTCCATAAGGCTATTCGGGCGGAGCTCGACGGGCTTCATCGGGCCGCTATGGCTTTGGCCACGAATAAGAGCGGCGGAGACATCAAGCAGTTGATTGATAAGTGTCATTTCATAAGGTCGATTTATAAGCACCACTGCAATGCCGAAGACGAGGTCTGTGCCTGTTTGTATATCTCATTTTTGTTTGTTGAGCTTGACTGAGCTTTGTTTGTTTACTGAATTTCGGGGATGTTATGTTCTGTGGGATTGTTTGTTTGAAGAACTTTTAATCCTTACTCACAAATTTTTTAGCATGTGATGCTGTCGTGTTTTTTTTTTCGATACTGGATTTCCAGACATGCTACTTTATGGATTATTCATTACCGATTTTATGAAATTTGGGAAAAATATTCCAATTCTATTCCCTGATTTCTCCGTGTTATTTTTGAACAGCTTTTGAAAATGTTTCCTGTAGGTTTGCTAAGTATTATGTGCAATTTATCTGCATTCTTTTTTACGCATGGATTTTTTCTCGAGGGCGTGCTGATTGGTAAAACAAACTGCAGGATCTAGTGTTTTGATCAATGATCCAATTGCATTTTAAATTTTCTTATGCTGGATTTGATATGGAATGCACAATCCTCGTGAGTTATTGTTTTGTCATGAATTTTCTCTTGATTGCTGATATCATATCTGGAAGCATGGTGGTTGTAAGAAGGAAATGATTTGCTTGTGCCAAAGCATTTGACCTACGTCAATAGCATTTATGGCGGCACGATTTGAGAGGTCTCGTGAAAATGCTTTAATGTCGGAATATATATTTTTTATTTGAAATATTTATTGGTTCGTATCTCCTTTTTGAGGTTCAAACATCTTAGGTTTTTTGGTGGTTTCTCATCGGTTTTACGGTCAATATTGATGGCTAGATTATATTTTGGTGCCAAAATTCTACTTCAATATCCAGTTTGGTTAATTGTGTTATTTTATTCTTGATAACAACGGGATTGGCATAGTAGTTTTTGGTTCTCAACTTTCTCACTCGGGCCTACAGTTTTTAGGACCTTGAGTAGTTGAGTAACTGGTTAGAAGATTATAGAGAAGGTCATAACAAAAAAACATCTCCGTTATCATAATATTTACATTATTAAATGCACTATTGCAGTTAGAACCAAGTCCCAACTTCAAAAACAGTGTTAAAACACTTAATTCTTTTAAAAGTAATGATTGCTGATCTTTATGTGCAAGCTTACAAGTGTATGCTGCAAGACATTGTGCTGATCTGTATTTTCTTGTAAGATAATGTTACTTGTCTGCAGTTCTTGGTCATGCATAATTCCCAATGAAGCTTGCAGTTGCTAAACTTACGTTGAAAACGTTCTTGCCTGTGTTTAATTAAATATTCCATATAACATCTTAGTCTTCAGTTGGCCAACATGATCTGAATGGATTTGTAGGCATCAACTTGGTTTTTGTAATTTTCTCACAGAGTTGTTTGGACACATTTAATTAGGTGGTAGAAATCTCATTGCATTCCATTGCTTAATGTTTTTCCCAACCATTATTATTGTGAAGAAGCAAGGACGTACTATAGTAAGTTTTGAAATGACAGGTTATCTTCCCTGCACTTGATATCCGTGTGAAGAATGTGGCAAGAACTTACTCCCTTGAGCATGAGGGGGAAAGTATGCTCTTTGATCATCTGTTCACATTGCTGGACAATGATACAGCAAATGGAGAAAGCTACAGAAGAGAGTTAGCCTCTTGTACAGGAGCCCTTCAAACATCAATTTGTCAGCACATGTCCAAGGAAGAGGAGCAGGTTTAATTCTTAAATTGTCTTGTTTGGTGATCAGTGTGTATTCATATTATCACATGAAGTTCCAAGTGGTATACCATACACCCAATAAAAGGGTGCTTCTAGAAGAAATATTCGCATCTATACTTTCAGCACGCTGAATGTGGATATTAGGTTGAAGATTTGGATTTTGAATCCCTTGTTTATCTTTGTTGCTCTCACTTTTCCTGTGGCAGGTCTTCCCCTTGCTCAATGAAAAGTTTTCATTTGAAGAGCAGGCATCATTGGTGTGGCAATTTTTGTGCAGTATTCCGGTAAATATGATGGCAGAATTTTTACCGTGGCTTTCATCATCAATTTTGCCTGTTGAGAGGCAGGATATGCGCCAGTGCTTGAACAAAATAATACCTCAAGAACTGTTGCTACAACAGGTTAGATAACTTTCAGGGATATGTAAACAGAAAGCAGTTTCGAAGTCTACATATCTGACCTGTACTTGTTTTTCTTTTTGAAGGTTATGTTTACTTGGATGGATGGAGTAAAAATTAGCAGCAAACGTAAACGTTCTGAAGAAGACCCTAAACAAAATAGCTGCTCTGACACTCCAACAGAAAACAAGCACTGCATTTGTGAATCTTCAGAGACTCCTGAAAGTGATATTCTGTCATTAAAGTCTCTGTATCATCCAGTAGATGATATATACCACTGGCATAAGGCTATCAAAAAGGAATTGAATGACATAGCTGAAGCAGCTAGAGATATAAAGTTAACTGGAGAATTTTCTGATCTAACTGCCTTTAATAGGAGGCTTCAATTCATAGCCGAAGTCTGCATTTTTCATAGGTTATCTGTTTTTGTGACTTACCATATTTTTATTTTGAAATTCAATAAATCAAATGTTACCTGAGTTTGACTGTTGAGATAGTGGGGGACTGGTGTAAAACATTTTGTGTAAGCAAAAAATTTCAGTTCTTATTGCTTAGGGCATCTTTGGGATGGTTGGTTGATTACGTCAGTACTTTTATAAGGTGTGCCACTTTAGATCTACTCATCAACATGAGAATAATTTTCGGAAAAATGCTTTGTTGTCAGGCCTTCTCTTTTGCTTAATTTCCATGCAAAACCACTAACTGTTGTAGTAGAAGCTAATTTTATGCAATTTGCTGTATGTAATCTTTGATGTAGTTTGACCTGATTTTCTTTCACCTTTTACCTTTAAAGCAGTATTGCAGAGGACAAAGTTATATTCCCTGCTCTAGATGCAGAATTGTCTTTTGTCGAGGAGCATGCAGAAGAAGAGAGTGAATTTGACAAGTTCAGATGCTTGATAGAAGATATTGAAAGCACTGGAGCCAACTCACCTGCTGATTTTTACTCTAGATTATGCTCACAAGCAGATCATGTAATGGAGACGATAAAAAAGCATTGTCACAATGAAGAAACCCAGGTGCGTAATGGACCTGTGCCATTTGTTGATTTCTGGATTGTGCTTAGTTTTGATGGTATCATATTTGAAAATGCCGACATCCCTAAAGCAATTGTTATTGGTATGTAAGCATGTGCAAAGATCTAAAATCTTGGAGTGCTATTCTGTACCACCTGATTTTTGGATTACATAAGTTGTAATTCTATTCGATACATTCAAAGGCTGACTTCCTGTGCTCTTAGAGTTTTACGTGTTGTGTTGAATTATAGGTTCTTCCTCTTGCTCGGAAGTATTTCAGCGCTGAGAGGCAGCGTGAACTATTATATCAAAGCTTGTGTGTGATGCCATTGAGATTGATTGAATGTGTCTTACCTTGGCTGATCAGATCACTGAATGAAGAGGAAGCTCGATGTTTCCTTTACAATATGCACATGGCAGGTTTTTGTGTCGGCTTCTTTTTCCTCTGCCCTGGGGGCCCTTTTGTTTAATAATCTCTATAACAGCAAGTGATCATATGCTTAACCATATTATTGCTGCAGCTCCAGCATCAGATAATGCATTGGTTACTCTATTTTCTGGTTGGGCATGTAAAGGTCACCGAAGGGGCGCCTGTTTGTCTTCTAGTGCAACTGGTTGTCCTGCAAGGGCTCTTACAGAAACCCAAAAGAATTTTGTCAAATCTTGTGGCCATTGTGGCAATTCAAGTATTTTTAATGAAACTACGACTTTGGGATTAACAATTAAGTGTGAGAAGTCAGTTAAGCAAGAAAACAAAATTTCTCTAGTGGAAGGTAGTGGTTGCAATATTTCAGGGACAGAATCTCGAAAAACTTTTCTCAATAACCAAACTTGTTGTGTTCCTGGTTTAGGAGTCGACAGCAGTAGTCTAGGAATGAGTTCCCTTGCCACAGCCAAATCTTTGCGATCTTTGTCATTTAGTCCTTCCGCTCCTTCTCTTAACTCCAGTCTTTTCAACTGGGAAACAGAAACCAATTCCTCAGAAAGTGGGTTCACAACACGACCTATTGACAATATTTTTAGATTTCATAAAGCAATTCGAAAAGATTTAGAATTTCTAGATGTGGAATCTGGGAAACTTAGTGATGGTGATGAAAATTTTCTCAGACAGTTTAGTGGTAGATTTCGACTTTTGTGGGGATTATACAGAGCTCATAGTAATGCGGAGGATGATATTGTGTTCCCTGCTTTAGAGTCAAAGGAAGCTCTACATAATGTTAGCCACTCTTACACATTGGACCACAAACAGGAAGAAGAACTGTTCGAGAATATTTCATCCGCACTAATTGAGCTTTCTCAACTTCATGAAAATTCCAAGGCAAGTAACATGACTGGGGATTTGAGTGAGAAACTCTCCTGTTCTTCTGAATGTATTGATAATTTGAGAAAATATTATGAGCTGGCAACCAAGATTCAGGGCATGTGTAAATCCATTAAAGTAACTTTAGATCATCATGTCATCCGTGAAGAGGTTGAGCTTTGGCCATTATTTGACAGCCATTTTTCTGTGGAGGAGCAGGACAAACTTGTTGGCCGTATAATTGGTAGTACAGGAGCAGAGGTACTCCAGTCAATGTTGCCATGGGTAACATCTGCTCTTACTCAGGACGAACAGAATCGAATGATTGACACATGGAAGCATGCTACCAAGAACACGATGTTCAGTGAGTGGCTTGATGAATGGTGGAAAGGGACTGCGGCTGAATCCTCACAGGTATCCACATCAGAGAATTGTATCTCAAAAGGTATTTATGGTGCATAAACCTCTTCCCTCTTGTGCTTTTTGATAAAGTCGACAATTTTGTTTCTCCTAGCAAGATACAAGTTTTAACCGCTTGCATGCATTAAGTTTTGAAACCATTTTCAGAATACGAGATGCATGAGTCCATGGATCTAAGTGATTATAATTTTAAGCCTGGGTGGAAAGATATCTTTCGGATGAATCAAAATGAGCTTGAAGCAGAGATTAGGAAAGTCTCTCGTGATTCAACCCTTGATCCAAGAAGAAAGGATTACCTTATACAAAATCTAATGACCAGGTTTTAACCTTCTTACTATTTTCAATGCTTCATGTTAGATCCCAGTCTATTATTTGTGTCAATAGCTTTGAGTTTCATATTCAGGAAACTTTATATTTTTTAGCAGATCGTTGGGGATTCATTCCCATTTTTACTGGGCTGTTCAATTTGTTTCTTTTCTGGTATTGCTCGATTACAGGAAGTCGATATTGTTCAGTTCCTGTCATATAGGCTTATTTCCAATTTGTGTTCCTTTATTTTATTAAGAATCATTTTTTTTATTTGTTACAGTTTATATTGTTCGTTAATATAGTTACAAGCACTGCTTTTGTTTTTCGTTATTCTTGATATGGTGTTGCATATTTCTTACTTCAATCACCATTGTTTATTTAGTCAGTGGATTGCTTCCCAGCAAAAAATTTCACAAACCAAAAGTGGTGAAGCACAAGATAGTGAAGACTTTCTTTTTTGTTCCCCTTCCTTTCGTGATCGAGAAAGAAATTTTTTTGGATGTGAGCATTACAAAAGAAACTGCAAACTTCGGGCTGCTTGCTGTGGAAAATTGTTTACTTGCAGATTCTGCCATGATGAAGTCAGTGATCATTCGATGGATAGGTAACACTTGGATAATTGATTGAGTTTTGAAGGAATCATGCTAGGAACGTTCTTTGAGTTTGTCCTCTTTGCAGGAAGGCAACATCTGAAATGATGTGTATGAAATGCCTAATGATCCAGCCGGTTGGACCAATTTGCACAACCACATGTTGCAACGGGTTTCTGATGGCAAAATACTATTGCAGTAGCTGCAAATTTTTTGACGATGAAAGGTTAGTAAGTATAATGCGGCTGCTACATATTTCATAGCTTGTGTGTCATGGCTCTATCATGTCACCTTTGTGAAATATAAGCTTGCATATAAGTGAAGATTTAGCTTTTTCTTAAAAACTCTCTTAAGTTGTATGATCATAATCGTTTTCCCCTATGCCCGTGTTTTGTTGTCTTTTTTATCCATCAGACAGTGCATTCATGAATATGGGATATCCACAGATTATATAGAAATAAATACTGCACGGGTAGTTCTTATTATCTTATAAGCTCACATAAATAGAATAACGAAAATTTTGTATTTAAGTTTTTTATACCTTGTTTTCCTTAAAATTTAATTAATTTAGGGAAGTTTATCATTGTCCTTCATGCAATTTATGCCGCCTTGGGAAAGGGCTTGGTATAGACTTCTTTCATTGCATGACCTGCAATTGTTGCTTGGGAATGAGGCTGCTGGACCATAAGTGCACAGAGAAAGGTCTTGAGACCAATTGCCCCATTTGTTGTGATTTTTTATTTACATCAAGTGCAACTGTGAGGGCTCTTCCCTGTGGCCATTACATCCATTCTGCTTGTTTCCAGGTTTGTTAATCTATTTTTGAATTCATCTAATTTGTCATATATAAACTATCTATAGATATGCTGAACATTTATCCTCATCCCAGGCGTATGCTTGCACTCGTTACGTCTGTCCCATATGCAGCAAGTCTATGGGAGACATGTCGGTAAGGATGTGCTCTTTCTTCGAATGATTAACTTTTACTTCATCATTGTTTGATGATTTTGGGTTGAGTCTTGGTATTAAGCGAGAGTGGACTTTGTTGAACTATATTATGTTTTTGAATTATTCATCATACTTCATGATGGTGTGGGAGTGAATTTCTTGAGATTGTATTTCGATTGAAGTATTTGATTTTCAAAATGGATTGACAGGACTGTTTTTCAAATAATTCCAAATTTGAGATATATCTTTACGATTGAAAAATTGTATAACTAGTAGCTAAAGTATTTAAAATCGATGAATTTGAAAATATTCGAACAAATAGGTTTATATTTATGACTTGAAATCCTTTGCTCCAAACACCTCCTTCGAATCATGTCCTGTCTTGTACATGCTCAACATTCTGTTTCCTTCCCTTTGGATGGTGAAGGTTGTTGTTTAGAGGTGTTGGATAATTATAATCGAGGCCAATGATCAGTACTGATTTTCAAATCACCTCATTACTCAATCCTATACATTCTTTAGTACTAATATGAGTAGCATGTGCAAGTGGATCAGAATCTCCATATCTGTTCTAAACGTTTGTCCAAACTATCGGCCTCTAAATTCCCTTTACTATAGCATCTTTTGTCATAGAAAACCGCTTAACTGAGAGATCCATTTCTCTTATTCAGGTTTATTTTGGCATGCTTGATGCTTTAATGGCTTCTGAGATCCTCCCGGAAGAATACAGAAACCGACATCAAGTGAGCTTCGATCCCTATATTTTTACTTTATTTATTGCATTTTAATTTTTTTTATAAATGACCAAGAAAATTAATTTCTACATACATTACAGGATATATTATGTAACGACTGCGACAGAAAAGGAACTGCACCATTTCATTGGTTGTATCACAAATGTGGCCTCTGTGGCTCTTACAGCACAAGGGTAATCAAGGTCTAATTGCTCGTAATTTACTTGAAAAGGGTTATTTGCATTGTACCAAAACGATTTTTTTTGTGTGGATTGTCATTCATACGTCCTAAATTTGTATAGCGTAGAATAGAATTTTCTCTGACCGTTATAGGAGTACTTATTTTCCTACGGCTTGTTTTCTAGTTTATTGAAGCAATGTTGTCCTACTCACGTAGCAACACATATAACGTGCAATTAATGTTCTTTGAATTAAATTATTATTTATAAATATAATTATGTAAAAAATTTAAATTGGAGCTTTCGATTACATTAAAGATTGTCTGTCCAGCTCAGCTCTAATCATTTGTCTTGAAAAGTTTTGCAATGTCCATGTGTCTTTTGTATCGGAAGCACACGGTGGAAATTTTGATCAGTATAGTAGACAATGTAATATTTCAAGTTCTGCTACTTTCTTAGATGGTGGTGGGTATTGTTTTTAAGATCAGCACACAGTTTTCACCTACGCGTTCTTAATAAATAATTCAACTAGAAATTAAAAACGTAAACCAAATTAATTATTTTTTAAAAAAATATATAATCTTTCAGCAAAAGAAGGCATAATTTTTTTTTTTTTTTAAATTTGTGTCAAAAAACAGTAATTTGTTCAAAAATAGAAGTGGACTGAATCAAATGGTGCATGTATAATAATAATAACTACTAAAAATAGTGTTTTTTTTAAACATAAACAATAATTATTTTAATAAACTGATATGTACAATGAAATACTGGTCAAAGCTCACAAGACACGACAAATCAATTGATAAAACCATAAAAACAATTGTCAAACGTGTACAAATACTAAGACAAACCTAACACAACACATACCAATTGGCATAATGGTAGCGTAAGTCAGAAATGAATCAAGACCGATATTTGAAGTGAACAGGGACCACTAGAGCCAGCTTAGGTTCTCTCCAATCATTTTGTCCAGGATGTGGTCGAACAAGGGGTCTGTCTTCCAAGATACTTGAAGGAACAAATAAGGATAATCGAGAGACACAAACAATAGTACAAGTTCTCGAATCCAAAACCCTTGGTGAGAACCAGTGACCAAAAAACATCATTGGATGACGTACGAAACATAAATGCTCATAAATAAAATCCAACTACTGTCCCGACAGGAATACAGAACAAAGGAACCCTCACCACCCGAAGCTTGGAGATCGCCAGAGGAACAAAAAACCCGACATTATATTATTCATCTTTCCTCGTAAATTTTTTTTTTGAGGTGTGATTCTCAGTGCGAACATAGTATTTCCATTTTTAATGGCCCATGAAGTGTTTTGTATATCTAATATGAAGTCGCTTATATTTTTTTTGTTCATTATGTCCTGTAAACTGTTTGGGGGGTGGCTGCAATGGATTTTTGGGTAGTTGTAGTTCGGGAGTGCTACTGCTCTATTTCAAATCAATAAGGTATTTTTGCCCACCTTTAAGGTACTCTACTCTCTTCTTTGTTATCACTTTGGTTTTGCAACTTAATGTTTTTTCCTGATTTGATTCATCGTAAGCTTATGCTGTGTATGGGTTGATTTGATATAAAGGTGACAAGTAATTGATATGGATTTGCCATTCAATCTTATGGTTGTTATTGCTTGAATAAGAGTTTTTTAATTATATGAACATCTGTCTTAATATTTGTTAGGCCCCTTGATGCCGAGGGAATGGATATGGAGATTGATTGTCCAACATTGGAACTGTCAACACGATGTTTGCAGCTTTATTTAGGTTATATTTATGCTTCTTTTCTCATTTAGATTAAGTCTTAAATATATCTGTGAGTAATTTGTAAATTGTTTGAATACCTTTATTTGGTTAGCAAGCTGGGTGGCCTATCAAGAGTACAGTATTTGCCAATTTTCTTGAAGAGGCTTTGAATGGAATTGTAACGGTTAAACCACTTCCAATTGGAACTTCAGTCAGCGGCAAGTACGTGCGCTTGCTTAGTTGTGTTGCTGTTATTTTCTGGATTGGTTCATTTGTTTCTCCTTTCATCTAAAATCAGGTAGAAAAGCAGTGCGCTCACTTCTATAGTGTAAACAAGCAGAGGCTGGAATTGTAGTTAGAGTGACTTCAGCATCTCAAAGTAAATTTAAGGTGGAGATACTTCTTTTACTTATATTCAGCTCAACAAATCCTTGTATCTTTCTAATTTGTGGAGAAACATGATTCTTTTCGTTCACCTCCCTCTTCAATATTGAAGGAAGAAATGGATGGTCATGCTAACTTGAGTTCAGTTCTAATAGTTCCTTTTAACATTTATTTTCAGCTTTTGTACTGCGAGCAAGAAAGATGCAAATGGAGGATTGCAGGTAATTTAATTTACATTTCCGTTTTAGTTGTTAATGCCCTCTCAAGTGTAGAAACACGGAATCTGCTGTTCTTGAGGAAAACTAGCCTCCTTTAGATTGAGCTTGATTTCTCTTTTACAGCCACTCGTGCCCTCGGAGGCAGCGCTACTTCCTCTGTTGACTAGCATTACCTTTGGGGCACATGCATGGTTCTCATCTTCACGCCAATTTTTTTTTTAAATAAAATTTCTAGCTAACAACATGCGACCTAGTGGTGAATCCCCTTGGTTTTGAAAATAGACAGATTACCCATGTTGTTGAAAATAGACATTTTATGACTATGTGGTTTTGAAAATATGTAGATTACCCCTCAGTAGTTTGAAAATAATCATTTTACCCCACTGTGGTTTTGAATATAGACATTTTATCCCATTGTTGTTTGTGAATAGTTACAAAATGCCACTCTATGGATGCTATTTTTTTCAAAGCACAAGAGGGTAAAATGCTTAAATTCAAAATCGCAATGGGATAAAATGCATATTTCCAAACCACATGGGGTAATCCGCCTATTTTCAAAATCACAATTGGATAAAATGTCTATTTTCAATCCACAATATGTAATCTGCTTATTTTCAAAACACATGGGTAATCCGTCGGTAGCTCACCACAATGCATATTAAAATCAACATTTAATATCTGGGTTCAAACTTCATTGGATCCTAATCAAATGCCTCTTGATTTCGAGTTCAGTTCACACTTAAAAATCGATTATTGAAGGGACATGAAATCCCATTAAAAAGGAACATTTGAGCTGAACTATACTTGAAAGCGCAAGCCCGCCGGGACATAAGACAAATGCAAATTCATCCTATATTATTTATTAGGAAAAAATCGTCAAACCTTTTACCAATATTTTGTGTAATAAAATCCTTATAACTTTTTTATTCCTGAAAAACATACATTCAAATGTTTTCATTACGAAAACCTCGATCTATATTAGTTTGGTAATCTTCTTTTCGAATTGACCGATTAACTTGATTCGTAAAAACAAGACTTCATACAAACGTGATTTATCTGTTTAAAAGTTTCCTGAGATGTAATTTTTGTTGTTCTGTTTATTTAACTCGAAAGATTGGAACAGTTTAAACAATGTAATGAAAAGAGAAAGTATGCTGTAACAGAAATAGTATACTTATAACATCAAACAATCAAACTAAAAAAACGTTAGACTTATAGTAATAGTAATAAACTGAAGACTTAATCAACAAGAATTTGGAAACAATTCTGGACGAGGCCACGGCAAGCCGTGCCCATAAACTCTTTGCCCGCCATAGCTTTTGGCCTTCTGGACAAGTGAGTTCCAAGGTACAACTCTCAATCACCTCTGTTCGGATTGAAGCAAAACTCCGAGCAGACTACCTCGAACACTAGTATTGTGCAGTACTCTCAAACAATATGCAATGTATGAGTGAAGAATGATTTCGGAATGAACAAAACATAGAGCTGGTGCAGCTTATATAACTGAGCAGCAGACCTCTCCAAAGGTCACAGATAATTAAATGTAATGTTAGTGGGGTAGATGAAAAGTCTTAACACTTAACATCAGATTATTACGGATTGACATCAATTCTGCAGGTAAGTGAAAAGTCTCAAACTTAATACTCAGCAGAATATGAAAAGTCAGGTAGATGAAAAGTCATTTTCAGAAATCCGAGTAGTAAAAAGATAGGGTTGCCTTCGCGGCAGCGACACACGCGGCGCGACGAGCGGAGGGGACGGACGGCGCGCGAGGGGCACCTATCTTTTCTACTTAACTACACTCTATTTATTTGTATCTCATTATAAACAAACCATAAGTGTCTCAATTTCTCAATGTATGATTTCTTTAGCCTAATTGACTATTCATAATTAACTTACCATAATTTTGTTCTCATTAACAAAATAAAACATAATTATTGGGCTCTTAGTTGTTAACCAATAATAAAATTTTATTAATCCAACAATTTTTACATTTAATTTTAGTTAATCACGTAATATAATTATATATACAAATATATATATTATGCTACTTTAAACAAAAAATAAAATAAAATCTTCAGAAACTATTTATTTTCTGAAATTTAATTATTTGATAGTAGTAATTTATAAAAAAAATTAATAATTGTATATTACACCATTATTGTTAATCATAAAAAAATATTTTACTTTATAATCATTTAAGCAATCAAATGTATATTAATTCTAAAGACAGAAAAAGGATTTTATCTATTTATCCAATTAAAAAGTTTAAAATTACATTATCTTTAAAATTTGAAAGATTATTTATAATTTATTTAACCAAATAAGTTGGGGTATTTTTCAGAAAAAAATGTCATACTTTTATAAATATGTTTTTTGATGTGAAAAATTACATTGCAGGAGTTATAGAAGACATCAAATTGACTGCACTTTTTTGTACTGTAAAGATACATTTATTTGATTTTTAAGATGATATTTTCAGTCTATTTTATTATTATATGAGCTAATTTATGTTAGCACATGAACCGTTGCTAGATTGTCGAATTGATGCATGTTATAAATAGTTAATCGGTACATGATCCAGTTCAAAAGTCAAGAAAACACCCACTTTCTTGCGGTTACGAGGTTCCGCAACAAGTGCAACCCTCGTGTTTAGTTGTCAACTCTCGTTGTTACACTTCTTCCTAGATGCTTGGCCAATTTTACCCTTAGATTAAAGTACTTTGGGTAGCTTCGGGCGTTGAAGCCGCTTTGGACAGCTCTTGCTTTGTTTTTCTGAGTTTCTTTTCCTGGTTACTTGGTTTTGTGTGGTTCACCAGTGTAGGCTGTTCCAGGCCGTATCTTCCGGATGTGCTTTATCCCTTTTTGGAGCTTCTTGTTTCACCGGCGATGGTTGCTCAGCACCACCGCCACTCGTCATGAGGCTATTTGCTTGGCATGTGTGGGACTGTGGAGAATCTCGTGCATTATTTTGCGTACGACTAGCTCGTCGTACAAACTCTCCTTTTTGGTGTTTTATATATTTCCCTACTATTCATTACATATTTTTTGTGTTGTTCGTTAGCAATGCTTTTGTTTGCAGTTGTCAAGTGGAGCCTGTTTATGTCTCTCTAATTTTTTGAACTGGCTTGGTGGTCTTATTGTTTGGACATTTGTATCTATTTTGTCTAGACCACTTCTATTAGTGGTGACGCAGTTTGCCTAGTTGGTGGGGTTCGTTGGCTTGGCTTCACTGTGGGGCATAACTTGGCTTTGACTTCGATTTTTCGGTATTGTGCGTCATTCAGTGATATTCTTTAATCGCTAACTTTCAGTGAGGAGTTTGGATATGGGAGCTTACTCCATTGTCTGTCTTATATCAGTTTATATCTCCCGTCTATCCGTCTTTGTACCTTCATTTATACTGGAAGATAATTCCCTTGCTCGACCTCATCATGTACTGCATGGCTTGAGGGACTTGTTATTGCTCTGGTGGTACCTGCACTATTAAGATCTTCTGATGTGAATCTTTATACCATTAAATCTTGTAGTCTGCATATTGCTATGTGTCTCTTTGTTGTGTTTGTCACATATATTTAGTGTTGTTTTGGTTGGTTTCGTCGGGTGTATACAAGTCGACGGGACCATTATTGTATCTTTTAATATAATTTTTATATTATGTTTAAAAAAAAAAGATTACACAAAATGGGCAATAATTCTATCCGACCCGAAGATACCCAACTTGTGAACTGACCCGCAACAAGAGAGATCCGACCCCTCCACCTTTATACATAAAACGCCACCGGCGAGTTTCCCATAATAACAACAATGGAGGCGCAGCTTCTCTCTCTCCTCTTCTCCAATTTAATAAAACAACATTTCTTTTGTATGATCAACAACTCCCCGAATCAAAGTAACAATTAACAAGGAAGGGAGCTTAATTTCAGAGTGTTTTGATTCAATCAAGTTGTGATAATAATGGCTACGAATACAGAAAGATCGAACAAGGCGGCGTTGCACAATTTCACGATGCCTTGCGACCTGCGATGGGGCAATCAGAGGTTCCTCCGCTGCATGAAAGTGAACTCCGATGGTCAAATCTCACCCATTCGCCGCTTCGCTACCACAACCACCGGTGCTCATTCTTCTCATCATCATCATCATCACCGTTCAATTTCGATCCAACACCGCGACGTCGCTACCAGAGACAGAGAGAAAAGAGAATCCTCCGCTCATGGATCCCTCAAAGTGGGCTCCACTCCTACGCTCGCCGATCATGAGATCGCTGCCGTTAGAGAGAAGGTCATGCTCGATCTTCAAACAGCGGCTGACAAGATGAAAGACGCGATTTTTAAGGAGGGTCTGGAGGTGGGCGTGGCTTTGGTCGCTGTTTCTTCATCGCCGCCACTCGCTGTTTTTCCTACGCCGCCAGCGGCGGCTGTGGAGTTGCCGCACGGCGAGACTCATAGACCGTGGAGTTTGAGGACGAGGCGAGCTGCGTGTAAAACAACGCCGTTGAATGGGTTTTCATCCGGTAGAAATGATTGTGGTTTCAACATAAGTGACTGCGGCGGCGGGAAGGGGTTGACAGTGGATGCGGGTAGACCCAGCTCGGGATTCTTTCCGGTGAAGCCAGTGTCAGAAGAGGCGGCGGATAAATCTCCTGCTCTGAGGAGTGGCGGCGAGAAGAAAGACCGGGAGAAATTTTCGGTGGCGCTTTCAAAGAAAGCAATCGAAGATGATTTCTTGAGAATGGTTAACCAGCGGCCCCCGCGCAGACCCAAGAAAAGAGCCAAATTTATTCAAAAACAATTGGATGTAAGTACATGAAAAGTCGAACAAATTGATTTTAAAAACCATTCAAAATCGGGGATTCCATATGAATAATGGTTCTTGAATTTTTATTCGAAAATCTGCAGACACTATTCCCAGGATTGTGGTTGACAGAAGTTACAGCAGATATGTACAAGGTTACAGAACCAGCTCCATAAACAAGAAGGTGATCTTTGGATGTCGGCAATTATATCCATCATCCTCTTTGTTCTGAAGCCGAATTTTGAATTCAAGGCTTCATTACGAAGTAATATGGTAAAATGTGGAGTACAAGAAAAGAATTTAATGTGTTTTCCGGTGCTAATTTTTGTTAAATCTTGATTTATATTTGTTTTATATAATTTAATGGGAATAAATAATGACATATTAGAAAAAGGTTGGTGGGGAGGGATTGGTGTTTCTTCTTCTTATGTTTTTTTCCTCCGTTCTTTGTGGATGAATCCAGTACAATGGCTCATTGGTCATATGTCACGCAAGTTCATTTTCAAGTGGCCATGCTTTAGTGCGTGCTCAACGAGGTGTGAAACGGGCTGGCCCAATCCCACCTGTTAAACAGGTATGGAAGCGGGAATGGCTGACCAGCCTATGTGCCGTGGTGGGCGGGCCAAACCCGAATTGAAACCAGGCTAGGTGATTTCGGTCCGGCCCAACCCACATGCCTATTATATATATATATATATATTAGAGAGAGAGAGAGAGAGACATGAATTTGGCATTTAGACATTTAGTGCACCTTATTTTCTATTTCTGTAAGTGAAAAAAAATCTCATGCGTCGGTATATGTACACATATAAATTAGACTTTTTATATATATATATTTTTTAGGGGAGGGGAGGACTCAAACCCGAGACTTCTTGGACTTGAAGGAGAAGGTGTTTAACAAAAGACAACATCGGCTTATCACTCACTGCGTATAATCACATACAAAACAACTAATTATCACTTTATACATATTAACACTATGATTCAGACCAAAATCCAAATTAAATTTCGTAAATTGGCCAATCAAAATTTCTTAAAAATTGTTGCTAAACAAAATAGTCATGCTAAACAAACCCCTCTAAAAGATCATGATTTTTATTTTTTGGTTATTGGGAAAAAATGTCATAACTTATATGTGGTGTTCCATGTGTAAAAGTGAATATGTTACATGGGCCGGGTACTCGACAAACTCTGCGTAAGATCCTCCTTGAAGCCTATCATTCGGAAAAGTGATCCAATTTCTTGCCTCAGAGGCCCGTATGAATTATATATCATTTCAACATGGCAGATATTTAGGTTCCTGAGTTTAATTTTTTTCCATGAATGATATGTGCATCATTGATAGAAATTAAAAGGGTAGTGATTGCAACACATATCACCTTCTCTAATGCGTGTCGCAATCATATTGATACATGATTGCGCCACTTGTCATAATCATCACTCTTAAGGCAATGCAACATCAAATAAATTGAAGATGTGGATGGGAAGATCCTCATCTCTCTTAGCCTAGATGGACGCTAACTTAATGGGTGACTATAATCTCTAAACACCGAGCGCTATATACACATGGTGACACGGGATTAAAAAGATTTATGAAAATTAATTTTTGTTTAGAAAAAAAGTATGTGGAAATGGTTATATTAAAGGGTGTGTATTTATAACTTCCGGACCCCGCACATAGCGGGAGATTTCACATCCAGTTTATCCTTTTATTAATCGCTTCTATTGATTTAGGGGAAAAAAAGATTATTTATAAGAGAAGTGACTTAGGATTTGGATAGAAATCGTGTTTTTATTCGAATGTAAGTCTCTTTCTTGGAGTTGGAGGATTATGCATATTAACTTGAAAGAAAACTTAGTCTTTTAATCACATCGCTTTAGGTTGTAGCGAACATTTCTGTTTTACATGTTGCATGCACATGCACCTGAAGATCAAAATTTTTGCCGATATATGAATGGAAATAATACAATTTTGATTTTTTTAACATTGTTTCAATCTGTTCCACGTTATTTAGCAGCTGATGAGGATTATACTCCCAAGAAACTAGTATTTGATCGAGCTGTTATCTGCGAGATACTTATGGCCATTGTTCATAATTTGTTTTCTACGCAAATTTGATGTGATTTCATTAATCATCCCGTTGTAAGTCGAATCGAGTCTGCATGATAGATCTGTTGAGACAGCTCAACTCGAGTTCATGATCTAAAGATTTCTACTGATGAGTTTGAGTTCGAGTTCAACGTTAATCATGAAAAAAATCACTAGTGAGATTCATGATCATGTTCACAGGCCAAAACTTGTAAACCCTATCGGTCTAAGCTCATAAACTCCATAGAGCCTGTGAGCCAATTCACAAATCTCAGTAGTCTGAGTTCGAGCTCGAAACCATCGAGGAGTGAGTTCGATGCTTGGAATCACAACATAGATGATGTGATTAAAAATTGGAAAGGGAAAGTAAATTTTTTCTATCTATAAAACTATACGTTGTCTTTTCCCAAAACAATGGTCCAACTTATTGAACAATATAAAAGAAAAATATATGCGGGAATCTGAAAAATAATGTGTGATAAATAACTACCACATGCATATATTAAGATATACTATTGTAAGCAGGACATAATCAGAATTTTAGAATTAGATGGACATAAAGTTAAATAATTCTTTAGTCAGCCAAATTATAATATTTATCATTTTTAATTTTTTACTTTAAAATTAAAAATTTTAAAGTAAAACAACTTTAAAAAAAAAGTTAAAAGTAAAATAATATCATTTCAAAAAATTTCTGGCCAAAAACCCAGCCAAACCATGCGTAGATACGTCTGTACTAGGGTTGTAACGAATCGAATATGTTCACAAACTTTTCGTTTTGGCTCGAAAAATATTTGTTTGGTATTCGAAATTCTCGAATTGAGCCGAACACGAACATGTTCGAACTTTTTTCGAGCCAAACTAGAGCCCAAATAACTTTGTTCGATAGTTCGCGAGCAGCCCACGAACTTTAATATTTATATAATATAATTATATATTAAATAAATATTTTCGAACATTTCTTCTGGTATTTATTTTCCAGCAATAGTTCGGATAGCTCGCATGTCACGACCCGAAACCGGAGCGCATGACACCGGCGTTGAATCCAAATATAAGATTCGAATACAACAAGCCTCGTATACAGATCTTTGATAAAACCAGTCTATTTATTCCAAAATCATTAAATTGTCCTTACAATTGCTATTACAAAATACTATTCTCTATGATTAAATCAAATATGCGGAAGCGTAAGTAAAACTAATAAATTTCCTTGAAGGTTCTCCGTAGATCATCATCTCCAAAGATTATTCTTGTTCGTCTTCCTCGATCTCATCTTTTCGTCTTTGTCTGGGAGGGGAGGGGAGGTAAGGGGGTGAGCGTTTGGGAAAACACTCAGCAAGTAGGGGCCGATTGAACATAGTAAAAATATACATATAATCATATACTTATAATCATAGCAAAAATCCTTTAATATTTCTTTGTCAAATCACATAGATCTTGGCACATAAACACATTTCTTACACATAAACACATATCTTGCACATATCCACATAACGAGTTATTTGATTTAAAAGCATACTTTTCATAGGTTGTTCAATCGAGATTCAAAACATACATATAGTTTTGAAAACGAAATGAAATATAGCAAAAACCCACTTACATTCGAAGCGTGATTGAGCGAATTACATGTTGTAGAAAATAGCACAAAATCTCCTCTTCCTTTGCCTTGAAGGTTTCGAATAATGAGTGTGTGATGTGTGAGAAGATTTTCAACAATGATGAGTGGTGGAATCATCTTCCTTTGGTATGCTATTATGTGTTGTTAGTGTAGGGGAATTAATGGAGATTCCTAGACTTTTGCCATTTAAAATCACGATTTTGGGAAACTTAATTGAATGTGTTAATGAGGCAATTGTATGAGGGAAATTGCAATAATTGTTTAGTAAGATAAGAATCATTTAGTGGGCAAGACAATTGAATATGTTAATGAGCAATTGAATGGTATGCCATGATTTGAGCTAGGCCTTTAAATGGATTGAATTGCAAATTACAAGATTTGGGTAATGACATTGAATGGCTAGCAAGATTTGGGAAAAGGGCACTTGAATATGCAATTTGAGTGGTCATCACCCTTCATAATTTGAGCAAACACAATTACAAAACTTTGTCATCTAATGTCATGATTTAAGCAAACCATTAATGTTATTATATTGGATGAATGAGCTTGAATGGTGGTTGAATGGGATTGAATGGTGGCAAGGTTTGGGTTAGGCACTTAAATGTCATTGAATTACTAATGATAAGAATTGGCAAGTCCATTGAATGGTTTAATTATGCACTTTCAAAAATGTAGGATTAGTGTGGGAATTATAGTCCATAAACTTTTATCTATTCATTGCAAGATTTAAGATTGATTATTATTATTAATATTATTTTCAAGGATTTCTTAATTAACTACACCTTTAAATTATTCAAAAGTTTATAAGCTAAAATCATATAACCTATGTATTATCTCTTACACAACTCTAATAAGTTATAAACTTAAATATGTGATTAAAAGTCCACAAGATTGAATAATATAATTAAATCCATCCATAATGTAAATCTATTATTTTTATTTATTTTTCAATGTTATCTCGGTATCACGTAATTTGTTTGACCAAAATTCCGGGTCTTCACATCCCTCCCTCCTTATTGGAAGTTTCGTCCTCGAAACTCGAGTCGGCTTCAGAAATACATCACATAAGCACGTAACACATATCACATAGTGGCTTCTTTGGGTTCAAGAGGTGGCTCCCATGTGCATAGCACTTTGCTCATTGGATTCAAGAGGTGGCTCCCATGTGCATAGCACTTCTCTCATTGGATTCAAGAGGTGGCCCCCGTTATGTGTAGCACTTTGCCCCGTCGGTTCAAGAGGTGGCTCCCACATAACGTGGCACTTTGCTCCTCCGATTCAAGTGGTGGCTCCTACACACGTAGCACTTTGCCCCGCCAAGCCTTTACTTGTACATTTACACAAAAACTCACAATGACTTATTGGATTCAAGATGTGGCTCCCATGTGCATAGCACTTTGCTCTTAAGGATCAAGAGGTGGCTCCCATGCATATGGCACGCCCACATCATGTAGCACTTTGCCCCGCCAAATCAAGTGGTGGCTCCTACACACGTAGCACTTTGCTCCGCCAAGTCCTTACTCTTACATAAACATATGACAACTTATTGGATTCAAGAGGTGGCTCCCGTGTGCATAGCACTTTGCTCTTAAGGATCAAGAGGTGGCTCCCATGCATGTGGCACACCCACATCATGTAGCACTTTGCCCCGCCGAATCAAGTGGTGGCTCCTACACACGTAGCACTTTTCTCCGCCAAGCGTACCTTCACATACACATATTACAACTTATTGGATTCAAGAGGTGGCCCCCATTATGTGTAGCACTTTGCCCCGTCGGTTCAAGAGGTGGCTCCCACATAACGTGGCACTTTGCTCCGCCAAGCGTACTTTCACATACACATATTACAACTTATTGGATTCAAAAGGTGGCCCCCATTATGTGTAGCACTTTGCCCCGTCGGTTCAAGAGGTGGCTCCCACATAATGTGGCACTTTGCTCCGCCAAGCGTACTTTCACATACACATATTACAACTTATTGGATTCAAGAGGTGGCCCCCATTATGTGTAGCACTTTGCCCCGTCGGTTCAAGAGGTGGCTCCCACATAATGTGGCACTTTGCTCCGCCAAGCGTACTTTCACATACACATATCTCTTAATTTTTCAGTTTAAAACATACTAAAACTTTTTAGAATTCAAACCACACACATACTTTCCATATTCGTGTGAATCTTTAAAGCATACTAAATGATTTCGAAAACAAAGAATGATGTATCTTAACTTTAGAAAAGTGAGCAAATAGAGTTCCGAGTTTCCACTTGGGATGAAGGTTTAAAGTTGTTGCGTAGGAGTGTAACCATGGAATAACACAATTCCAGATACATTCGAAGAGTAAATTAAAATTTTACTAATTAAACTGAGAGGTTCACCACGAAATCCTAAACAAATAAAATCATCACTATGATACCTAAGATTTATTCTTTATTATCCTTAAGATATTGCATACTAGAAAAACTAGTCTGTTGTTTCTCCGTCTCCTAAATCCCCTTCAACATCTTCCAGTATCATATGATCTTCATCTTCCATCAGGAAATTTATCATAGACTGCTTGTAGGCGACTTCCTGTGCCAATTCATTCCTCTCATTTTTGAGGGCTTGAATTCGAGTCCACATGTTCTCCCGATGCTCATTGAACTCCTGCTCGAAGCGTTCTAACTGTTGGCACTTATTAATGTGGACTTTCATAAGTGTTTTGTTGTCCTCTATCGCTTTTGTAAGTCGCTCTTCGGCACGATGATGGTGGTAGGTCATCCTTTGGGCCTTGTAATGGTAGTAATTGATTATCTACAACAACTCTGTCTTGTCTCGCTTCTCCTTGTCTTGGAATATTTTAAATTCGGTTATCTCATGCTCCTTCTTTTGGATCGAACTGCTTTGAACTTGTGTCATCGCAGCCTACGTCGTATCGAAAAATGTTATGGTGGATGAGGAATTGAAGGATGAGATTTTGTGAGTTAGAATTCTTTGAGGAGAAAAATTAGATCATCAATTGGTTCTGTTTCGGTTGCTGAATTTTGAAATTGACAAATGATTTTTCTTAGAAATGATGTGAGGGTAAATAATACGATTTGGATTGGAATAATCTGCTTCGGTGGTTCAAAAATCGAGGGCAAGAATTTGAGAGATTATGATTTAAAAGTTATGGATTGGGGCTTCAAGAATTCGATCACTCAAGGTTTGAAATTTCGAAATTGTTTGAGGGCTATTAATATACATGTTATGACGATTCATAACCCAAATTTAATTTGAATTTGGTGTTCCGAGTTGTGTGAAATCAATGCCCGAAATTTTCGCAGAATTAGGGTTCTAGGGGCGAGAATCTCGATCCGAAATTGAGTATCTTTCCTTGTTTGTGATTTTGATTGGATAGAGGGCTTTTGTTCGACATGATATAAGGATCATTAACCCAGAATTAATTTGAGATTGGTGTTCGGATTAAGGAGATATTGAATTTGGAAACTTTCAAAAATTTAGGGCTCTTGGGACGTAAATCGTGGTCCTCAATTGACGCATTTGCTTCGTTTGGGAGTCGTTAAGAACATAGGGCTTTTATTACTGGCATGATTTCGAGCAAGATCCTGAATTTAATTTGACTTTTTGTGTTCGAGAGTTCGATTAAATAGGTAGTGAAAGTTTTTGAATTTTAGGGTTCTAATGATGCGAAAATCTTGTTTTGAAATTGAACACTTTACTAATTTATAATTTTGATTTGGTAAGGGGTTTTTGGTAGGGATTAAATATTGGTCATAAACCCAAAATTAATTTGAAATTTATGTTCGGATTGATGGAGAAATCATTGGTCGAAATTTTTGCCATTTAGGGTTTATAGTGCGTGAATTGCGGCTCGAAATTGATCGCCTTTCCTCGTTTATAATTCGAATTCAGTAAGGGGCTTTTAATGAGGATGATATTAATATTAATACTCCCGATTTAATTCGGATTTTATGTTGGGATGGTTGAGAAATCGATTAAGGAAATTCTCGAATTTTTAGGGTTCATAGGCGTGAAGTATGGTTCAAATTTGAGTACTCTCCGACGTTATAGGAGGTGATATGGCATAGGGTTTTTATTACCCATACCAAGAATGGTAATCCATTGAATTTAATTTGATTTTTATGTTCGGATTTGAGAGAATTTAAGGTTTAAAATTTCGGCTAGGGTTCCTTATTAGGGTCAAAATTTCGATCGAAATTTAAGCACTTTCCTTTGCTTGTGAGTTAATCATGATTGAGGGGTTTGTTAATCATGTATAGACGATCATACACACGGATTTGATATGAATTTGGTGTTCAACATCATGGGAAATTTGATTTTCGAAATTTTAGCACTTTACAATTTTAGGGTTCATGCATGTAAAAATTAGATCCGAAATTACTTACTTCCCTTAATTTTTTAATCCAATTGGTTATAGGGCTTTGATTTGAAATTCTTCAAGGAACAGAAACCCAGATTTAATTTGGAAATCACATTAGAACGGGTGGGAAAATCAATGGCTAAAATTTCGAACAGTTTAGGGTTCTTGAGTTCGAAATTTGGATCTGCAATTGGTCATCAATCGGTGAACGGTTAATGCAATTGGGAGAGGGCTTTTTCTCGTCTGCTACAGGCGGTCATGGTGATGGGTCGAATTTCCGACGATCGGCAGCGGCGGCGCGGCGGTGGATCAGCCTTAAATCTAGGGTTTTCGATTTTAATTAATTAATTAATTAATTTTTTTTTTTTTTTTACATTTTCCTGTATAATTTCAGATTGTTAATTCATGATTCCCAACTTGTTTTTGATTTACTCAGTTGGTCTATTAGATCCGGGATTTATAATCCGGTTGATTTATATCAACCAAAAATCTTTTCCCAGCTGGATAATGGAACCTGTTTTTGCTCTGATACCACTAAAATGTCACGCCCGAAACCGGAGCGCATGACACCAACGTTGAATCCAAATATAATATTCGAATACAACAAGCCTCGTATACAGATCTTTGATAAAACTAGTCTATTTATTCCAAAATCATTAAATTGTCCTTACAATTGCTATTACAAAATACTATTCTCTATGATTAAATCAAATATGCGGAAGCGTAAGTAAAACTAATAAATTTCCTTGAAGGTTCTCCGTAGATCATCATCTCCAAAGATTATTCTTGTTCGTCTTCCTCGATCTCTTCTTTTCGTCTTTGTCTGGGAGGGGAGGGGAGGTAAGGGGGTGAGCGTTTGGGAAAACACTCAGCAAGTAGGGGCCGATTGAACATAGTAAAAATATACATATAATCATATACTTATAATCATAGCAAAAATCCTTTAATATTTCTTTGTCAAATCACATAGATCTTGGCACATAAACACATTTCTTACACATAAACACATATCTTGCACATATCCACATAACGAGTTATTTGATTTAAAAGCATACTTTTCATAGGTTGTTCAATCGAGATTCAAAACATACATATAGTTTTGAAAACGAAATGAAATATAGCAAAAACCCACTTACATTCGAAGCGTGATTGAGCGAATTACATGTTGTAGAAAATAGCACAAAATCTCCTCTTCCTTTGCCTTGAAGGTTTCGAATAATGGGTGTGTGATGTGTGAGAAGATTTTCAACAATGATGAGTGGTGGAATCATCTTCCTTTGGTATGATATTATGTGTTGTTAGTGTAGGGGAATTAATGGAGATTCCTAGACTTTTGCCATTTAAAATCATGATTTTGGGAAACTTAATTGAATGTGTTAATGAGGCAATTGTATGAGGGAAATTGCTATAATTGTTGAGTAAGATAAGAATCATTTAGTGGGCAAGACAATTGAATATGTTAATGAGCAATTGAATGGTATGCCATGATTTGAGCTAGGCCTTTAAATGGATTGAATTGCAAATTACAAGATTTGGGTAATGACATTGAATGGCTAGCAAGATTTGGGAAAAGGGCACTTGAATATGCAATTTGAGTGGTCATCACCTTTCATAATTTGAGCAAACACAATTACAAAACTTTGGCATCTAATGGCATGATTTAAGCAAACCATTAATGTTATTATATTGGATGAATGAGCTTGAATGGTGGTTGAATGGGATTGAATGGTGGCAAGGTTTGGGTTAGGCACTTAAATGTCATTGAATTACTAATGATAAGAATTGGCAAGTCCATTGAATGGTTTAATTATGCACTTTCAAAAATGTAGGATTAGTGTAGGAATTATAGTCCATAAACTTTTATCTATTCATTGCAAGATTTAAGATTGATTATTATTATTAATATTATTTTCAAGGATTTCTTAATTAACTACACCTTTAAATTATTCAAAAGTTTATAAGCTAAAATCATATAACCTATGTATTATCTCTTACACAACTCTAATAAGTTATAAACTTAAATATGTGATTAAAAGTCCACAAGATTGAATAATATAATTAAATCCATCCATAATGTAAATCTATTATTTTTATTTATTTTTCAATGTTATCTCGGTATCACGTAATTTGTTTGACCAAAATTCCGGGTCTTCACATCGCAAACATGTTCGAATCTTTTCGAGCCGAATTCGAACTCGAACTCGAACTTTGATTCGAGCCGAAATCGAGCCAAATTTCTAAACCTATTCGAACTTCAAATCGAACTTGAATATAATTATTTATATCCGAATTCGAACCTTAAAATTTTCTGCATATTCGACTTAATTCGACTCGTTTATACCCCTACTCTGTACTGATGAGGCTAATAATTAATTTATGGCCAAAGGAAACATAGTCAATAAGAAATAATTAGATTTGACATTCGCAACAAACTGAATCAGATATAACAGTTCTGTCATATTGAACTGCAAAATTGGCCAACACTTGTACTTCTGGACAATCTCAGGAACTAAAACCTCCGACTCAAAGCTTTGAAGCTGAGAAAGTGGCATTAATTGGATAACAGGATATCTTGATTGCCCTAAGAAATTGAGAAAAAAGGATAGGAGGAAAGAAATTTGAGTTTCAGCCATAAATCTCATAATAATGGAAAAAACATCCTCCTATCTCCATGGTGTAAGAAAAATTAATTGGCATTGGAAATAACAAAATAAAAAAAGAACAGGAGAATTATGTTACTATAATCTACAATGAAATCCATCTCCAAAACTAAACAGTATGGATTGAGAAACGTACTCTACTACTCTACATAGACCCTCCAGGATTTTTACAATATCTTTCACAAAGGGTTCTTGTATCGATCTGTCGCAAAAAGTTTTGTCAATCTTGTATTTAATCTCTCTTTGTTACCCCAGGTGCGGCATCATAAGATAGAAAATAACGAAAATGAAGAATAAAATGGATACCAAAATTTACGTGGAAAACCCCTAAAAATTATTATGGTAAAAACCACGGGCAAGATGAAAAGATTCCACGATAATATTTTGTGGGTTACAACCTCTCGATATCTTTCAAATAGAACAACACTCTCAATATAGGAGAAAAAACCACCTCGCAAATATTATAGAATACAAACTCAAATATAGAGATATGAGAGAAAATTCTGAAAATGGGATATATGGAATGAAAAAGGGGAGCTTTATTTATAGGAGATCCCCGAAGAGAAAGATGCGTAAACATTAAATGTTTACGCATCTGTTAACTGCTAACATCCCACCTGTACAAAACGAGTGAATTAAATGGTTTTTTGACTTTTTCCACTTTCTGATTGCGTTGCATTTCTTCCACTTGAAGATTTGATTGAGAATCAAGCACATATACATACATCCTTTCAATCTTCCCACACCCGCGGCTTACGTTTTTGCTAGGACACTTGAGGATCTGCACCACTCAAACTTATCAGTGTTAACTGGCTTTGTCAAAATATCAGCAGGGTTCTCCTTCGTATGGATCTTCTGCATATCCACACTTCTATCCTCCACTACTTCATGAGCAAAGTGAATTGAATGCAAATTTGTTTAGTCATGGAATGAAAGGCTGGATTCCTTGCAATGTGCAAGGCACTCTGAGTGTCACAAAACAAAGAAACTTTCTCTTGTTTGTACCCGAGCTCCTTCAATAACCTTTGAATCCATATCGTCTCCTTGCAAGCTTGAGTAACTGTCATATATTCTGCCTCCGTTGTGGATAATGCCACAACTGTTTGCAGTTTTGAACCCAGCTTACTCTTCCTCCTGCAAGTGTAAACACATAACCAAATATAGATTTTCTTTTATCTGGATCACCTGCATGATCTGAATCCACATAGCCCATGAGTGTAAAATCCGATCCTCCATAACATAATGCAGCATTCGAGGTACCCTTAATGTATCTAAGGATCCTTGTAACCGTACTCCAATGCTCTTTTCCAGGATTCGCCATGTACCGACTGACTGTTCCCACTGCTTGTGCAATGTCTGGTCTTGTACAGATCATAGCGAACATTATACTTTTCACCACTGATGCATACGGTACTCGAGACATCTCCATCCTCTCCGCATCACTGCTAGGACACATATCGGAGGATAACTTGAAGTTAATAAGAAGAGGGGGTAGAAATTGGCTTACAATCTTGCATGTTGAAGCACTGCAAGATTTTCTTCAAATAGTTTTTCTGGGAAAGCCAAATCTATTTGTTACTTCTGTCTCGGTGAACTTGCATCCCTAGAATCTTGTTTGCCGGTCCCAAGTCCTTCATATCAAATTCCTAGCCAACCGTGCCTTCAATTCTTGGACTTGATCTTTGTTGGGGCCTGCTACCAACATGCCGTCCACGTACAACAACAAAATGATAAAATCATCATTCCCAGATCTCTTGAAATATGCACCAAGGATCTGCATTGGGTCTGTTGTACCGTAGGCTTATATGATTCAAATCTCTTGTAACAACAACTCGGCGCCTGTTTGAGACCGTACAGATATTTGTTCAGCCTGCAAACCAAGTTCTATTTGCCTATTTCAGCAAAACCTTCTGGTTGGAGCATATAAATTTCTTTTTCAAGATCTCTATGAAGAAATGTTGTTTTCACATTAGCTGTTCTCGATCTAGGTCAAACACCACACATAACGCTACTCTGACTGTAGTAAGCCGGGCCACAGGAGAAAATATATCATTTAAGTCGATACCTTCTTTCTGAACATATCCTTTCACCATCAATCTTGCACGATATCTTTCCACTTGGTTGTTATCATCACGTTTGATCTTATAGACCCATCTGTTACCGATGACTTTTCGTCCTCGTGGTAGTGTACAAGATCCCAAGTTTTATTTCTCTCTAAGGCTTCCAATTCTTCTTGCATAGCTTGCATCCACAGGGATACATCCGAACTTCGAGTAGCCTCCTGGAAACTCGATGGCTCACCATCCTCTGTTAATAAGCAGTATGCAATATTACTTTCAGTAATATAATCTGAAAGACAACCGGGTGGTCTCCTCTCGCGAGTTGACTGCCAAACTTTGGAAACATCTGACTCAACTGGTTCTTGTTCCTCGTGCTCTGGCAATGCCTCAGAAGAAATTTGATCTTCATTTATTTTACTTTCCACCTGAATTGTAGTAGTATCTGTATTCATTGTGCCTTTGTCTCCCTTCACTTTATCTTCCTCTAAGATAACATATCTTCTGATAATAAATTTGTTGGTAGTGGGATCCCACAAACGATACCCTTTAACACCATCAGTGTAGCCCAAGAACATACACTTTCTGGACTTAGAATCCAACTTCGATCTTTCTTGTTCGTTGTATAAAACGTATACACCGGACTTCCAAATGTATGTAACCGAGAATAATCCACTGGCTTTCCAGTACATACCTCCATAGGAGTCTTCAGATCAATCGCCACTGATGGAGAGCGATTGATAATATAACTGTCGGTCTTGACTAATTCTGCCCAAAATGACTTGGCTAGACCTGCAGTCTTCAACATGGCTCTTGTTCTGTCTAACAAGGTTCTATTCATCCGCTCTGCCACTCCAATTTGCTGAGGTGTGTAAGCCGTTGTGAATTATCTTTTGATGTCATCTTGTTGACAGAATGCATCAAATTTCTCACTTGTATATTCTTCTCCATTATCAGTCCTCAAACACTTGATCTTCTTTTCAGAGTCAAGTTGATTTTTTCTTGATAGGATACACCCAGCATCTTCTAGATAAATCATCAATGAACAAGACAAAGTATCTCGCTCCTCCTAGAGATACAACCGGTGCTTGCCAAACATCAGAATGAATCAGCTCCAAAATGCTGCTGCTCTTGGCAGTAGATGTGCCAAACTTTAGTCTGTGATGTTTACTGGTAACACAATGCTCACAAAAGGGTAGAGTCACTTTTGTAATCCCCGGCAGCAGCTTCCGTTCTGAGAGAACCTTCAACCACCGTTCTGACATATGTCCGAGCTTTCTTTGACATAACACTGTTATATCTTCTCCCGAACTAGTCGATGAAACAGCTAGTTCTGTCTCTTTGTGTGTTTTCCCCAAAAATATATACAGATTTGTAGCAATCTTTTCCGCCTTCATTACTACAAGCGCTCCTCTCACGATCTTCATGATCTCATTTTCGATACGGGTCTTGCACCCATATCATCAAGTTGTCCCAAAGACAAAATATTCTTTGTCAGGCCCTTCACATGTCGTACCCATTGTATGTTGTGAATAGTATCATCAAACATTTTTAATTTGATGGTTCAAACCGCAGCGATTTCCAAGGCATGATCATTTCCCATGAATACTGATCCTCCCAAGACGGGTTCATACTGATCCAACCATTCTCTCCGAGAAGTCATGTGCCATGTCGCTCCTGAGTCCATTATCCATGTATCACAAAGCTTTTGTTTGCCTTCTGCAACAGTTGCTGCTTCATTGAATAGTATTTCTCCACCGTCTGACGTACTGGCAACATTTGCTTGAGAATATTGTTCAGTACTCTTCTTACTCGTAGAATCTTTCTTGAAGTGCTCTTTACCGCCACATTTATAGCAGTAAAAATTCTTCTTCTTATTTCTGGATTTGGATCTACCATACTTGTGGCTCCCATTGGAGTCGCGCTCCGTCGATCTTCCTCTCATCATCGGCAAAGCCCTGCATGCTTTGAACTTGCTAACTCGTCTTCCTTGTTCTTACGCCTACTTTCTTCTTCAAGTACCGCGGCTGCAATGTATTGAAGACTAACATATTGTTGGTCAGATTGATGATGAGTTGATCGTATGAATCCGGTATACTTTGAAGTAGAAGCTCCGCACGTTCAACTTCCTCTATTTTATGCCCCAAAGTAGTGAGCTTGGCAAATATAGTATTCAAAGTATTGATATGGTCGGTCACCGATGATGATTCCGACATCCGAAGAGTATAAAACATTCTCTTTAAGAAAATCTGGTTGTGTAGTGACTAGGCCTCGTACAATTTTACTAGAGTATCCCAAATATATTTTGCATTTTTTCTTTTCATCGTCTATGATATTCGCCGGTTTATCTCCAATAGCCGACAAGCATTTATCCTTTCGTAAAACTGTTTTGTTAGTTTCGGACCTTATCGATGAGATTTTAAAGATGACAAAACATTTCAGACCGGATCGAGTGAAATCAGACTGACCAGATCGATCGCCCATAACAGATCAAGCTGATAAGATAACAAAGCATATCAGACCGGATCGATGAATTTCAGACTAACTTTATCAAAGCTTCAGATCGATCTCAATCTTTATTAGATCAGAGCAGTCAAGGATACATAAAGAATGGCTCCTCAGTCCGAATCATTAACATCTATTTATTGTAGCATTTAATGTCGTAATTAATGCTACAAAGGACCAAAGACTGAAGATTGCCATATAAGGCAAGAAGACAAAGAAGAGCCTATCTGACAATCGCCGAAAGTATGAACCAGAACGGCAAGTATCCTGAAGAAGAAGACTGTAGCTTACTCAGAGCTCAAGCAGAGTCAAAGTTGCACATTAAGGGAAATAATGTCGTTGGTACTTACAACTATAAAAGGATGCAACAAAAGGAATATAGAGACGCTCGCTGATCAATTAAAAAAAACGCACAAGAAAGCAAAACAGCACAAGCTTACAAGCTCATAAGCTCTCGAGCTGAAATCATTCTTAAGCACGTTTACTTTGTAACATTTGATCATTTAGGATCACTGTGCGCATCTTGTGTATTCTGTGTTGAAAAATAGAAGTGAGAAACATATTGTAACTGTCAAACAGAGTGTGTCTGAGCAGATCGAGTGACTAGGAGTTTCAGACTGGTAGTGGGGTAAATCCAGTCTGAATCGGGTTTGTACAACAGGATTGTATAAATCAAAGTCTTCTAGTATAAACCTTCCTTAATTGGAAGAAGGGGAGACGTAGAAGGATTACACCACCTTCGAACTTCCAGAAACATATCCTGTGTATTATCTTTCTGCACTTATTCTTTCATACTAGCCATCGAGCCGTTCTTACATATACAAGAACAGACCGTTCCGCACTTATACTTTCAGTGGTCTGTTCTGTAGAAGAATTGATTAAGAAACAGATTTCTTTCACTAATCCGAAAGAAATCACAAGGGATTAATTTTTAGAAGGAGTGTTCATTCACCCGCCTCTAAACACTCCGGACCGATCCTAACAAGTGGTATCAGAGCAGGTCATCTTAATCAGCAAAATCACTCGAGCTGATGGCATCATTTAACAAAATTCATATGTTCTCAAAAGAAGACTATGATGACTGGAGAATCAGAATGCAAGCTCATCTGGCAGCTCAGGATGACGATATGTGGTTCGTCATCACTGATGGACCAATGAAGATTCTAAAAATAAATACAGCAGTCACCATTACTGGTGGTGAACCACAAATGGTAGAGAAAGACAGATCCCTCTGGACGAATGAGGAAAGAAAGAAGGCAAATCTCGAAAACGTTGCCAAAGACATCTTGTTCAAGACATTGGACAAGAACATGTTCAGCAAAATCAAAATGTGCTCTACTGCCAAAGAAATTTGGGAGAAGATAGCACAGCTATGCGAAGGCAACGACCAGACCAAAGAAAACAAGCTGACTGTTGCTCTTCAAAGATTTGAGGGCATAAAAATGAAGAGTGGAGAAACTCTAAATGAGTTTGATGAAAGAGTCACTGGCATCATAAATGAACTGAATGGTCTGGGGAAGGAATATTCTAACAGAGAGATCGCTCTGAAAGTTATGAGAGCTCTGCCAAAGGAATGGGATGTTAAGACCATTGCCATGAGGGAATCAAAAGATCTTAACAAGGTTGAACTTCATGATCTGTTTGCAGATCTTAAGGCCTATGAGTTTGAACTGATAAGCAGAGGTGAAGCAGAGCCATTCATCTCTCAACCAAACAAGGCCCTGACAGCCATTCCAGACCAGATCGCCTCAACATCAGACCGATCCGCTGAACAGATAAGTAATGATGCTATGTCATTATTTATCAAGAAATTCGGTAAATTCATGTCTAAGAATAAGAGGAACTTCAAACCCTCTCATCATTATAAATCAAGAAAAGATGATACTGTTAACGATCAGGCTTGCTACAATTGTGGTAAGACCGGACATTTTATTGCAGATTGCACCAGACCGAAGAAAGAAGAACGGAAAGAGAAGCATCGTGATGATAGGAAGAAGAAGCACTACAAAGACCGCAAGAATCATGGAAAATCCCAAAAAGTCCTAGTAGCTGAAGAAGGAAACAGCAAATGGGCTCAGACAGACTCAGACTCGGAAAGCTCTGAATATTCTTCCAGCGAAAGCGAAGAAGATATTCAATGTCTCATGGCAGACGAAGAGATGAGTCAGACAGACGAGGTATATGATCTTGACTCAAATGAATTTACACGAGAAGAGCTCATGTCCGCACTGCAAGACATGGCTAATGATTATAGGATCTTAGCTGAATCATTTGAGAAAAATAAAGCTAAAGCCAGTAATCAAATAGATGAGCACAATAAACCAAGCTGCTCTGAGCAGGGTGAGTGCAATAATCTAAAGATCGAGCTGAATAAGCTGAAAATCTCCTATGATCAGCTCCATGAAGAAAATAAGAGAATTAGCACATAAAATGCTAAGCTTTCTCATATATTCAAAACATGGACAAAATCCAGAACATCTTTGGAAGAATTACAAGAGGTTCAAAGAAACGTCGGTGATTTCACCGGCATAGGCTTTGACACCAAAGAATGCACCAAAGATGAGTCTGAGCTGTTGCTGGTAAAGAACCAAGTCAAACAAATGACATTTGTTAAATCCAGCACAATATATGAGACTGAAGCACCTAAGATTCAAACAAGAGTCTCTTACGTGAATCAAAATCTGAGAAAAGGGATTGGTTATGTTGACCAAGCCAAAGAAAAGGCACCAGCAAGATTTGCGTCTATCAGACCAAATCCAAAGGTGCAAGATCGAAGGCAAGGAAGACAATACAATTACTATAATTCAAAACCGATTCAACGAAGATATAGACTACCTTATGAGAATCAAAGGTTTTCACAGCGCACACATTATCACACATAACATCAAAACAGACCAGCACACAGCACACATTACACACACAAGCCATTGAAGCTGATACAGGTGTGGGTTCCCAAAGGGCTAATCCGTTCTGGACCCAAATAGGATTGGGTACCAACAATATTTATATTTGATGACAGGTACCGAAGAAGCTCGCATCAGACTGGTATTTGGACAGTGGGTGTTCCCGTCACATGACTGGAAACATCGAGCTGCTGTCTGAAGTCACAGAATGTACTGGACCCAAGATCATCTTCGGAGATAACTCAAAGGGTAAGACCGTGGGCAAGGGTAAGATTGTCCATGGTAACATTATTATCAATGATGTGCTGTTAGTTGAAAATCTGTGCTATAATCTGATTAGTATAAGTCAACTCTGTGATAATGGTTATGCTGTAGAATTTCACAAACACACTTGCACTGTTAAATCATCAGACGGTATAACCGTGCTTGTAGGAATCAGGAATGGAAATACATATAAGATTAACTGGAATCATGCTCAACCTGATAATCCTACTTGCTTCATCGCTAACAATGATAATAAACATTGGCTGTGGCATAAGCGCTTGAATCATATAAACTTTAAGACTATTTCCAGCCTGTGTAAACATGATTTAGTTATTGGTCTGCCCAAGATCGATTTTGCTAAGGATAAGATCTGCGAAGCTTGCCAAATGGGCAAACAGATCAGATCATCCTTCAAAAACAAGAATGTCAAATCCTCCTCCCGCTGTTTAGAATTATTGCATATGGACTTGTTTGGTCCTATACCAATAACAAGTTTAGGGGGAATGCGGTATACTCTTGTTGTTATTGATGATTACTCACGCTTTACATGGACTATATTTTTGAGCAGTAAAGATCAGACCGGTCCGAAGTTGATCAAGCTGCTGAAATGCACTCAGAACGAGAAATCATCCAGCATAGACAGGATTCATAGTGACAAAGGCACTGAGTTTTCAAATCAGAATCTTGAATCCTTTCTAGAAGATCATGGAATCAAGCATGAGTTTTCAGCCGCTCGAACTCCTCAACAGAATGGAGTTGCAGAACGAAGAAACAGAACACTCAAGGAAGCAGCAAGAACAATGCTTGCTGATTCTGGAATTTCGCAAAAGTTCTGGGCAGAAGCTGTAAACACTGCTTGCTATACTCAAAATCGGTCTATGATCAACAAGAAGCTGAACCTTACCCCATATGAAATATGGACTGGTAACAAACCATCTATTTCTCACTTTCATATTTTTGGCTGCAAATGCTTCGTTCATAACAATGGTAAGAATCATCTTACAACATTTGAAGCTAAGTCAGATAATGGAATATTTTTAGGATATTCATCAACTAGCAAAGCTTATCGAATTTTTAATAATCGAACCTTAACTGTAGAAGAATCTGTTCATGTAGTTTTTGATGAATCTTTATGTGTTGAGGGCAACAAAGAATCAATTCAAAATCAGATGGAAAATATCCATCTCGAAGCTAACAGTGATGATGAGATTGTAGCTAACAGGTCAAGAGACAATCCACCAGAACCAGAAGTACCAGACAGACCGGATCAAGGCATTGAAGCTTCTTCAGATCGAGCTGATTCGGATGTTCTTCACTCAAATGTTAAAGCAGATGCTGATCATGCTGCTACTACTCATCCGACCGGACCAGACAATCCAGAGTCAAGCTATCGATGGACTAAGAAGCATCCACCCAATCTAGTGATTGGTAGTCCCTCTGCACCGATCAGAACCAGAGGACAGATGATGGATGAATTCACACATGCTGCTTTCATCTCAACTCTGGAACCTAAGAAGATCGATGAAGCTCTAACTGATTTCAACTGGATTAAGGCCATGCAAGAAGAGCTAAATCAATTCGAACAAAATCAAGTTTGGAGTCTAACCCCCAGACCAAGCGATCTGTCTGTCATTGGAACCAGATGGGTTTTCAGAAATAAGCTGGACGCAGATGGAACTGTGGTTAGAAACAAAGTCAGACTGGTGGCACAAGGATTCAGACAAGAAGAAGGAATCGACTTCGATGAATCATTTGCACCAGTCGCCAGACTTGAAGCCATCCGAATTTTTCTTGCATATGCTGCCTTTAAAGACTTCAAAGTATATCAGATGGACGTCAAGAG
Organism: Haberlea rhodopensis; assembly: GCA_907163345.1. NCBI lineage: Eukaryota > Viridiplantae > Streptophyta > Magnoliopsida > Lamiales > Gesneriaceae > Haberlea > Haberlea rhodopensis. The sequence goes on along the minus strand of CAJQUN010000002.1, from coordinate 6,515,649 downwards.
CGCCTTTCTTAATGGAAAGCTTCAGGAAGAAGTCTACATTGAGCAACCACCTGGATTTCAGAACCATTTGTATCCCAATCATGTGTATCTACTGAATAAAGCAGTGTATGGTCTGAAACAAGCTCCAAGAGCCTGGTATGACACTCTATCTCAATTTCTGCCGAACCATGATTTTCAGATCGGCTCAGTAGATAAAACTCTCTTTAAATTTATTAAGGGGGAACATACCCTATTAGTTCAGATTTACGTTGATGACATAATCTTTGGGTCAACTAACCCCAAATTGTGCGAGAAATTTTCTAAGTTAATGCAGGGACAGTTTGAGATGAGCATGATGGGAGAACTTTCATTTTTTTTGGGTTTCCAAGTAAAACAGCTCAACAATGGTATTTTCATCAACCAGACCAAGTATACCAAAGAGCTCCTCAAGAGATTTGGAATGGAAACATGCTCAACTGCATCAACTCCAATGAGTCCAACAATCAAGTTAGACAAAGATGAAGGGGGAACGACAGTTGAAGTAACCATGTATAGAGGACTAATCGGATCGCTATTGTATCTTACAGCGAGCCGGCCTGATATTATGTTCTCAGTCTGTATGTGCGCCAGATTTCAGTCAGAACCAAAGCAATCACATTTTATTGTTGCCAAGCGTATTCTGAAATACTTAAAAGGATCTCAGAACGTTGGTCTTTGGTACTCCAAAGATTCAAACTTCAGCTTGATCGGATATTCCGACGCAGACTACGCTGGGTGTAAGATTGATCGTAAAAGCACCAGTGGAACATGTCAATTTCTAGGTGAAAGATTGATCTCTTGGTTCAGTAAAAAGCGGACATCGATTGCCACATCTACAGCTGAAGCAGAGTATCTAGCCGCTGGAAGCTGTTGCGCTCAAATGCTCTGGATTCAACACCAGCTCAAAGACTATGGCATCCAAGCTGTTGACTCTCCGATATTTTACGACAACACAAGTGCAATCGCTATAACGTATAATCCAGTTTTGCACTCTCGAACAAAGCACATTGATATACGCCATCATTTTATTCGAGATCATGTTGGCAAAAAGGAAATTCGGATCGAGCACATCTCAACAGAGCAGCAAGCAGCAGACATCTTCACCAAACCGCTCCCAGTGGCTAAGTTTAATTATTTCCGTCAAATTCTTGGTTTAATTGACTTATCTTAATAGTTTAGATGTTCTCTTACTTTCGCACTTAAAGATTTTGTTGCCACAGATCGATAATACAATGTTTAGAAAGACACAGACCGGTCCGAACTTTCAGACCGATCCATGTCAATCTGATGTTATCCCATGATCTGTTTGGTCAATACATCTTTTGTACAAAAACAGCCCGGACTGATCGCATTTTACCGCCTTAAACTATCTGTTATCCTGACCGTTTATTTTGAATTTCTTTTCAGTCATCGAGATAAAGACACGTGTTTTCTCTCTCCTATTTAGTGGGCTGAACATTTCATCTTCTTTCACTTTTTACAATTTACCGCTATCTGTTTTCTTATTCTCTCACTCTCCTAAATCTTCGCACTCGTTTACCTTCACTCCAATGGCTACCATTACTCACAACTCTCTCTCCGTTGAGTTTAATGATATTTACAGGGCAGAAGATGCAGAGATGGTGTCCATCTTCCGAGCTTTGGAATCATATGGTCTGAGAAACTTTCTGGAGTGCGGCACAGTTGTTTATGAATCAGAAATCCGCAAACTATTCGCCAATGCCGTCTCCCAGAAGACATCAATATCCACTACTGTCAAGGGCAAATCATTTGAGATCTCGCCGATGACGCTGGCCAAAACCTTTGGCCTCCCCAATTCCGGACTGACAGAATTTGGACAGATTCCTCAAGCGTCACTCTCAGATCTTCAAGGGAAGATCTCTATTTTTGGCCACCGCCTGCAACCCTCGTTTAAGAAGAAGGAAATGCTCTTTCATTTCCAGGTGCTGTGCGAAATCGTTGGCAAACCTCTTCTGGGCAAAGCAGGAAGTTTTGATGCTGTAACCGCAGAGAAGTTCAGGGCTATGACGGCTATAATATCCGGACAGAAGATGAACTGGTCCGTGATTCTTTTTGGAGTTCTGATGGAAACGGTGATTGCATCCAAACAGGCCGTATGCTTTGCTGTTCCTCTCAGCAAGCTACTGGAGTCCTTAGACATCGAGCTGGGAAAGCAGTCCGCTCTCAGTCCCTTCAAGATTCTAAACTCCAAAGGGCTCGCACTGCTGAAGTCCAAGAGTGCTCCGCCTACTTCTACCACTCTGGCTGCAGTAAAGATTGAGAAGGGCGAAGAACAAGCTGTTACGCGCAAACCTCGGATCAAGCGAAAGCTGACCATCCAGCTGATTCTGAAGAAACTCAGTCTGCTCCCTCGCCACCAACCAAGCCACTTCCCAAGAAGCCAAGAACCCAGATTACCAAACCAATCAAAACTCTACCCCTACCCATTTTGCCACCAACTAAAGCCACCCCTGCACCCCAACCTTCAAAACAAATTTCAACCACTTCAACCCCTGCACCCAAAGTCGCCGTTAGACTTCCCTCTGCCATTCCCGTGGTCAAAGGGATAGTTATCACTGAGTTGGGAGATTATACCCAATCAGGGATCAAGTCCCCTTCCTCCACCGGCAAGGGAAAAACCATTCTCTCCGAACCCCTATCCTCCAAACCCAAATCTGCAGCGCAGACAGCCATCGACATTGCTATGGAGGATGTTGATGAGAAGGTGAAGGGACTCATTGTGGTCTTTGATGAATACGTCCAGTACCAGATGTAAGTAACCCCATGAGCATACAACGCAGCGGAATAAAATTTTGGGATTACAAACCAGTGATCTATACATAGGGATTCATATCGGATTAGAGAATTACAAGTGTCTTACCCTTGTAGCGCGTTTGAAGCCGAATCCACGGAGCTGCACCACGTCTTACGCCTTCTCCGAGTCAATAGCAAAACTCGAATGGTTTTGCCTCAACGGTATCCACACGATCGAATCGAGTGAAGGGATGATTTAATAACAAGTTGCTAGACAAGTTATTAAATCGGAACAAGAAAGAACACTCGATTCTCAATCGAATGGCTCGCACCAAACTCAAAAATCTCCTCGGCTATGATGAGAAAACCGAGAGCCTTTTTGGTTGTGGAGGCCGTGTGCTTCCTTCTTGATTTAGGTTAGTGTGATATGAAAGTTGTCTTACAATTTATCACCTTGCAATCATATTAAATATAATTAATTAAAGGCTTTCTTAAAGCTTCATGGGCTTAAGCCCATGATTTAATTAATCCTTATGATTATTAATTAAGACTCCTCTTAATTATTTAATTCATCCCATGAATTTAATTTCCCTTCTCGATTTAATCTTTTGTGCGACCCGATAGGATCTCGTAATGTTGGCAGTGACATAAAATCTCATTTTATGTCGCAAGCATCGAGCGGTATCTAGCAACACATCGATGCTACCCAAATTACGAGAATGTCAATGACTCGACATAACCTTTAGAACTTGTGATAATATTAACCATGTAACTTAATCCCTTTGTCCTTTGTGTTTAGATTGAACACGAGTCATGGAATAGTCATACTCGTATATTCAATCTCTATTTCTTGATCCCCAAGTAGAACTAGAATAAACGAATAAGCTCGATATCTCATATCGACTCATTCGAGCATGGCCATGCATTTTAGTTCTCACTTGATCAAGGGCCAAACACATCTCCTGTTATATAGGAGGGACAAATCCTATCTCGATCAGTCAACATCCCTCTACATAATTCGTAGTGTATCCAATAGTCGCCTTTATAGTATACCCTGTTACGGGTAACGTTTGACGATATCAAGATACATAACTCCTTATGTTGGGATCTCTGATGATCACAAGTCGTAAGGATTACATACATTATTATCACTATGAGAATTGCATATGACGATCATATAACTATCCATGTTGCATTCTCATGGTGGGTCCGTTCAGTACATCGTTCTCTAACATGTACCCATATGTTGATTTGATATCTCATATCAATGAACAATTCATCGATCAACATATACTAGTCTCTACGTATTATCATTATCCCATTCATGATAATACTTGACTAGGAACATCTTTAAGAATAATACAATATTATTCTAAGGACATTAACATATATATTAATTCACAATGCACAGTTAAAAGAATAATATATAATAATGAATTGCCATTCATAAATCCATAAACATTGTATGTCTTAAACAATCATCTAATGACTTGTCTTAGGGCATATCCCAACAAATCTCCCACTTGCACTAAGACCACTCAGACATATACCTAATGCCTAGAGATCTAGTATGACGATCATGCTTCTGCTGTGACAGCGGCTTCGTCAATGGGTCAGATACATTATCATCTGTGGGTACTTTGCATATTTTAACATCTCCCCTTTCAACGATTTCTCGAATGAAATGGAAACGCCTAAGTATGTGCTTGGATCTTTGGTGAGATCTTGGTTCCTTAGCCAATGCGATCGCTCCATTGTTGTCACAATAGAGTTCTATCGGATCTTTAATGCTAGGCACCACTCCCAGTTCAGAAATGAACTTCCTCATCCAAACAGCTTCCTTTGCTGCATCCGAGGCAGCAATATACTCAGCTTCCGTTGTAGAATCGGCTACTGTTTCTTGCTTTGAACTCTTCCAGCTCACAGCACCTCCATTTAGGCAATACACATATCCAGATTGCGATCGAAAATCATCTTTGTCGGTTTGGAAGCTTGCATCAGTGTAACCCATTACATTGAGCTCTTCCTCACCTCCATAAATCAAGAATGTATCCTTAGTCCTTCTCAAGTACTTCAGGATATTCTTGACAGCAATCCAGTGACCTTCACCTGGATCAACTTGATATCTGCTCGTCATGCTCAAAGCATACGATACATCGGGACGAGTACATATCATGGCATACATGATAGATCCAATAGCTGACGCGTATGGAATCTTACTCATGCGTTGTCTCTCATCTGGTGTTGAAGGACACTGTTCCTTCGAGAGATAAATACCATGTGTCATAGGCACGAATCCTTTCTTGGATTCTTGCATGCTAAACCTTTTAAGCACCTTGTCTATGTATGTACTTTGACTTAGACCAAGAAGCCTTCTCGATCTATCTCTATAGATCTTGATTCCTAACACATAGGTAGCTTCTCCTAAGTCTTTCATCGAAAAGCAGTTCCCTAGCCAAATCTTTACAGATTGCAAGGCAGGGATATCATTTCCAATAAGAAGTATGTCGTCTACATACAACACTAGGAAAATGATTACGCTCCCACTGACCTTCTTGTAGACACAAGGTTCATCTTCATTTTTGATAAAACCAAACTCTTTGATTGCATCATCAAAACGAAGGTTCCAACTCCGAGAAGCTTGCTTCAATCCATAAATGGATCGTTGTAGCTTGCATATCTTTCCAGCATCCTTTGGATCGACAAAACCCTCGGGCTGTGTCATGTACACATCCTCGAGCAGATTTCCATTAAGGAAAGCTGTTTTGACATCCATCTGCCAGATTTCATAATCATGAAATGCAGCTATTGCAAGTAAGATCCTTATGGATTTAACCATGGCCACTGGTGAAAAGGTTTCATCATAGTCAATACCATGAATTTGTTTGACCTTTTGCAACCAGCCGACCTTTATAGGTTTGTACATTACCATCCATATCGGTCTTTTTCTTGAAAATCCATTTGCACCCTATGGGTCGTACCCCTTCAGGTGGATCAACCAAAGTCCATACTTGGTTTGCATACATGGATTCCATTTCAGATTTCATGGCCTCTTGCCATTTCTCAGAATCATTGCCATAATAGCTTGTTGATAAGATGACGGCTCATCCTCATCAATAAGTAGTAAGTCACCTTGTTGAGTCACAAGAAATCCATATCTCTGTGGCTCCCGGTGTTCTCTTACAGACCTACGCTGGGCTTGTGTCTCTTGAGCAGGTACTTCTTCCACAACAGCTTGTGGTGCCTGCTCTGTTTCCATCTCAATCTCAGGTTCAGTGTTTTCTTGTGGTTGAACTTCACTAAGTTCTATTTTTCTCCCACTGGTTTTTCTAGAAATAAATTCCCTTTCAAGAAATACACCAGTCCGAGCAACAACTATTTTGTTCTCAGTGGGATAATAGAAATAGTATCCTTTCGTTTCCTTAGGATACCCCACAAATAAACACTTATCAGATTTGGGTCCAAGTTTGTTAGTGGCGTGACGTCTAACGAAAGCCTCACAACCCCAAATCTTCATAAAAGACATACTAGGACGCTTCCCAGTCCATATCTCATATGGTGTCTTTTCCACTGATTTAGATGGAACACGGTTCAGTAAGAAAATCGCTGTTTCTAGAGCGTGTCCCCAAAATGATATCGGAAGATCTGCATGACTCATCATTGATCTAACCATGTCTAACAAGGTTCGATTTCTCCTCTCGGATACACCATTCCATTGTGGAGTATACGGAGGAGTGAGTTGTGGGACTATCCCACACTCCTTTAGATAGTCATGAAACTCTTGGCTTAAGTATTCTCCTCCTCGATCTGATCGAAGGATTTTGATACTTTTGCCAAGTTGGTTTTGTACTTCATTCTTGAAATCTTTGAACTTTTCAAAGGTTTCATGTTTATGTTTCATTAGGTACACATACCCATATCTACTGAGGTCATCAGTAAATGTAACGAAGTATTGAAAACCACCTCTAGCTTGTGTACTTATTGGTCCACATACATCACTATGTATTAGTCCCAATAAAATATTTGCCCTTTCAACATGTCCCTTGAAAGGGGCTTTAGTCATCTTGCCCATTAAACAAGATTCGCATGTTTCATATGATTCAAAATCAAATGAATCTAATACTCCATCCTTATGAAGTTTAGATATGCGGTTCTCGTTTATGTGGCCCAAGCGACAGTGCCAGAGATAAGTCGGATTACAATCATTATTTTTAATCCTTTTAGTATTTATGTTATAGATAGGCATATCAAGATTTAATACATAAAGACCATTCACCATTTGTGCATCAGCATAAAACATATCATTTAAATAAATAGAACAACAATTGTCCTTTATTATAAATGAAAAACCATACTTGTCTAAACAAGAAATAGATATAATGTTTTTAGTAATTGAAGGCACAAAATAACAGTCTTTTAAAATCAACGATAAACCAGAAGGTAAAGCTAAATGATAATCTCCTATAGCTAATGCAGCAACTCTTGCTCCATTTCCAACTCGGAGATCAACTTCACCTTTTGCCAATGTCCTACTCCTTTTGAGATCCTGCACATTTACACAAATGTGAGATCCACATCCAGTATCTAATACCCATGATGAAGAAGTAGATAAATTGACTTCTATAACAAAAATACCTGAAGCGGAAGTCACACTTCCTTTCTTTAGATCCTCCAGATATACTTTGCAGTTCCTTTTCCAATGGCCGGTCTCACCGCAATGGAAACAGTTCCCTTCCTTTGCTATCCCTCCCTTTGGCTTCAGTGCAGAAGACTTTGGCTTAGATTTAGCAAAGACCTTCTTTGCTTTCTTGTTGCCTTTGGCTTTGGCCCTTCCTTTGCCCTTATTCACAATAAGGACATTTGTGGCCTTAGTCTTCTTAGTATTTGCTTCATATGTTCTCAACATACCAAGCAACTGGGGCAGAGTCTTTTCCATATCAGTCATATTGTAATTTACTACAAATTGACTGAAGCTCTCCGGCAACGATTGCAAGATTACATCGGTGGCCAACTCTTGGTCCAATGGAAAACCTAGCTTATCCAGATTCTCAATGTACCCAATCATCTTGAGCACATGAGTTCCAACTAAGCTTCCTTCTACCATCCTGCACTGGAATAACGCTTTAGAGACGTCATACCTCTCTTGTCTAGCTTGCTGTTGGTACAACTGCTTTAAGTGTTCGATCATATCGAACGCCTCCATTTCCTCATGTTGCTTCTGAAGCTCAGAGTTCATAGTGGCAAGCATGAGGCACCCAACATCAAGTGCGTCACTCTGATGCTTCTTGTAAGCATCTTTTTCAGCTCTTGTAGCTGTTAGGGGAGGTTCCTCAGCGAGCAAGGGTTCCTCTAGAACATATTGTTTCTTTTCTTGTTTGAGGACTATCCTCAAGTTCCTATGCCAGTCTAGGAAATTCGTCCCATTTAGTTTGTCCTTCTCAAGGACCGATCGCAGTGATAAAGTGCTAGTAACGTTTGTAGTTGCCATGGATATCTACAATATAAATATGCAAAATAAGTTTATGATTTAAATCATTTAACATGGTCTTATATTAAATGATACTCCCACTATTTTATTTGAAAAATATCAACCCTCGAAACTTTTAGTGGGCCAAGATCCATATTTCGCCTAATCTTGAGTTAGCTTTGGCTAATCGCCCAAGACTCGGTTATTTAGGTAGACAACACTTTGTCAATTACATCACATATAATTCTTGGATAGTTGGACGAACAACACTTTGTTCAATTCATCAAATGAATTATAATCCAACACATGCCTCTAGGTTCCCAATCCTATTGAGATAACCTAGTTAAGTCGTACCCAATTAAAGTATGACGGATATCACTTTTATCCTTTCGCGCCTTACTAAGATTGCCACGGTGCTTTGCTTTGGCAAACCCACACATGTACAATCGAAGTTATTGACGAGTACTTTTATTTGGAAGGCATCTAAAACTTAATATTTTAGAGGGATTTATTGATCTCATGATTAATTTGATAATTTAAAATATGTCCACTACATATAGTTGTATACATATCTACATATATGTGTAATACTATTATCAAACTAAAACATAAGATAAATCATGCATCAACATACATAATTAAAACGTGACATGGTTATAGCCCCTACTAATGAGTTTCTCAAGCCAATGAGAAACTCCTATGAGTCAACCTAAGGTAACTTCATAAGCACCTTCCTTTGGCTCCAATTTGTGAATGGCCTCCTCATCCCGGCACGATGCTCCATCTTCATTGATCACCATCAATAAAATAAACTACACTATTTTACAAGATATAGAATTCCTCGATTCACATTCGAGGGGAACATAGGGGAGGGATAACATTTAGAATGAAATAGAGAAAGGCACGACACGCAGGTCGTATTATAAATTACAATCATTCACAAATCCTATCTAATAGGTCAAAGGGCTATAACCACGCACCATGCTCAAACAACACATAAAGCATGCATTAACATTTAATTAATTAAATTCTAAACATTTTAAATTTAATTTTAATTAAAACTGTAAAATAATTTTTGAAAAATTATCGTACGCTCGGGACATCACATGCCACGAACTAAAGCGACTAAAACACGAACCACCATGATTCGAACCAAAACCCACGGCTGGACCAATAGTGGGCCTAGGGTCGAAACCCTAGCCCATGGCCGAGCCATGGTCCATGCGGCGGCTTGGGTGCGGCGCTGCTAGGGTTCAAAACCCTAGCCGCCTTGCACCATCTTGATTCTATCGAGCCAACTTGCACCTTCTCAATACTTTATCGAGCCAAATGAGTTCAAAACCCTAGATAGTGCGACGGCTTGACCCATGCTCGAGCCAGGGTCCGAACCCTAGCTCCTAGGCGGCGGCCGAGAGGCCAATTTGACTAGGGTTCAAAACCCTAGCCACTTAGTAGCGGCGGCCGAGCCATGGTGACTAGGGTTCGAAACCCTAGCACCTAGGTGGCCTCGGCCGTGAGCCTACACGAGCCATGTTCCGGTTTTTGATCACGAATTATCATATATTTCGATCCGTCAATTATATCATATATATTATCATACGATGATCTTCACAAAATCGATTTTTCCATATCATATATGAAAATACAGTTTTAAATAGCATGCAATATTAATTCTAACATGATTAAACTATTTAACCACATAAAATCCGATATGAGCCTTGTACACGGCTCTGATACCACTGTAAGTAACCCCATGAGCATACAACGCAGCGGAATAAAATTTTGGGATTACAAACCAGTGATCTATACATAGGGATTCATATCGGATTAGAGAATTACAAGTGTCTTACCCTTGTAGCGCGTTTGAAGCCGAATCCACGGAGCTGCACCACGTCTTACGCCTTCTCCGAGTCAATAGCAAAACTCGAATGGTTTTGCCTCAACGGTATCCACACGATCGAATCGAGTGAAGGGATGATTTAATAACAAGTTGCTAGACAAGTTATTAAATCGGAACAAGAAAGAACACTCGATTCTCAATCGAATGGCTCGCACCAAACTCAAAAATCTCCTCGGCTATGATGAGAAAACCGAGAGCCTTTTTGGTTGTGGAGGCCGTGTGCTTCCTTCTTGATTTAGGTTAGTGTGATATGAAAGTTGTCTTACAATTTATCACCTTGCAATCATATTAAATATAATTAATTAAAGGCTTTCTTAAAGCTTCATGGGCTTAAGCCCATGATTTAATTAATCCTTATGATTATTAATTAAGACTCCTCTTAATTATTTAATTCATCCCATGAATTTAATTTCCCTTCTCGATTTAATCTTTTGTGCGACCCGATAGGATCTCGTAATGTTGGCAGTGACATAAAATCTCATTTTATGTCGCAAGCATCGAGCGGTATCTAGCAACACATCGATGCTACCCCAAATTACGAGAATGTCAATGACTCGACATAACCTTTAGAACTTGTGATAATATTAACCATGTAACTTAATCCCTTTGTCCTTTGTGTTTAGATTGAACACGAGTCATGGAATAGTCATACTCGTATATTCAATCTCTATTTCTTGATCCCCAAGTAGAACTAGAATAAACGAATAAGCTCGATATCTCATATCGACTCATTCGAGCATGGCCATGCATTTTAGTTCTCACTTGATCAAGGGCCAAACACATCTCCTGTTATATAGGAGGGACAAATCCTATCTCGGTCAGTCAACATCCCTCTACATAATTCGTAGTGTATCCAATAGTCGCCTTTATAGTATACCCTGTTACGGGTAACGTTTGACGATATCAAGATACATAACTCCTTATGTTGGGATCTCTGATGATCACAAGTCGTAAGGATTACATACATTATTATCACTATGAGAATTGCATATGACGATCATATAACTATCCATGTTGCATTCTCATGGTGGGTCTGTTCAGTACATCGTTCTCTAACATGTACCCATATGTTGATTTGATATCTCATATCAATGAACAATTCATCGATCAACATATACTAGTCTCTACGTATTATCATTATCCCATTCATGATAATACTTGACTAGGAACATCTTTAAGAATAATACAATATTATTCTAAGGACATTAACATATATATTAATTCACAATGCACAGTTAAAAGAATAATATATAATAATGAATTGCCATTCATAAATCCATAAACATTGTATGTCTTAAACAATCATCTAATGACTTGTCTTAGGGCATATCCCAACACCAGACTATCAACCACATTGAGATGTTTTTCGGAAAGTTGAGCAGACTGAAGAAGATGGAAGAAGAAGTTCTGAAAGGAACAGAGACCGATGATGTTCGGCTTGCTGTGCAGCGCAAAGAGCTATTTACGTCAATTCAAAGATTCAGACTGGCCAATCTGCTCCTAGCTGCTAAAAAAGAGAACTTCGATCCAAATGCTCCAACTGCCAGAGATGATGGGGCTGTTATTGCTCAATTAGAGATGGATGTTCATGCTCTTCACTTAGCTGTCCGTTTTCGACGACAGAAGATCAGTGTATCCACTCCAGCAACCAGCCCGGATCATCCTTCTGCAAGCAAAACTCTGGCAGAACCTTTTGTTGAAGTTATTACCTCTGGGGCAGCAGACCAGACTGAAGATCAGCCAGCAGCGCAACCTGCAGAACCAGCCGCAGATCAGCCTGCAGATCAAGCAGCAGCTCAGACTGCAGAGCTCGTACCAGATCAGACAGCAGATCAGACAGCGGAACAGCCATTGCCTAATGCTCCGTCTGCTACAGATGATGAACCATTGAATGTGTTGTTGGACTCTCCAACAACATCTATTCCTTCGGGGTCATCAGCCTCCCGTGCACAAATCAGTCCAACCGCAGCACTTGCAACAATTGACGCACCAGACTTCGTCGATCCGGATCTAGTGGTGTCTACAGTTGTTGCAGCTTTACAGATTGAGGAGCCTCTCAGTCCCCGCACTCCTCCGGGACAATCAGATGAAGATCTGGCTTTCATTCAGGAATTTTCTTCGGATTTGGTCACCCTGGTCCGATCCGAAAGTCATCAGGCTGCCATATCTTCCATTATGCCGATTGCTGAAGAAGATGATCCTGCACTATCATCATCCGATCACTCTCCCAGCCGGCTATCTGATGCACCTCCCTCCCTGGCACGAACTCTCCAGCGTTTCTCTGACAACTGCATGTCACTCTCTCAACGAGTTCTAGAAGTTCATCAAGGTCAGAGGCTTACAGCTTTGGACTTTGATTCATTCAAAGAGAAGATGACAGCCAGTATAAGCAGTCTTCAGCGAGGACTGAATGATCTGTTTTCTCAGCAAGCCACTTATAAAAACAGCCTGAGAAAAAAGCAGATCGAGCTGGCCACTGAAGTCCGAGCATCTGTTGCCAATTCCCTCCGCGCTCAAGACGCTCGTCTTGACGCTATCAGCGCTCAGCTCGCACAAGTTGTTGATTTTCTTCAAGAGATTGCTGCTGACAAAAAGGGGGAAAAGAAGAAAGACTTCAAGCCGCCTCAAACTTCAAGAAGATAGCAGTCTCGTTGATTAAATTTTTAGACTGACTGTATGCGAGATTTTTTATCAATAAAAATCTTTCTTTATTAAGTCCTTGTTCATTTATTTTGAACTTTAATAAAGGCTTAATCGATCCAACTTAATAATGTTCATTTATTTTGAACAAAGAGGAAGTAATCGATCCGAAAGTTTTCGCTTCAGAGTTCTTATCAGACTAGTTAAACAGACTTAGAAGCTAGGTTTTGTCATCATCAAAAAGGGGGAATTTGTTAGTTTCGGACCTTATCGATGAGATTTTAAAGATGACAAAACATTTCAGACCGGATCGAGTGAAATCAGACTGACCAGATCGATCGCCCATAACAGATCAAGCTGATAAGATAACAAAGCATATCAGACCGGATCGATGAATTTCAGACTGACTTTATCAAAGCTTCAGATCGATCTCAATCTTTATCAGATCAGAGCAGTCAAGGATACATAAAGAATGGCTCCTCAGTCCGAATCATTAACGGCTATTTATTGTAGCATTAATGTCGTAATTAATGCTACAAAGGACCAAAGACTGAAGATTGCCATATAAGGTAAGAAGACAAAGAAGAGCCTATCTGACAATCGCCAAAAGTATGAACCAGAACGGCAAGTATCCTGAAGAAGAAGACTGTAGCTTACTCAGAGCTCAAGCAGAGTCAAAGTTGCACATTAAGGGAAATTATGTCGTTGGTACTTACAACTATAAAAGGATGCAACAAAAGGAATATAGAGACGCTCGCTGATCAATTAAAAAAACGCACAAGAAAGCAAAACAGCACAAGCTTACAAGCTCAGAAGCTCTCGAGCTGAAATCATTCTTAAGCACGTTTACTTTGTAACATTTGATCATTTAGGATCACTGTGCGCATCTTGTGTATTCTGCGTTGAAAAATAGAAGTGAGAAACATATTGTAACTGTCAGACAGAGTGTGTCTGAGCAGATCGAGTGACTAGGAGTTTCAGACTGGTAGTGAGGTAAATCCAGTCTGAATCGGGTTTGTACAACAGGATTGTATAAATCAAAGTCTTCTAGTATAAACCTTCCTTAATTGGAAGAAGGGGAGACGTAGAAGGATTACACCACCTTCGAACTTCCAGAAACATATCCTGTGTATTATCTTTCTGCACTTATTCTTTCATACTAGCCATCGAGCCATTCTTACATATACAAGAACAGATCGTTCCGCACTTATACTTTCAGTGGTCTGTTCTGTACAAGAATTGATTAAGAAACAGATTTCTTTCACTAATCCGAAGAAATCACAAGGGATTAATTTTTAGAAGGAGTGTTCATTCACCCCCCTCTAAACACTCCGGACCGATCCTAACATGTTTGTATCTTCATCTTCCACATCATGAAATTACTTCCATTGAACTTTTCAATCTCGAACCGTGCCGCCATTCTGACAACAATAAAATTGCCTCAAAAAATATCTCAAAAATCTTTTCTGATGTGGAAGATCAGTCAAGGCTGCAACCACAGAGCATACTTAGAATTTTTAAAATTTTTACAACGATGCTCTGATACCACTTGTTGGCCTAGGTGTGGCATCATGAGATAGTCAATAGCGAAAATGAAGAATAAAATGGACACCAGAATTTACGTGGAAAACCTCTAAAAATTATTACGGTAAAAACCACGGGCAAGATGAAAAGATCCCACTATAATATTTTGTGGGTTACAACTTCTCGATATCTTTCAAAGAGAACAACATTCACAATATAGGAGAAAAACTACCTCACAATTATTATAGAATATACACTCAAACAGAGAGATATGAGAGAAACTCTGAAAATAGGATATATGGAATAAGGGGAGCCCTATTTATATGAGATCCCCGAAGAGAAAAACGCGTAAACATTAAATGTTTACACATCTGTCGCTCACATCCTACCGGTACAAAACGAGTGAAATAAATGGTTTTTTGACTTTTTCCACTTTTTGATTGCCGACAATCTCAAACTCACAAGCGCAACATCAGGCTGTGAGACACCCTTAAGGACCTGACCAATTGTAAACCAACTTCAGTGTAACAAGTTTTATAACCTTTACGGATTATTATTATTAATATACGCTGCAAACCTGAAAAGGTTCACTCTCAACGCGTATAACAACACCAAAACTATTATCAATGCACGACAATAACTTTATTAAGACTCACAAGGAAAAATCCAGAAAAGTGAAATTTGCATAGATGGAAAAAGCTTACTCGAGTAGAACATAGGTCATGAAGCTCATAATTACCAATCCGAGTAATGGCAGAGTTGATTTCAGAGCTTTCCACAACATTATCCGCAAACACGTGGAGCTGAAGTAAGCGAAAACAGTAGCTGAATAAACAGAGTAATAAAACTTTTAAAGATGATTGACTACAAGTTCTTTGGTAGTGTCTGAAACTACATTCATCACTTGGCCTTCAACAGAAACAACCATACAAACTCCATAATACATAAATAAAACTTTTAGAGAAGAAAAGTAAAGCACAAACAAACTGAAAAATGAAACTGAATCACGAAAGCTTTTTGATCGGATCATTGCGAAAGGGCATTTCACGGAAAGCGCCGCCGCGTCGCTGCTGAGAACTATTGTACAGACTGTGCATACCTATCATTCGATGGGGAACATACATAGAGATCTCAAGCCTGAGAATTTCCTGCTGTTGAATAAAGATGAGGACGCAACGCTGAAGGTAACGGATTTTGGGTTATCTGTCTTCTGTAAACAAGGTTAGATTTCAGCGACTGCATATTTTCTATCTGTCCCACCATTAATTCCATTAATTTCTTAGCATTTTTTAGGGTTTTTCGTTTACTTGATACAAAATTTGATGATGTTTTCTAGATATTGAATAAGGTTATCAACACATGCAAGATTATTGAAGTAACTGACAATGTGATGATATACTGGAAAAAATCATGACCATAATCGAGTTGTGATGAGCAATCCTGTTTGTAAAGAAAGTGAATAGGAGTGAAAGCACAAAGGAAGCCCCTTCACGGGATTTACACAATTTTCTGCAGACCAAAAAGCAAAATTCCAAATAAAAAATCAGGGCGCAAAAGAGGACACTGAATCACCTACAACCATCGGTTCGTCAGATCATCGAATCACCATCAACATCGGTTCGTCAGACCATGAAAGCACAGAGGAACAGTCGATGAATTTAATGTCATCGTAAGATACAAGAGAACCAAAAAAGACCCCAAAAAAATAACTAAACAATAATTCAACTAAATCCACGGAAATTTTAACACTACATAACGATTCTCAATACTAAAAACACAATTCAAATAGGTCCATATTTTAAGTATTTATATAGTTAAGTTTTTATTAAGACGAAAATACCCTGGACTTGAAACCATGCCCAGAGCTGTTTTTTTAATTGAAATTCCATCGATTCGTGAATATCCATTGATCAATTAACTATTTCATTGATTCATCTATTCGGTGCAATCAAATTAACGTGTTTTTTTAATCATCCAAAACACCTGTGATAGATTCGAATTCCATCTAAATTCAAAACCCGTCGAATTGTCAATACTCATTGATCAATCAACTATTTCATTGATTCATCTATACACTGCGATCAAATTAACGTGTTATTTTTTTCATCCAAACACCTGCAATGGATTCAACATTCATCATTTTGTTGAAGTTTAGAGGTGAAACCCAAGTGTTAAACATGTATTTCGGCTTCTCATTCAATGAATTAACATCTACTACATCTGGTAAGATATATTCAAATGCAGCCGAGTCATTCAATTCATGGATTTTAGGGGCGAGGGGCCTACCTATCACTCACATGGTGGATTGTATCCGGGTGAAGCTGATGGTTTTGTTTTGTGATATGAGGTTGAAGGCGGCCCGATGGAATGATGTTTTGTGTGCTAGGATGGAGAAGAGATGGTCTTCTCAAGGTGTTCATGGACAGGACCGGATCGGACCGGATTCGGATCAGATTACACCGGTTCCGGATCCATAACGGTTTGAAACGGTTCAATCCAATAGCCAACTGGATTGAACCGATTCCGGTTCCATGGCAAACACCATGGAACCGCTCCGGTCCATTGGTCCATTGTTATGGACTGGATCTGTTCCGGTTTGGACCGGTTCCAAATCGAAACCGGTCTGTCCTTTGGGTTTTTTTTTTTTTAAAAAAATCAGCCAATATTTTGAAAAGAACAAATTCTATGTTGCACCGATACTCCAAAAAATTTTGCGGTCAAGTATCGGATACTTCTGGGATACGGATACGTACGGATATGGCACCGATACATATCGGATACGCCACGTGGCGTATCCGAGGATAAAAAATAATTTTTTATTTTGGATACGTTTCGGATACGGTCAAGATACGCCGTTGACCGTATCCGACACGGGTAGGATACGGGAACTTTCAAATTTTTTTAAAAAAATAGGGTTGAAACTGTAATTAAAATTAAATTATTTAACTAAATCCCTATTTCCTAACCACTTTAATGTGTTTATGTCGATTATATGCTTGAAATTTTTAGATGTCCTGGATTAATATTTTACCATTTGTCGTGAAGTTGGTGAGTTTGCAACTTTATCCTGATTTCTAATGTGTTTAATGTTGATTATATGCTTGAAACTTGATTTATTACAATTATTATTAATTATATATTTATATATATATAAATAAATTAATAAAATTTACCGTATCCGGACGTTTCGTATCCTACAAATTTTGAAAATCCCGTGCAGTCGTACCCGTATCTGCGTATCCACGTATCCACGTATCCGTGCAACATAGAACAAATTTATTGATGAAATAATAGATGAATTATAATGAAAAAATAAATAGTTTATTGAATTCGAAAAGTTAATAAGGTAAAATAATAAACATTTGAAATTTACTTAAAAAGGAAATATATTATTCATCATAACGTATTAATATTGTCTTCGCATATTCTTCTTCTTCTTCGGAACTTTGGTTGTCGAACTCGTCAACTCCTCATTCGTTTTTATTTCTTCGCTCAGCATCGAACCAATCTTTGAGCAATGTTAGCATGCATAATGAATCTGCTTTTGGAGGAGTTCTCTGGTCTCCAATTATTCGGCCACAAGTTGAGAACGCCGACTCAGATGCGACACTAGATGTTTGAACATCAAAAATATCTCTAGCCATTTTAGCTAAGATATGATATTATCGAGCGTTTGCCTTCCACCACTCCAAGACGTCAAAATTCTCATATGTTATGAAATTTTGACCCAAAAAGAATTGTAACTCATTCGACGTGGTTGTTGCCGATCCGCTTCCTCTCAACTTTTTTCTCCCTATACTTCTCAACATATTAATCCCTAAACTTCTTGATTGAGTAGTGTCTTCTTGCTCCGCTACTCTATGTGATGATGATCCTTATACCAGTTCAGAATGATACAAAGCAAACATGTTTTGGAGAGAATGTCTGATTGACGTCTTTTGATAGTCGACATCCTCATCCAATTTTTTTTGCTAATATTCAAAAAAGCATCAAAGGAGGCGATGCCTTGACTAGGATCTCAAAAAGTAGACACGCAATGCACATGTGGTATATTTTCCCAATATTATTTAAATTTTATCTCCATTATATTAACAAATTCCGCCAAATCCTCATCTTCTCTACAATCAATAAATTTATAAAACATGTTAAATACAAGTTGAAGAAAATAATGTGACGTAGGATAAAAAACACCGGAAAAACGTTCAGTTGCATCTTTGAAGGTGGATAACAAAGCAATACATCTAGTAACAATTTCTCAATCATTAGTAGTCAACAGAATACTATCATCGCTGTCAGGCATTTGATAGCTATTCTAGAAAGAAGTTAAAGCTTCCTGATAAGGAAACATAGCAGCTAACATGCGATGCAAAGAATTCCACCGAGTTTCAATGGGTGGTGGGAAAATAGTATACATAATACTTTGACTAGCACACGTATGTTTACAGTCACGTTTAATTCTAGATTGTCTTAACCATTGACATACATTTTTTAGTTTGGCAATACTTTGACAATTTGTATCTCCATAGCCAACTTTTACAGCTAAGTTAATTATATGACATGCACATCTAACATGGAAAAAAACACATTCAAGCATTCTTTAATAGTATCTTTAGATCACGTATTGCCGTTGTATTATTAGATGCATTATCAAGTGTAATAGAAAATATTTTATCAGCAATTCCATAAATTTTACAAGTATTATGAATAAATTTAGCAATTGTAGGTCATGTATGTGATTCATATAATGAATCAAGTGACAATATTCAGTTTTGGATTCACCAATTATCATCTATCCAATGACATGTAATAACAAGAAATGATAATTGTTTAATGTTGTCCAAATATCAGTACTTAAACTAAATCTACAGTTTAAAGATGAAAGATGGTTAATTAAAGATTGCCGATATTCAACATAATCATTCATAAAATTTCTTAAAGCGTGTCTCGAAATATTTTTAATAAGAGGTTGGACTAAAGAATTATATTCAACAAAACCATCACGCTCGGCAAACAAGAAAGCAAGTTCACATCTAACAATTAAACGAACAAGTGCATTCCGATTTATAGCGGTTGTTAAAACAAAAAATAGATCAAGTTTGAGTATTGATGTGATCCCGTATTTTCTCAATTCGGTAGAGAAAGTGCGATAAAGAAAATAAATAAGACACCATATTTTTTACGTGAAAACCCCCAAAACGAAGGGAAAAACCACGGGACCTAGTCCAGTGTAAAACTCCACTATAAACGTTGATGATTTACAATGTATTCTTGTACAAGATATATGTCACACCCCGAGACCGGGGTCAATAACACCGGCATTGATTTCCATAAACATCTTGAAATCAATAAGCCTCGTAATATCTTAATAACCAAAAGCCAGTCTATTTTCCATAAACAAAATAACCATTGTCTTTACAACTGAATAAAACGCGAAATTAAAACTTAACAACTTAAATAGTAAAATCGTACTTAAATTAAAGTCTTGGATCTAAAACTTAAGATAACGCAGCGGACAAATCACCAACCCCAGAATTGGTGTTCTTCTTCAGCTTCAAGTTCTTCCTCAGCTTTATCTGGGGATGTAGAGTAAGGGGTGAGTGTTTTGATAAACACTCAGCAAGCGGGGGCCAATCCATATGACAATAATATATTTTTCATAATTTTTCAAAACTTAAATCTTAATCAAACATATATTGATATGAATGCATCTTATCATAATTGCTCCATCGAGCCATAAACATAGCATATCAATCGTTCATAATTTTCATATACTTAAGCACATTTAAATCATCTAGTTTCCTCTTGGTACTGATATCAGTCTCTAGAATTATCCCTCCTAGAGAAGAGGTCATGCATCGGCTTACCCACGAATAAAGGGTCTGGACATTCCAGAAACAACGGTTAACCACCGTATAAGGTCATGTAAACGGTTATATCCCACCGCATCAGGGTCATAAAGGAATCCACTTCCAATCAGATTTCAAAGTTTAAAGTGCTTAAAAATTACTACTTTCATAATTTCAAAATAAATTCATATCGATTGAGATTTAAAAGCATACATACAATCATTTTTAGAAAACGAAACGAATACTAGCAAAAACCCACTTACAGCGATTATAGATGATTGAACGGTTAAGGGTGCGAAAACGACACGAATCTTTCCTTCCTAAGCTTAGTGGTGCTCGAATTATTGGTAGAATTTAGGCTAAAGTTTCGGCTCTTAGTTGCTGAATTTCGAATTAAAAGGGTGATGGAGGGTAAAGGTTATGCTAGGTCAATATACTATGGTGAACTCCTATATATAATTACAACTAAAAATCATGAGACAAAGGTGCAAGAATTCAAAATTATGGTATGGAATAAGTGCAGATTTTTGATGACAAAATGGTGCCTAATACTCGAAAATTAGGAGATTAATATCCTTGAAAATCATGGTCTACAGTTCTTTCCAAAACCCTTGATTTAAGAATGGAATTTTCGATTTATTTGGTGTCCAACAAGGTGTAGATTTTGTTGAAAATAAGGTAATGATTTCCATGGTAACAAAGTGTAATTAAAAATCGAGATTCCCATCCAAATCCTTTGAGTTGCTTGATGATTAAAACTTTCCATAATTCTTGGTTCAATGATAGATTTGGTTCGGTTATGGTGATGCTAAAATAGGATGGAAAATCCTAATTAATTGCCTTAGATCATGATAACAATAATGGGTAGCTTGAGTTGGTAGGAAAAGATCCTAGGAGTATTTAATCCTACAAGGAAACTAATTAAAAGAGTTTAAGTCATGCTAACTCATTTAATAATAATTTAATAATTAAAGTTTTAACTTGAACCCAAAATATTAATTTAATTAATACCTCAAATATCCGGGTCTTTACAATATAGACATGAAAAAATGAAGATAAAGAAATATCTTCTCCTCTCTTCAATAGCCGAGAGATTCCCCTCTAAAAATGTAGAAAAATTCCCCCCCAATAAAAGACTAAAAATATCAATATCAAGAAATGTCTCCTCTTGTTTCGGTAGTTGATCACCCTTTTAATACAAGATTTTAGCCCCTTAATTAAGCCACTAACTCCACTAATCTTTCCAACTAATTGCTCTTTTATTTATGGCACATTTTATTCATGGTATGTCCGGAAAATCCGGTTTGACTAGCCACTATGACCGGGTCTTTATGTTACTGTTTGACCACGTGGGACCGAGCAGAGTATCGACTTCTTCGGGTATTTTCCTGTTCGGACGTTTTCCTGTTCGGCAACCATTTTACCCGATGTGGTCTAATTCCCTTACCACATCAAGTATTAATTTGAAGTTGTGTTGCTTCCCTACGTATAGGTAGTGGAGTAACCTCATCAAAACTATGTTTTTTAACTAAATGTTTTTTAAAAGTTTCGGTGCCCTCGGAAGAACCGCCAGTTTTATAATTATAAGTTGTTTTACAAATTTTACAAACAACTAAAGACTCGTTCGTACATGGTTTGGTGACAATATCAAAATGATCCCAAACTTTGCTACATTTGGGATGATTACTCGGACGACTAGAGGCAGCGGTAGTAGTTGCGGATGAAGCGACATGATTTTCTTTAGCGACGGGTTCAGGAATCATTTCATTTTTCGCAGCGTGCGCTTCTTCAAGAATATCATCGATGTCGGCAAAAAATTATCACCTACATTGAATATAGGTGGTGGATTAGAGTGATCAACATGACCACCGCGACCAGTAGAAGAAGATGCCATAATATTTTTGAGAAAATAGTATGAATTTTACAATACCAAAAAATGTTAAAAATATGATATGAGAGTTGTATGATTAAGAGATTGTATGAGATTGAGAGTTGTGATATTTTGGAGGGGTTAAGGGGTTACTCCGGTCCGTTGAATACCTTGATGGTCTTCTTATGAAAACATGTCTCGCACATGGAATGCGAAGATGTCATCTGATTCATGTTTTGAAGTATTCCCATACCCTTCAGTTACTGTGCATCTTGATAAGCATACATGTACTTGCTACCTGTGGCAGCTGGATGGATTCCCATGTCCTCATGCAGTTGCTGTGTTCAGGAGGAATAAATTGCTCATTGATGAAGTTGTTGACAAAAAATTCCATTTTAATACCTACAGATCATGCTATGAAGGAGTTATTTTTCCGATTCCTAAATGTCGGAATGTAGATTTTCCTCCACATGATTTCCGAACAAATATTTTACCTCCTCAAACAAAAAGGCAACCTGGTCGTCCAAAGAAGCGAAGAATTAGATCGAGAAGTGAAACCAGTAGACAAGTGTGTTGCAGTCGTTGTCGTAAATATGGTCATAATAGGAAGACTTGTAAGAAAACTATTTCTTGATGCATGACTTATATAATTTCTCTGGGCAAAATTTATTTGTTCATATTTTAGTTTTGATCGGAAACTTTAATTGTTTATGTTCGAAAATACAATTGTGCACTATCTCAAATTTACATTGTGCACCTAAAATCTAATCGTGCAGAAAGTGCACCTATTCATATATCAAATCGTGCACAAAAACAAACTAAATTCAATCTTTTAATTAGTCGTGCATGAACAACAAAACTAATCATGCACCCATTCATAAATCCAATCGTGCACCCATTTTCAGAAACAATCGTGCATCTTCAATCATCTTTGTCATGAATCAGTTATTAAATTATTCATGCACGAGAACAAAATTAATCGTGCATCACCTAATAAATAAAATCGCGCATCACATAATAAATTAAATCGTGCACCCTATTCAAAATTTCAATCCTCACCAACTCAAAATTTCAAACGTGCACCAAATCAAAATTTGAATCATGCACAATATTCAAAATTTCAATTATGAAAAAAAAATAAAATCGGTCTTTTAATTAGTAGTGCCCACAAAACTAATCGTGAACCTATTCATAAATCCATTCATGCATCCACTATCAGAAACAATCGTGCATCTTCAATCATCCATGTCACGAGTCAGTTATTAAATTATTCGTGCACAAGAACACAATTAATCGTGTACCCAATCAAAATTTTATTCTTGCACCCACTCAAAATTTCAATCGAGCGACCTCTAACAAATTCAATCGTGCACTCATTCATAAATTCAATCATTTTTATACAATAAATTAAATTCAATATTTTTTAACTAATCGTGCACAAATAACAAATTAAATTCAATTGTGCACATTAAAAAAAACTTAAGTAAATATTTTTTTAATCATGCCCCAATCAACTAAAAAGTCGTGCAGTTTCATTATATTTCAATCAAGCAACGGCCAAGAAAATCCGTTAATGTGTTATTTCACAGTTGCACCTCGACATTTCGATTTTTGTCTCTAACTCCGAAAATTGAACGCACATCCTCTGCAGTAATTTCTAGCCTTTGATCACCCAGTGCAAAATATATGGACTCCTTGTTGAAACAAGCTATAAGTTTTTTAATGATTGTGCACGCTTATTGCAATGCTCTATCACAACAATATCTGAATGAATACAGTTCACAAGTTCCCAGAAAGGTGTACTATATAGAACTGTGATATGTTCTGGCCGCAAGTTGAGTGATCTTAAATATATTATGACAGTTTGCAAATTTGATTTGTACGGTGATCCTTTACGATATATGTTTTACATTATTTGTGAAGATGACGCTGGGCGTTTTAAATCTGATATCCCAAACTTAAAGAGTAGGAACCATTGTATACATTATAAACGATGTACGTCCAGAAAAAGAAAAAAATTAACCTTTTAATCGTGCACCAATAATACAATTAATTGTGCATATATTCTCGATATATCGTGCTTTATTTTTTTACTTAATTGTGCACAATGAACAAAACTAAGCGTGCATCGATTTATAAGTTCAATCGTGCAACGTTACTCAGCCCACCAACAGTCTGGACCTTCATGAATCGTGCACATTAAACACAAATAATCGTGCATAACTAAAAATTTTAATCATGCATAACTAAAGATTTTAATCGCGCACAACTAAAAATCTTAATCGTGCACAACTAAATTTTTTAATTGTGCACCATGCACACACAAAACATTACAAACAGTCAAACCCTTGGCATCATCAGAGCGAAGAACGCAGAAAACGAAAAACTAAAACAAAATTGAATATAGGAATAACTATTTATCAGAAATCATAACAGTTTTGCCTTGATTTACAATGCTTCTTCCTGGTTGAAGTTGCTGATTTATCCTTGCTCGGTATCACATTTATAGATTGCGAGAGAAGAGCGACAATTCTACGGTAAAAATGTACGTTTGTTTACGGAGAGATATGGCTTGTACTTTGAAATTGGTTAGGGAGAAAAGGAATTTGAATTGTTGATTTTTTATGAGAAATAATTAGGGTTCAATGGTCCTCCCAAAATCGCCTATGGCATTTAAAGGTGCCCATTTTCATCTTTTAACACGCAATTGGACTGAATTGATTGCTTATTTTTCCGAGGATTGGGCCGCAATTATAGTTCAACGTATGGTACCGGCCCGTAAGTACCCAAAAAAAAACAAAAGAAGTCCAACAAAAGCAGAAGGCCCAAAAAAGCCCAGCTGGACAAGAACAAACGAGGCCCAAAATCCCGAAAAAGCTGAAAGGCAAAGTAATGACGAACTGTACATTACTGTTTTTTTCGTTTGTTTTGTTTTTATACAGGTCCATTACTGTTTTTTTAACAGAAAACATAGATTATTCTAATAAAACTAACAGGTACATCGAATATCCAAATAATTACCCAAAACATGACTAAGTAACATAAAAATATCAGCAAACAGAAGCGTGTAGCATTAACATTGACAAATACACAATAGGGAATATGCGGACTAAACAGTAAAATGGTAACGTGAATCATTGTAGCAGCACAAGAGCTTGACAATGAGAGTGCAGTGACCATCATAGCCAATCATGACCTCATCAACCATGCAGCCCAGGGTCGAGTAAGGGAACTGTCTTCCACCGTATCTGAAGGTACGAGTAAGGAAACCGAGAAGCATAAACTGATAAAATAAACAACCACGCAAGCTCTCGTATCCAAAACACTCACTAAAAGCCAATAACACAGAAACATCACTGAATGGCACACAAAACCTAAAGGCCCGATAGTTATGCCAAGCTTTGGTCCAGCAGTGAAATATAACCAAATAACCTCCACAAAAGAGGCAAAAAAGTGGCACAAAGTTAACCAACAACATACACCACAAGACAACAACGAGCAAAAGTATATCTACCAGACAACACAACAACTAGATATAGACACAGTAGATAATAATAAAATAAAAGCACAAAAATGGGAGAACTCGTACAACTAGCCAGTCGCACGCAAAATAATCCACGAAATTCTCTCAAATCCCGCACATACCATCATCAGAGGCTCATCCCGCCCGTCGTGGTTGCCGCGTAACCACTGCCAAAGGGAAAAACCCAAACCCATGACAACTGGCTTCCGGGAAGAGCAATAAGACACCAAAACATCACCAACATCCAGCCCCACGACATCGGCCGGATCGAGGGGACCTCCGGTGACAAGAAGTACCACCAAAATGGAGAATAGGACTTCGGCCTCTGGAGAAACCCAAAAGATAATTATATCCACAAAAGGAGGACCCAAGTGGATGATAAAGAACGAACATCATCAAGAGGAAAGAATTGATTTGGATTGTCGTTCAATAACTCTGATGAACGCAGATGAGGAAAGATGCCAATAAACTTCACAAGAGAGATGCTCGGAGGGAGACGGAAACCCACAAGAAAACCTGGTTTTGTGGCAAAACATTGAAGAATCAAGCCAATGAAATCCAAAAGAGAAACCAGCCAAAACTTCGCCAAGAATGTTTCTTACTACAATATTTCTGAAAAAGAAACTGTTGAAAGCTTTACTCTCTTACTATATTGTTATAATTATAATATATATCCTAATAGAACTGTAACTTTATTATTTGCTATTTAGCAAATCAAACATCATTCTTTTGCCGCATAATAATTATTATATATATCATATGAACTTCATCACATTAATTTCACCACATCCATCAGGTCTATATACAGAGTCTTGAATTTTAGAAGGATAAACTACCTCGTCCATAATATAAAAGGTCTTACCTATTAATTAATATACGAAAAATTAACTCACACATTCATATGACGTACACACACACATGGCGTACGTACAAACGTAATTCTCAATAAATGTCACTGTTCTGTTTTGTTAATATAAATATTTACAGATATGCATAATTGATAGTACGTAGACAACAAATTTATCTCTAACATCCACAGCAAGATTCCCGGTCAATAGCATATAATATGGATCCAGGGTGAACCAATGAAGGATGATCAAGTGTACAAATCATTTTTCGATGTGATTATTTAATATTTAATTTATTAAGCCACCAGAATCTTTAAGCCAATTATTCATATGCTATCATATATGATATTATCATAAATATTGGATCAATGATTCAAATTTATCAATATCTCATTTTTTTCATATGAGATTCGATGAAGTAGTGTCTAATGAGATCACTAAGACGTAACACTTTTAAGCATATGCTAAACAATTGATGCAATTCATGCTTTATTGGATAGTACTTGGACAATATAAAACAAGTCACAAAACGGCATCGTTTAATATTTTTTAGTGGTTACATAGTTTTTAAATAATATTATGGGAAAGATTTACACGGTTACTCCTTGATGCATCTCTTCTATTTAGTAAAATATCTCCCTGTCAAATTATAATCATGGTGAACATTATATCTATAGTACATTAGTGTCTTATATCTATATTAATCTCTTAAAATATCAAATTTGTAACTAAAGATAGTAATATTTTATAAACACACGTATATACAATATCTTTAGTTTTAATATAGAAAAAAGTTTTAAAATTGTCACATAGAACATAAACTTTTGTAATAGCAGTCCCAACAAAACAAATAGTTCCAAAATATTATTTTTAACATAACAAAGTATATGTTAACATAATCTCACATAAATTATGTTTTTTAACAAATGCGTTACTATATTTTGTAAAAAATAAATTCTATATGACTGTATTAGTTTACATGACTAATTTTGTTAAAAATAATTTTTTTGGATTATATTTGTTTAGTTATAAAAATTTGAGATTGTAATTAAAAATATCCCGATTCTAATAGACAAGTTTTGTAATTTACGAGAAATATATAAGCAGGAGAGTTTTGATTCTAACTATATTAAATTCACCGACGCCGGGCATATATATTCCTGAGTCAAACTGTGGCCGCTTGTAAATCATTTTCTTACCGTCGAAGAAAATCTGGTCAAACCTCTCTGCCAAGTGGACTCGATCTAGTCAATGTTCTTCGTATTTTTGGTCAAATTATATAATTTCTTCGTTTGAATTATTTTAAGTACATCGATCAAAAGGGTTCAGCCAAATTTTTTAAAAAAAATATTTACATGATCGATACTGTCGGTATAGGCCAATTAATGTGAATATAATGCTTGTATGAAAAACAAATCAAGAAATGTACCTCCTAAACGAAAGCCTTATTCATTTACTTAACTAACCTGCTAGCAAATCCCAATTACAATTACAAACACTACGAATTTCATCCATTTGAATTTGATACATGTGTTTCATTTCATCCTTTCTTGATTTAAAATTTAAAATCGACTTTCCGACAATTATATTTTGTCTAATAAAATATTTTAGAAGTTTATGTTTTAACTTTTTAAAATAGATCAATTTTTCTATTCTATTGTCAAATTTAAGACGCAAAAAATGATTGAATACACCCAAACTATATTTGTCTATGACTTTTCCAACAGAAAAGTTGTTGACCAGTGAAACTTTGCACATCGCTCCTTTGCATATTTTAACAGCGGTGTGGGTGTGGTCTATGTTTATTTTTATCCAACTCACAAAGCCGTCGACCACTGGACAAGTACTTGAATTATTTTTCTACTAGAAAGAAAACAAATACAGACAAAAGGCCCAAGAAATTCAACCCAAAACCTCAATCTCAGAGATACCACCATATTCTTTTATAATCAATTACTATAAGCAGCCAAAGTGGGCTCAGTTTTCTTCATTAAGATACCCTATTTTCAGGTTCACCTGCGATGTCATTTTCCGGTGAAAAAAGCCCGATACTCACGCACCCGTCTCTGGTATTCCTCCTCATCATTTCACTTTTTCATATACGGGCCCTCGGTCCGAACAAGGCAGAAGCAATCAGGGTTTTGTCAGTAGATGATTCTTCTGCTACAGTTCATGAAGCAGAAACTTCAATAATGGAATCTCCTCCACCAAGCAGGAATCAAACGCAAATCTTCGAAGATTATCTCAATGGAAGAGTTTCTGATCTCAACAGAACGGTAGATGGCAGATTTCTTGATTACAAAAGGAAGATTCCCAGTAGCCCAGATCCTCTGCATAATTAATTAATTATAAATATATCGATGTTAATTAATATAAGTTTTTTTTTTTTAGGTTGGTTAGTTATTTTTCTTGGTAGCATCTGTCCCAAAATACCCACGTTTTTTTCTCGTAGTTCTAGTGATTGTAGCTGGTTTTTGATTAACTTGACGGGGTTAAACCGTTGGTATTTTGGTATTTCGAGATTCTCTTTTTTATGCCGGATATCAGGAAATCTTCGATCCTGACTTGTACGTATCAAAGCTTGATCTTTTTTGGTTTTACTTATTCAGGTCTACTTAAAACCACTTCCACGATATAATTATGTTAAAATTCCACATTCTTTTTCTAGTAACATAAATTTCATATAATCTCCTTTCTTAAAAAATGAGTATCTAGTCCTGCAATCCTTTTGATATTATTAGAAATCCACGAAAGGAAATGGGTAAGCTAAGGTTATTCGGTATTTGATTTGTATTCATACGATGGACTAAATTAAAGTGCGTAGGGTAAATTGCTGATGAGTGAAAGTTATACCGTAAATGACATTTTCAGGAGAGGAATTAGTAAAAGTCTCGGATTAATTTCAGTGTCTTAATTAAGCTGTGTTTTCAAAACCGGACCGGACATGAAACCGGGCCCCTTACTGGTTACATGTTTGATCGGTTGAACCACTGGTTCAACCAGTAATAACGTCAGCATTATGTAGTATATATTTTAATATTTGTAATATATATAGACCATGCATTTACTATAATTTCAAGTTGTTTACAATTTAAAAAATATCATTACACCAACATATGTAAAACTTCAAAATCAGATCAAACATAATATCCAAAAAAATAAAACATCTCACAAAACAATAAAAAATGCCCAAAAAACAATGTTACAAACTTATAAGAAAACATATTTAAAAAAATCATGAAATGTTTCACATCTTTTATAATTTACGAGAAACGTTTTTATATAATATACAATACACCTTTATGAACTTACATGGATTTGACATAAATAAAATATTATTTTTGTAATTATTTCAATGACAATAAATTATATATAATATATTTTTGTTCTAAAAAATTGAATATAATTTTAAGAAAAATAAAAAAATATATTTTTTTTGAAAAGGAAAGAAATTGAAGGAACCTGCCGGTTCAAATACCGACCCGGTTCACTGGTTGAACCGATTTTTTATCGATTTAAGCCGGTTCCTACCGTTTTTTTTAGCAGGATGGTTTTAGAAGATCAACCAAACCGGACCAAGCACCGATTACCAGTTAAACCGATTGAAACAGCTGGTCCGGTCCAGTTTTCAAAATACCGATCTTTCCCAATCTGAGAAAAAAATACTGGTGTCTTCATATCCTTGGAAGATTGACAAAGTAAAGAAGCAAATAAAGTATGGCTTTATGGGATGATTCAGGCACCGTTGACATTTTTGGTGTAGCTTAAAGTGATTTCTCTGTAAAAAGGTTTTAGTAACTTTTGGAGTCCTACGTTTTTTAATGTTATTTCATTTTCCACCAACTCTATATTAAGCTTGGCGGTGTCTGTGTTTCATTTAGTCAGATTCAGATAAAATAAAGCATTGAGTTACATATATATATATATATATATATATATATATATATATATTGAAATGAAGTTTCCTTTCCCTTAATTAAAGTTATGAATCAAAAGGCGATTCTACTTTTAAACTTACTCTTTTCACTATTCAGCTAAAAATATATAATTTTTTTATCAACAAAATATTTCATTAAACAAAGCCAAAGTAAACGTACTTGGCTAAAACAGATGCAAAAATCGTACACGAACCTAATGACTCAATACAACAACTAAATGTCAACAAACAACTATCTTTTCAATCACAATAAATTCTAAAAATCCTATATAATAAAAAACTCGACTTCACAACAAATTATAATAATTCAACTTGAAATCCTCTATACAAGCATAATTGGGAATTGGGAATTTCTCACTTCACTAGAATTTTGAAATAAAGATTTTGAATAACAATAAAATATGCATATATTTCAATTTTTTATGTATTATCTGACAGGCTCAATATTAATGTTGTCATAAATAAATGAATCTAGATAGATACTTACCCAGCAGACAAGGGATCTCCAGTTTGTGACATTGAGAAGATTGTTCATTGGAAAACATGACTAAACAGTTATAAACTTTTGTCCATTCTCCTAAAAAACAATAATTAAAAGTGAGGACTCTCCCAGGACAGTTGTCGTCTTCTTCAGGTAAACAAGTATATAGGCATAACATTTTCTGTTACACAACAATGAATTTACAGGATTTAGGTATTTCATGGCTTTAGTAGCGGTAAAGTTTGCCGGACAACCGACATCTGCATATGCGAGGTACGGTTTTGTGAATAATATTCAAATTGAAAATTAACTATTATTTAGAATATTGACAATAACACCCACAAATGGTTCAAAAATATCGATGGTTTGTTGTCATCTGATATTGGTCGCAATTGCGACGGTAATGTCTCGTGTTCGTGTTTTCGTTCCCCCGTAATTATAATAGTTGCTCAAAATAATGGTTCAAAATAACTAATATTTAGCATATTATCAATAACATGTTAAATTAAATTAACTGAGAACGAGTTTTTTTTTTAATGTAAGAAAAAGGGCAGGTCACGTATTATGTGGCGATGAGTTAAAAGTCAACAGTGTTTGTGATTAGTTTTGGGGAAGATTTTGTTTGGTAGTATTTGGAATGGAATCATAGGCATTGAATTCAGCTCAACCCTCGATGCTTTTACTTCCTCTTATTTAATGCTCACAAAATATTATTATTATTATTATTATTTTTATTATCATTATCATTATTATTATTATTATTATTATTATACATATATTCTAATTTATTTTTGAAAAAAAAACACTTAAATAAACCATATGACTATGCTTTCTCTAGACAACATAGTTGTTTACTGGAATAAGAAATTAAACTAAAATACTGGAATGTAACTTTTCTCTTATACCTTCACCTCCTACTCTGAGACAATCACATTAGATATTGTTGAGTAAGTGTCAATTATTTATCCAGATCACAGTAGGAGTTCAAGTCGCTGAGGCCGAGAATTGACAGTTAAGAGACATCAAGAAACAATAGTTGAGAATTGACGGTTAAGAGACATCAAGAAACAATAGTTGGATCGATGACTTGATGGTAACTGGCAGCAGCCTGTAAAGCAGTTATTGAAAATTGATTTACAATGGATAACTCGTAAGATGTTTACCTGGTGCACAAATGACCAAGAGAGACCTGTATAAAGGGATGGAAGACTTGAGACTAAAGGAGCGGGAGTCATTTCAATAAAAGAGTGATTCTTCCAGAAAGCTTCGAAGAGAGGAAGAGAGATTAAGATACATGAGAGCTTTGAGAGTAAGAATTCTGATAGATCATTCATTGTAAATCATAGAAGTGAATGAGAGTGAATTCTATTGGCTTGTGTTGCTTTGTATCTCAACTATGATCAATGAAAACGGCAACTCCGATGGAGTAGGATATTAATATCCGAACCAGTAAAACGTCTTGAATTTTCGTTTCCTTTCGATTTGTTTTCTGTTCTGTCAATTCTTCTTGTTAATTCAATTATCTGTTTTTTTATGCATGTTGTAATGTGTGTGAATGTTGATTCATTTGATGTGCAAATTGAGGAATTTTGGTTTACGACAAGTTACGGAAAATTGCTTTAATGATTCTTGAGTTCACGACATTTTCTTGATCGTGAAATTCATAACAGATATCATACAATAACTTGTAGAGCATTAAAAAAATTGAATTAAAAATATTGGCTATGATAATAGATGTGAAAATTCAGCAACAAAAAATTTAGACTGTTCGGTAATAATCTAATATATTATTAATTCTGTGTCACTCTCTCTTATTCTATTGGAATATTCTAACAATCCTATATAATTTATTATCAATTTGTAATATTTAAGTATTGGTGCCATATTGGATCCGGTACACATGAGAAGAGTAGCAAAATTATACCCAGTAAAACTAGCAGGCCAGGCCCACAACAGAGGGGCGACCCAAAAACTGGTTGCGTTCTCTTTCTTTAAACAATTTTAAACTTTTACGATAATATATGCTATTTACTTATATCTATGGTACTATTTAGATCGAAGAAAAGTATGTCTCAAACAAAAAAAACGAAGAAAAGTATAATAAAATACAATCGAATTCGCTAATGCGACAAAGGTACCTCTAAACTGTTAAAATGAAATATAGGTGATATCACCTAAAAGTGTGATCTTCTATAAATGTCGTGCGATGATGAAACAAACGTTTTATCTTTAATTAAACCGAATTGATCTGCTCCAAAATATCTCTGTGTATCAAAAAGAAAGGGTAAGATGACTCCGCCCGTAGGCGAAGACACTCCGACGCTCAAGTCAGTATATGTTTCAATAGAAAAAGTATTGAAATTGTAGGAATAGCGTGTAAGTATTGCGTAATTGAACGTACCTCAATGAGGGTAGGAGCCCTCTATTTATAGATGTAGATGTAGAGTTCTAATCAATATAGGAGAAGAGTTCTAGTCAATCTCTAATTGTAGAGTTCTAAGAGTTATAATCAATATGAAATAGTATTGTGTATGGCAACTAGATCCATGCTTATCCCGACAATATAGATGTCTTCCAAAACCCTACAACTCCTTGCTAAATTAGATTGGGTCGGTTAAAACCCGTTAGGTAGATCGATCCTCCATAGAGGGGTATCACAAGTCCCCCCTCCTAGTCGGACTAACGTCGAAGACCAGAAGTTCGTTAAATGTTTAACCGACCTGTTCCTAGTGCCCCTGCTGTTTACTTCTACGGGAATATGAGATATAGTCGAGCTCCGTGATGAATAAACATGCGGTGCTAATAACATTGGCTTTATGAATATTAAGCGTCCCAAGCTCCATAATTAAAAGAAATCTCAAGCCCCAGCGATGAAAAATATACGATGCCAATGAAACTTGTTTGATTTCCAGCATCAGTAGAATCCTGAGCTGAGCAGATAAGCCCGATCGGGCACCAGAGGTAATACGGAGCAAATAAAGCTCATCTGAGCTGATTTGAGCTATATCGGATAAATATATGCAAATGATGCTCGACTAAACTAAGCTCCAGAGGTAATAGGTATGTGGAGCAAATGATGTTCGCCTGATCCAAACTAAGCTCCAGATATAATAAATGGGTGAGGTGTGCTCACCTGATATGAACCGAGCTCCAGAGATAACAAATAGGAGCGAAGAATGCTCGCCTGATTTGAGCTCCAGAGATAATAAAGAGGGGCGAAGTGTGCTCGCATGAGCTCCATAGATAACAAATAGGAGCGAAGAATGCTCGCCTGAACCGAGCTCCAAAGATAATAAATAGGGGCAAAGTCTGCTCGCTTGCTCTGAACTGAGCTCCATAGATAATAAATATGAGCGAAGAATGCTCGCCCGAACCGTGCTCCAGAGATAATAAATAGGAGCGAAGAATGCTCGTCTGAACAGAACTCCAAAGATAATAAATAGGAGCAAAAATGTGCTCGTCTGATCTGAACTGAGCTCCAAAGATAACAAATAGGAGCAAAAATGTGCTCGTCTAAACCGTGCTCCAGAGATAGGTTGCACACCCATGCTCCTGGCGTAACCAGGGCTGAGCTCGTGCTCCTCAGGTAGGTTGCACACCCATGCTCCTGGCGTGACCAGGGCTGAGCTCGTGCTCCTGAGGCAGGTTGCACACCCATGCTCCTGGCGTGACCAGGGCTGAGCTCGTGCTCCTGAGGCAGGTTGCACACCCATGCTCCTGGCGTGACCAGGGCTGAGCTCGTGCTCCTGAGGTAGGTTGCACACCCATGCTCCTGGCGTAACCAGGGCTGAGCTCGTGCTCCTGATGTGCCAAGGGCTTATTGACAACGCCTTGGACTTCTGAATAGGGCCTTACTGCCAGATGGCATGCCCGAGCTTGATGTAATAGGGCCTCACTGCAAGATTGCATGCCCGACCTATCATAATATGGCCTTACTGCTAGATTGCATGCCCGAGCTCGATGTAATAAGGCCTTACTGCAAGATTGCATGCTCGAGCTTATAAATAGGGGCTTACTGCGAGATTGCATGCCCAAACTGTCATAATAGGGGCTTACAGCGAGATTGCATGCCCGATATCGATGTAATAAGGCCTTACTGCAAGATTGCACGTCCGAGCTTGATGTAATAGGGCCTTACTGCCAGATGGCACGCCCGTGCTGATAAATAGGGGCTTACTGCGAGATTGCATGCCAAGCTGTCGTAATCGGGGCTTACTGCGAGATTGCATGCCCGAGCTCGATATAATGGGCCTTACTGCGAGATTGCACGCCCGAACTGTCATAATAGGGGCTTACTGCAAGATTGCATGCCCAAGCTTGATGTGATAGGGCCTTACTGCCAGATGGCACGCCCAAGCTCGATGTAATAGGGCCTTACTGCCAGATGGCACGCCCGAGCTCGATGTAATAGGGCCTTACTACCAGATGGCACGCCCAAGCTGATAAATAGGGCTTACTGCGAGATTGCATGCCCGAGCTGTCATAATAGGGGCTTATTGCAAGATTGCATGCCCGAGCTGTCGAATTGGGCTTTACTGCAAGATGGCACACCCGAGCTCGATATAATGGGCCTTACTGCGAGATTGCACGCCCGAGCTGATAAATAGGGTACCACTGCAAGATTGCAAGCCCTAACCGTCATAATAGGGGCTTACTGCAAGATTGCATGCCCAAGCTTGATGTGATAGGGCCGTACTGCGAGATTGCATGCCCAAGCTCGATGTAATAGGGTCGTACTGCGAGATTGGATGCCCGAACTATCGATCATGACACTCAATGGCATAAAATCTCGGTCGGTTGAGAGCTTCATCTGCAGCAGTTGATTACGGATGCAAGATGGGATTGCAGGCAAGATATCAATAAATGATTGCTCAGGCCGATCAGATACTTCAAAGTGAACTAGGTTCGGGATATCAGTGAGCTGTAGAATAGGCATGATTTCCGATCCCAGATCCTTACACCATCTTTCAACTTGCAAGAACATGAGATCGAAAGAAATTCGAGTTCAGAAAAATTTAAAAGGAAAAGCTCCACGTCTCTATCTTCCACATGGACTCCTTGTAAAGACATATCTTTAAGGGATTTGATGCCCAATGGAAGACTGTTGAGTTTCATATCATTCTTCAAAGTCAAAATCGGAAAATTATAATATCCCCGACTTTGAATAGCATGATCATCCATACTTTTGTTCTTATAATTAGTAAACATATGTATGTGAATTATTTCTACTCTCCTTTTCAATGCAAACCGGAGCCACTTCTTCATATTTGCTCCTCCTAAACTGGGTGAATCCACTCTGAATTCTTCAGAACCAAAATATCACGGTATGAATCAAACCCATCTGGTTGCTTCCGAAACCACTTCCTTCATTACTTTTTCTCTTTTCTCGAAATTCCAGTGAGAATTCGAAAAACATTCAAGGCTTCCCCACTTTCTGAGCTTCAAAGATGAGAGCAGTATGAGCTGGAAAAGAGTCGATCTAGCAGCTCTGTCCAAGAGTGGTGCTGGGAGAAACCACTTCGGATTATAATGGAGATTTTTCTTCCACCGTGATAGCTGCAGCCTTTTTTCGTTCTCATCATCGACACCTTGATTTTTTTTTTATTATTATTTTTTCGAACTTGAAGCTTTTTAGCGAGTTTGACCCTGGAAAACGCGTAGGAAGAAGCGATTGAACCTCTCCCAAAATTGCTACAGATCTCAACGTGGGTACATGATGGATATTTCTAAAACCCATCAACCTTATAAGAAGATATTTACTTGAGATGAAGAACATCGACGCTATTAATGATCAATTAATCTCCAGAATAATTTGCAGCAATAATCAGCGAAATAAAGCTTGCAACATTTTGAGTTCGAGTCCCAAAATGCTTTAAACACGTAAAGCCTTGAACCCATGGAAAACCAATTAGCCGCTAGTAACCCAACACTAACGAGCATTATTTATCAACAAAATCTCCAACATTGAACCCCTATTTGAGAGGGAAAGAATTGTGTGAGGCCATCACAAATAAACGAGCATGAATAGGGATTTAGAGGAAGGAATCCTCGGATTCAAGGAAAGATCGACACAAGCTCGCATGCTGGGGTTGCGCGAGGACTCAAGAACTCCCCATGGCTACTGTATGCGAGGAAGGAAGAAGATATTGCAGATGATCAGATTGACAGCAAAATCGCCCTTAGTCATCTACGTGGCACAATATGGTTTTTTTTTTAAACCCGTAACCTTTTATTCATAGAAATTTTTCTATACTGAACAAAAAGTGTTCCTCTCCTGAGTCAACGACTCCTCCAATCTAGGTCCTTCTTAGTCATCGTCAGCTCTACGTCTCAACTCAAAGTTCCCACAGACGGCGCCAATTGATATCACCTAAAAGTATGATCTTCTATAAATGTCGTGCGATGATGAAACAAACGTTTTATCTTCAATTAAACCGAATTGATCTGCTCCAAAATATCGCTGTGTATAAAAAAGAAAGGGTAAGATGACTCCGCCCGTAGGCGAAGACACTCCGACGCTCAAGTCAGTATATGTTTCAATAGAAAAAGTATTGAAATTGTAGGAATAGCGTGTAAGTATTGCGTAATTGAACGTACCTCAATGAGGGTAGGAGCCCTCTATTTATAGATGTAGATGTAGAGTTCTAATCAATATAGGAGAAGTGTTCTAGTCAATCTCTAATTGTAGAGTTCTAGTCAATCTGGGATAAGAGTTATAATCAATATGAAATAGTATTGTGTATGGCAACTAGATCCATGTTTATCCCGACAATATAGATGTCTTCCAAAACCCTACAACTCCTTGCTAAATTAGATTGGGTCGGTTAAAACCCGTTAGGTAGATCGATCCTCCATAGAGGGGTATCAATAGGTTTCAGTACTTGTTTTTTCCTTCACGTGTTTGCTTAGGATATAAATAAATGTATATATTGGAGTAGTTAACTTGTACAGTTTTAGTTTTCACAATGAATATGAAATCATGTTTTCATCCCAATTGTTGTGTTCTTAATTAACATGGTACTAGAGCATGATCATCTTTCATTGTTTCTAGTTTTTTAGATCGATCAATTTTTTTTTCCATTCAAAATCATCGATCGATCGCAGACGAGTTGATTTTTTTCTTCTACTACTTTTACTTCGTTGTTTTTGAAAACAAAAACAATTTTATTCTATTTCTGTGTGGAATTGGGAGCGGTGAAATGCTATCATGTTGTCCTATATCATAAATAGTGTATCCAAGGAAATTTTCACATGTACTGTTTATTCAACTCATGCAACAGTGGTCTGGAATGATATTCAGGAGAGATTTGAGAAGTAAATGGATATATAATATTTTCATTGCATCGCTAGATAGGAAGATTGACACAAGGCAATAGTACCATTTCTAGATATTATTTGAAATTGGGGCAGCTTTAGGATGAGTTTAGTTCATTAGTCAATTTACCGACATGTTCTTGTAAATTTGCTAAGAAGTACGTTGAGCATGATCAACAGCACAAATTATTACAATTTCTCATGGGACTAAACGATAGCTATTCATGTTCGAAGCCAAATTCTGATGATGACACATTTGCCTTCAGTCGGTCAAGCTTTCTCCATAATTTCTCAAGAGGAATCGCATAGATCGATGATGACAGTGAGTTCTCATTTAATTGATTCTACTTATTCAGCTTTTTACTCTGTCCAAGGTAAACCATAGGATAAATGCAAGGATTCTGTGAAGTGTAAGCATTGCAATTGAAATGGCCACACAAAAGCCAATTGTTATAGGTTGATCAGATATCCTCCCGGGCACCGTCTTTATCAAGGACAGAACAAAGGAGTGGAACCAAAGAACAACAAAGACTTGAACAAAGGTGGGAGGTCAACTGTAACTGCAAACATATCAGTGGTGATCAACCTAAAGATGTGAAAGAAGACACTGATGGCGTAAAAAGTCATATTATTTATACCAGCGCAATATGATGCAATTTGAAATTACTGGCTAAAGACACTTCTCATGGCAAGAATTCTACCCTTGTGGTTAACATGGTAGGTAGTGAGAAATTTTCCCCATCCTCATTACATTCGTCTTGGATAGTTGATACTGGAGCAAATAATCATATGTTTGGTAGTTGTTTGCATGAACATAATTCATATCCTTATGACATTCCTTTTGGAACTGTTAGATTGCTTGTGGTAATAAAACCAAAATTGAAAACATTAGCATCATAGCCTTAAACAGGGAAAATCATTGCTACGTTACCTTTTGCCCTCATTTTTATCTATTCAAGAAGCTCTCGAATAGGAAGATAATGGGGATTGATATAGACAGAGAAATGACTTGTATTACGTAGATTCCTCTAGTTTTCAAACTAGATCAAGTTCATCTGTTCATTCTTCAAAGTCTTGTAATGTTTCCATTTCAGATTCTTGTCTTATTTCATAGAATAAGATTAGTTGTAATGTTCGAAAGGAATTTTTTTGGCATAATGTCTTGACCATATTTCTTTATCTCGTACGCAAATGTTGCTTGTTTATCTCATAATATGAACTGTCACATTGCACAATCTGCCCTATATCGAAACAAACAAGGTTGTCATTGTTGGGAAAATAACGAAATATTTTCTGGTCAGATATGTGGGAGCAAAAATAAATGCGGAATAAAAAACACAAGATTTACGTGGTTCGGCAAAAAATTAGCCTACGTCCACGGGGCTGCTGCAGATCTTTTATTAAAGAAAAATACAAGTGTTTACAAAACACTGACAACACTCAATCTGAAAAACACTCAGAAAATTATACAGCAATTTTCTCTCACTAGTATTTTTACTCTGATTGCACTGTGTTATTTTCTCTCTACAATTAGGTGTGTTTACTGAATGAAATTACAACTCTATTTATAGAGTTTCTTCACGCATCATTCTGAAAAATTTCTTCACGCGACAGATTTTCTTTTTGACAAATTTGGCCAGATTTGTTTTTGTCAAATTTTGATACCAAAATTTCTTTGGTAGTTGCTGGCACCAACTTTTGAATTTGTCTTTGTTTGCAAAAGTCTTTGCCAGCTTGCTTGTTCAATTTTTCTTCAATGGGTCCGTCACTTTTGACTAACAATCTCCCACTTGAAGACTGATCTCCACCTGTCTTCACACCTCGATCAATGCAGCAGCCTCTTATGGTCTGTTAATCTAGCAAGCCAACTGAAGTTGAGCACAACTTCAGTTTATCAATGGTCACCACCTTTGTTAACATATCTGCTGAATTCTTACTTCCTTGGATCTTCTCTACTGTTAGTACATCATCTTCAAGCAGAGATCTGATGAAGTGATAACGGAGACCAATATGTTTTGTTCTAGAGTGGAATGCTGAATTCTTTGACAGATGTATTGCACTCTGACTATCACTATACAAAACATTCTTCTCCTGATTGAATCCCAGCTCTGTTAACAAACCTTGAAGCCATATCAATTCTTTACTGGCTTCAGTCACTGCAACATATTCAGCCTCTGTAGTGGATAAAGCTACAATTTTTTGTATCTGCGACATCCAACTAACGGCTGTAGTTCCAACAGTGAATACATAACCTGTGGTGCTTCTCCGATGATCGACATCACCTCCATAGTCTGCATCTACGTAACCTTGTACTTTTAGTTCTCCTTTTCCAAAGTACAAACACTTCTTTACAGTGCCTCGTAGATACCTCAAAATCCACTTAACTGCTTCCCAATGAGCCTTTCCTGGATTTGACATAAACCTGCTGACGACTCCCACTGCATGGGCAATGTCTGGCCTTGTACAGACCATTGCGTACATCAAACTCCCAATGGCTGAAGCATAAGGAACTTTAGCCATGGACTCTTTTTCTTCCTCCGTCTGAGGACATTGGTCCTTGGATAGGCGAAAATGACTAGCCAAAGGTGTGCTCACTGATTTGGCATCGCCCATGTTGAATCTCTGCAAAACACGATTGATGTACTCCGCCTGAGATAACTGCAAAATTCCCTTTTGCTTATCTCTCGTGATTTGCATTCCAAGAATCTTTCTTGCTGGACCCAAGTCCTTCATTTCAAATTCTTTTGACAACTGCTGTTTCAAGTTTCTGATTTCGTCCATATCAGAACCAGCATCATCGACATAAAGTAGCAAAATGATATAACTGGACTTATATCTCTTGAAATAGCAACAATGGTCGGCGTTGCTCCTCTGGAAACCTTCCTTGTGCATAAAACCGTCAAACTTTAAGTACCATTGTCTTGGAGCTTGTTTCAGGCCGTACAAGCTCCTTTTCAATTTGCACACCTTATTTTCCATCCCTTTCACTGCGAAACCTTCTGGTTGAAACATATAGATTTCTTTATCAATTTCTCCGTGAAGAAACGCAGTCTTCACGTCCAGTTGCTCAAGATGGAGGCTTTCACTGGCAACAATACTCAATACAGTCCTAATAGTATTGAGCTTCACAACCGGGGCAAAAATCTCTGAGTAGTCAACTCCTTCTTTTTGCTGAAACCCTTTGACGACCAGTCGGGCTTTGTATCTCATGGAACCATCATGATCTTCCTTTACCCGATACACCCATTTGTTGTGAAGTGCCTTCTTGTCCATAGGCAACTCAACAAGTTCCCATGTCTGATTGGACATCAAAGACTTCATCTCGTCTTTCATGGCAAGCTCCCACTTGCCGGCATCTTTGGTCTGACATGCTTCCTTGTAGCATTCAGGCTCACCTGCGTCGGTTAGCAACAGATAGTTCATATACCTTCTGTTAGGTACATGAGGCCGAGAACTCCTTCTCAATTCAAGACCTGGAGCAGGAGATGCATCATGCTGCTGCTTGCTGTCTTGATCAATTGATTCCCCTAACTGAGGAATCTCAACTATCTGTTCCACATGACTTTCTGGGACATCGTCCACCTCTGCATACGCTGGCTCACTCTGTTCTGAGTCGCTGCCAACTGTGTTATGCCTGTCCTTATACATCACTTGTTCGTTGAAGATTACATCTCTGCTGCGAATCATCTTTTTGTTTTCATCATCCCAAATACGGTAGTCAAACTCATCTTCAC
The DNA here is from genome assembly GCA_907163345.1 of Haberlea rhodopensis. Classification (NCBI taxonomy): domain Eukaryota; kingdom Viridiplantae; phylum Streptophyta; class Magnoliopsida; order Lamiales; family Gesneriaceae; genus Haberlea; species Haberlea rhodopensis. The sequence continues at coordinate 6,473,793 of CAJQUN010000002.1, read as the reverse complement.
CATAACCAATGAAAGTGCACTTCTTTGATTTGGGATCAAGTTTGTTTCTGAGTGCATCACTGATATGCACATATGCTACACAACCGAAAACTTTAAGATATGAGAGGTTTACCTCTTTTCCGCTCCATACCTCTTCTGGTATTCTGTGCTCCAATGGTACCGATGGACCTCGGTTAATCAAGTAAGCTGCTGTGTTGACTGCTTCTGCCCAGAACTGCTTTGGCAGTCCTGATTGTACCCGCATGCTTCTGGCTCGTTCTGTCAACGTCCGGTTCATACGCTCAGCTACACCATTGTGTTGAGGCGTACCAGGCACGGTTCTCTCCATTCTGATCCCATGCTCATAGCAGAACTTCTTGAATCTGGTGTCTTCATATTCACCACCATTGTCGGTTCTGAGCTTCTTTATCTTCAATCCTGTCTCATTTTCAACCATCGCTTTCCAAATCTTGAAAGCCTCAAATACTTCTGACTTATGTTTCAGAAAGTAAACCCATACTTTTCTGGAGTGATCATCAATGAAAGTCACAAAGTAGTGTTTCCCACTAATGGATGAGACAGTCGTTGGTTCCCAAACATCAGAGTGAACTAGTTCAAGTTTCATCTTCTTTGGGGTTCTGGTATTTGTCTGAAAGCTAACTCTTTTCTGCTTTCCAAAAATACATCCTTCACACGTGTCAATATCAATTGACTGAAGGCTCGGAAGTTTCCCCTTTGAGTGCATCACCTTCATTCCTTTCTCACTCATGTGGCCAAGTCTCTGGTGCCACAGAGTAGGACTTTCTGTGTCAGCTGCAACTGCAATTGAACAGCGTGCTCCTGCTGTCATGTAAAGAGTACCACTCTTATTGCCTCGAGCAATTATCATTGCACCTTTTGAGATCTTACAAGTATCACCGTGAAAGACCGTTGTATGACCTTCACCGGCCAACTGGCCAACTGAGATTAAGTTCTTTCTCAGATCGGGAATATGTCCGACATCCTTCAGTTCCCATACAGACCCGTTCAACTTAATCTTTATGATACCTTTGCCAACAATCTCGCAAGATTGTTCATTACCAAGGTAGACTTTACCAAGGTTTCCAGGGACATATTTCTCGAAGAGTTCTCTCTGCGAAGTAGCATGGAATGATGCTCCGGAGTCTAACACTCAAGACTCTTCCTTGCACTCTAAGGAACATATTAATGCATCATCTCCAGAAGCAACGTTTGCTTCTGCCTTCACCTCCTGATTCTTCGGTGCATTTTTGCACTGATTTTTATAATGTCCGGGCTGCCCGCATTTCCAGCACTCGATAGTCTTTGAGTTCTGTGAATTAGGGGGATTCCTAGATTTGGACCTCCTGTCCATTTGTTTGCCACGTCCACCCCCTCTGTTTGATTTTCTACCTCTTGACTCTGTATGTAATACTGAAGAGGTTGATGATTCATTTGAATCTTTCCGTCTGATCTCTTCACTGAGAACCAGATCACGAACATCGTCAAATTTCAACTTTGTACTTCCCGAAGAGCTACTCACAGCTGTGACAGTAGCATTCCAGCTTTCCGGTAGGGAAGACAAAAGTATTAATGCCCGTACTTCATCATCAAAATCAATGCTAACTGAACTCAACTGGGTTGTCACTGTGTTGAGTTCATTGAGGTGTTGAGCTACCGATCCGCCTTCTACCATCCGCAAATTGAACAACCGCCTCATTAAATGAACTTTGTTTGAAGCTGATGGCTTCTCGTACATGCTTGAAAGAGCCGCCATAAGACCCGCCGTTGTCTTTTCTTTTGCTATGTTGAAAGCAACGTTGCGTGACAACGTCAGTCGGATAACTCCGAGAGCTTTTCTATCTAGAAGAGCCCATTCTTCATCTTTCATGTCTTCTGGCTTCACACCCGAGAGAGGTTGATAAAGGCCTTTCTGGTACATATAGTCTTCTATTTGCATTTTCCAAAAGCCAAAATCTGAACCATTGAACTTTTCAATATTCATTTTTCCTTCATCTGCCGCCATTACTCCCACTCGAACCTGACTCCCACCGGATTGCTGTTTTGACAATTTTTGAAAATCACCGTGTTATTGAAAAAACACCGCCGTGGACGAATTCGGTATCGCTGACCAAATTCTACTATTTTCGAAATCACTATTCACGAAAAACACTATTCACGTGAATAGTAACCCGTCAAAAAAAAAAATTGACAAAATTAACAATCTGTCTCTGATACCAGTTGTTGGGAAAATAACGAAATATTTTCTGGTCAGATATGTGGGAGCAAAAATATAATGCGGAATAAAAAACACAAGATTTACGTGGTTCGGCAAAAAATTAGCATACGTCCACGGGGCTGCTGCAGATCTTTTATTGAAGAAAAATACAAGTGTTTACAAAACACTGACAACACTCAATCTGAAAAACACTCAGAAAATTATACAGCAATTTTCTCTCACTAGTATTTTTACTCTGATTGCACTGTGTTATTTTCTCTCTACAATTAGGTGTGTTTACTGAATGAAATTACAACTCTATTTATAGAGTTTCTTCACGCATCATTCTGAAAAATTTCTTCACGCGACAGATTTTCTTTTTGACAAATTTGGCCAGATTTGTTTTTGTCAAATTTTGATACCAAAATTTCTTCGGTAGTTGCTGGCACCAACTTTTGAATTTGTCTTTGTTTGCAAAAGTCTTTGCCAGCTTGCTTGTTCAATTTTTCTTCAATGGGTCCGTCACTTTTGACTAACAGTCATCCCCACAATCTACTACTACTCATTCTCAACATCCATTTGAATTAGTTCATATAGATGTTTTGGGTCCTTTCTATACTTCCTCATACAAAGGTGAAAAATATGTTCCCACTATTGCAGATACAAGGGTAACTCGAGTTTATCATATGCACTTTAAGCTTGACATCCTTCCAAAAATAAAGCATTTCCTTGCTCTTGTTCATAATCAGTTTTCATCCACATTCAAATTAATTCGGACTTATAATGCTTCTGATTTTTTTCAAAACAAAATGCACTGATTTGTTTTTATCCTTGGGCATTATACATCAAAGTTCTTGCCCTTATACTACTCAATAAAATTGAGTTGTTGAACGTAAACACGGGTATATTCTTGATATTGCTCGGCCAGTTAAGTTTCAGGCTAATCTTCCAAACAAAATTTGGGGAGATTTTGTACTTACAACTGTTTTCCATATAAATAAAACTCCTACACCTCTTCTCTCATAGAAAACACCCATCGAGATGTAATGTTGTTTCAAAAGTCACTTTCATACTCTCACCACCGAGTGTTTGAGTGTCTTTGTTATGCTTCCATCAAACCCCCGAGCAGATGTGTATGTCTTCTTTGGTTACTCAGATACTCAAAAAGGGTATAAAGTACAAGATCTTGTCACTTTGAAGTTCTTTGTTTCACGTGACGTTGTTTTCCATGAAGAAATCTTTCCTTTTTCTCTAAATATGTCATCTTCTCCAATGTTTCCTCATCATACAACTTCTCTCTCAGATCATATCATTCCATTCTCCCAACCTTCAGTTTCTGATCAGTCTCAACATTTGTTACAACCCCTCCTTTATCTGTTCCAAGGCAAGCCACCCTTAGACATTACACTTGTGTCACTCGTCCACCCATTTAGTCACGTGATTATGTATGTTCTGTTTTTCAATACCACTTCTTCTTATCCTCTTCATAAATATATTTCATGTTCCAATTTTTCACCAACCTACCAAGCATTTCATTCTTCTATTTACATCCATAAAGAACCCACTACCTTCATTTAGGCAATCAACGATCCCAACTTGAAATTAGCAATGGATAATAAACTTAATGCTTTAGTCCAATCATACTTGGGATATTGCTGATATACCTATGGGGTACAAGGCCATTGGAAATAAATGGGTTTATAAAATCAAATATAATGTGGATGGGAGTATTGATAGATTTAAAGCTAGGTTGGTTGACAATCGCTATGCACAACTCATAGACATTGAATATCATGATACTATTTCTCCGATTGCCAAAATTGTTATTGTACGTTGTCTATTGAGTGTGGGTGTAGCTTCTCATTGGCCTCTATATCAAATGGATGTAACCAATTCTTTTAATCAAGGGGAGTTGGATGAGGAGATTTAGATGGTAATTCCTCAAGGATTCGGCAATCATGGGGAGTTGAAAGGGAAAGTTTCTAGATTATTCAAAGCGCTATAAGGTTTGAAGCAAGCTTCGAGACAGTGGAATCAAAATTTTCGAAAATTATGATTGTGGCAGGTTTTATACAATCCAAACTTGATCATTCTTTGTTTGTGAAGAAGAGAGGATGCAATATCACGGTTTTGCTCGTTTATGTGGATTATATTGTTACTAGTTTATTTGGCACCATGCACAGATGATGTGACTAATAAAATTGCTTTCTGCACTGGATGATTAACTCATCATGTTTCACAATAATACAAGCGGGGTTATCAATGAACTTCAAGATCTTATAACCAATACATGTCATTCAACTATGCTATAGTCTAGTTGCTGCAAGATTCCAGAGCAAAACTTGCATTTTTACCTGTACAAAATCTTTAAGAGCAACGCATTTATCACCTGCGGAATTAATTGGAGTAAAAGATAGAATGTGCTCCACCAACTTAGCAATCAAATGACAAAATTCTATTCTTCTCCATATAGTTCATATATTTTTATTACTAAATTTCTCACCATTGGTATGAAAATACTGAAGTGATCTTTAACAAATTCATCAAAATGATGTTCGTAAATGCAACAGAAATGAGTTCAAGATTCTAGAATTCATACACAAAAAAGAAAACATAATAGTTGAGTTCGTAACATGCAATGATCGTGATAGTGAACCTAATACCCAGTAACTTGGCTGGATTTTAGTTATGATTTGTGCTACAAAAAATGATGTCAATGCATGAAGCGCAAAGATTGATAGTGCACCTAAATTTAATCCATTTGACAGGAATATATGTATGATTTACACAACAAAACATAAGTATAACAAGGTTATTAGCCATAATATAATGACATGCAAAATAAATTATTATATGTAAATTCCCCAAAAAAATTAAAAGATATAACTCACATCTTAGCACGTCAATAATGCCTTGCCAACATGTCATTTCTGAAAGCTTTAATTTTTAATCTCCCTGTCAACAAAACATGGCGGTCCAGAAGTATCACATTAGCAAATACCATTGTATACAAAGAAATGTTTAATAAAATAAAGATTCTCTGGCAAAAGAATAAGTGTGTCTTCATGAGAAACTTAGAGGTTATTTTGGTGATGGATTATAAAAAGGAAAGAAATCTACTAAGGAGGCTTAAATCCCAGAATACAAACAAAGCCAAAGTCATTTACATCATAGAGATCACAACTTAAGAATGATAAATATAATAACCAAATAAAATACATGGCAAAAGAAGATAATGGCAAGGCCTATGTTAGTACTGAATATCTTTGGTTTGGGATGCTCTAACTATACATTATTCCTTTTTTTATTTTTCAAGCTCTGAAAATAAAGTAAGTGGATCTAAGATGCAAAATAGATTCTCATGTTTTAGCAGCTTGCGTGCCCTTTCCAATGTCAGCACCAAAGTATATGTGCATCATAGAGGATATGAAAAATGATAGAAAGACATAAAAGAACCAAAATATTACAAATTTAATACGAAGATAAACCGTATTCATTAATGTTAATAGACAAAAGAACATGATACAAATTATTTATAACGCATCATCGGGGAAACTAGCAAAATCGGATGGGCTAAAACTCAGGTAGACACGATAATCAACTCTCAAATTTATCTATCATGAAACAATGAGAAATTCCAGAATCTGAATCCTACTAAAATGATGACATTACGTTGAAAAACCCAACAAAATCTACCTATGTTAGTCTACTGGTTCTCTGGCCACACCAATGTAGAATATCAACAAGTGAATTCAATCGAACAAACACCAAACAAGAATACAAAGGAAGGTATGAACTAATATTAATTGAAATAGATGAAATAAGAAATATAATCCCAGAGGCAATGCTCTATAACCCTAGCCTAATGTTAGTAAATCCCTAGCCTAAGCTAGTTACAATACTAAAGAAAAAAAAAAACAGAATGAATGCATTGTCTTCTCCTTCTTCACGTTTTTATCCCTCTCCTCCACTTCTGGATCCTTCTACTTGGGACTCCTGGGCCTAGGTCCAAATATTAGGGCTCATAGAAATATTAAAATTCCCAACAACTTCATGCTTCAAAATAAACACAAAAAATCGTGATGTGATTTATTTGACCAAGAAACAAAAGCAAAGCTTTTCACGGAGCTCGGGCGCGTTGTTGGCAGTACCAGGAGGCGTTCGAAGGTGGGTCCAACAAGTCAGACAACCATTTCTTCCCCAAAATAGCAGCACATTTCGATCAACACAGTTAGGAAAGAAAATTGGAATGCAAATGAAAATCTATACAATCTTATAACACACGATATAACCAAGCAAAAACACAAAACCATAAAGTACAAAAATCGATTAACGAGAATCAAAACTCACGAGCAGCATCAATGTCACGCACGCACAATAGGAATACGAAGTGCAATGTAAATCGATACAATCTTCCGACTCAAGATGAATTAAGCTAAAAAAATAAACCAAACGAGATAAAAATCGACCAAAAAATAATCGAAACTCTCAGCCCAAGCCATGGAAGCCGACAACAAGAATCCCAAAAAGATAGCAAGAAAGCAAGCATATGACTAGTTTGATAAAGCCAAAATATTTTACATTGATGTCTCATGCACACAAGCAAACATGCACACCAAACCCTTCACATAATTTCAACACACAAGCAGAACCCATATCATAAAACTATAAAGTGAAAAAATAAAGAAAATAAAACATTCTCAGACCTAAGAAAGAGAGAACTTCCTCCTTCTAGGCTTGGTGGTGAAATAAACTGTTCCATCTTCAACATGCGTAGTATCCTTCTATCCATGCTTGAAGGATATCAATTTTCCAAGCGTCTTCGATCTTTTCTCTGGATCTTCGAGCAGAAACTAACATCATGGATGTGTAAAGAAACAAAAGGCGAAAACAAGAAGAAGAGGGGAAAAGGAGCTTCAAAAGTGACAGGCAAAAGAAGCCTAAGGTTCAGCCACCAATTTGGGAAAAGGAGATGTGAAAGAAGCTTGAAAAGTCGACCAATATCAAATCGGGAGCAGTGTGTAAACAATGTGTAATATAATAAATAATAAATATATACAAAATAATAAATAATAAATAGATAATAGATATAAAAAAGGGAACAAAACTATTGAGGGCGAGTTACTGTTCATAGGAACAGTAACCGTTCCTTGCTTATTAGTATGTACTAATTAGTATGTACTAATAATTACAGGGAATGACAACGAATCCATTATAGCTCTCAAAACTTTTTTACATTTTGTAAATAAGATCAAAGATTTAGGACCGTTGAAATTATTCCTTGGAATAAAAATTGCTAGGTGTAAGCAAGGGATATTCATGAATCAAAGAAAATATGTTCTAGAATTGGTTTTAGAAGCTGGATTATCAGGTTCAAAACATTTTGGTACTCCAATGGAACAAAATTTGAAACTTACTACAAAGGAATTTGATGATGTTGTGTCTCGGGACAACATAGATGTCGATTTGTTGACAGATCCAGGCCCTTTTAGAAGGTTGATAGGTAGATTATTGTACCTTATCGTGACACAAGACCTAATATATGTTTTGTTGTTCAAACACTTGGCCAATTTATGCATGCACAGAAAGCATCTCACGTGAAACAGTTGCTAGAGATATCATCTCACATGAAACAGCTGCTAGAGTATTGAGATATCTGAAAGCATATCCTAAATTTGGAATTCTGCTGTCAACAAACAGTTCGTTCACCTTGTCCGCCTATTTTGATTCGGATCGGGCGGTTAGTGGTTTTTGCATTAAACTAGGTGAATCTTTGATTTCTTGGAAAACAAAGAAAGAAAGTACAGTGGCGAGATCTTCAGCGAAAGCATAGTATAGATTAATGGCAGGAACTACATGTGAAATAGAATGGGCTGTTGGAATCTTGAATGATATAGGGTTGAAGATTAAGCAACCAACAACTTTGTATTGTGACAACAAGGTCGTAATTGATATAGTAGCTAATCCAATAATATGGGAGGACAAAATATATTGACTTGTTATTTGATTAATGAAAAGATACAAGAAAAGCTCATATAGAAAAAGTATATCCCAACTAGTAACTACACAACAACTTGGTGATATCTTTACAAAAGCTTTAGGAAGGAATCAACATAGCTATTTATTGTCCAAGCTTTTAATGATAAATTCAATCCATGCTTGAGAAGGAGTGTTTAAATTAAATATAGGTTGTTTAGAGTCGTGTTTCTTATTTTTACGACTTTCACTTGTTGTGTTCCTTTCACGTGTTTGCTTAGGATAGAAATGTATATATAATTGTTCTTAACATAAACAATTGCTTAACATAGCTTTATTTGATATTATGACAAATATTAAAGAATTATATTTACAAAATACACACCCATGGGTTGCATTCGATGGGCTCTTCGAATATACACCTTGTCTTCTATATTCCTCCTCTTTCTAAATTTGTTAAACTTTATATTTAACTTTTGAATCAATTTCTCTTTTTTCATCGTCGTCAAATGCTGAGACATGAATAAGGTCTCCCTCTACGTGAGTATTCTCCCAGAATTTGGACTCTATATGTGATATCTCATCTCCAAAAGCATATAGAAATCATAAACTCTACAATTTTTATTTTTGAAATAATTATGTGTCGATACCTAGGTTAGTTGTAAAGGGTGAGTGTTGGCCGGTTAAAGTTGTTGTTATGTCACGGGTTCGAGTCACTGAAACAGTCTGCATGAGAAGACTGTATATATTAGGTCCAAAGTAGTCCGACCTCTTCCCGAAGTTTTGTTTACTGTAATTTAAATAAACTGACAAGTTAAAGAAAATCCATAATTTCAATGCCCAACATCCAACGCTCAAACGCTCAACGGTCATCGCTGCAGCAGCTGAAGAGAGAGAGAGAGACAGGCGCATCATAATAACCATAGAGAGTCAACCACAACAACTGGGCCAATAAGTTGTTCGTCTTCTTAAAACTTCATAAATGTAATTCACCGTTTTCTTTTAATATAGACTATATAATTTCCACCTTCCTTATTTTTATTTTACATTTAATTTTTCTACCTCAACATTTACTTCAAATTTTCGTTATAATTACACATTTATAACAGAATTTCCCTAACTTGTCTCTCAAAAAATATCAAGCATACAGCCACCAGTAGAATTATTTCCTGGATATATGGAAATTAGATTTAAGTTTAATTATTTGTTCGTATGTTTTCTATTTATTTTTTTCTTATGCTAAAAAAACTCATATATTGTTAGTTAAAAGCTTGAATTTAATTATATATGATAGAACCTTGAACACAGAAGAAATTATTCTTGTGACATATAAGAAATATACATCCCGTCTAATATTATTAGCCCGAAATTATTTGCCAGGATAATTTAAATTCGAGTAAAAAATTATATTAAAATAGAATAAAGTGGAATTGGTGTTGAGTGGACACAAAGTTAAATATGAATGAATGATACGAACCGACGAGACTTTACCAGAGGTGTGGGAAATGGGCTTAAAGTTATTTTGTAAGTGCGCATATTTATGATTCCCAACCGAAAAATGTGAGGGCCTGCCAACTTTTTACAGTCAATGCATTAATATACAATTCATATAAGATATTCATGTCTTGTATTCCTTTTTTTTTTTTAATTGAATAGACGCGTCCTCAGCGGCTTCTACATGGGTTTTTTGCATATATAATTGTGTTTTAATATATAAAATTTTCAATAATGTTTGTTGGGCATATTTAATTAAATAAAATAAAATTGAAAAAAATTTCACAAAATACCGTGATTCGAAAACCTTTACAATTCTATGATAATTCGCATATTGGTTATGCGAATTTACTTAAATTCGCATACCCGCTTTGCGAATTATAAAATTTAATATTTAAAAAAAAAATTAAATTCGCATATTGAGAATACGAATTTAAAGAGAATTCACAATCTCGATATGCTAATCCTCTGCAAAACAGCTTGAAAAGCAGGTCACGAGAAAACAATCTTTCTTGCCATCAGTCGTTGCAATAAAATCCCCTCCGAGCCATCTTTCTTGCCATCCCCTCCTCCTTGCAATAAAATCTCCTCCGAGCTTCCTTCAACCAATGCGAGCATCACAGAATCCCTCATTCTTTTATTAATTCGTCTCATAATTTTGTTGGAAGATTACTACTACAAGAATTCTCAAATACTTCATCAAAGGTAAAAATATTTGAAAATTTAAGTTTTACATATTTTTGAGTATATATTTCATTTACTTTAATATTTTTGTTGGAAGATTACTACTACAAGAATTCTCAAATACTTCATCAAAGGTAAAAATATTTGAAAATTTAAGTTTTACATATTTTTGAGTATATATTTCATTTACTTTAATTTTTGTGTTATAGGTTTTGCTAACTTTTGAATTTCAAGGTATGTTTTTCCAGTTTTTATTGTTATTTGCTTAAATTAGGGATGGAAAATCGAATTTGAAGGTATGTTTTTCCAGTTTTTCATTATTATTTGCTTAAATTACGGATGGGAAATCGAAAATCGTGTGGCCGTAGATCTGGTATTCGCATACCCAGTACGCAAATTCTACTTAGAACAGTAGAATTCGCATACATGATATGCGAATTCAACTGGAACAGTGGAATTCACATACAGCGTATGCGAATTCTACTGCAATTTCACATACGGCGTATGCGAATTCTACTGCAAGTAGAATTCGCATACCCTGTATGCGAATTCTACTATGCGAATTCTACTGCAAGTAGAATTCGCATATCAGGTATGCGAACAGTAGAATTCGCATACCCAATATGCATTTTTTTACTTATTTTTAAATTAATATCATTATTTATTTCACTGAATATTTAATATTTTTTTATAAACTTATATGTTTTCGATAAATTTAATTAAATATTAAAAAAAAAATTTGACTAAACAATTAGTTCAACATAAAATTATTATTTTTATAACATATGAATAAAAGAAAACTAATTATATGATTTTAATGTGCTATTTTCGTAGATAATATGTCGTCGGTTCGAAGTCAAATTAATGTTTTGCTATACTATAGTGGTCACATATCACACGATGAGATTATTGTTAGTTATGATCGACCTCCAATAAGCTATATACGAATACCTCGAACAATTACAATGTCTGAGTTATTGTAGATACTGTAAGATCAGATAAGTATCGATAACCAACAATATGCACTTAAAGTGTGGACGAAGCATATATTTAATAATACTTCTGGGCGAGTTGAACATTTACTCGAAATTACAAAAGACAGTGATATTTGGTTTTTCTTTGATCCCGATGTTGGAAATGTCGGTGTCAATTTATATGTTGAGTCAGAACAAATACACATTAATAATGTGCCAGTCATTCAATATACTGAAGAACAGGGCTCATATATGTCAATGCTTAATGATGATCATAACCTGGAGATACCGGTTGTCACACAAGGACTTGTAAGTATGAGAACAGGAAATAATTATGCTAGTAGTTAGGGAAACGTTGGACATAACACGTACAAAACTGAAGGGGAAGTTCATGATTCAAGGGAGGAGGACAGAAATGATTATGCCAGCGCCGATTTTTTTGGTCCTGAAACTCATGTTGATTCCGAACCAGACGAAGATGGAATTAACATTCATGATGGTAGCGATGACGATGTAGAAATTGATGTGATGTTGGAAACTATGTCCCAACATAACTATATACCATCACGTCTTTCATTTAATGCAATACTGGACCATCTACTTGCTAACACAATAGTGGAGGAGAGCACCGAGGAACAGGTGCATCAGTACACACGATCATGTGTACTATTACTGTTAGGTGGATTGTTATGCCCTGATGCATCAGGCAGCTCTATATCTATGCTATACATCCGTCACCTACGGGATATTCCAAGAATTCGTATGTTCAGTTGGGGTAGTGCAGTACTCGCATACCTTTATCGTGAGTTATGTCAAGCATCCAAGCAAGGAAGAACAAACATTGGTGGTGCAATGCAACTTTTGCAGGTAATAAGAATTACTAGCCTCTATTATTTGAATTAAATGATATATAAACTTACGTTATGTTATATTAACGTTATACTCGAATAAAAAAAAGTACAGATTTGGGCATATACGAGGATAAAGAGTATACATCCTAATACTCATGGTTCTCGAGTACAACAAGGCCAAATTATAGTCAACGAGGATCTCATAATTCCTACCCCTCCATATGGTGCAAGGTATAACTACACCTGTTATGTATATTTCTTAGTTTTAATTTATTGCACTAACATTACCATGTCGATTTTATTTAGGTGGTCTAGTTTTTTTTTAGATTTGGACACACTGCTCGACATGCTTTGCGTGTATTTCATGACACATTTGATCGGATGTATTGGGATCAGGTAATATAATCTTTTTGAGAATTTCACTTGGATACTAATAATTATGTATTTATGCTAATGCATTAACTCAGTATGTTATGTTTCTGTTTTACAGTTTATTTGGACTCCATATGACATGGAGTCGGATGAGATCAGATCACTGCCTCCAGAAAGTGGTCCAGAGGATTGGATGGCACAATGTCCACTCATAATTTATGCCATTGTGGAGATGCACCGTCCAGAACGAGTTTTGAGACAGTTTGGTTTGTTCCAAACCATTCCACTACCAATAGATGCTAGACAGGTGGAGTTGCATAAGCTCGATCGCAGAGGTCGTGTTGCAACGAATTGGACATGGTTCCATAGTGCATACATAGATTTTTGGATGGCCAGACGATATAATATTGTGGATGCCCCTCAGGCCACCGGCTCCTATACTTTCAGTGATGATTATATGACGTGGTACGGTCAAATTACACGTCATATTGTATCTCCACCTAACAATAATATTGAGACAGGATATCGTGCAGCAGATGCTGCTGCATGGCAGCAAGTGGTATGCATATATTTCCTCTTTTTTAATTTAAAATAATTTATTTTCTTCTGAATTATGCTACATATTAACCATATTTTTTTGTAAGGATGTGCATATGGAGCAATTAAGACTTAGTTGCTCAAGTTTGAGTGAAGATGAAGGGATCTCACCCGGGGTCAGACGTGTATTAGATCAGAACTTAGCTATTGTGGATGAAGTGCGCCAACTTGCTCGGACACAACAAAATAGATATGTTATGCCTGCACGGCAGCGAGATACCACTAGAGGGGGCAACCGGAGGAGAAGACGGTCAAGTACCTCTGATACTCAGGTAGATGCTCATGATGATATCCCTCCATTTACGACTGATACATATGATGCAGGGGGGACATCAACATCATATCGTTCTTCATTCCATTATGATGCAACATCTTCTGGCTACTACGGCACACAACCTGCTCACGGGGACGACCCATCACCATACACTCCATATATACCAGATTCAACTCAAGCATACAGTGGAATCTCATTTACGGATCTTCTGCTTCGTGTACCAGGTTCTACACAGTCACGTCCACATTTTGATAACTCACATGTTACATTCTCCGACTTGACGCCACAATATGATATTGGTGAGTCCAGCGCTAGGATTAGACCATCTCGATCACAAACTCAGAATGTAGATGAAGTTGAGCCATCTAGAAGATCACAACGACCGATACATAGACGTGGTTGTGGGATTGGAGAAAATATTTAGAGTTCAATGTAAAGAATAATCTATTTATTTTTATGTATACTATTTTTTATGTGGTTTAACTTTTTTTATAAAATATAATACCAATAAAAAAGAATTGTTTTTTTTTTAATTTGTAACCAATAATTTAAATTTTATTTTTAGTTTATTTTTAGAAAATACTATTTTAAAGTTGCAATCTTGGATTGCAACTTTATAATATTGTCAAATTCGCATAACAAGTTTACAAATTACAATAGAACCTTAAATATTTTCAATCTACTACATTTTATGAATTTTTTTATTATTATAATATTATATTAAATTTGCCATGTTTGTTGTCTGTTATTTATTAGAATTATAAAATACATTTTTTTTGGGTTTCTGTTCATTTAAATATTGTCTTTATTTTTAAATTACTAATAAAGCGTATGGTTTTCCAAATAAAATTGTTTGTTTGTTTTTTGTATTTATATGAATTTTGTTTGTAATTTTAAATTATTAATAAAGCTTGTGTTTTTACTCTTAACTGATAGATTTTTTTGAAGTATTGTGAGGGCAATTTTTGGAATATAAATATAAATGTGTTTTTATAGTAAGAAGGTAGTTTTGGAATATCAAAAATTGGTATTGATGTGATCCCGTATTTTTTGCTATTCTGTAGAGAAAATGCAATAGAAAAAATAATGGAAAACACACCGAAACAAAGGAAAAAATCACAGGACCCAGTACAACATTAATTCTCCACTATAAACAATTACAATGTGTTTATACAAGAAATGTTAAGCCATCCTCCTCTCCATTTAAGCCTTTCGGGAGGGAGTGCTGATGAGAGTGATAATGAAAGTCAAAGTCCAACATTTCGCCCACTCTCTTCCCTTTTGTTTAAGACATATTCTATTTAAAGTATGTTCGAGAAATTTGGGTTGATTAACCGTTATGACAGGGTCTTTATACCATTAAGAGATCGAGCAAGTCATCATCTTCGGGCATTTTTCTGTTTGAAAATTATCATCTATTTCGATAATGATTTTACCCAATATGGCCTAATTTTCCCGCCACATCAGATACGATATGTCATTACCAATGCCTCTTCTTTATAATTGTAATAGATATACATAAAATGTACGGGGTGAAGAAGAAGATACTGTATATCGTGAATAAATATTTATTCAAATATCATATGTACGCAAAATCTCATAAAATATATATATGTTTAATAAGAAAGAAATGTTTGAGATCTTCTGTGGCCTATAACCACATTGCAAATTCTCGGCAAGAACTGATGTGATACACCATGCTAATTTAATAGTAACACTCTTTCTTTCTTTACTGTTTGTTTTTACGGGGAGCGCTACTCGAACTCGATTTTTATTCAATATATTTGGGAATTTATTATATAGAATTATTAACGATGAGCGAAATAAAACAAAACAATATAATCAATTATTATGGAAAATGTAATGATATACTTTAATTAATATATTGAGTATATCTGCATCATTTAATCCTACATGCAGTAAAGTAAACTATATACCAAATATCTAACCATAATAAACATACACGACAAATTAAAATATATAGACCCCATCTCATTATAATAGACAACAAAATGTGGATATGATTTTAATGCACCGTGTGTACTGTCTTCAAACTGGTGCTCTCTTCTCCTACAAAAACAACCCCAATTTCCTTCAAAACACCACCCAAATCGAAAATGGCACCAAAACTCCCCGACTTCTCTCAATCGGTCAAGCTCAAATATGTCAAACTCGGTTACCAATACCTCGTCAACAACCTTCTCACGTTCTTCCTCATCCCTATAATCATCGCCCTCTTCCTCGAATCCCTGCGTTTAAGCCCAGAAGAAATAATCCTATTCTGGGAATCCATGCATTTAACCTCACTCCACATCATCTGCTCTTTATTCCTGATAATCTACTGCGCCACTTTCTTCTTCATGTCGAGGCCCCGTACTGTATACCTGATCGACTACGCCCTTTTCAAGCCTCCCCAGAGCTTGCGAGTTTCGTTCGCAGGATTCATGGAGCATGCGCATATAGTGCTGCACAACGAACCCAAGAGTGTGCATTTTCAGATGAAGATTCTTGAAAGATCTGGGCTTGGAGAAGAGACCTGTTTCCCACCTGCGATGTGTTTTATTCCTCCATCTCCAAGTATGCGTCGTGCTAGAGAAGAAGCTGAGCTCATAATCTTTTCTTGCATGGATTCACTTTTGCAGAAAACGGGGATGAGGCCTAGAGATATAGATATATTGATTGTAAACTGCAGTCTTTTCTCCCCTACACCTTCGTTAACAGCTATGGTGATTAACAAGTACAAAATGAGAAGCAATATCAAGAGTTTTAATCTTTCTGGGATGGGGTGTAGTGCAGGTCTAATCTCAATAGATTTAGCTAAGGATCTTCTCCAACAGCATCCCAACTCGAACGCTGTTGTTATTAGTACAGAAATCCTCACTCCGAACTGCTACTTAGGCAAAGAAAGAGCCATGCTCCTCCCTAACTGCCTCTTCAGAATGGGTGGTGCTGCCATCCTCTTGTCAAACAGGCGGGGTGAACGGCGCCGCGCAAAGTACGTCCTCTCCCACGTTGTGAGAACCCACAAAGGAGCAGACGACAAATCATACCACTGCATATCACAAGAAGAAGACCCAGAAGGACATGTGGGGATAAAACTGAACATAGATCTAATGGCCATAGCGGGAGAAGCTCTGAAATCCAATATAACAACAATCGGACCTCTTGTTCTTCCTGCATCAGAGCAAATTCTTTTTGCTATTTCACTCCTCAGAAGAAAACTATTCAACTCGAAATTGAAGCCATATATTCCAGACTTTAAACAGGCATTTGAGCACTTCTGCATCCACGCCGGAGGAAGGGCGGTGATCGATGAGTTGCAGAAAAACCTTCAGCTCACGTCGGAGCAAGTGGAGGCTTCAAGAATGACACTTCACAGATTTGGAAATACTTCTTCTTCTTCACTTTGGTATGAATTGTCTTACATAGAATCAAAGGGGAGGATGAGGAAAGGTGACAGGGTGTGGCAGATTGGGTTTGGGAGTGGATTTAAGTGTAACAGTGCCGTTTGGAAGTGTAATCGAGACATCAAAACGCCGGTGGAGGGGCCATGGGCGGATTGCATTGATCGCTATCCGGTTCATATCCCAGAGATTGTCAAGCTCTAGGGATCAATTATTTGATGTTTGCTGCAGTATTGTTATCAGAAGATTATATGAGAAATAATTCGTTTTCTTTTTCTTGAATTTTTTTATGTGTCCAGGGAAAAATAATTAGTGCCTACTGCCTCGTCCAAGTTGTAAAAGCTTTCCGTGAGAAACTTGAAATTTTTAAATTAATTCTCTTATCCAATTACTCTCAGTTAAACCGGGAATGGTTTGTATCATAAATATTAAACTTAGTTACTTCTACATTTATTTCAACATGATTACTAGGTTTGGGCAAAGTTTGTATCGTTACCCTCGTATTGGCGTGTAGCTTTATTGGGTCTGCATTGCAATTTGGAACATCAAGTGGCTTGTTTATGTAACAACTTGAGCGGAGAAAATTGATGAAAATTAATTCAGATCGATATTTCAACCCCGAGATCCAAATCGTTCAATTATGAAGAGGACTTCGCCCAGCGGCACTTATGCTTATTTTGTTCCAAATTTAATGATGTTCGAAAAATTTATGTTCTAAATTTGAACTTTGAAATTTCCTTCATCCATTGGATACATCCGGGACTACACTAATTGGATTGAACAAGACGGTATGAATGAAAAAAAATAAAAATAAATAAGTAAATAAATTGTCAATTTTTTTTTTTTATGTGTGCACCCCTATCTTCTCTATATTACCGACAACGTAGCCATGAAGTTAAATATTTGGCGCAAAAGCCGACTAAGTCAAGGAAAAAATTTATGACAATGACTTTTTCCGTGAATTTGAGATGGTGATATTAGAGATGATTTGGTACCACTGCAACTTCCTTTTGGATGATGGTCAGATTGAACTTTCAAGTATCTTGGTTTATTTGAACTGATACATAAATTTGTAGCAAATTAAAATTAATATAAACATCAGTATCATGCTAACTCACAGCCGTTCAACCATCACAGACTTTAGGGGCCTCTCGACTTCCAAAAAATCCATAAATTAGTATTTTTTTTTTAAATGCTTGTATAAATTAGGTTTGAAATTTACCCGATCTCATTAAAGTGAAGGTCGTGGCTTTTATGGGGAACCATGTGAAGTACCAACCACCACTTTTCCTCAATTAATTGAAAGATACGTTGTTCTTCCCAAAACTGAATCCAGTCCCGAATTGTCATAAATATTGGACTGGAGGAAATAAATCCTTTGCAACTGACCCAAATTTGATTTCAGAGACTTGGTAAATAGCCCTTTGGAGAAAATATATATTGTTTGCTACCAAGAGTTTCACTACTCTACTACTATGTACTTCATCCACTTTAAATTTTTCTCCAAAAAAATCCACTCACGTTATTTTGGGCGATGTTTTACGATAAATACACATATTAAGAGTTTTGTCTATGTTTCATCTCGAGTAATTCTCTCTATATCTCCGACGTCATTAGATGATGTGAGTTCTTATGGAAGTTCATCACCACAAGTTAATGATATATTGGCATTAGGGTCAAGATACAAAGACCCAGATAATTTGGCGATGGGGTCCAATTGATCTAGCATTAGGACATTCTCGGGTACCTTTGTACTATCCTTTCCCGCTCCATTATATATTAGATTAGATTAGACCATATATTCTATTTTTTCATCAAGTACTGTTCCTATGAATAGTATATGTCCGTCTTATTTTCTTTTTTTTTTTCTTTTTTTTTTGCATAAGTACCGATTTGTTTGGAAAGATTTGACCTTTGACCCAACAATGCATCCCTCTTATCTCAATTCTTTAAATTTAAAATTTTTTTTTAAGAAAAAAACTTGTTAATTTTGTCAAGTATGAAATCATTTAAAAAAACAGCGTTGTTCAAAATACGTTTATTCCTTTTTATTTTATTTTTTTTATTCCATTTTTCTTTTCTTTTTTCTTTTATTTTGTTATTTACTATATTTTTTCATCGGGTACTATTTCTATGAATGTAAACGTCCGTCCTATTTTCTTCTATTTTTGTTTTTTTTAAGTACCGAGTTGTTTGGAAAGATTTGATCATTGACCCAACAATGCATCCCTCTTATTTCAATTTTTTAAATTTAAAATGTTTTCTTTTTTTTTTTTAGAAAAAAACTTGTTGATTTTGTCAAGTATGAAATGATTTAAAAAAACAGAGAGTTCAAAAATACGTTTTCGTCGTGGCAAACTTTAATAATATTTTTTTATAAATATTCGGCATGCTGAATTTTTGACAGATTACAGGTCGTAGTTAGTTTTGATTGTTTGTATACATTTTGATTTTTGGCTTACCTATGATCCATTAATATGTGATTATTCTCGATTACCTTTATTCTGATGTTTGGCAATCAAATTTTCCCTTCATATTTAAGGAGATTATATCAAACAATTTAGAAAATATTAAATTATACATTACTGGTTTGATAATGATTTGGGATGTCACATTTAGATTCATTATTTGCAAGAAAGTGTATAAATAACTATAAAAGTATGATGATTCATTAATCATGAGGCGATATCAAGTAATACAAGAGCAATATCCTAAAATAACAATGCAAATACAACAAGAAACATAAACTATAATCTCTCTTATGTGATGCTCGCTCCTGCTATGAGATACCGAACATATATCTGCATTATGAAATGAACCATCGTCATTTTGAAAACTTGTGCGAATAACTTTTGATTGGTTTTGGAGTTTGTTGTGAATAACTTTTATTGTGATATCTGATGTCATCTACCACTATAATGCACTTTTGTAGATGACTTTTGTTTATGGGTCTATTGGGCCCTACTATAATATCTTATGCCAACTCTTGCTATGGTGCACTGTTGGGAATAATTTTTGTTTAGTCCAACATATTTGATATTATATATGTACGATTATGTATATTCAAAATGTATGAACCATCATTTTATTCTCTTGAACTATCTATTGAACTTGTGTCGGACGTTTTGTTGGACATATATACCAAATTATAAGCTTGGTGCCAAATTAACTAGTATATATATATATATATATATATATATATATATATATATATATATATAATCATTATAAAAATAAAAATAAAATTGAAGAAAAAAAATAATTTCCTTGACCCTAGATCCTAATCTAATTTTTCATTGTTTCCTACAAATAGGAAAATACCAAATATCTTATCTCGTGATTTTATTTTCTTCTTATTTCTTGCCCTTTTTTATGTCCATTATTGGGCTTTGAGATATAATTTCTTTAAGGAGAAAGGTCAGGCCGGTATCCAAAGGTAAAACTTTATTCATCCTAGTCCAAGAAAAAAACTTGCAATCATTTAAGTCAACTTTAAGTTAAAATGACAAAAGTGCCCTTAAGACGACAATCTCAAAAAAATTCAATCTCTTACTTTCAGCAATTCGTTCGACCACTTTCTTTTTCCACTACGATTCAAATCTCCTCGTAAATCTCCATCGCTAGTTACGATTTCTTACAGTTGGTTTTTCTCTTCATCTCTTGGATTTTCAGCTTCATCACTTCGTTCCAGATATTTTTTTTCCAATTCTGGTACGTATGTGTGTTTGTGTGGTTTTTCGCTTCATCTCTTCGATTTTCAGTTTCATCACTTCGTTCCAGATTTTTTTTTCAATTTTGGTACATGTGTGTGTATTTGTGTGTGTGTGTAATATATATATATATATATATATATATATATATATATATATATATATATATATATATATATATATATATACTGTTTGTTGCATTTTGAGGTTTTTTAGTTATTGTGAATTGGTGTCCGCTTCTTTACTAATTTTCAGAATTTACAGTCTGAAACTTGCAACAAAGAAGATGACCCAGAGAAAAATTAATTGGTGCTCGAAAATTATAAAAAAAACTGGTGCGCGAAATTATTAACTGTAACTGGTGCACAAAAAATTGAAAATCAGTAATTGATGTATGAGCAAACAAGCTAGGACAAAAAATTGAAAATCAGTAATTGCAATATCTTGCTGCCAAGCTGTAAATTTTGGAAATGAGCAAACAAGCTAGGACACCAATGCATACCTTACTTCTTCATCAATATGCTTCAGTCAAAGCCATGCAAGATTTTTTTTTTTTTAAAAAAAACATACCAACAGACTTTCACTGTCTAAAGTTTAGCATCAGTATTCAAATTTATAATCACATACACACACGGTATACACACACACGATGGAGTGTGCAGAGCAGATCCGAAAATTATATGTGCAGAGTAGTCCGATGTCTTCTTCGATTCAAAAAGATTCCAAATACTACAAACAATTTAGATGCTTCGATTCAAACATATTTCATGTGCATAACATTTTAGCAAATAATTTTTAGGTCGGGGCGACGAGATGATGCGACAAGATGATGAAGAAAATAATGATCTGAGAATCGCCGGAAAATTGGAGATTTTACGTGCAGAGGGGGAAAAAAGATGACATAAAGAGTTAATCTGAAATTAGGTTTAAAGTTTTTTTATAACTTAAGGGCATTTTGGGAATTAAAAAAGACCTTTGCAAATCAACTCTTTAAAATGTGAACTTATGTGAATATAATTCTCTCCTATGTGTATTTTTTGTAAACATTATTTTTTACCAAACTTATTTGAATTAACTTTCTGGAAACAGTACCAATATGCAATTTTTCATTTCTGTAAAGTACCGAAGCATATATTCAATAACCTAAAAACCTGATATAATAAGTGAGATTTGTCAATTTTGCTATTTATTTTATGGACTTTAAATCAAGATTTATGATATTTTTAATAGTTTATACTTCTGCAGAATTTTTGAATAATGACGTTCTCAGATATATGTTCTCTTCTTGTGAAAATATACTAGGTCGCGTCTATTTTTTTTTCACTCACTCATACACGGCCTCAACCCTTTGTGTTACCTTTCGATGTCATTTTTATATTGTTAATATCATTATGATTATAGTTATTACCAAATGATTATGATGATAATTATGATTATTTCCTCAAACTCATATAAAGGATTGAGGAATGCACAAGAAGTAGAAGCAAGAGTTGAGAACAAGGGAGGAGAGAAGAAGTTGGCAATGGAAGTGAATGACAATTGACAAAAGGCTAAGAAGGGCACCAAAGTATTTATCAGATTGTGATATCCCCGAGATAATTAATTGCAATTTGGGCGTTAATTATGTTTATGTGACATTGGTGATAATTAGATAAAGTGTTGGGTTGTAGTTTTAGTAAAGCATGTTTTTAATGGCAATTGTGGTGCATTGTGGTGAAATACTTTAAAATATCATGTTGGAGTATTCTACATATCATGCTTATATTATGATACACATTTATTTATTCCAAAGCTGATAAGGAGCCACTTGCAATGCTTTACATCACATCACCCCCCTCTCCATCAATTTTTTGATCCCTAAACCTCACCACTCATCCAGAAGCTGCCATTTTCGTTTTTGAAACTAGAGTGGAAGAGTAAACTTGGAAAAATGAGTCTTTTGTGCTTTTCTTACTTGAAACTTGGAGCTCTAGTGGTAAGCTTCCATCTTGGTAGAGTTTTGTTGAGTTTTGGTTGGGTTTGTGGCTTGTTTTTGGGGATATAAGGGTGGATCTTGTTCCATCATGTTGTTTATACTTGGGGGATGCATTTCTATGTTGTTTTGTGGTTATATGTTGAGCATGGTAGTTGTTCTTGGTTGTTCATGAGTGTATGTGTTGAGGGAAGCTCATTCAGGGAAATTTCTCGCAGAAACAGGACTTCTCGATCGATCGGGAAATGGGTCCGATCGATCGAGCAAGGCAGAGCCTGAACAAGGCATGAAATGAGCTTACCGATCGATCGGTAAAACGGCTCGATCGATCGGTGGAGGCAGTACCTGGATGCTTATTTTTCTTGACTTGGCGATCGATCGGGGCTTAGGGCCGATCGATCGCAAGGCTTAAATTTTGGATTTTTGGGATTTTGTTCTATATGGTGATGTTTTTGATAATGGTTCATTTATTGGTTCTAATATGGATTCATGTGATTATGTAGAACCATCCCAGGTAGCCACACAGCCTAAGAGATAAAGTCCACGATATCTCCACTTTTGGAACCAAGGTACGTAGTGAGACGTACGAGCATCGGACGGTAAAACGTGCCATACCTTTGATAATCTATATTGTGGATAGTGAATCCTTATACGTGATGGTATATGTGAAATGACTGTGAATTATTGTGATAATGGAATCAACTATTGTGTTTGATTAATGTGATGGAATTGATGAATGTTCCGGTAGCCTTTATCTCCGAGCGAGGGAGGTACTTGCCGCTGTCATATGAAGCGATGGTAATATGATATTTGCCGCTGTCATGTCTAAGCGAGGTAACATGCCGCTGTCATTGTCGAAGCGAGGGATATCATATGATGCCGCTATATGTCGAAGCGAGGGGTCCTAAAATTCCGCTGTTGTATTGGGACCGGAACAGTCACAATTCTAGTGGTTAAAGTGAAATATTGTGGTTATAATTGGAAACGCGTTATCGATCATTATATTGTGAACTAATGATTTTGTGCATAAGCTTGTGAAACAGGAACGACAATGAAATGTGCTAATGTGGTAATCGAGGAGCATATCAATTAATCGTTTCATACGCTTAATTACTTTATTAAGTTGAATTGTGTTAAGTGATAATATATATATATGCTCATGGTGAGTTGTTCCTGTAGGTACGCTTTTGAAACCAAGGGGGCTGAGGGTCGGTTGAACTGTGAGCTGTTGAAAGCATAAATGAAGATAGATACAGGAAATTTTGGATAGTCTCTACTCCAGAAGTAGTCTAATGCTATCACTTAAACATTCATGATTGGGAATGTAACTGAATAATTGTTGTTGAAGTTTTATTTTGGCCTGTAACCTAATTGAGCTCACATCAAACACATCAAACCAGAACCCTAAGATGTCTTTAATACATATTTAGCCCCATTTATATCTTGAATTCACTGTTAAGGTTTAGGGTCCTTACATTAGTGGTATCAGAGCAGTGGTTAGAGAACCCGGGAACGAGTGAAGGGTAGCCTTAGCAATAAGTTGGCTTGGCATCTATTTTTTTACATGTTGTGTGCATATGAAGTATGTGACTGTTATGCTAACATGTTATGGCTTTCTAACAGTGTATTATGAGAATTGTTTTGGATATTGTTGTTGACCCTTGTATTGCAGTATGGCAGCAAATGTGGATGTTGGTGATGCAATAAGTGTAAATGCTAGTGCTAGGCACACAAATCCCCTACCGCCGCCAGCCTTGGGCGAAGAACCGTCCGAACAACAGCTATTGCCAGGAGAACTGAGTTTGACGCAATTTCTAGCTTATCGGCCCCCGACTTTTGAAGGGACTGAAACAGGGGAGAAGGCCGAGGAATGGCTAGAGAGGTTGGAGCAGATATTTGTAGCTGCCCCGTGCGCAAAGACAGCTTGGATACGGCTAGCAGAATTTCAATTGGCCAAAAAGGCGTTGATGTGGTGGAAGACCACAGTGATTGAACACGAAGCTCAGGGTCAGGAAATAAACTGGAAGCTGTTTAGGACTCGATTTCTGACCCGGTACTTCTCAGCAGCGGCACGGCAGGCTAAAGAGGATGAATTCAATAGCTTGAGGCAAGGTACTATGCCGGTGTCTGACTATGCTCTCCAGTACTGTTCCTTACTTCGATATGTACCTCATATCGCCTCTAACACCCAAGCAAAGATGAGGAACTTCATGAAAGGCTTGAGGCCGGAGTTGTATGATAGGGTGATCACTTATGGCCCTACTTGTTTTGATGATGCCCTAGCACGAGCTGAACTGGCAGAGTTGGGAGTGGGTGCATATCCGAATGTGGCACCGCCTCCAGCACCATCTCAGAGACCGACCCCTGAAAACTTGAAACCAAGGGGCGACCATTTTAAGCCAAAGGGAAACTCATCATCTTCCAGATTCAGTGGTAGATGGCAAGATGCTCGTGGAAGGGGTGGTCGTGGAAGTAATGCTCCGTCTCATCGGGGACAGTCTCAGGCTAGCAATTTTGAGAAGGTTAAGTGTTTTCTGTGCGGAGGACCTCATTCAGTGAAAGTATGCTCTGCTTGTTACGAATGTGGTAAACATGGCCACTTGGCCCGGAATTGTCCTAACCGGGGAGGATCACAGAATACTATGGGGAGACCTTCAGACAGGCCAGCACAGCAGAGACCACCATTTGCACCGAGACCATTGGGAGGACAGCCGTTGGGGCCACCTCAAGGACAAGTGTATGCCCTTACCAGGGAGCAGGCTACAGCAGCTCCAGAGGAAGTGATAGCGGGTACGTGTTATTTATTTACGCACCCTGCTTATATTTTGATAGATACAGGTGCGTCACACTCCTTTGTGTCGACGAGTTTTGTGGAGAGGCACCGTATATGCATGACTCCGTCACCCACGCCTCTTGTGGTTTCGACACCCGCTGGAAAGAGTGTGATTGCAGATCAGTTTGTTGATGACGGCCTCATTTATTTTGAGGGCAACAAGTTGAAGTCAGATTTGATTGTTCTGGGAATGTCGGACTTCGACTGCATTGTGGGTATTGATGTGTTGAACAGATACCAGGCAGTAGTGGACTGCAGTCAGAGGACAGTACGATTCAGATCTGATTTAGGGGATCGGTGGACTTTTTATGGGGATGGTTCCCGCTCAAGAATTCCGTTGATATCGGCTTTAAAGATGACTCAGTTATTGGAACGTGGGCACGAGGGTTATCTTATTTATGCCACTGACATTGCTGGCAAGAAAGAAAAGTCGAAGATATCCCCGTAGTTGCCGAGTTTGCGGATGTATTTCCGGAGGAGATTCCCGGATTTCCGCCGATTAGGGAAGTCGAGTTCGGGATCGAATTATTACCGGGGACATCCGCTATTTCTCGTGCCCCTTACCGGATGGCACCAGCGGAGTTAAGAGAGCTGAAAGAGCAGCTACAAGAACTACTTGATAAGGGTTACATACGCCCCAGCGTATCACCTTGGGGTGCGCCTGTGTTATTTGTGAAAAAGAAGGATGGGTCGATGAGATTGTGCATCGACTACAGACAATTGAATAAGGCCACAATGAAGAATAAATACCCCCTTCCGCGGATCGACGACTTGTTTGATCAGTTGCAGGGCACGAGGTTGTACAGTAAGATTGATTTGAGGTCGGGGTACCACCAGATCCGAGTTAGAGAGGATGATGTGCAGAAGACGGCCTTCCGAACCCGTTATGGTCACTATGAGTTTTTGGTTATGCCGTTTGGAGTGACAAACGCCCCGGCTGTGTTTATGAGCTTGATGAATCGAGTGTTCCAAACCTATTTGGATCAATTCGTCATCGTATTTATTGACGATATACTTATCTATTCTCGGAGCGAGGAAGATCACAGGAATCATTTGAGGACAGTGCTCCAGATTCTGAGGGGCAATCAGTTGTATGCAAAGCTGAGCAAGTGTGAATTTTGGCTGAGCAGCGTGGTATTTTTGGGGCATGTGATCTCTAGTGATGGGATTTCTGTGGATCCCAGGAAAGTGGAAGCAGTGATGGATTGGTCTGCGCCTACATCTGTGCCCGAGATCCGTAGCTTCCTCGGTTTAGCGGGTTACTACCGACGTTTCGTCGAAGGATTCTCTAAGATCGCTAAGCCGTTGACGCAGTTGACTCAGAAGGGTGTTCCGTTTTCTTGGTCTGAGGCATGTGAGCAAAGCTTCCAAGAGTTGAAGCACCGGTTGACCACAGCACCTGTTGGTGATCCCTTCGGAGAACGAAAGGTTTGCTTTGTACACGGATGCATCACTGCAGGGATTGGGCTGTGTACTGATGCAGGATAAGCATGTGGTGGCTTATGCATCGAGGCAGTTGAAGCCTCATGAGACCAGGTACCCGGTCCATGATTTGGAACTGGCAGCCATTATTTTCGCTTTGAAAATTTGGCGGCATTATCTCTATGGTACTTCCTTTACCATTTACACGGATCATAAGAGCTTGAAATTCCTATTTACTCAAGCGGAACTGAACATGAGGCAAAGGAGGTGGATGGACTTGCTCAAGGATTATGATTGCGAGATAGAGTACCATCCAGGGAAGGCGAACCTGACTGCTGATGCCTTGAGTAGGAAGGTGAAGTATACAGCAGATGATGTGATTCAACTATCGGCCTTGATGACCTCTTGTTGTCATCTAGGATATGACTTTGATTTAGATGTATCGCCGGTGTTTGTATCGACCCTATTGGCAGAACCGGACATCTTTGAACTTATCAGGAAAGCCCAGGTGACAGACGTTGAAGTACAGAGATGGTTATCATGTATACGTCTGGGTCAGCCATCAAAGTTCAGAGTAGCAGAAGATGGTTCCTTGAGACTTGGTAACCGTTGGGTAGTGCCGAGGGCACCAGAGATGCGTCAAGGAATCTTGCATCGTGCTCATTGTAGCAGATTTAGCATCCATCCAGGTGGGAGAAAGATGTACAAGGACTTGTGTAATCAATTTTGGTGGAGACGGATGAAGAGAGACGTTATGGCATTCGTTAAGAAGTGCCTAATTTGCCAACAAGTGAAAGCGGAAAGGCAGAGGCCCGGAGGCGAGTTGAAGAGTTTAGATATACCAGAGTGGAAGTGGGAGCACATCTCTATGGATTTCGTGACCCACTTCCCAAGGACTGCCTCGGGATTCGATGCAATCTGGGTGATTGTGGATCGACTGACAAAGGTGGCTCACTTCATCCCATATAGTATGACTTTTACATACTTAAAAATGGCTCAGTTGTATGTTCGGGACGTAGTAAGATTGCATGGCATCCCAGTCTCGATTGTGTCTGATAGAGACCCGCGGTTCACATCGCACTTTTGGGAGGGTCTTCAATCAGCTTTGGGTACAGAGTTGAGACTGAGTACAGCTTACCACCCTCAGATAGACGGTCAGACAGAGCGTGCCATACAGACGCTTGAGGACATATTGAGGGCATGTGTGTTGGAGTTCGATGCTCCGTGGCAAGATTCAGTGCCACTTGTAGAGTTCTCTTACAACAACAGTTATCAGACGAGCATTCAGATGGCTCCATTTGAGGCCCTTTACGGTCGACGTTGTAGGTCACCGTTATACTGGGAAGATTTGACTAGTAAGACGGTCGGAGGACCGGAATTGATTCGTGAAATGGAAGAGAAAATCAAAGTGATCCGTCAGAAAATGAAAGCGGCTCAAGATAGGCAAGCGGCCTATGCTAATAAACGACGGCGACCATTGGAATTCCAAGTAGGAGACAAGGTCTTTCAAAAAATCTTACCTTTCAGAGGTGTAGTTCGTTTCGGTATGCGGGGGAAGTTGTCTCCGAGGTATGTTGGGCCATACGAGATATTGCAGCGCATAGGCACTTTGGCTTACCGTCTAGCCCTACCGCCGTCATTGTCTGGTATACATGATGTCTTCCATGTTTCTATGTTGAGGAAGTATGAGCCGGACCCGTCTTATGTGTTGCAGCCTTCAGAGGTTCAGTTGAGTTCAGATGTGTCCTATGTTGAACGGCCAGTCAGAATTCTGGATCGAGATGATCGCAGACTTCGAAGCAAGGTTATACCGATGGTCAAGGTTCAGTGGGATCGTCGGGGTGTCGAAGAGGCCAAGTGGGAGACGGAACGGCATATGGTGCAGCACTACCCGGAACTATTCTCTGGTATGTGATTTATATTTAGTTCTTTTGGGGTAAGTGCATGCGATTTCGAGGGCGATATCTTATAAGTAGGGGAGTATTGTGATATCCCCGAGATAATTAATTGCAATTTGGGCGTTAATTATGTTTATGTGACATTGGTGATAATTAGATAAAGTGTTGGGTTGTAGTTTTAGTAAAGCATGTTTTTAATGGCAATTGTGGTGCATTGTGGTGAAATACTTTAAAATATCATGTTGGAGTATTCTACATATCATGCTTATATTATGATACACATTTATTTATTCCAAAGTTGATAAGGAGCCACTTGCAATGCTTTACATCACATCACACCCTCTCCATCAACTTTTTGATCCCTAAACCTCATCCACTCATCCAGAAGCTGCCATTTTCGTTTTTGAAACTAGAGTGGAAGAGTAAACTTGGAAAAAGGAGTCTTTTGTGCTTTTCTTACTTGAAACTTGGAGCTCTAGTGGTAAGCTTCCATCTTGGTAGAGTTTTGTTGAGTTTTGGTTGGGTTTGTGGCTTGTTTTTGGGGATATAAGGATGGATCTTGTTCCATCATGTTGTTTATACTTGGGGGATGCATTTCCATGTTGTTTTGTGGTTATATGTTGAGCATGGTAGTTGTTCTTGGTTGTTCATGAGTGTATGTGTTGAGGGAAGCTCATTCAGGGAAGTTTCTCGCAGAAACAGGACTTCTCGATCGATCGGGAAATGGGTCCGATCGATCGAGCAAGGCAGAGCCTGAACAAGGCATGAAATGAGCTTACCGATCGATCGGCGATTTTACCGATCGATCGGTGTGATGTCTCGATCGATCGGTAAAACGGCTCGATCGATCGGTGGAGGCAGTACCTGGATGCTTATTTTTCTTGACTTGGCGATCGATCGGGGCTTAGGGCCGATCGATCGCAAGGCTTAAATTTTGAATTTTTGGGATTTTGTTCTATATGGTGATGTTTTTTATAATGGTTCATTTATTGGTTCTAATATGGATTCATGTGATTATGTAGAACTATCCCAGGTAGCCACACAGCCTAAGAGATAAAGTCCACGATATCTCCACTTTTGGAACCAAGGTACGTAGTGAGACGTACGAGCATCGGACGGTAAAACATGCCATACCTTTGATAATGTATATTGTGGATAGTGAATCCTTATACGTGATGGTATATGTGAAATGACTGTGAATTATTGTGATAATGGAATCAACTATTGTGTTTGATTAATGTGATGGAATTGAATGTTCCGGTAGCCTTTATCTCCGAGCGAGGGAGGTACTTGCCGCTGTCATATGAAGCGATGGTAATATGATATTTGCCGCTGTCATGTCTAAGCGAGGTAACATGCCACTGTCATTGTCGAAGCGAGGGATATCATATGATGCCGCTATATGTCGAAGCGAGGGGTCCTAAAATTCCGCTGTTGTATTGGGACCGGAACAGTCACAATTCTAGTGGTTAAAGTGAAATATTGTGGTTATAATTGGAAACGCGTTATCGATCATTATATTGTGAACTAATGATTTTGTGCATAAGCTTGTGAAACAGGAACGACAATGAAATGTGCTAATGTGGTAATCGAGGAGCATATCAATTAATCGTTTCATACGCTTAATTACTTTATTAAGTTGAATTGTGTTAAGTGATAATATATATATGCTCATGGTGAGTTGTTCCTGTAGGTACGCTTTTGAAACCAAGGGGGCCGAGGGTCGGTTGAACTGTGAGCTGTTGAAAGCATAAATGAAGATAGAGTACAGGAAATTTTGGATAGTCTCTACTCCAGAAGTAGTCTAATGCTATCACTTAAACATTCATGATTGGGAATGTAACTGAATAATTGTTGTTGAAGTTTTATTTTGGCCTGTAACCTAATTGAGCTCACATCAAACACATCAAACCAGAACCCTAAGATGTCTTTAATACATATTTAGCCCCATTTATATCTTGAATTCACTGTTAAGGTTTAGGGTCCTTACACAGATTATGTTGTAGTTCATGTAAATAGAAAAATGAGATGTATAGCTGGGTCGGTTGGTAACCGTAGTGGTGTGGGAAGTTCCTGACAGTTGGCAAGTTAGTACAGTTAGCAAGTTAGAAGGAATGAAGTTATATACAAATAGGGTTTTGCATGTATAGGGGAGGTATTAAAACACATTAATGAAACCTTCTTGCTTCTCAAATTCTTAATTCTCTTCTCCCTATTTTTCAATTATGAAGTTTTGGGCTAACTCGAATAAGCTCTCTATTACAAACCGCAAGTTACGGTTACAATTCAACCCTTTATTTTTTTGGAAAAATTGTTAAAAACATACAAAAATTGTAAAAAGTGCTTTAATGTATTTTCTCTCCATGGATTAATATTATCAAATATTGTAGGGCTCCAACAGTACTTCGATACAAGTAACATCACCAAAAGATTCACCATCGCGAGAGGATAGTTTCATTCCAGTAGACATTGGTGTCGGAAAAGACTTAGCACTGTCCATTTTTGTTTTGACAAGTAAATCCTTGATGTAATTCTATTGTGTCAGGAAGAGAGAGTGAGCATCAGATCGATGTACTTCGATGCCCAAAAAATAAGACAATTCACCAAGGTCTTTGAGAGAGAATTGTTGATCCAGGAGCTGAATAATGGATTTAACCTGTGCTTGATCACTTCTTGTGATGACAATATCGTCGACATATACAAGAGTATAAACAATTGATTTAGCATCAATTTTAATAATGAAGAGGGATCGGCAGCAGATGTAACAAAACCCATAAGCTGTAAAGCACTTCGTAATTTCTCAAACCAAGCACAAGGTGCTTGTTTGAGTCCATAAATTGCCTTATGCAATCGACAAACAAAGAGGAGTATCACTTCTTTTAACTTCAAACCCCGGTGGCTGATGCATGTATACAAGTTCATTGAGAGAGCCATTCAAGAATGCATTGTTGACGTCGAGTTGTTGGATGATCCATCCTCGCGAGATGGCAATGGTTGGACAACTCGAATAGTTGTTGGTTTTACACCTGGACTGAAAGTCTCAACGTAATCAATCCCTGGAGTTTGAGAGTAACCTATAGCCACAAGACGAGCCTTGTACCGAGCTATCAAACCATATGGATTAGACTTAACCTTGTACACCCATCTACACCCAATGATTGGGTGTTAGAAGGTGGTGAAACAAGAGACCATGTCTTATTTTGCATACGAGCCTTGTATTCAGAATCCATTGCTTGACACCGATTTGGACACTGTAAGTTGTCCAAATGATTTTGTGGTTCATGTACGGAAGACAAGTCAGTAGCAAAAACTCTTTGAAAATCCCAGGTTTTGATCTTTTGATCATGTAATGAGTATCCGCAGGGGGTGTAGAAGAACTGTGAGTCTCACTAGTAACATGCTGGTCGATGGATGAATCAATTGAAATAGGAATATGGACTAAGGAAGGGGAGGGATTGACATGAATTGAAGTAGAGATAACGGTTGATCTTGATGGAGAGTCGGGAAGAGAGACAAGGGTTTAAAGAAAAATATATGTTTGTCTTGGAATCGATGTATGCTTCGCTCGAGTCTTTTAAATGATTAATCATCATGATTTGATGATGTATTTGGAGGTTGAATACGTGCTTGGATATGTGATTGTGTGCACAGAATTGATGGTGAGTTATTAACTGTGTTTAGCAA
Source organism: Haberlea rhodopensis (assembly GCA_907163345.1). Taxonomy (NCBI): domain Eukaryota; kingdom Viridiplantae; phylum Streptophyta; class Magnoliopsida; order Lamiales; family Gesneriaceae; genus Haberlea; species Haberlea rhodopensis. The sequence continues at coordinate 6,441,454 of CAJQUN010000002.1, read as the reverse complement.
ATAACTCACCGGATCTCGGGGCAAAGGCAAGGATTGGCTCTTGCTATTGGATTATAACGTGCATAGTTTTATATATTATTGTCATTGAAATGAATAATATATATATTGTTGAGATGAATTGGCATGTGTTGTGAATTATGTGATGCCGCTATTGAGCGAGCAATGGGTACTATGATGTGAAGATCCGAAAATTTACCTTGACCCAAATCATGTTAGCCATTCAATGGACTTGCCCAAATCTTGTCATTAGTCATTTAATGACATTTAAGTGCTTAACCCAAATCTTGCCACCATTCAATTCCATTCAACCATCATTCAATCCAATATAATAACATGGTTTGCTTAAATCATGTCATTAGATGCCAAAATTTTGTAATTGTTTTTGCTCAAATTATGAAAGGTGATGACCACTCAATTTGCATATTCAAGTGCCCTTTTCCCAAATCTTGCTAGCCATTCAATGTCATTTCCCAAATCTTGAATTAGCAATTCAATGCATTTAAGTGCCTAGCTCAAATCATGGCATACCATTCAATTGCCCCACTAACACATTCAATTGTCTTGCCCACTAAATGATTCTTATCTTACTCAATCATTATATCAATTGCCCTCATACAATTGCCTCATTAACGCACTCAATTAATTTTCCCAAAATCATGACTTTAAATGGCAAAAGTCTAGGAATATCCATTAATTCTCCTACATTAACAACACATCATATCATACCAAAGGAAGCTTTTCCTACCAAGAAACATCATCTTTTTCTAAAAATACACACACTTTTCGAAAATTCAAGGAAGAAAGGAATAGTTTTGCACCATTTTTCTCAACCCGGATCTCATCTCAACGTTCTTCGATTATCCAACGACTGTAAGTGGGTTTTTGCTATGAATGTCATTTCATTTTTGAAACTCTATATATGTGTTGAAATTTCAATTGAACACGAAAATGTATTTTAAAGATCATATTATGAAAGTTTATGAGAAATGCGCATCGAAAATCGAAGGCTCTGCGGGGTAAAGTGCTACGTGCGGAGTCACCACTTGATTCGGCGGGGTAAAGTGCTACATGATGTTCGCGTGCCACATGCATGAGAGTCACCTCTTGATCCTTAAGAGCAAAATGCTATGCCACGGGAGCCACCTCTTAATCCCAAGAATGAGATTATGTGATTTTGTGTTTATGTGATGAGGCTCTAGTGTGAGCAATTATGAGTATGTGAATCGATCTATTATGTGTTTGATAAAGAGTTATTGAAAAGCTTTATATGTATGTTTTATCATGTTCAACTGGTCCCTGCTTGGTGAGTATTTTCCCAAATACTCACCCTTACCACCCCTCCCCAGTTAAGGACGGAGAATAGGTTGAAGACGAAGAACAAGACCAATTTTGTACTGGTGATCTACCGAGGAGATTTCAAGATTTTATTACGCTACGCTTCCGCAAAACTCTGTTTAGATCTAAGATGTTTTATGAACAACTTATTCAAGTTGATTTCCCGTTGTAACGCCGATTATTATTTTTAATGGAATAAATAGACTGGTTTTTATCATAGATCTGTACACGAGGCTTGTTGATTTTGAATTAATTTTTGGAATCAACGCCGGTGTCACGCGCTCCGATCTCGGGGCGTGACAGTTGTTGTTGCTATTGAGCGAACGTTGGTTATGATGCCGCCGCTGTTGAGCGTGCGAGGATTAAAGTGCCGCCGCTATTGAGCAAGCGATGAGGTATGGGGTGATAAAATTATGAAATCATAAACTGAGATTTATTTGAATTATGTAAATCATTAGTATAGTGATTTAGCTATATTGATTATGAAATTAGGGTTTGAGAATGAGTTTAGTTAATCAATGTAATGATTAACTGATTTTGGAATTTGATGATGTTGGCTATTGTGAGAACATGAACAACATAAGAGGTCCCATATGATGATGATACTAATAGCGGCTTAAGGTAGCGAGGCCTTACATTAGTGGTATCAGAGCAGTTGTTTGCTCTTTGGGCTATTGAGGGCTTAGGGATTTGTTGATAGATATGAATAACACATAGTTCACGCATGATTGCGATTTTATGTCAGAGTGACATATTTTTTACACACTTATGTGCATCTATGATATGAGATCATAAATAAAATGTGTTGTTGCTAACCATTGTGGTTCCAGGATCGTATGGAATATGATGGGAATGATATTAATTGAAATGATTTGCATCTTATGTAATAATTGCTAAGAAATCTGATTTTGTAGGAAAATCAGAGAATGTAAAACGTGATGTACTGTCTCAGGACAAAGAACGGTAGACAATGTGGTGTCGTCAATAGGTAACTACCGATGATGTGATGACCATGTATGGTTGCCTTATGATTATGAGGATGTAGGTATATGCATACATTGAGATTGAATTGTTATCATGATGCGTTAATGCTTTATATTGTCAGGTGCATATATATAAATGTATTGCAATTATTGTACCACTACGGGTATATCAATTAGCGTTGGATCAGAATATTTGCCAATGTGTTATCGAACGTTGGATCAGGATATTTGCCGTTGTCATATCGTAGCGCGAGTCGCTAGTATGTCGAAGCGAGGGATATCATTGAGCCGCTGATATAACGTAGTAGGGATTGTGAATATTTTGTTGTTGTATATATTGATATCATTATGATGATGCAGATATGTTGAGCATCGATGGATCAAAATATTGTCACTGTCTTATCGAGCGATGGATCAGGATATATGCCGCTGTCATATCGTAGTGAGGATCGCTGATGTGTCGAAGCGAGGGATATCATTGAGCCGCTGATAAGTCGAAGCGAGGGATATTACTGAGCCGCTATGGTACATGATATTTGCCGCTGTCTTATCGAGCGCTGGATCGCTGTCACATAGTAGCACGGGTTGCTGAGGTGTCAAAGCGAGGGGTGTCATTGAGCCGCTGATAATTCGAAGTGAGTGATATTATGTTAATGCCGCTGTCACGTCGAAGCGATGATACATGACGCTGTCACGTCGAAGCGATGATACATGACGCTGTCACGTCGAAGCGATGAGTTTAGGAACAAAGTGTTGCATGTGATGTGGGTCACATCTTGAGTCCAAAAGGAACAAAGTGTTACATACATGTGACTCACCTCTTGAGTCCATGATTATGCCGCTGTAAACATAGCGATGGTTTATGCCGCTGTATACGTATCGATGGATTATGCCGCTGTATACGTAGCGATGGTTTATGCCGATGTATACGTAGCGATGTATTCTGCCGCTGTATATGTAGTGATGGATTATGCCGTTGTATACGTAGTGATGGATTATGCCGCAGTGTATGTAACGATGGATTATGCCGCTGTGTATGTAACGATGGATTATGCCGTTGTATACGTAGCGATGGATTATATCGTTGTATATGTAGCGATGGTTTATGCCGATGTATACGTAGAGATGATTTATGCTACTATATATGTAGCGATGGGTTGTGACGTTGTGTACGTAACGATGGATGGTACGCTGTTATGTTAGCGATAAGTAATATGATAATGTTATTGTGATTAGCATTATATGTGGATGTCATGTGTTGACATGTATCGTCACAAGTTGAGGATATTGTGGATGACATGTGTTGACATGTACCGTCACGAGTTGATGAAGATATCGTGAATGTCATGGATTGACATGTACCATCACAGGGTGACGAGGTATTTCATGATGATACGGCATGGCGGATGATGATTGACTTGTGCCGCCGTTGCGATGAATAAAACATATATAGAGGTATGTATTAAATCGTATGATTTGAGATCCACTGGTTGGCACAAGGTGTGGTGTGCGTCACAGATTGACGAGACCATTATATCGAGCAGGTTTGCTCGATGGAAAAATGGTCGTGCCGTATAGATAAATGTACTGCAGCACGTATTGTGGTAAACATGCTACGAGTAGTGGTACCTTTTGGTATATTCGTTGAGTTGGCTACGGCCAAGCGACTTGTAGTGTATGTAGTTGTCGAGGGAACTACATACATATGTCGATGTGGTGTATGGTGGACATGGTCGCACATACACATGAGAATGTGATATAGATCCTTACGGATTAGGATCGAATTGTGATTGAGTAAGGACATTGGAATGTCCCTTGTGTATCGATATTAGAGAAATATTGGATGATGATCCATCACTCTAATTGATGATGCGGTATTGTATACCGGGATTGAACATATGATGCGTTGGTAGGTTTTGTATAAACCTTAGGAGGCTGCGAGTTGCTAGCTAGGTAAGATAATTTATGGTTGTAGTAATATGGTGAGCTTATTGTAACCACTATATCGTTGTTGGAACTGAGTATGGTAAATCGTATGACAATACGATGAGAGGTTATAGTGGACTAGTGTAATCACTATAATGCATTTGAGCTTGAGGTAAGAGGTACCTCAAATAGAGCGTTTTTATTTTAAAAGTGTTGAGGGACTTGTGCTGTGACAGCTCAATTCTGTTGGGAGTACCAACGTAAGTGTCAACAAGTCATTGTTAGGTCTATTTGAGAATTCTTGCATTAAGGATGCAATTGTGAGACGTAATCGGAGTTGTGGGATGTAGTTAGTGTGGTAACACTACTGTATCGATTGTATCTCTTGGAGATATTTTGACCAATGCTGCTGTTGAAACAGTTGGTATCGGTTGCGGGTTGATTACAAATCAACCATGGTAAGCATTACTGGTAATGGATCGGGTGATGGCTTTATGTTATTTGTGAGACGTACGAAGAGACGTCTCTGGAGAGATGCTCGAGAATGTTGAATACTATGATATTACTACGGAGCATCGTTAGAAATTGTATACGTCGGGTATACTGGTTTGAGAATGATTAGTGATAGTGGCAAGGATGCACTATCATAAACCAGTTGTGTATGTATTGGTTTAGGGATACATTTCAGTATAAATGTATCCAGATTGTCGAATGGTGGTTCGAGATTGGAGAGTCATGGAGGCATGACACCTTCCTTGCGAGGGAGGAGGTATTGATATACCTGTTGGGAATCTTTGAGAGATTCGATAAGTCAGTGCGCGTGGTGTCGGTATTGAATTCACACCATTAGTTGTGGTTCTTCATTCGTTATTCCCTCTTGAGTGGAAGTAACAGAGTAATTGACAATGGGGCTTGTGAGTATTATTGGAAATACCCAAGTCGAGTGCATTAAGTATGCATGTGGTGTTTTTGGCGCTCGGGCATATATATCAATATATATATATACGAATGCCAGCATTTATAGGCTTGATGAGCATTGGATTGATGTGTTTAGATTGGTAAATCTCTGTTAAGAGATTGTGGTATTCTTGATATTGGTAACCTCGGTGGGACAATTTATTCCGAGGAATAAATTGTGAGGTTTGGTTGACTCTCTTCCCAGAAGAGGTAGTCGTACTTTTGGGTTATGGAAGTGCGTTGTTAACAAATTCGATATTGTCTTGGTATTAGAATGGTTGATTCTAAGGATATAGCAAGGGACAACCAGGATTCGAATTTTTTTGGTGTCGTTGTCGGCACATGTTTTGAGAATGCAATTGATTTTCTTGCATGTCCTCTATGGGATTTTGAGACTCTGTGGAGTTTTCGACAGTGTGTTGGAACCAAGATGTGATTCCTTGGAACACGCTGATGTTGACATCTATGGAGATGTGTTTTTGTGTTGATCGGTGGCCGTGAGTTGCCCGATCCGAGTTACAAATGGTGCAACTACTCCTTTGATGGATATGGAATTGGAGAACAGGAACCGAGTTTAGCGTGAGTATACTGTGGTATAATGGTGGATTCCTTCGTAGCGATGTGCATTTGGCATCGTAGATCAGTGGTAGAGATGTCATTGAGATGATATCTATTTTGGAATCAGGAATGATTCGAGTAGTTAACAGTTAAGGTTGACTGACTGCTTTTGGGTGGTTAACATCGAGATATGTTAACATCTTTTTAAGGTTGTGATGGTTTGGGAGGATAACTCCATTCCAAAATGTGGTGCGAGGTCGATGTCCTCACACTTGGTGTGTCGTTCGTGATGTGTTCACGATTCGATACTACGCATTCGAATTGAATTGTAAAGTATCGGTGGTATTTGGGGTATGCGTGTACAAATTTCGAGGACAAATTTTTATTAGTGGGGGACAAATGTGATATCCGGAAATAATTAGGTTAATCCAGGGAGTGATTATAATCCCTAATGGATTTTAATTGTGGTAATTATGAGATAATTATGGTGTTAAGACTCTCGAGGATTTTAATCCGGTATCGGGGTTGTTGGACCCAAGGGTTGAGATTTATTCTCATTGAGGTGATAAACCTTGGAATTGTGTTAGTAGTGGGATCTGGAGTCTGTGGAGCTTTGACTTGAGTTTTGTGATGCAATTCAGTGAGTGTGAGATAATTATTGAACACGCATGATTTTTAATGAGTTATGGTGCGAGTATTTGAGGCTCGGGTTTTTGGAGCCTTGGTACTATATATACCAAGTGGACTCGGTGTTCCACCATTCTTCACTCTCTACTTCAAGCATCTCTCTCCCTCCTCCAACCCGCCCCCTAGCCCCGCCTTTCTCCTCTCTTTTCTCCCATGGAGAAGAATCGATCAAGGTTCGATTTCCGAGCGAGATTTCTTGAATATAATTGGGTAATATTCTTCTCCTCGCTTTTTCTTTGTATTGGTAGTATTTTTGTGGTATTGGTTGAGCATGTCAATGGGATTGAGTTTTTGATTATTAAAGATTTTTTGGGTTGTTGTGTTTAAGGAGTATTTATGGTGTTTTTGTTGAGGATTTGGGGTGTATTGGGTGTTGTGATTGTTATTCTGGGGGTTCTAGCACAAAAAATGCCCTTTTTGGGCTGGTACAGAGCTCGCCGATCGATCGCACATCGTTAGCAAAATTTGACGACGATGAATAGTGCGGGTGATCGGGTAGTCTCGCAGATCGATCGCGCGCGAGGCAAAATTCAATGCCAATTTTCTGCAGCTCTCGATCGACCGAGAGCTTTTGGACGATCGATCAAGAGGCCAGTTTAGGGAAAAATATTGGTTTGTCTTGGAATCGAAGTATGCTTCGCTCGAGTCCTTTAAATGATTGATCATCATGATTTGGTGATGTATTTGGAGGTTGAATACGTGCTTGGATATGTGATTGTGTGCACATAATTGATTGTGAGTTATTAACTGTGTTTAGAAAATAATTCATCGGATCACGGGGCAAAGGCAATGATTGACTCTTGCTATTGGATTATAAGGTACGTCATAGTTTTATATATTATTGTCATTGAAATGAATAATATATATATTGTTGAGATGAATTGGGATGTGTTGCAAATTATGTGATGCCGCTATTGAGCGAGCAATGGGTACGTTGCTGTCACTATTGAATTAGCGTTGGTTATGATGCCGCCGCTGTCGCTATTGAGCGAGCGATGAGGTATGAGGTGATGAAATTATGAAATCATAAACTAAGATTTATGTGAATTATGTAAATCATTAGTATAATGATTTTGCTATATTGATTATTATGAATTAGCGGTTTGAGAATGAGTTTAGTTAATCAATGTAATGATTAACTGATTTTGGAATTCGATGATGTTGGCTATTGTGAGAACATGAACATCATGGGAGGTCCCATATGATGATGATACTATACATGGAGTATCTTTTAAATTTACAGCCTTATATTCTATAAATTATGAATTATGATATTGATATAGTAGAGATTGTGTGGTTGGTATGCTCACCCCGTACGGGGGCTATTTCTGTTGGAACAGGTGCAACATTGGCTCTGGAGTTGAGTTCGAGCTGTTGATTGGAAATGCTCCCGGGGCCGAGATACCAATATTGGTATGGGTGATATGTTTATACAATAGACACACATTTACTTATTCAATGCTCGCATGTGAGCATTCTTATGTGTATATGGGTTGTATAAAGGTTATGATATTCTCTCTTTTCATTTATGTGTTGCATGCAATTAATTAAGGGGAAATTGAATGATGAATTGAGAATGAGAGGTTGGTGCATTATATAGTGTATACTTGTCCTAGTTGATTTATATTGGGAATTGAGTGGAAAGAGGATTGATGTCAAAGAAATTTTATTGATGACATTGTTAGAAGCATGTATAAGAATTTTCTAATGACATGAATGTATGCATTAATGCATGTGATAATGCACTAATAGCGGCTTAAGGTAGCGAGGCCTTACAGACTATTAGCAGATTGAGCATTCAAGGATTGAGCGAAGGGAAAAGATGTTTCATCAAACCTGACATGTCTAGAAATATAAATCCTTCCATCACTGCCAATACACTTATTTTATGTTGATCACTATATTCTATGAAGGTGCAGAGTGTGGATCGAAATTCTAGTTTATGATGATTATAAGGTATAAGGCAAGGAAAACAAGAGCATCCGAAAACCTTAAGGAGAGAATAGTCAGGGGTACGATTATATAAGCGGACCAGAGGAATTTCACCAAAAATCGAGGAAGTTGGGAGCCTATTAATTAGATGTACCGCCGTGGAGAATGCATCAAACCAGAAGTGTAAAAGCATAGAAGCTTGAGCCAAGAGAGTATGACCCATTTCCACAATGTACCTATGTTTACGTTCGACCACCCCATTTTGTTTTGATGTGTAGGGACATGATACCTGATGCCCTATGCCATGTTCTTGAAGAAAATGTGTTATTGATCTAAACTCACCACCCCAATCTGATTGAAGAGTTTTTATTTTCTTATTGAATTGCACTTCAACATGAGTTTTGAACAATGAAAAGACTCCATGGACTTCTGATTTTAGTTTAATGAAAAAGGTCCAAGTGTACCTACTATAGGCATCAACAAAACTCACATAATATCTAAATCCTTCTCGTGAAATGGTATTAGACGGACCCCAAACATCAGAGTAAATTAACTCAAGTGGTTCTGAGTAGCTTTTTCGAGAAAGTAAAAGGGATTTGATGACTTTGCCAAGTTCACAACAAGTGCAAATACAACAGTTTCATTTCTTGGAAATGAAAAATTACATTTCTTTAGAATTTGCTTAACAACAGATAACATAAGATGGCCTAACTTAATGTGACATAGATTAAGAGTTTGTAACTGTTCTTGGGAAGAACTTGTGGAAGACGGTTGGAACTCTGTTGAACTGGAGTCATTTGTGGAGGAGGAGCTAGTGTGAAGACACAAAGCAGAATTGTTGGTTGGTTTTTGAAAGTTGAACTTATACAACCCCTTTTGCAAATTCCCTTGAAGAAGAGTGGCTTGTGTTGCCAGGTCTATCACAAAACAGAAATTAGGATGAAATTCAAGAAAAACATTATTATCCCTAGCAAACGTACTAACAGTAAGAAGATTTTTAGTTATGTTGGGAACTCTTAAGAGATTATTTAGAATGAAGGGCAGAGGGGAAGATGATGAGCAGAAATTGGAATGTCCTATGTGAGAAATACACAGACATGCTCCATTCCCCATATGAATCTTACCACTTCCTGAATATTATGAGCCAATAGTAAGATTTGTCAATTCATCGGTTACATGATGTGTGACTCCAGAATCAGGATACCACCATTCTTCCACTGGCGGTTCAGAATTTGTTGATGTGGCTACAACATCTGATGGAAATTGATTCTGGTACTGGCTTGGTGCTCTGTGATGTTGATGATGATTTTGATGATTTGGATTATGTCCTGTTTGTTGACGTGAATATGGAACAAACCCTTTGTCAAAACGATGATAGCATCTTTTGGCAACATGTCTTGTTATGCCACAGATTTAGCATACTGGACGACCGTTGTTGGTATGCCACCCACGTTTTCCACCTCGTGAGTTCCTTCCTCCTCTACCACGGCTGAAGTTAGATGAGTTTTGACCATTAATATATGTTTTGTTATGAAGAGAAAATGTGGTTGCATTAACAGATGAGGAAGAACCAACTATATTGTTGGTAAGTGATTCGATTCTTCCCTCATGTGTAAGAAGTGCCCCAACCTCAGTGGTGCTTAAGGTATCAACTCGAGATGTAACACGAACGACCACGGAGTCGTATTCGAGACCTACTCCTCCAAGTAGATATAATATTTGATCTTCTTCCGAGATGAGATGTCCACAAGCTGCCAGAATATCAAAATAGCTTTTCATTTTACTCAAAAAATCTTTCATACTTAGATTTCCTTTCTTTTGTGTTTGAAGCTGCATGTTGTATTGCATCACCTTTGCCTTTGATCTGGTGGAAAAAAGATGAGATACTCCGTTCCACAGTTGCGTAGAAGTCAGACAACCAATCATTTGGCTTGAACTCCATCGGACATTGATGCTAGAAGGAATAAGAACAACAACTGATCTTGTCGACACCAAGAGACGAAACTTGGATTGACTACCTCAACACATCTTGCATCAATAATTGGGAGGTACTGGTGGATCATCAAGAACAAAGATATACAAGCCCAGCACTATGAGACCAGCAAGAATCTGAAGGTTCCAGAGAAGAAAATTATCATCGCTTAGCTTGACTGTGTTTATTTGATTTGCAGGATTGATGATCATAAGATTAGTGTTCCCATTGGAAACAACTTGCGAGCTGGTTTTGGAGTTGATCGTGGCTTCCGCCATTGCTTGCTCTGATACCAAGTTAGAGATTTGAGAAGATGACACTTGTATTGGAACAATGAAATAATTCCATTTTGTATGTAATGTGTTATCAATCACAGAGTCCTATTGCTACAACTTATACTACTAAAGCAAGGGACAAAAGGAATAAAATTGGTTATAGTTTGTTACAACCAAATAACAAAAAATCGTTCCTAGTTAACAGAATGAAAAACCAACCATTTAACCTAATTATCACGTTCCAGAAACATCACTAAAGTGGGCTTTATCTTCATGGGCCTGTTGATGGACTGAGATAGCATTTGCATGGCCTGATATAATCATTTCCTTAACTTGTAACGTGTATGCAATAACCTTTGGTATATATAATTTTTTTTGCTGGTGTAGTTAGTATATATAATTAAAATACATAAACTATAGCTCAATGGTAGGAAGTTAATTATCAAGTTAGAGGTTACAAGTTCAATCTTATATCAAAATACATTAGTTTCAATTTTAAAACAATTTTTTAAATATAAAAAAAATTAAAAAAAACCGATGAACCGATGGTTACCTTCGAACAAAGTCAACCGATAACTAGTCCATTGACTCGGTTCCACGCCAGGCCACGGTTTCTTATAAACTGTTGCTATGTCTATGGAAAACCGTGGCCATGTCTACGGTGGATGGTATATAGTAATTGATTTAATAATGGTATAAAAATTTAAATGGTACAGTATACTTGACATGACGCACCAAACTTGCACCTAACGTGAGCTGCCGACATTATTAGAAGGCCCTAGGACAAGTTTATTACAAGACTCAGTATTATACATCGATCAGTTAACCAAAACCGAGAAAGGTTGAAACAAGAATGCCCAACTACTGTGTAACTGGGGGCACAGGATTCATCGCGGCCCACCTCATCAAGTCCTTGCTCGAAATGGGTCACACCGTTACCACCACCGCACGCGATCCAGGTATTCTCCATTCAGTATATCGTTGTAATTATATTTAATCTTTTACAAACAATAAAATAAAATCTGGGATCTTCTCTTTAATAGAAGTGATCAATCCAGTTGATCTTACCGACATAATGTCCATTTTGATATACAAAGATTTGGGAGTTTTTATTTGGACCAATTATGACAATATAAACATGGTATCAGGCTTTGATTCAGTAATTTACTCAGAACAAAATTTACATTTAAAATAAAATGAGAAAGGGGGCATTGTCGATTCGCTTCTAATCATCTAAACATCGATTTGCACTCAAATGTTTTAGCTTTGTTTTACATAAGAAAATGCAGACAAAATAAGCTTTCTTTGGGACCTAAATGGAGCAAAGGAGAGGCTCCATATTGTAAAAGCTGATTTGTTGGAGGAGGGAAGCTTCGATGAGGCGGTGGCCGGAGTCGATGGCGTTTTTCACACCGCATCTCCGGTGCTTGTGGCATATGATTGTAATGTCAAGGCAAGTTTAAGCAGGGTAGACTGAAATGTTTTTATCGATACTAGTGATTAGTAACAAGATAAATGGGAAAATCATGTAGAGTTCAAAGTCTGATTATTAGTTTTTTAATTTTTTTTTTTAAATTTGGATCAGTAATAGATTTTTCTGCTTCCGACTAGTATGCACCAGCAAGTTACTTGAAGTTATTGTATCATATACCTCAATTTCATGTAAGGTTCATCCATGAACATTGCAGGAAAATTTGATAGATCCATGTATTAAAGGGACCTCAAATGTGCTAAATTCCTGCAAGAAAACAAGCAGTGTGAAAAGGGTGGTGTTAACCTCGTCCTGTTCTTCCATAAGATATCGATACGACGTCGAAAAAGCATCACCTCTTAACGAATCTCACTGGAGTGATACAGAATATTGTGAAAGATACAATGTAACCGAATCCTAACTTATATCCCTTTGTCTGCAAACACCACTACACATTGCACGGACCAGTAAATTAGTCGATATGTATCATAGATAGTTTCTTCAAAATTAATCTTACAATTTAAAGTTTTTTGGCACGTGATGATCCTTAAACATTCCACGTTGGGGTCACCATGTTGTAAAATCTTATTTGCAGCTGTGGTATGCTTATGCAAAGACTATAGCAGAGAAAGAAGCATGGAAAATGGCTGAGGAAAGTGGTATAGATCTTGTTGTCGTGAACCCTTCATTTGTAGTTGGCCCACTACTTGCACCTCAACCTACTAGTACTTTGGTCATTATACTGGCTATCGTCAAAGGTTGGATTTTTATTCTCCTTTTGATTCATTGCACTTCCAATGCAGCACTCTTTGTGCTTTTGAAATTGTGTGTAATATTTCTTAATTTTGACACCTAGAATACACAATTAATTCAAGAGCGAAGCTAGCACCAAAAGGAAGGCCTTTAATAACCCAAACATCGAAAAGAACACATTTAATGTAAAATTTTCTCAATATGCACATTGAACTCCAAAATATTAATTACCAATGGGCCCTTTTCTTTTCTTTTCTTTTTTGTTCGTTCTTTTCTAAATCCGGTGTGCTTAGTTTTGTATGTGGATCTGTTACTTTTGTTAGGCCTTGCTGAAGAGTACCCTAACACAACAGTAGGATTCGTGCACATAGAAGATGTAATAAATGCGCATATATTGGCCATGGAAGAAAGCAAAGCATCCGGCAGGCTTATATGTTCAAGCTCCGTGGCACACTGGTCAGAAATTATTGATATTTTAAGGGCAAGATATCCAAGTTATCCTTACGTAACCAAGTGAGTCCCACTGGTACAAAGATTAAGAATTAGATGATGACTAAATTGGTGTTAAAGATGGATTCAAAACGTTTGCTCTTTTTTTTTTTTTTTCAGATGTAGCAATAAAGAAGGAGATAACAACCCGCATTGCATGGATAGTAGCAAGATTCTCGAATTGGGTCTCCCTTCTTTGAAAACGATAGACCAAATGTTTGATGATTGCATAAAAAGTTTCCAACATAAGGGATTCCTTTAAAATATTCTCTGTAACCTTATGAAATATGATTGTATTCTGTTGCAATTCATAGTCACTAGATACTAAATAAACTAATTAATTGTTAATCGATGGGTAACCTTAAGTGTTCCATTTTTCTGCACTAGACATCTTAGAACTAGGCCTTGTGTGGTCTAGATGAATCAATTTGAGTTTAAGGTTAGATCAATGAAATTTTATCTTAGAATTAGGCCTCGACATTCATCCTTAATCCTTATTGAGTCATTGTTACTTTGCTTGCTTATATCCAAAGATACACATCCATACATGCCGACCGGTTCCGAGATTATCGGAACCTGTCCGATCCGTTAAGGAACCGGATCGGATCCAGTATATTTCTTCATCATTTGATAATATAAATGCATACAAATAATTGCTACACTTATGGAAATGGAAAAGCTAAATAAAAAAACATTAGTATTTAGCATTCTTCATAATTGATAATTATTATTTTGACGTTTTCTTCTTCTTGCTCGTCATAATGATTTATGAATTCGTCAACTGACACATCTCTTCTATTCTTACATTCTGATTCAAATAAATCTTTAAGTAACGTGAGCATGCATAATGAATCAGCAGATATACTACTTATGTATTCTCCAATAATTCGGTCACATGTTGAGAATGCCGATTCAGAAGCGGTGCTTGAAGCTTGTACCACATACACGTCTCTAGCCATTTTGGCTAAGATAGTGAATTGTGCTGCATTTGTCTTCCACAATTGTAAGACGTCAAAATTTTCTTCCGTTAGAAATTGATAATTCAGATAAATTTGCAACTCAGTCGACGTGCTAGTAGAATGTCATTTTCCCTTCAGTTTTTTTCCGGCCTAGCATCGTAAGCAAATTGATGCCTCTGCTTCTGGATTGAGCTTGAGGTTGTTCTTCAACAACCATTTGTTGTGACGATTCACTTGCCTGTTATTATAATACAACTGAAACATATTTTGGAAAGATTGCATTATAGATGTCTTTTGATCGTCAACAGCCTTCTCCAAAAATTTAGCATAATATTCAAAAAATATTTCAAATGAAGCTAAACATTGACTATGATCTAGTAATGTTGCGATGCAATGCACGTGTAAGATTTGTTCCCAAAATTTTATAACTTTAGTTTCCATTTCCATTGCACAACAAAAATATGCAATCCATCATCATCTCTAAATTCTATAAGCTTATCAAACATGTTGAATACTAAGGGAAGAAAATTAACAGAAGTTGGATAAGTAACACCGGAGAAGCTTTTCGTCGCTTCTTTGAAAGTATCTAACAGTGATACACAATTCTCAACAATTTCACAATCCTTATCAGTCAAATAAATACTTTCATCGGTATCATGTATTTGATATGAATTATAAAATGCAGTTAAATATCTTTGTAAGGTAACATAGCATTCAACATATTATACAACGAATTCCACCTAGTTTCTACTGGTAATGGAAAAAGAAGATGATACAAACCATTATATACACATAATGTCTACAAGTATTGAATATATATTTAGCAATTACATAACCAGTATTGAAAATCAGATTTTCTATGTGTTTCATACAAGGGTGGTAGAATGGTGTGGATCCTGGTGGCATTTTGATGAATCATAACAATATAGAAATGCCCATTTCTATTATTCTTAGTAGTTTTTTTTAATTATCTTCTCTTATGTTATTCTAATTTATTGGAATTTGATTATGTTGCTTGGTTCTTTAATTAGATAAACCTTCTTTAGAAATGGACCCATAACATAGGCAGGATAGGGTATCAATTCCTACTTTATTGTTTTCTCGTGGATGACTATTGGTCTCAATATCAAATTTTTATGGAGAACAAGTTCCTAGTCTTTTTGCCTTTCTTATTTCTAGCACTAGGCTGTATGAAAAGTTCTATCTTGATCTGTTTCTTTTGACTGTATCATACAAAGGTACCCTCACATAGGCAAGATTTGTGTCAAGATGATTTTTAGTCAAGAAAAATTATGATTGTATATTACTATTTATATTAATTTGTGTTAAGCTGTTTACCCAGCCGCTTTCTGTCTGGTTTAACTGTCATTTGAAAATCTTGTTTGATTATGTACATCAGTTTCAGAGTTTAGTTGGATAGTGCCACTAATCGAAATATCTTGGTGTGGACCCTCTTTGGACAAGTAATGAAACATGCTTTTTATTCCTCTATACGGACTAGGAGTTTAATTCTAACTTTTAAAGACAAAGAGAAGGGTTAAATCTAAAGAGGTTTCACTCTGTAACAATATTTCATGAATTGATCGTTTGCACGAGTAACAGGCTATACTTGGTGTTAGTTCATTTTAACAAATAAATGGTTGTGTTTCTTGGATTTTTCAACTATTTAAAAACTTTTATGCTTTTGTTTCTTTTTTGATTGTATTTCTTCTCTTCAGTATTAGGATAACTCCAACTCATTTCCTTAGATACTATTGTTGTGCCAAAACACTTGAAAATAAAGTATAAACATAATACACACCCAGCGAATATCAAAATTTACGTGGTTCGGCAATTGCCTACGCCCACGGGAGCAAACACAGATTTATTGATATATTCACAAAAATTATAGAAATATTCTCGGATCCACTCAAAGCTTACATATCATATTCAGAAGCTAAACAGATGAGGGATAATTTTCAGAGATGGTTTGAGGTGTATTTATAGGTGCTCTAATCCTTCGGAAGTGATCATGATCTTGGTTTTTGCTTCCTCCATTTTTGACTTGATTCAAGCCTTCAAATCTAGGGGGAAGGAAACGTGAAACTATATAGCCACCTTTGATACAGTGTATCTGGAAAGAGCCACCTCATGCAACCACCGTCCAATATTTTGAAAATCTGCCATCTTTCAACAATCTCCACATTGGCGGTTTTTCGTCAATATGGGATGCCTCCTTCAGTACTCCATTAGGCGCCAGATACTTGATACTCGATTAATGTTGATCAAGTCTAAGTAGCATTGAAACTTGATCACTGTCACCAACTTTGTTAACACATATGCAGGATTATCTACAGTCCCAATTTCATGAGTAGGGCATCTCATTCTTCTACTATTTCCAGAACAAAGTGGTTGTTGCGAATATGATGAACTATGTTCCTTGCTTAAACATATGAGCCTCTGGGCTGTTGTAGAAAATCTCAGTATTTTTCTAATGAACATGGTTCTTTGCCAGACATATGGCACTCCGACTGTCATAGAAAATCTTTGTATTTTTCTGACTGATATCCAAGTCTTCATCAAATTAGGCAACCAGAAGCCTTATGTGATCGTCATATGTTCTGTCTCTGTAGTAGACGAATCAACTATGGACTTTAGAGTAGATCTCAAACTCATTAGTATTCCTGCCATGATTAGCACATAACTAATAGTTGATTGACGCTTTCCAAGATCACTAGCATAATCGGAATCGATGTATCCAATTAGACGATTGACCATTGTCTCGTCTTTCAAAACAATCATTTTCTTTCATTTTTGGGAGGTGGAACCACCTTCCAAGTTTTATTATGATGAAGCGATTGCATTTTTTCATTCATTGTCATCTTCTACGTGGTCTTTTCCAAACTACAAACAACTTTTTCGTAGTTCCATAGAATATCATCTTGAAGAACGAACACTAGCATATCAGTAAACCAAACATGTTTCTGAATACATCTCTTCGGTCTAATGGTAGCAACATACAGTGATGCTGAATATGGTATCTCCATTTCAACGGAGTATCCATTATGTTCTGGAGTTATGGGAATCACGAACTCCACCTGCAAATGAGAACTCCGATCTTGGTTCTCTTTCTCTGACTGTTTTTGGTTACGGATTTGCCAAAGGTAAAGTTTCGGCTCACGAAAATCTTCTTTGACTCAGGGTTCCATAGACTGAATGTCTTCACTCCATCACTGAAGTCCAAGAAAGCGGCTTTCTCGGCTCTAGGTTCCAGCTTGGATTTTGTGACGTGAAAGTAAGCATGACACCCAAATATATGCAGCGGATCATAAAATGGGTTGTAGCCATACCTCCCTGTGAGTTTTTTCGTCTAGTACAGAAACTTGTAGCCTGTTGAAGATATAAGAAGCATATGACAAGGTTTATGCCCATAATCTTTCTCACTTCAGACTGGGATAACTTGCAGCGGATTAGAGTACAATTCATCCATTCTGCTACACCATTCTCTTATGGCGTGCCTGGTACGATGAAATGTATGACTATCCCTTCATTCTGACAAGTTTTCTGAAATGTATCTGAATTTCATTCTCCTCCATTATCCATTATTGATAAGTGTATTTTATACACTTATATTTCCTCTTATTTTGCATGGTTTAGTGTTAGTTTTCTATCAGAATTACACTTTTGGTCTTGTTCTGTGTTGTTTTGCAGGAATCCAAGAAATTAAGCATTTTATTACTAAAAGATGATGATAAATACATAAATGTGACAATAATTCAAATTGGGACGCAACGATGAAATAATCATGCACCGGGACATGTCAATTGGCAAGGAAATATTATATTATATTCTAATATAATATAATATATATGGGTTATGGAAGGATAAGGAGAAGGAGGAAAGATATTGAAATAAAATAAGAGGGGATACACGCAGATAAGGAAAGGGAAGAAAAGAGGGCAGTAGGCAAGCGATAAAAAAGGGAGGGAGGTACAGATTAAAGAGGAATTGGAAGGAGGAATTAAAGGGGAGAATTCACGAAAAGTGAAGGGACGAAAAAGATTTCTGAACAGAAACTAGAGACGCACGAAAGAAAAGACGACCGAGGGCTAAACCAAGAAGGGGAGGAGATCATTCGAGGCGGTGCGCTTACAACGAAGGGTAGAGATTTTGACAACGGATAAGACGACGGCGACTACCGGGGACGGAGGGCCATCTTCATATTCATTTGAATATCTCTTCCCTTATGTTTATGATGATTAAAGACATGTCTATGTGTTTATTTAATGTATTTATGAACTAATTTATTATTCTAGAGTTAGACGGATCTTGACTTGAAGTTTATTTGGATTTTCATATGGTTTATTTATGTTTTCCTGTTCTTAATGCTTTTAATCTACTGGCCATGGATTGAATGATTCCATATTCGTGATCTATCACTCGGGAGAGGGGGTTGTGAATAGGAAAGAAGGAATTCGTATCGTGGTAGTTATATTGTTCGGAAGGCCTATAACTCCATAGAAGTCGTCAAAGGAATTACTGCGCTTTTACAATTGTTTGATAATTAATCTTAGATAGGGATATCAAGATTAATGTTAGATAATTACTTCTGCTTAACACCCGGGAGGGGGAGTAGAAACAAATAAGAATTCTCGGCTAGTAAACTAGGAAAACACGACATAGTGGATAGTTGAGTGAAGTCGAACCTCTAGAATCCGTTCTCATTGATTTTCTCCACTTAAATTACCATCTTGTTAATCTTTTATTCTATTTTCGTAGATTAGTTTAATAAATATTGCTCTCGATTATCTAAATAAAGTCGAGACTATTCTAATTACAGTACTTGGTGTAACTTAATTTTCAATCCCTGTGGGTTCGACATCCGTACTTTCAAATTCCTATACTAAAACTTGACACCGTACACTTGCGGTACGTTTCACACGCATCAAGTTTTTGGCGTCGTTGCCGGGGAATGATATAATTTTGTTTACTGATACTGTTACCAAGTAGTCTTGATTTTAATTTAGAATTTTATTTTGTTTTTCTTGTGAGGTACTTGGAGATGTTTCATCAGCAAGTTTCCACAAGCTTTGCCCAACAACCGTATGAACCATTCTATGCAGCTTGGGACAGATTCAACCACGACTTTTCAAACTACGCTCCTCTTCAATCTTTCTACAGTGGATTGGATGCAGACACACAAGAATGGGTATTTAATGGAGCTTTGGCAGCTGGTAGTCCCATATATTGTAGAGATGATGACAGGGTGCACCTGTTTAACCATATGGCGAATTTCGACTATCAGTGGCACTTTGATCCTTCAATGCTGGGTTGGAGTCACCAATATCCACCAGGGCATCATTACCCTCATTTTACACACCAACCATTCGATCATCAAGCAGAGGATGAGTATAGTTCTGATAAAGTCTCTAAGTTGGAGGATAGTTTGCGCAAATTCTGGCCATCATTTGACCAAAGATCGAAAATGCCACCAGAAGTAGCCTTGAGCAGCTGATAGAGACATTTGTTCAAAGTTCGACATTGAGGCTTGACAAGAATGAGTCGAGGCTTGATACGATTGAGGGTCACATGAACAACATGGGTGCTACAATGAAGTCTCTTGAGGTGCAAATTGGGCAGCTTGCTAATGCCATGAACAACCAACAAAGAGGATCATTTCCTAGCAACACCGAAGTGAACCCAACCAACCAAGTTTGGGAGAGTGATCCTACTCATGCGGAAGATTCAAGGGAATATGAGCATTTTCAAGTGGTTGAGCCTACTGTGGAAGAGTTATCTGATGAAATCCCGCGTCAAGATGAGCCTAGCGTGACGTTGGAAGATGAGCATATTTTTGAAAATAGTGAGGAGCACTCATCGATGGTGATGTCCTATATGCCATATGTGGATCCGTTCTTCCCATTGATGCCAACTTCACCATATTACGTCCTCCACGAGATGAAGCCAAGCTTAGAATCTTTCTCCCATGCTTATCAATTTTCGAAGGACGTTGTTGGAGCGACGAGCGTTAACTGCCACTATCTTGCCAAGTTTGAGGGCATACACAACCAAGACCCACATGTAGTGTCATATGATACTTACTATGGGCGGAAGCCGCTATTTGATGGTTGCTTCGCATAGTCTGGCTGACGACTTTAAACAAAGCGCTTTTCGGGAGGCAACCCGAATCCTGTATCCTTATTTTATTTTATTTAAAAAAAAAAAAAAACAAAAAAAAAACAAAATTGAGATGCCGTAGGACAGGCGTAACTACGCCTCCTTCAAGGCGTAATTACGCCTGTCAAATTTCAGAAAAAAAAAATTTGCCGTAGCGTAGGCGTAACTACGCCTGTTTTCGGCGTAGTTACGCCTACCATTTTTTTTTAAAATTTTTCAAAGCCGTAGGCGAGGCGTAATTACGCCTCTCCAGCGGCGTAATTACGCCTCGCGTATTTTTACGCCTCTTCCACTCAATTTTTCAATTTCGATTTTTTCTCCTCAATATCTCTTAATTATGCTATCCCACCTCTAAAGTCCATATTTTTATCGATTAATTGCAGGTTTTTTTGGAGTCTATTGGTGCAAGGAAGCAAGTTTAGGGGGGTTGCATCAAAGTGGTCTAGCTTAGCCAACCAAATCAAAAATTCTTCATCTAAGGGTTGGGTCTATACTGATGCGGAGGTCCCTATCATCATCTTCTCACCATACCCATGAGCATGAGATGGGCGACGATTACTGACGATCGTCGTCGCAGGTAGGTGTGTTGTCCCTTATTTTATATGTTGTATGGTACATTGAGGACAATGCACGATTTTAAGTTTGGGGGGGTGTTTAAACATTGAAGATGTTTTGTTTCCTGGATTCCTATGTGTGTTTTGTTTTGTGTTTTTTTTTAGTCAATTTTTTGTTCTTTTTGTGTCATAAGTCGTGATTTGAAGTAATTGTGAAGGCCGATGATGAAGAATTGAGCTTATTTGTGAAAATTTAAAAAAAAAATTTGTTCACTTTGCTCTTGAGTTTCTCATATTCATGCACTAGAGACCATGACCATTTGACCAATTAAAGTTGATTTGAATGAACACAAATATGATATAGGCAATTTTTGATAATATTTTGGGCCTTTATTCATTGATATAAATTTGTCATAGTAGCCCCTTTGAGCTTAAACGTAAAAGAATGAGGATTGAATTGTTGCAATATATTTTATAATCTCATTCAAATTTGTTTCTTATATCACCTTGGTTTTGAGATACCATTTGAGCACATTGGTCAAATCATATAAGTTATTTGTGAATTGAGAATAGTCTAGAACTTGCTTTAGTACCCTTTGAGGCGAAATACGGATGTTATGTGGCTTAAGAATGATTTAGGCAATTTTTGATTCGTTTGAGCCTTTGAAGCCACCAAATGACATCATTTTTATCCCTAGCTACCCTTTTGAGCTTATTGAAAATCGAATGGCATGTGCTTAGGCACATAATAACCTCCATTCGGCATCATTTCAAAATCCCACATCGACCACCTTGTTGAAAGCTTATACACTATTTTCTACCCTCAAGTGAGTAAGACCCGTATTGCACTTTAAAATTTCAAATATCCCCCATGTTCCTCATTGAAAAAATAGAAAGGGGATAATAATGAAAAAAAGGGCATGGATGCATAAAAATATGTTGAAGAGGTGGAGAAAATAGTGATGGAAAGAATGAGAAAATAATGAGGTGAATGATGAGGCGGATGAGAAAAGAGGGTGAATTGAAAAGAAAAAAAAAATGATGAATCATCAATAGAAGGAATCGAAATTGAGATGAGAGTGCGCAACATGGTTATATATGACTTACTCTCTTGCTTTGAATATCCAATCTTTTTTATTGAAGCCATGAGCCGAAGCTTACGTTACAAGCCTATTAAGACCTATTGACCGAGCCACATTCGTCTAATATACTAGTGGAGAAGGTTACGAATAGTAAGCTTATGGACACTCGAGAAACACTTGTAATGCATATGGTTTTGACATTCACACACGCACATCTCATTACTTTGATTTGATGCATTGTTCACTATTTGTCAAAGTTATACTCCTTTTTATGAACAATGCAAATGAACCAATACACCTTGCAAAGTCCTATTGATTTGTGTGAGTAAAGATTGCTTTAATGGTTAAATGGAAGTGGTGACACACACACTTGAGAACTCTTGAGTAGACCGATATGCATACTTGACTTAAAATTTTTAGACAATTGAACTTCGAGGCCAATTTGCAATTATAACATTTCATGACTTGCGTTAATAGTGTGTTTTCTTTTTCTCTTTTATTTCTTAGTCTTTTTCTATTTCTATTTTGCTCGGGACTAGCAAAAGTTTAAGTTTATGGGGTTTGATAAGTGTATTTTATACACTTATATTTCCTCTTATTTTGCATGGTTTAGTGTTAGTTTTCGATCAGAATTACACTTTTGGTCTTGTTCTGTGTTGTTTTGCAGGAATCCAAGGAATTAAGCATTTTATTACTAAAAGATGATGATAAATACATAAATGTGACAATAATTCAAATTGGGACTCAACGATGAAATAATCATGCACCGGGACATGTCAATTGGCAAGGAAATATTATATTATATTCTAATATAATATAATATATATGGGTTATGGAAGGATAAGGAGAAGGAGGAAAGATATTGAAATAAAATAAGAGGGGATACACGCAGATAAGGAAAGGGAAGAAAAGAGGGCAGTAGGCAAGCGATAAAAAAGGGAGGGAGGTACAGATTAAAGAGGAATTGGAAGGAGGAATTAAAGGGGAGAATTCACGAAAAGTGAAGGGACGAAAAAGATTTCTGAACAGAAACTAGAGACGCACGAAAGAAAAGACGACCGAGAGCTAAACCAAGAAGGGGAGGAGATCATTCGAGGCGGTGCGCTTACAACGAAGGGTAGAGATTTTGACAACGGAGAAGACGACGGCGACTACCGGGGACGGAGGGCCATCTTCATATTCGTTTGAATATCTCTTCCCTTATGTTTATGATGATTAAAGACATGTCTATGTGTTTATTTAATGTATTTATGAACTAATTTATTACTCTAGAGTTAGACGGATCTTGACTTGAAGTTTATTTGGATTTTCATATGGTTTATTTATGTTTTCCTGTTCTTAATGCTTTTAATCTACTGGCCATGGATTGAATGATTCCATATTCGTGATCTATCACTTGGGAGAGGGGGTTGTGAATAGGAAAGAAGGAATTCGTATCGTGGTAGTTATATTATTCGGAAGGCCTATAACTCCATAGAAGTCGTCAAAGGAATTACTGCGCTTTTACAATTGTTTGATAATTAATCTTAGATAGGGATATCAAGATTAATGTTAGATAATTACTTCTGCTTAACACCCGGGAGGGGGAGTAGAAACAAATAAGAATTCTCGGCTAGTAAACTAGGAAAACACGACATAGTGGATAGTTGAGTGAAGTCGAACCTCTAGAATCCGTTCTCATTGATTTTCTCCACTTAAATTACCATCTTGTTAATCTTTTATTCTATTTTCGTAGATTAGTTTAATAAATATTGCTCTCGATTATCTAAATAAAGTCGAGACTATTCTAATTACAGTACTTGGTGTAACTTAATTTTCAATCCCTGTGGGTTCGACATCCGTACTTTCAAATTCCTATACTAAAACTTGACACCGTACACTTGCGGTACGTTTCACACACATCAATTATCAATTATCAGATCTGAGCCTCTTAATCTTCCTTTCGGTCTGGGTTTCGATCATCTTCTTTTAGTTGAGCAAGATGTCAAGTCATATTCAGGTCGGTTATGCGGTTCCGACAAAGTCAGGTCAGTTCTAAGTTTCTGACAAATTCAGATTGGTTCTGCGGTTCCGATGATGCAGACATATTTAGAGTCGATTCCGTGGTTCCAATGATACAAATAGATTTAGAGTCGGGTCTGTGGTTCCGACAATGCTGACAGGTTCAGAGTCGGGTGGTTCCGACAATGCTGACAGGTTCAGAGTCGGGTCTGTGGTTCTGACGATGATGACAGATTTACAGTCAGGTCTGTTGTTCAGATGATTCTGACAGATTTAGAGTCAGTTTAGTTCTTCCGACGGTGCAAATAGATTTGGGTCGGTTCTACAGATTCGACAGTGCAGGCCGATTCAGGTCGGGTTCTGCTGGTCTGATGGTGCAGACAGATTCAGGTCGGTTGTACGGTCCGACAATACAGACCAATTCAGATCGAGTTCTGCAAGTCCGATGCAGGCAGATTCAGGGTCGGGTTCTGCGATTCCGACAGATTCAGACACTTGTTAGATCAGGTTCACTCCCGTGCGACCGGTTCATCTGGCTTGGGCTGGACCTACTGACATAGTTCCACTCATCAGTTGTCATATCCTTGATACCATATGTACTTCATAATGTCACATGCCAAAGTTGTTGGTCCCGTCAAATTTCTCCACCTCGAACTTTGCATTTGATATCCATTACTTTGACTTTTTCTTTTCGGTAGCTATTGCAAAAACAGATGATACCGTTGTGTCCGGAAGGGTCGAAATATTGGGGAACCAGTCCTGGAACGCTAAAAAAGGACGAAAAATTAATCGAACTGGGTTAGGTGAATAGAAACCGAGTCGCATAAATAGTGTGGTGAACAGTTGCTACAGTCAGTAGAATGCTACAGTGACGTCTTCTTCCACCGATTCTCTGAAACTTTTTCATTGATTTACGATTTTGCCACCGCCTTCGACCGATATTTTCCGTTGCTTCCTATATCCAAAAATTGCAACTGCTGGTGTTTCGGACTCCTAACGAACAGACAAATCTAGTGATATGATCAGCATTATATTTCGGACACTTTCAATTTTGGATTTTTGCACGCAACCTAGGCTCTGATACCATTTGTTGTGCCAAAACACCCGAAAATAAAATGTAAACATAATACACACCCAATGAACGCCAAATTTTACGTGGTTCGGCAATTGCCTACGCCCACAGGAGCAAACACAGATTTAATGATATATTCACGAGAATTACAGAAATATTCACAGATCCACTCAAAGCTTACACGTCATATTCAGAAGCTAAACAGATGAGGGATAATTTTCAGAGATGAGTTTGAGGTGTATTTATAGGTGCTCTAATCCTTCGAAAGTGATCATGATTTGGTTTTTGCTTCCTCCATTTTTGACCAATCCAAGCCTTCAAATCTAGGGGGAAGGAAACGTAAAACAATTTAGCCATCTTTGGTACAGTGTATTCTGGAAAGAGCCACCTCATACAACCACCGTCCAACATTTTGAAAATCTGCCATCTTTCAACAAGTAGGCCATATGTTTTGACATCTCCGAAGATACAATTAGATGAAATAATCAAGAATGTTTTATATTTCCTTCCCTTTGAACAAATGTGTATCAACATTTAGTTTACATTGCAAATGATATGTTTTAGGGATAAGTGGTGACCGTGGAAAATTAATGCTTGCTTCAGATCTTAGCGATATGCCATCCTGGAAGACTTGTGTTGTCAGGCTGCCTTGTAGCTTTATTGTATAATTCTTATCTTCTCTTTGGTTCATGTTTTAGATTTTGAATAATTTTTTGAGGCCCTCAATTTACAGCAAGCTGTTGATTTGTAGGTCATGACTATCTTATCAGATGTAGTTGGATGGGCTGCTCCAAATATGGTAAATGGTTTATGTTATACCTTGAATGAATTAAGGCATAACAATTGGGATGGAATGCACTTATGAGACCTTGTGATATATAATACCTAATATAAATAAAATACCCGAGGGAGGTCAAAAAACCACCTGGGAAGAGAATGGACAATACCCGGGAAGAGAAGGGACGCTATCCGGGAAGAGAATGGAAGCTATCCGGGAAGAGAAGGGACGCTACCATGGAAGAAAACGAAACCACGCGGGTAGAGAACGGATACTACCCGGGAAGAGAAGAGACACTACCTGCGAAGAGAAGGAAACCACCCGGGAAGAGAAGGGACACCACCCGGGAAGAGAAGGACACTACCCGAGAAGAGACACCACCCGGGAAGAGAAGGGACACCACCCGGGAATAGACCCGGAAAGAGAAGAACTAGGGCACATAATTTGATATGGAATTGGCACATGTACACACATGCATGATGATACCTCACATTTCATGTTCCAATAAAGAATCATGATGGACAAAAGCATGGTATAGGTAAATGCATGTCAGATGTCAGATTAAAAAATCATTACTTGGACTTTCTTTTCCTATATAAAAGAGGAGAATGATCGATGGTTAAATAAAAAAAGAGAAAGGAGACTTCATCAATGCTACATCAAAACACCATTTTTACCATTTTTCTCTTCACTTTAGTTACCCTTTTAATGTACAAAAATATCGTAACTCTTGGATATTATAGTAGAATTTATACTGGACTAGGTCCCGTGGTTTTTCCCTTATTTTGGGGTTTTTCACATAAAAATCGTGTGTCTGATTTAATTTCTGCTACATGGTAATTTTTTGAGTTAACAGTTTCGATGGAAACATTTATATTAGAGAGATTTTCTAAATTGGCCTCCTATGAATTACTATAATAAACTTTGGCAGTAACTTAAGTTATTTTTTAAAAATAACCTTAAGTTCCAAATATATCCTTTAAGTTAATGTTTTTAAAAGTAGCATTTAACTACCATTAATTAACTTATGTAGAAGCTTTTGATTATCACAAACAATGATTAATTTGATTTTATTTTTTTTGTTTGCAAATCGCCGATTTATGTGGACGGATTATGTAAAGATCACAACTTTATGAATGAGTTATATAAAGCAAAGATAACACCAATTTTATGAAGCAAAATAAAAAAATAAAAATTCATGATGAAATCAAACATATAATATGTTTTTTGCATTTTTTAAAATAAATTGATGCGATAAGAGCAATAACTTCACGTCACGTCTGGCGGAAATATTTTGAACAGTTTCTGAACTTTTGATTCGTGCAATTTTCGATGGTGAAGTTTTGGTTCTTTAGTGAAAGTAACATTAATTGTGATGATCTTGGGTTGAGTTATGTGTTGTATTTTTATTTATACATTTTGTGGTACAATCTATAAGTTTGTTATATAAAGAACTTAATGCACTAGATTTCTCATTGGCAAAGAGTCAAATGTTAGGCTCAACCCCTCCTTTGCAGGAGTTATGTGTACTGAGTTTGCCCCTTTAATAAATTGAATATATTCATTGGGGCCATTAATCAAAAGTAAATAATAATAATAATAATAATAATAGAAATTTAAGATGAATACAAAGGAATAATTCATTTTTTTTATGAGAAGTGCAATAAAAATTCCTGTAGTTTCATGTATCCACTCAAGACATATATATTTGGTGATGGCGAGTCATAAAAAAAAATCCCGCATATACTCCCTCACAGCATCTTTTAACTCTAAAAGAAATTAATCCACCCTTACCAAGTTAGACATGTTGGCGGGGCAGGAGGTGGTGTGGAGGAGAGGTATACCGAAAAAATAATTTCGTCACCTTTCTTGAAAACCTAATGTCGCTATATGACGTAAGGAGGGTAGAATTTTGTTCTACAGATGAAAATCAGAGGGGAAAATATCGGATCAAGAAACCTCTCAATTTTCAAATTTCTTTGTTTGGTTCTGATCTAAGGTTACCCTAAACACGAAAAATATTTCTTTCCACATTGATTCTCACCATTTCAAGTACACTCCAATTACAGCACTTAATTTGTCGCTAAAAGTAACACAAATTAACCACACGAAAGATTGTTTAAAAATGAAAAGAAAAGGGAAAAAATTTGAAGGGACCTTTCAAGAAAATTGATAATTTGTTCTTTGCCTCTTAACGCTCCCTGTCCCTGTCACTGAATCATCTCCACTAGACTTCTCCATTACTGCTTTAAGAGCTTCTTGTATAGAATCTACACAGTACTGATGATGTTGCTGCTCCTCAGGATCGTCTTCATTACTACTCTCTGATGATTCTTGATCATTTTCAGTGATGAAAAGTACATTCTTTAGTCGTCCCCCAAGCGTCGCAATTTCGGCTTTCATTGTCCTCAACTTCAATGACTTAAGGGTTTGGATTAGGTCTGATAAGAGATCTGGCCTGTCTTTGCAGCAGATTGAAGCCTTTATCAAGAGTTTACCTTCTTCGTCTAATGAATTATCCACTGTTAATTCGTTTATCTCTGTTGGGATTTGATTTGTTTCTGATATTAGAGAAGTTTGGCGCTTTAGGTCCTTCAAATGTTGGATTACTTCTGCTAGCAATGAAGCTTTATCTGTCTACAAAATAACAAAATATATATGTAATACTAAGTCAAGTATAAGCAATGGCCAACAGGATAATCGTCTTCTCTCGTCTGCCACCCTCTAATCTAAATTCCCTCTCGATCGTTTGCATGCACAGAAGTAAGGAAATACCATCAATCACATCGTCTCTTTTAAATATATTTCGTGAACCCTACTGCTTATTTTGACTGCAAATTTCGACAAAAGTTTTCCATGAAGGCATTTAACTGTTTTATTGTTTCTCTTTATTATATCTCATTGAGCGATATTAACGCTTGAACCCCTTTTTACGAACAGAGTAATTAACTTATATTCAACAACACAAAAACAAAGTAAAAGTAAAAAAAAATGGTTTATAATGAATCTGATTCTTGAAGTTTCAAAGAAGGATTTAGATAGAAGATCCTTGAACCCAGAAAAATTACGCAAAACAAAACTTAGAGTTTAATATTTTATGCATCTGGATAAACATGAAGAAGTATCACATGGTAATGATAAATGGAATAAAATTTGAATTTACTTTAGTTGTACTTGGGAGTAGACTTCTGAGCTTAGCCAGATGATTATTGATTCTTTCTCTGCGTCTCCGCTCAGCTTCACTGTGTGCCTTGGAAGCTAAAAGAGCCTTGGCATCCATTATTTCTTGAGCTGTAAGTTTCTGGAGCTCCACGTGGAGTCCAAACGGGTCGGATCTTGGGTGCATCACCTGCTCCAAAGGGTCACAAATGAACCTCAAGTGTTGATCAGGAAGTGGCTCCTCGTACCCAAATTGTAAGCCAGATGGCCTCCTATTGAAGAAACCTCCATAGCATGGTGGTGTTGGAGGGAGTAGGAACGTGTCGCAGTCACGGGTTGAGAAGTGGGTCGGGTTGAAGGAGTGATTCCATGGCAGGATTTGTGGTACTTCAGGGAAACTAAGTGTTGATGCCCCTCCATTCACAAGTCCTCCAGTGTATGCATCAGTGGTGTTTTGCTGATGCATCTGTTTCATCATAATCCCTCAATTTACAATTGGGATAGATTAAAGCACA
This sequence comes from Haberlea rhodopensis, assembly GCA_907163345.1. Taxonomy (NCBI): domain Eukaryota; kingdom Viridiplantae; phylum Streptophyta; class Magnoliopsida; order Lamiales; family Gesneriaceae; genus Haberlea; species Haberlea rhodopensis. The sequence goes on along the minus strand of CAJQUN010000002.1, from coordinate 6,411,840 downwards.
ATTTCTCACATACAGTATATCAAATATTATTAATTATATTCTTACAAGCATTCTTAAAAATATTTTATATATAAAGCTGGAGAGAAAAACAACTTTAGGGTTGTGTCAAAATCATATTCATGATCATTTTTCTTTTACATGAAGATGAAAACTAACAATGTGCGAAAAGTTCAGTAACAAGAACTTGGATTCTACTTCTCCAAGAGACAAAAGGGGACCTGTATGCATCAAAATTTAATCCACTAACACAGTGACTTCTTATATATATATAGCGTAACGAAAGTTATTTAGCAAATATATATAAACTAGTTTTTATTGGCACCGCCCAAAGCGCTGTGTTAGTGTTGGTCAATTTTTCCGTAATTTGATCGAAATACCAATTCAAATGAGTGACTTTAACAAACCTTTTTAAAAAATGACCATGCTTCTGTTATTGAATGGAAAAAAATAACCAAATGATTGGCTAACATTTTTATAACAAAAAAGATGCACATCTTACTATAAATTAAAAAAAAATTACATTTGAAGTTGTGCGCATCAACAACCAATTAAGATATATTTTTTTCTAGTCGTTTCAGACCAAACCTGCGCATCAACATAAAAATTTAAAACGTTAACCAAATGACTGACTCTAATTTTTTTAAAAAAACGATGCATATCTTACTATAAACTGAGAAAAAATTCCATTTGAAGTTGCGCCCATCAACAATCGATTAAGATATATTTTTTCCTAGTCGGTTCAGGTCAAACTCGCGCATCAACAAAAAAAATAATTATTTAACAAAAAAAATTGAACAAAAAAATAAAAATAATTTTCTGAAAAAAAAACATTTGTGATGAATAGTAATTTACTATTCATTAGAATAGTAATGAATAGTAAATCTCGATAAATATATATTGTATTACATATTTTCCATCTCATTGTTGGATGAGTGAAGAAAGAAAATGGGAAAGAAGTGGAAAGACATACCTTGATGGAGATATTTGTGGCACCTCAATTCTATCTTTTCTACTTCTTCTTCTTCTTCTGCCAAAGAACCTTTAATTTTTCTTTTTGTATCGTGTTTTGTTTGTATCTTTTTGGTTCCCCACCATATACTACAACAGTATATATCCCATCTTCTCCAGACTTAACATATATAGAGCATGGTGTGGTGTGTAAGTACTGTTAATCTTCTTTGCTTTCTTCTTACGGAACTCCGTTAATTTTCTCTCTCTCACTACGCATATATATTTCTATTAGCGTAGCTATCAGTGGAGAACTTTTGAGAGCGTGTACATTCGCTCATGTGTCATACATTATAATATGGCATATTGCTTAGTGATTGGTTCAAAGGCTATAATTGCACTCCTCCCTCAGTGCGCAGAAAGATAGAAAAACGGGTGGTAAACAAACAAAACATACTTATTGTTGCGTGAATCCATCGATCCAACACACACACACACACTACAAGTTAAAACTGAATAAAAATAAAGTGTTTTAATTCTGTTTTTGAGTCTTTATAAAACAAAAATGATAAAAAAAAGGAAAAAAAGAAGAGATGATTCGTTAACAACCCTGATATGCAAATTATACTTGTATATAAAGAAATATGATTCAAGGTTAAATAACCCAACCAACATTCTGAAAAACATTAATGGTTCAAGCTACTCACTGCTGTAGATTATTATTATAGTATGTTTTACTTAAAGTTATATAAAAGTTCTGATCTATTATTTAATTAAAATTAACCGTAAATATATGAAAAAGGGGATTTGTAGAGTTTGCCGTGGTCAAGCTTCCACGTTCTTTCACATTATGCACCATCATTTTCAATATGCAACCACGCCAAACCTTTGTGCTTCCCCCAACATCCATGCATGAAATCATTGTGTCTGCCCTTTACTTTCTTTATACATTTTGCCTTCATACAGTTTTCTGTTCCATTTGCAACAGTTTCCTCGGTTTCACACGTATTGGAGCCCATTTTTTGAGCACCTCGGACTAATAGAAATTCAGTTAGAAACACAAAATTATATATATCGTGAGTTACATAAGTATAAATCACTACATATATTTTTCGAGATATCCATGTATATTTGACGCATCCAAAATTATGTGATGCATATCTTGATATAGTATATGATTTTGAGTACTTTTTTTCTCTAACGACCCTTTCGACTTTATTGATAAAATAGTTGTACTTTATATTAAAATATAACTTGTATATTAAAATACGAAGAACATTTTTTATATTGCATATATAATTGATTCAATATATTATCATTACTCTTTAGATTGTGTAGTTGATGGAAAAATAAACTCAATCCTGATATTAATCTCCACGTTATTCAAATGGTGATGGACTAAATATTATTTTTATCAGATCTTTCTAAGTTTAATAAATTTTATTTAAATAACTGATAGAAAGTGGAACACCCACTACCTATTAAACAGGCCAAGAAGACCCCTTTGTTTGTCGGGTTTATGATGACATCAGTCTTACGCATTCATGACCATAAATTAAATGTGTTGCTTATATAATTAACTTCCGCTTAATAAACTCATGGCGTAATCATAATTAATGGGATTTGATTACCTTTTTAACTTCAAATCACATTTTAATTTAATAACTTGTTAAAGTGGTACTCTAACCCTTTTACAATAAACTCAACAATATACAATTATCCATGGTTATTATTTGAAAAATTGTGAGATTTATAGCAGGTTAGCACCCTATGCTAGTTAAATTATAGTAATTAATTATTTGAGAGGCCTATTTTTTTTTTTTTTGTGAACAAAAAAAAAAGATTATGCCTTAATTTAAAAAAGTAGTGACCTGTTCGGATTTTATTTCATTAGCATTATATGTTAGTTGTCACATTAAGTAATCTAGTGCCTCGCACATGAGAGACCTAATGAAAGTCGTAAAGGCTAAGTATATTTTGATGAATCTTCCATAAAATGAAAGCAGAACCCAAGAGCGAACTCTTTTGAAATATATCATTTGTGATTTAATACGTAACAGTTCATTTATTAAATATATATCTTAAAATTCAAGAATTTTATATGAATTACTGCAATATACGATATGGTCCACAAGTGAGAAAAGTGGAGTGTGATTTTCCAATTGAAAAAAAAAAAATATTAAATCTTTTTTGAAGTTTTGACAATTCCATAAAGTTTAAAATTAAATATGAGAATAAGGAATTGCATGACTGAGACACTTGATAATATCATTAGTGGACCATGAAAAATCTAAATCCGATCATCTCAAACCTAATTAATTACTTTGATTCGTTGGAAAGTGAATAACTAGCTCACACTCAGACTTAGATATTTTCTCCTAGTCAAAGAAAATGTACACTTTTCATTAGATTACATCTACTTGGTTGAACATTTGTGGGGATTTTCGCAGTTGTAAAATTACATTAATAGATTTGAAATACAGCAAAACATTTAATATGATTAAGAGCTTGAGCTCTAGATTTATATAAATTTCAAAATTAATCCTATCGAATATTGATTTTTATAATATTAGTATCAAATTTTTATAAACTAATCAAATATAGTCTCACAGAAATAGTGTTAATAAAAAAATACTTTTTTAATCAAAAATAGTCTAAAACTTTTGTTTTTAATCAATAATATTTTCAAAAAACCTATTTTATGTTATCACTTTGTATTTTTATTTTTATTTTTACCCTCTACTCTTTTCCGATATATGATCGTACATACGCACAAGCTAGCAAGTTCGAAATCAAGAATCCCAGCTCTTAATTTTTCCTCATAATTAGAATCATACTTGTCAAAATCAAGAGTTGAATATAATTCATATTAGTACAAGTCATGGTTCGTGTCCACTATTTTGTGGAGTCAAATTAAATGATTAAAATCTACTAAGAAAAGGATGCTGTCTTAGACCAATACATGTGAACAGTAAATCCATTCCTTAAAAATAAGAATGTAAAGAACATTATGCTCCGATAGTCCCACATTGGCGGCCCAGCCGAAAGTAATTACTGGTGGCGATTGATGATGTTCAGTCACTTGAGGCATGCGGTATGGAATCGAAAAGGAAATTTCCCAATCATTTAAAACTTTTATTAACAATCTAAATATTTTATTTTTATATATAATTCTTGCTAAATAACTCAATTTCGAGTTAAATTTCTAGAGTTTGAGAATAATTATCATATTTAGGAACAATATGATAACGAGCTTATATTAAAATTGTTAAGTATTCTAATACATTTTTATATTGCAATTTGAATTTGTTTTAGAATAATTTGTAGTGCTTGAAAGCTGAGTGGAATATCAAATATGTATTAAAATAATTAGAATTTGGTACCATATGATGGTGTTACATATAATAATCATCATTTGTCTATTTTATTTTTATTCAGTTCTCATGCTGACTCGAAATTTAATAAGTGATAATTTAAATTTGGATAACATGTTTAGAATATTTTGGGGTATATTCTGAACAGTGGAGATCAGATTTGAGTATCTTTGGATGTGTGAATAATTTCAAAAATTATGGCTGAATTTAGAGAGCAATTTTTTAAAATATTGGTTGAAAATTTTGTGTGCTTTTGGTAGAGATTTTTGAGATTTCTTGATTATAAGATATGATCTCATGATTTTGTTTCATTAATTAACGAGTGCATTCCTTCATTAGAAGATTTTAACCTAATTGATGCACTTTCCTATGATGAAGGATTTCTTCGACACATTCCTTTGGTGGAGAGTCTGGGTCTTCACGTTCCTCCCTTCTTATTTGAAGTTTTGAATGAATTCTTCGGCACATTCCTTTGGTGGAGAGTCTGGGTCTTCACGTTCCTCCCTTTTTATTTGAAGTTTCGTCCTCGAAACTTGAGTCGGTTTCATATTGGAAATGATAGGGTACTTACCCACGTTTGATCCTTCGCGAATATTTGCCTGCCACGAATGAGAATCGATCGATTACCAGATTTTCTTTTGGTTCCCAAGTGGCTTTCCTATCCGTATGGTTTGACAATTAAACTTTGACATTTGGAATGGTCATTTGCCTCCACATTTGGTCCTTTGAATCCACGATTCAGATGGTGATTTCTTCATATTTCAGATCTTCGCTCAAATTCCCTTGAACTACTAGGGGTTCTGCTTCGAGAACACGATTGGGGTCGACAATGTATTTCTTAATTTTGATACATGGAAGACAAAATGAATTTTCGATAGGTTGGGTGGTAGTATTATTCAGAAGGTCAACGTTCTTATCTTTTCTAAAATTTTAAACGGTCCTTAACATGTTGGACTCAACCTTCTTATCTTGTATTGTAGGATAACACTCTTCATAAACTTGGTCACCAACTTCAAACTCTATTGGTATTCGTATTAAGTCTGTCCAGCTCTTTTGACGTTCTTGTGCTAACTTAAGTCGCTCTCTAATGCTTGCAACTTTGTTCACGGAGGCTTGAACGAGTTCAAGTCCTTTGATGGTCTTCTTGCTTACTGCGTGTCAACATGGGAGTAATCGATATTGTCTAGTCTCTTATATCTAAGCTTAACCATTTTGTAGCCTTCCCAATTTGTCCATAGACAACATGGATTTTCTTTCATTGACCTTGCCATAATATACGTCTTCTTCTTGATTTGGATATCTTAGTTCAACATTATGTTGTTGTAGTCAACTAAGTATGTTGTTTAGCTAACCAAATGGTTTCCAAATAGTGTCGAATTCCACCATGATCAGCCAAATTAGATTCACGTTAAAACACTTATACAATATGCAGTCCCGATGTAAGTTATGCATCCTTAAAGTTCTGTTGGAAAAGGTTGTCACTCTATAGGGTTCACCAAGCCTAAATGATTTAAGAAAATCGTAGACAATTTCATGAAGATCTAAGTTTGTCAATAAAATAGGGGTGCTTATCGGGCCGGGTCAATCCGAACTCGGCCCGAAACCGGGCCGGTTAGTCCGGTCCGAAACCGGAACCGGACTAATCGGTTCCGGTTCGCCCTGGAACCTGTAAGATACCGGTCAGGGGCGGTTCTACCGTTCCGGAATCGGTATCTTACCGGTTCCGGACTTAACGGATCCGGTTCTGGGTTGAACCGGAACGTGATCCGTTAATTTAAAAAAAAAAAATTGATTTTTTTTTAAACTTTAGATAAATATATTTGAGGTTAGTTTACAAACAAAAAGGTTCATCAGCTCAATTGGTTAGAGCTTTAGAGTAGAAGACAATGGTCGAGTGTTCGAATCCTCCAAGCAACAATTCTCTTGAACCGGTCCAACCCGAAACCGGTTGAACCGGAACCGGATCCGATCCGGTTCCTTACCGGATTGGACCGGTTCCGAAATTCGGGGAACCAACGAGTTCAAAAGAATATCATAAATAAAATTGAAGAGAGACAAATAATTTCATTGATCGAAATAAATTTTATCGAAATTCAAAAGAATTATTGAAATATTGGAAATGAATTTCTAATATTCTTAATTAATTCTAAGCGATTAATCTATTCTTGTCGAACCAAAAAAAATTACAAGTATACATAACTAAGAGGAGATACATCATATCTTATATGTCCTAATAATGTATAATATATCGTTATTTATGTTTTAAGAATCTAAATAGGAAGAAAATCATAGTCATCCAAGTGCTCGACTATTCGAGTTTGCCCAATATTTCACTTGAAATAAAGTTTCTTGGAATTGAGTGAATTTTTTACTTTGGTTGGATAAAATTTTAGGGGATATAATAAAAATAATAATAATAATAAGAAAAGACGCAGCTTGTGAGGTAGAGGCTAAGGAGCCACCCCTTTATAAGTGGGCTTGGTCCTTTCTGGTTTGATAATTCTCAAGGAAGCCGAGGAAGCACTAATATATGTATCGCCAAACAAACCCACATCTATATTCATATAAAAGTATGAATCAAATGACAAAGTTTTTCAATATGAATTAACAACTTTGTTCTTTTATTCTATAACATCCAACACAAATAAAAAATAATTATGAATATAAATGTAAAAATATAATACCAACAAGAGATATAAAAGAAAAAATCTAATTCAGGTTACTTTGCCCTTGAGTTGCTTGTATTAAGCTCCCAAAGCCTCTCTATTTAATTCTATTCAATTTCGTAACTTTCAAAAGTAAGTATCAATCAATTCTCTATTTCACTAAACTTAACGGAATTTCAGGTTGAACGGAGTTTAATGAAAATGTAAAAGCCTTTTTCGTTGCAAGGCATCTATAAATAATCGAAGTTCATTGTTTTGCCAGGAGCTATTATTTATACACTCCACAAATTGTTAAATGCGCCTCACTTTGATTTTTTGTATTAATAAATGGACATTGCTATTACTTTTTTATTCTATAACAAATTTTTTTTTTTATTATTTCAAATATATTAATGAGAATACAAAATGAATGCCTGATACTTTTACTGGTACATATAGAATAGATATGAACGTTAAAAAAAAAATCAAAATGGTAATTGTAACTTCTATTTAGCATTCAAATCAATTAACTCTTAACTTAGAGCATCAAAAAACACAACCACCATTAAGATATATGAATAACATTCATGTCATGAATATAATTTTGGGAAGTTTGAAGATTAATCAATATTAAATACAAAATTAATGGTGAATTATTTCACTAATGTATAATTCTGAGTTATTCACAGTTAATTTTTTATACTTTTTCATTTAATTCCATAACTATTAATTCGATATAAAATAACTTAATTAGCATCTATAAAGCAATTTATGTTGTATTTTACTATTATAAATTTATGATTTTAACTACTACTATTCTTAATTTATTTATTATTAATTAGGATGTGCAATCTAACGTTATAGTTTTGTAATTTAAAAGTGATTTAACATGAAAAAATAAGAGGTATGAGTCAATCCTTGACAATTGACAACAATATTAAAAGTTTTATGTAATTTTATTTAAGTAACTTATACCAAACAAAAATAAAAATTATTTTAGCTTCACCTCCACTTAAAAAGCAGAAATAACTAATCATTTCAAATATTAATAATTACTAAGTTTATTTTCATAAATTGAAAATTTTAATTAAGTACCAGATAAACCAATATTATAATTTTATCTTTTGAATTTATAATTATATATAATTTAACAAATACTCACGTGTGTCGCACATACTTTTGTACTAATTAAAAATAAAAACATTCAAAACACTACTATTAGATGAAAAGTTATATGCGGACTTTCACTTCTAAACTAACCAAAGTACTTTGCCTTTTTCATGAGCAATAACACAAGTTTTTAGTACAAAATGCCAGAAATTATACCACAGAGTTTTCAATTACTCTAAGTGTCGACTGATCTTTGTATCCTATGCATCTTTTTTAGCTGAAGGGCCAAATTTACAGGTTTCATATGTTTTTTTGAAATTTAACAAGGCAAAAAGAGATGAATCCTCAAGCTACCATTTTATCGTCTCCTCCTGTTTGTGCATGAGCTCTGCTTCTTAATTCTTCAAAAGCCTTCATGCTTTCTGCATCAAAGCCTCCAGCAAACTGAAACGAATTTCAATTGTGTAGTTAAGCTAAAGTCGCAAACATGTTTGAGGCTAAATAATCATTTTTTAATGGTTATTGTTTAAAAATAATTTCTCTATGTGAAACAAAAATCGGGCTGAATGCTATTGATATTTTCATATTTGAGCTTAAGCTCGGGATGACACATAGCCTCGAGAATGTTACCTGATGCACACGGAAAGCAAACCGAACCCCTTGAAGAATCAAGAACTCTCTATTGGGCTCCTTCTCAGGTTCATTCATAGCATCTAGCTCAGTTGCAACACGTTTCATGTATTTCCTCGCCAACTGTACCGATGAAAGCTTGATCTGCATACACGTAATCCATTTACATGTGATCACTCACCGTTCATGCGGTCAATATGCGACTTTTTCCCAATAACCACTAAAAAGTTGGCCTAATTCAATCATAAATATACCTTTCCTACTACACCCGTATCGAGCAACCAATCAACAGGAATTCCAAATTCCTTGTACCGTGACATGGCCATGTCACGTGTGCGCAAAAGGGCATACACACTTTGCTCCACCCTGTACATATGAGACAGAGTACACCTTAAATATGCCAAACTGTAACAAAGCATACTGAAAGGACAAAGTAGAAGACCCATCGGCCTTTTCTAAAGATGTAAGTTTCATTTAAAGAAATATACTGTCAGTCTCTCCTCTTGACTGGATTCATGGGTTTGGCCTTGCTTTTAATTGATATATATACAGTATAAGTCAACATGGGAACACTTACTTTTCGAGTAACTTGTACATCTTCTTTAAAGCAGCTTCACAAGAAAGAGTAGGATCATCGACAAATAATGTCACTTGCTTCTCCAATTTCATCAGGTCTTGATACTCAAACGTTGCCTCTCTTAAGGCATCGGCTTTCCCTTCTGGCCAATCAAAATGCTTGAGCACTGCTCGTTCATCAACCTAGAATGGAGATTTGAATGAGAAAAACTGTAAGAGAATTGTGCAATATATTTTCTAGAAGTTGTAAGAGTCGTGGTTAAATCAGCTTAATGGTATGGACGAAGAGGTGTACCAGGAAGGACAGTTCATCATCTAGCCAGTTCACGAAAGTCACCAAATCGTCTACATTGGTAAAGGAAGCAGCACGAACTTCAGTTGCCAGCGACTCGACAAAATCGCCTTGAGTCTCCACATCAGCTTTAACCTGATTCAAGAAATATTTCATTCTTAATATCAAGAAACTAGTATTTGTAATAGCGATGATAGAAGATGCAAGTTCAGCTTACGGCCAATAGGAATGAAGATCTATTCTCTATCTCCCCAATCATGTTACTCCTTGCTTCTAAGGTGTTTGATGTGGTAGAAATCAATGAAGAAGTATCCTTCTTTACTTCACGTTTCATCAATGTCTGGTAGAACTCAACTAGTTCAGGAGCTCGGTGAACTTTGTCACCACCTCCACCTGCTCTTGAGAGGCTTCCTGGAGGAGGTGGTGGTCGAGGAGGCCCACCAGGTGGTGGCGGGGGTGGAGGTGCTCCTGGTGGAGGTGGTGGTGGTGGTGGTGCGCCAGGTGGTCTGTTAGAGACTGGTTTATTTCCACCAGTAGAAGCCTCACCAGATGCTTTAGGAGGAGGGTCGAGGAACCCTTGGTGCTCTCTTTTCAATATGTGCAAGTTTCATTCTGCTCACAACAGGAGAATCCTCTTTGTTATCATTAGACTGATCACCTGAATCTCCAGATATAACCGGTTTCTCCTTTATATGTGCGAGCTTCGGGGGGAGGGAAACCGACTTTTTCAAATCTCCTCCACCAAACTTTGCTGTTCTTGCTTGTTGAGCCTTTTCCTTAAGTTGTTTCTCCCTCTCTAAAGCCAGTTTGTGTCGATCTTTATACGCTGGATACTTCTCGTCTAGAACTCCTTCAACAGATTTCGACATCAAATGAAACGAAGATGCCACAGAATTGAGCGAATCAGGAGGTAATCCTGGAGTTTCAGGGGAGTTAATCTCGTCTTGTTCCACCGTCCCAAATGTCGCAATTGCCATACTGTCACTTGCATTTCTAAGCATTAGGGATTCTAAAGGACCTCTTGTCCGAGTGCTAATGCTACTCCTGCCGGGAGACCCTCCACCAAAAGATCGTGCCGGAGAAGAAACCGTGCTAGAATCATCTTACTTCGACCCCATCTCTTCAATTTTTTGATCAAGCTTGGTTTTTTGCTTAAACTACTCAATCTGCTAGTTGAACTGTCAACAGAAGCATTGTCAAAGTCTTCACTATCGACTGACATGTTATCGAAGTTGCTTTCCATATCTGTGTCTCCTCCACGTTCTGATTCGGCATACTCCAGCATTAGCTGTTTAGCCCTCTCCTGAGATCTTGGACTCAGATTTTTACTAAGATCGCGGGCCGAAAGTTTCCCAGAAGGCGTTTGGTAGTTGCGAAGCTCGAATCTTAGGCATGCATTCACCCAACGAAGATAAACAAGCTCTTCGACTTCACTGAATCTATTCATCTGAAGCCCTTCAACTTGTTTAAGGAGGTCCTCATTTGTATGCCTTAAGTTATTCACTTCTTCCCTCACATTGGCAACCATTTCACTCTGCAGTAAGACAAAAACAGGCGATGACATGAATAAAAAAGTGGATTTTGAATAAGATTTGCGACAAGTCAATAGAAATTTCTACCTCTGTCATGCTGGAAAGGGTCTTAACTCTGCCTTCTGAAGCATCCAATTTCACCGTCAACTCCCTCTTCTCAATTTGAAGCTCTTTATTCTTCCTCTTAAGCTCCATAATCTCTACCTCCATTTCCTTCAAGAACTTTGACTTTTTCTCTACTTCTGTGTTTTTCTTGAACGCTTCCTCCTCTTTTACTTGAAGCCCAGTAACCTGTTGCTTCAGCAACAAAAGGTGGGCTTTTGTCTGATTAGCTTCAAGCTGAATTTGCCTCTGCAAATCATGCAACTTCTTTTTAGTCATTTCGAGTTCTTTCCTAACAGTTGCTCCTTGAGACCCCTCTTCTGAAGCTTTTTCCTCTCTGCCTGCAAAGAATTTATAGTAACATTCAACATGTCAATTTCAACAGTCTTAATCTTGAGCTGCTTCTGTAACTCGACGATACTCGATTCTTGCTCCTTCAAGCCATAGTATTCAAGCAACTCTCCTTCAAGTTTCACCTCTCTCTCTTCCAATTCTTTAACTAATCTCCTTAATCTTTCGAGTTCACTTGCATGATTTGCCATTTCACTTTCATACATCCTTTCTTTTTCTGCTGTAGAATTGGTTGATGTATCATATTTATCAGTAGGAAAAGGTATATCAATTTCTCCTGATAAAAGCCTTTCGAATTCCGGCAAAAGCTCATCTGGAAATCCGAGGTGATGCTCGTTCTTGGATTTATTATACTATTTATTAATTTAACTTCTTCCTTCTCCTCTTCCTCCTCAGCCTGCAATATTCACGAAAACATAGTGTAAATCGATGCAAGAATCGACTTTACGTATCTGTACTTGAACGAGACTTAGTTCAATGCAGAAATAAAAAAAATTGGAAGTACCTCACTGAGACCATCTTTAGAGCAGGTGACATGCTCTTCATCCTCCTTTGCAATCAAAGATTTCGCATAGGATTCTTCACCATTTTCTGAAGTAAAAATCATAAGTTAATGACCAGAAACTTCAACAAATAAAATTAACCCAACAATAGATTATTCGTTGGAACATTTTTTTTCAAATCAAATCATTCTGAAAAAAAATATATATATTTGAGTACCAGTTGGCTGAGCCTGTGAAGCGGCCTTTGCCCTCGAATTCTTGGTATTGATCTGATTAACTGCATAAGCTGCAGCAGTAGCAGCAAACAAGGAAGCCTACCCTGACAATCATTTATAGCGACAAACAGCCTAACTGCTCTTCTCCAATTTCAGTTTAACTCCATATCTTACACTCTATACCAGGCATATAAAAGACAGCAAGAAACATTACTTTTCTGCACATATCTTACACTCTATACCAGGCATATAAAAGAAAGCAAGAAACAATACTTTTCTGCAGGTTTCTTTAATTATTCAAGCATAAAAATATTTTAAAAGAAGAATAGCATTATCTTTGTTATGAGGTTAAAGACCCTTCACAGAAATCACTGTCCTGTCTGCTTTGTTGAGTTTCCTGATAAATACAAATCCAACACAATTGTCATACAACACATGCAGGAACCACCAATTTTAGTGGCCACTCTTTCAAGATAATATGTTGATTTTTAGAGATGGATGGGTCTCTAATGCTAAATTCTTTATTTTAAATTGTTAAGATTTGTTATGGTTTGGAACTTGTGAATTATATATGCTCCTTATAAAATATTCTGGATTATTCCTCATAAACAAATTGATTATGAGTTGGAGCCCCATGAATTCTTAACATGGTATCAGAGCAGGTTTCTATATAATTAGTTATTCCGTCTACACGTTCATCATCCACCGTGTTATTGTCTTATATTGGGAACTTAAAAGCTGTATATGCTCTTTATAAAAGATTATCATAATAAAATGAGAATCCCATGAATTCTTAATATATATTAATGAATGAAGATGAGTTAGAGGAAAGCAATCATATTGGCTGAGAATGACAAACTACACTGTAAATCTGAAAAAAGAATCCAGTGCCATCCATTTTTTTCTTGTGATGTACTGTTTTTTATCCAATTCCTACTGGTGTCTGGGGACAAGAAAAATATGTAAATTAGGAGAAGAATGTTGAAATTTTATTTTTGAAGTGTTATAAAACAAAATTCGAAATCCGTTCCACGCTAGTATAATTTGACACGGTTAAGTTCGGTTGATTAACTAGGCGGTTTTTTATGGGCCACTGTACATTTTTCACTATATCCATGTCAACCATCGAGTTCGACTAAGGTAAAAGATACAAAATATATATTTCATGTAGTTTTGAATGACAAGAAGAAATTTATAGTATAGCTAGTAGCTTTGTAATAGTTAAATTTGACATTTAATTCCTGGCTTGCTTAAATGGATTGGTTCGGACAGATATAATTCGCAACAAGATTTCAAATTAAACTTACATGAATGAATTAGGGACTTCATTAATCATTTGCCCACTTGGTGGGTTTTTGTCATTGACACATTTGATTTTGGATTTATCATGCCCAAAATGAAGGGCTGCGCCTTTTCCTTGGGCTTCATGTGGGACCAGAAGACTAGAAGATAAAAGCAGTGCTAAACATTTAGAACCTACCAAGCCTAAATTCTCAGGGTGGCCACAACCGAGTCCAAGGACGAAACCATGATTTTAAAGTTGGATAGGCCAAATTAATTATAATATAAAAAATTCTTATTAAAAAATTAATGTATTAATAATCTAATATAAATTATCGACTAAACTAAATACAATATATTTTAAGATATATAATAAGTCAAGCATACAATAATTAGATAATATTTCAAACGAATTCATAATGAATAAGACAAAAAAAATCAAAAATATAAGATGATATAAATATAATCAGACAATTTGAATGATATTATATTTTATTCTACGGAGATTGTTAGTAACATTCATCGGTTCTGACTTCAAAATCTATTGAATCAACAAAATTTCAATTGATATTCTAATATATAGTTTACAATAATTTTAATGAATAAACTTAAATAATTACGTCCAATGAGTTTGTACGATGAAAAATTACTTTTATGTCTAATTTTGAAAATAAGTTTGAAGAATGTCCCGAAAGAATTGTTTTGATACAATTGAGCATGTGTTGTGTGAATGACTTCTGAAGTTTGTGTTTTTAAAGGGATTTATTTATTAATTAAATTGAATTAGGTTAAAGAATTTTGTTGTTTATTTTGTTTTAAGAAATGATCCGACATTGATGATTGGCAATGTGTTTATATCGCTGGCCCTATTCGGTTTTCTTGTTGGATTGGATCTGGGATTAAATATTGTGGACTATCTTGTTGGGCCTAAACTTTAATTTTGTATACTTAAAAAAATAAAAGCACAAACTAGGCTAGACTGGGCTGAAGTCCGGCCTTTGCCCACCTTATGTATCGTCCCTGGCGAGTCCAATATAAGTAGAGGTGCTAAAATGGGTCAGTCCGATGTAAACAGGTTGGTCCGCCTCCATGCAGGTTGGATAAACCTAGGGATGGCAACGGGTCGGGTCTGGGACGGGTTGGACCAAACCCAGGACCCCGTCCCGCCTCAAAAAAAAATCCACGACCCGTCCCGCCCCGCCCCGCCAGGACCCGCGACCCGGCGGGTTGAACCCCGCGAACCCGTTAGTTTTTTTGTGTTTTTTGCAGGTATAATCGAGTGGATTTTCTTCTTTCTTAGAAGTTGTTCTTACTTCTTAGCGCCATGGAAAACATAAGCTCCAACCATTTACAGTTTGAAAAAAATTCGAAAAGAACAGATCTTCAAAGAATCAAAGAACATTCAAATCCCTAATTCATGGAATCATGCTCTTGATTTCAATGAAAAGCAAAAGGAAAAAAATAACCCTAAATTTTAATCAAGCAGCGTAAAACCCATTAATTAAAACAAAAACACAAAAAATCAAACAACAAGCATATTGCAAGCAAGCGTGAATCACAGTGCATGTAAATCCAAAATTACTTAACAGGGAGTGGAGTTGCGCAGTGGAGTGGAGTCGCGCAGGGAGTGGAGTCGCGTCGCGCAGGGAGTGGAGTCGCGCAGGCCGCAGGGAATGGAGTCGCGCAGGGAGTGGAATCGCGCATATGGGTTGGGCTTGTGAGGGTGAGAGTCTGGAGTGGCTGAACCCTGAGGGCTGAGGCGAGGGTTTAGTGTTTCTCGGCAGAAGTTAATTTTTTTTTTTATAATTTATATTGTATCGGGGCGGGTCCGGGTTGGGTCCAGCCAATCCCAGGACCCGCCCCGCCACGCCTCATAAACCCGTTGACCGGGTCCAGACCCGCCCCGGGACCCGTTTGACCGGGTTTAGTACCGTCTCGTTTGGGACGGGTTTCAACACGGGTCCGGATTTAGACCCGTCACATTGCCATCCCTAGATAAACCACAATCCAAGGTTGGCCATGGATTGTAGCGGGCCAGCCCGCCAAGAATTAAAACAAAAAAACTTCAAATAGAATTTCAATTGAGCTTGGCCTGAAACGTATGTTAGAAGAATACTTAAATTTACTTCAGGTTTGATCTAGACATCACTACTCCTAAAATATACTTGTTTATTGAATCGGTACGTTACTCAATTTTTAAAATACATATTGCAGCTTTCAAGCACGACCAAGTGAAAATATATAGTGGATCGAATTCTTCAATGTTATATTGAGTTCCTATTTATGAATTGAGACTAAAAATGAAATATCATTTATTAAATGTCAGGCCCGCGGGCCAACCTTGCCAAAGTTCGCGCCCAAAAGGGTGGGCTTACATAGGCTTGTTATTTGGCAGATTGGTTTGGTCAGGCTTGCGAACCTGACCTACTTTGACACCTCTAAACATGATGATAAACATACAAAAAATAATTTTGTTTAGTTGCTAATATTAATACTAAAAGATATTTAAAAAAGAAACATAAACATAAAAAATAACTTTGACACCTTAAAAGGTCGTGACATCTTCAACAACTCTAATACCTCGTAAAATCTCCAAAAGTCCAATTTTTGAGAAAAATATTCACATTTTACCATTTTTGTAAAAAAAAAATTAAGATTTTATTTGATTAGTCCTAAAACTTTGTGATTATTATTGCAAATGTTTCAATTATTTAGACTATTTTTATAATTTTCTCTTTAAAAAATTCACTAAATATATAAAAGAGTAAAAATTCTATTTAAATAATATCCTATAATAAAATGAATGATTTATAAAAATATATATCAATATCAAAAATTAACTTGTAAAATTTGAAGCAATTTAATTCCTTGGTAAAATTTATTTTCTTTATTCCGTTTATAAGAATTTAGTTTCAAATCATCTATGATTATTTAGATTACAATCCCGATAATCGGCCGAGGTTTTCCCATTGGATCTTTTCGATGGTTGTACCAAAATGTACTACATACTGCTATTAAGAATCAATCAAGAAATGCATTCAGAAACTAATCTAATAAGCTAATATCATTAGCAATATAATGACGCAACGATTTTACTTGGTTCAGATCATCAAATATCATACATCCAAGGTTCTCTTTTAACAACCTAAATGAATCCACTAAGATCAAGAAATCCAATTACATAATTTAAGCCTTCACAGAGAATGGAACACAATTCCGTCAACTAATTACAGCAGGAATTCAAAATGGGAATAAGCGTTGATACTGTAGTACAAAATTTTATGGGTGTGTATCTTAGGAAAGTAGCAAGCAAAAACAACAAATGGCTTTGTATTAGAAATGTCGAGGCGAGATTTGGAATCTCTGCCCCTAAGTCAATATTGCCCCACTACGGTGCTAACGGTTTACTTTGGCAATTTGTCTCCCAAGATACAACCACTATGATTTGTGATAGGAGCACTCCAAATCACAAATCATTTAAACCACAAAGGTTTAAAAGCGCTCAATATTCAACAAGGATGAAGATCCACAAAATTACTCAAATTTTGATCTTCTATATAATGTGAATTTCTAAAATTCCATATCTAATTCATTCAAGGGTTGTTTCATATATAGTATACCAAGTTGTGTAATCAAGAGACACAATTTGGAAGCATCCAATCATGAAAAATTGGACCGCAATATGAATGGACACACCATTTAATTTGGAAGCATCCAATCATGAAAAAATGCACCCCAATATTAATGGACCAACATTTAATTCAATTCAAATTTCCAACAATCTTTTACATGAATTAAATTAATGCATGTATGTAATTGAGCACTTTTAACGAACTATTATAGCATTTGGAGAGATAGCTTGCGGCTTTGAATCTTCCGTAGTAGTATTCAATCGGATTTACTTGACTTGATAGTGAACTTATAGTCTTGAACTATTTAGTCGTTGGTGTAAATCAAGACAATTGAACCCACACCATAACAATTCCAACCTTAGTATTGGTTTCTTAGGTTGTGTCTGTTTCGGCCATGGACCACGCTTGGTTTCATAAGTGCTTTTCATCTTTGAAGCGGTCACACTTCGCACTTACGTAGGTGATCTCCTAGAAGAGTATCCCGCTATACTCCAACATATTCTTATGTGTTTTTAGAATTATTAAAGGTATTTTGCCTATCCTCGTACCATTTTTGCAGGTTAAACCCCTTATCATAGGAATGGGTTGGAGGTTGATCTCCAAGGTGTTTATACAATCTCATAAATTAGTTGTTCATTTTGAACCTAGATCTTGGGATCTCCAGTCAACAAGGTTGGGTATCCACTATGAGATTTTGATTATAGGGTTTTAACCTCATTCCCCTCGATAAACTTCCACATGATCTCTCGGTTAACCAATTTATATGCGGATCCGCGGTATCACATAATCACTCATGATTATGCCACTAGAGATCATTTTATCATAGCATTATCGCAACACATTTTAGTTGCATGCACGGGATTTTCTCTAACAACTTAAAAACTCAACTCGACCGAAGAAGCTTTATATGTTTTCCATAGAGAATTTTCCACAATAATATATCTTAAGTTTTGGTAATCACATTACCTCATTTGCATCATTTCATCCTTTTAGAATATTTCCATCATCGAATTTAAAGCGTTGTTAATGCGTTATTTCTTACAAAATTCGAGATCAGAATAAATACTCAACTTTAACTCACAATTCATATTTAAGCGCATAGATTCTTAAAAATTACAAGTTCAAGATTATATTTCTTGTAAACTTGAAATTTAAGAGCAAAGCTTAAAATTTGAAACTCGAATTAATCCTTGAGATTCATTTTTCAAAATGGCTTGGAAACTTTAATTACAAGCATTGTTCTTGATGCACATACGTCAAAAATGTCTCGTCAACATTTTTCCTTTGTTACTTGATGATTTCTAAATTGCTTCTCCAATGAGCATATCATCAATACACAAGCATACATATGCTTATGTGTGTACACATTTGTCACACTCGTTATTCTATTTGACAACATGATTTGTCAAACTCTTCATGTCTTTTATTTGGCGTATGTTATGACTTTACTTTGGCCTTCATTTCTAGTTTAGCTAAGTACCCCCACATTTCAAATATTGTAGGAAACTCTCTTTTCCTTCAATCACAAAGTTTTCGTCATTGCCTAAATATGGTAAGTGATTGAATCCTAGAATTGCAACCCCACAACTTCGGGTACTAACGAAGTGCACTGGCGTTCAAATTTTCGTGTTTCAATTTCTAAGCGTTATCGTCTTACAAATCTAAATTCAAGTTTTTATTTCTTGAAAATTTCGGATTTAAGCATACTTGCTTACAAAAGTTAAAACTTGGATAATATTCTCAAACTCGGTTCACAATTTACAATTTAAGCGCACTAACTTAGAAAACTTGAATTCAAGATTTTAAATCTTGCAAATTCATGTTATAAGCGTACAAGCTTAGAAATTCTAAATGAACCAATTTGAGATATTACAACGCCTAATCAAAATTTGTGGCTTCGATTTATCACTTGTGTTTTATAAGCGTACAAAAGCTTAAACTCGAATTCAAGATTTTATAGTCTTGACGATTCAAGCTTAAGCGTCAAATTCTTAGTAACACAAGTATAATACAACTCTCACAATTTCCAGCAAACCTCATTTGCTAAATTTTATTGCAATCTCATTCTTGAAGTGTTTAAACACCTCATTGACCTTGTTTTTGCTTCATAGCAAAAAAGTCAACAATATTATTCTTGCACAAGAAATCGCTTTGATTCTACGCATCAACGACACCCTCTTTTGGTTGTCGGTTTCACTCTCCATAATAGTATGAGCATCCTCATTGAGGAACCTTGTCAACCCCAAGGTTGTCAAATAAAACATCTTCTGTTGACATTGCTTGAAATCGTTACCATTGAACTTTTCAGGCCTTTCACCATGATGAACTGGAGTCGTCGTTGCACTCGACGAAGCCATTTGTTGCTAATATTGTTTTAAGATTGTAGTACAAAATTTTATGGGTGTGTATCTTAGGAAAGTAGCAAGTAAAAACAACAAATGGCTTTGTATTATAAATGTCGAGGCGAGATTTGGAATCTCTGTCCTTAAGATAATATTGCCCCGCTACGGTGCTAACGGTTGTGATAGGAGCACTACAAATCACAAATCATTTAAACCACAAAGGTTTAAAAGCGCTCAATATTCAACAAGGATGAAGATCCACAAAATTACTAAATTTTGATCTTCTATATGATTTGAATTTCTAAAATTCCATATCTAATTCATTCAAGGATAGTTCCTTATATAGTATACCAAGTTGTGTCATCAAGAGAGCCCATTTGGAAGCATCCAATCATGAAAAATTGCACCCCAACATGAATGGACACATCATTTAATTTGGAAGCTAACGGTTTACTTTGGCAATTTGTCTCCCAAGATACAACGACTATGATTTATGATAGAAGCACTCCAAATCACAAATCATTTAAACCACAAAGGTTTAAAGTGCTCAAAATTCAACAAGGATGAAGATCCACAAAATTACTCAAATGTTGATCTCTATATGATATGAATTTCTAAAATTTCATATATAATTCATTCATGGTTGTTTCTTATATAGTATATAAAGTTGTGTCATCAAGAGACATAATTTGGAAGCATCCAATCATGAAAAATTGCACACCCAACATGAACGGACACACCATTTAATTTGGAAGCATCCAATCATGAAAAAATGCACCCCAACATATGGACATACCATTTAATTCAATTCAAATTTCCAACATATACTTCCCTGGTTCGATGCAGAGACACCTAGTACTTCGTGTTTTCTTCGAATGGGAACAATTATCTGCTTATTCCCTCACTCGGTATTCAGAAAGCTTTGTGATTCACTAATAAGAAAGAAGACGTGAGGTTATATCTTAATTTTTTGCAACTCTCTTTCTTTTAAGACTTGACAATCACTCTGGTCCATTGGATCTGCATGGATTAATCCAGTCCATTCAATCAACTTAACATACATATATAAAGCATGATTCATCAATTTCCTAGAATAATTAAATTCACATCCCTCTCTGTGTGACTGCGCATTAACTCTACCCAATGATGCAAGCATTTTCAATTAAATGTAATAATTGAAGTCTTGGATATGAATATGACCAATGATCACGCTAACTCAGGCATCAATTATTAGGCAATAATAATCATAGGTTTGAGGTGGGTATGGGCTGACTTTTTTCTAACACTAACAGGTTAATATTTATTAGTAACTACAGAATATAAAGCTAAAATCAATTATTTGTTTAAAACTTATATTTTCCTCTCAACTTTTTTTCCCAAATCGCCAATATCATATTGTATTTCCAATTTTACAGATATACTTATATTTAGAGAGAGAGAGATAATACGTATAATTAACTACATATTTATTATCTCCCAGTTAATTAGTGTATAAAAGTTTGGCTAAATATAATTGCTCCATAGATAATTAGTTCCATTTTGTTATTCAACAAATCAATTATTAGATTTTGAAATATAAATTAGTATTTCGGTTTTTGTGGCATAGTATTTTTTTAAAACATAACAGATGGTGAAATTAAGATAACCGTATTCGATTGATCTTTTCTTTTATATAAAAAAAAAATAGTCTTTAGGGTTCAAATATGAAAAATAATTAAATATTTTCTAACTAAATTTGGTAGTACGGTAGACAAGGACTTAATTCTCAACTCAGACTGATAGTATAGATTAATAGGAGGAAATTAAAGGTAGGATATTCAAGGAAACCATGTAGTCGTCGTCTTGACTCTTAATTAATTCAAATTTAGATTGCGGCCACCCAACATAATTTCCACATGATAATTTTACAGACCGTTGAATGGAAAATCCAATAACCAAGAAACCCATTTGTACATGTATATAATAAGCTTCTTCCAATAACCAAGAAACCCATACACATTCCTCATCAATAACCCTTTAAAAACAACACCCCCTCAATGGCTCGTTCTTCTCTTTTTTCTTCGAAAATTTCTATTAGAAAGAGTCGACTAATTCTTTTAGTAAGTATCCTTTCCTTCGTTTTCGTGAATTATTGCGATGCGACTAGGTTGGGAAGAATGATGATGATCGAAGATGCGGTTGATTCTTTAATGCCTTTAAAGTGTTTTCAAGGAAAGGGAAGGACATACGATGGGAGATTGTACTTTGCTAAGCTTCCTAAAGGTGTCCTAATTCCTCCATCAGCCCCATCAAAGATTCACAATTCTGAAACACAAAATTGAGTTTTGAACATCCTTTCAGATAATTTATTAAATTGTTGGAGAACTCGTATTTTTTGGTTCATTTTTGGTAACTGTGTTTCTTATTGATTTTTATGTATGCACCCAAAGACACATACATCGGGGTCCAGGGCGGAGCCAAGATTTCATGCTACCTGGGCTAGCCACATACTACAATAGCCAAAACAAATTATTTTTTAAAAAAAAACATAAAAAAAATATTAACTTTCAAAATAAGGAACACAAATATTTAATATTCAGTATTTTCAAAAGCATAGAACAAAAGTACTATTGAAATTGTGTTCTTCGGTTCTTCTGAGATTCAAACTCTTTGATTATTTCATCGTTATCAATCTTCTCAACAACTCTCTTTCAATGAAAATAACCATAGAATCTGCTAAGAATTCTTTTTCATCTTGTTATGGAGAGTTGTTTTAATATGTTTCATAGCTGAAAACGCATGTTCCCAGGGATGTAGCCAGGAATTTTGCATAGCGGGGTTCGGGGGCAAAGCCACGAAATTTTTTTTGGAGATCATTGCCCGTTGCACATTCGGTCCATTCATTTCCTACTGGGGAAAATCAAAATGGATTCACAAACTTCTAATTGACCTAAAAAAATCGTTGATAAAAATCGACGGGTCAAGATATAAATATTTCAATTTTCCGCTGAGTTATCTGGCAAATAATTTTTAAAATCAAATATTTTTTGGGCAATCTTACCTTGACGTTGAAGAAATCCTACTTGACTAGCTGATTATTGGATGGATGATAGCGAGCCGATGAAGATGAGTGAATGACCGATGGTGAAGCCATGAAGGATGATGGATGAATTTTGAGTCTATCCTTGTAGGGATTTGAAGGCCACTCAAAAAATAAAATGGGTTAGTTGGTACATTCAACCTCAATTTATGGGCTGCATAAAACTAAAAAAAAAAAAAAAAATTGCGCCCCCCCTCCCAAAGCCCTTTATAAGATACTTCCTCCATTGTTCCATTGTTGCAGTAGAAACATGAAGATCAATCCAAGAATGTATTAAAATTTCCTTGTCAATTGTACATATGTTAGATCCAAAAATAATAGACTATAATAGAAGTACACAACTATAATAAATGTTCAGCCAACAATGTCAATTAAATTATAGTAATCTGA